>CM076716.1:12515843-13715843 GCA_038501795.1 Pseudopleuronectes americanus
GGGGGCGTCTGTGACAACTGCATGCACAACACCACAGGTACAGAGTTTGTTACACCAATTACCCTTTCACATGTTCAACCAAGTAAATATAAATGGAAAAAACGTGTTCTTGTCAAGTTTTTATGTTTTTTTATATTATGGTTTGGCTACCAATTCTCAAAAGAAATCGAAATATCACAAGCAGTTTGTTAAGAGGCTGCCTATGTCTGAATCCATGAAGTGTTCAGATTTCGAGCTCCCTCAGCTGCAGGAGAGCTTCTTTGTCATGCTGCAGATTGGACAAAGACAGACTGACCATTGGCAGCACCAGTAGAAATCCAGCCCGTGTCTGTGGTTAAACATGTAGTTAAAACATTCATAACATTTTTACTGTCTTCAGCAGGCAGGGTTCCGCATAAATTAGGCAGATGTCCACCTGGACATGAACGTCTTTTTTGATCTCTTTGTGTTTTGTGTCTTTCATCTTGTCTTCCATGCTCTCTGTGTCATCCTGTGTGTTTCTCTTTTCACCATCAGGTAGGAACTGTGAGCTGTGTATTAGTGGGTTTTTCCAAGTTGAGGAATCTGATCCCACTTCAGTTGATGTTTGTCGGCCTTGTAACTGTCACACTGCTGGAACAGTCAACGACAGCATGGAGTGCAACCAGGTATACAGTAAAAACACAAATAGAAAATTATAAAACCTTATATAACTCTAAATTTGATTAAAGCTGTTGAAAGGAACCCAAGATAAGTTTCTTTTCTATTGCTGTTTTTCTTCTGTTTCTCACATTTCTCCCTCTGTGTTTCCTGCCTCTAGGTAGGAGGTCAGTGTCAATGTAAGGCTGCAGTAACAGGCCGGCGTTGCACCGACTGTTTGCCTGGCTGGTATGGTCTTCAAGCCTCAAATCCAAGCGGCTGCGTCCGCTGTAACTGTAGTGACACTGGTGTCATCAGCACCTCGACAGCAGCGATTCCCAGCTGCAACCAGGACACGGGACAGTGCCAGTGTAAACCCCATGTCACAGGTAAACAAACCGCTGAAGCCCACCGTCCACCACTTAGCTATTGAAAATGACTGGTGCCCTAAATGGTTTCTCTTACAACATGTCCCAAAGTAATTTGATAACTTTGCTTTTCATGAAAACAGCCAGTTTTTAAATGTCTGTTAATGGCATCTTATTAATACGTAGGCTCAGTGGCTCACGAGGTGCACACACACAACAAGCAGGAGTAGATACACCAAAACACTTGTGTATACACACAGGCATTAACACATCACCCAAAGTGTTTTGCCAGCCAAAATAAACAGGCTTTTCTGCTGGCGGTGCTTCCAGCCGTTGTGCTTTTCTTTGTGATAAATGGTTTCACTCTCTCCCCTGTGTGTCTTTGAAGAGCGCTTGTATGAAATGCAAAACCGGCCAACGCTCCTCAACTCAACGCATCATGGTTATTGCTAAGCCTCGCTATCAAGGGCCCACGGTTGTGCGTGTGAATGTGTTTGTGTGTGTGTGTGTGCGTGCGTGAAAACTTGGAAATGTGTACAGTATATGTATGAGGAAGAATGTCTGGATGTGGCCATATGTAGATATTTGTCTCTGCCCAACTGCATGTATTGAATTTAAGTTTCCTTGTGTATGTGTTACATAAAGATTGAACATATGTGGTTATGTGTGTGCGTGTGTGTGTGTGAGCTTCCGCATGCATGCCATCGAGACCTAAGCTGGTATTTAATTCTCTAATTCAATGCCAAGTTGATTAAAACAAACTGCTGCAGCCCCTTGTATTTTTCACTCCTTCTTACAAGACCCACTTTCATTTTTCCCCCCTGTCCCTGTTTGTTTGGTTGCTCCCACAGGTATTATTCAGAAATTAGATTTGATTATGGCAATTTATTACTGCCAAGCTGATACTTTGAGTGGAGCAATGGCAGGCACACTTCAGAAGGACGGAATGGAAATGCGCGCACAGAGACACAGATACGCACATGCAGACACACACACGCACCCTCATAACAAGGTGCCAGAGTGCATTGTGTACATAATAGTGTTTGAAATGGTGATGCATGAGCCTGTTAACCAGCTGGCTACTGATAAAGGGCTGGGCCATGTCTCGAAAACACACACTCACATGCACACGTGTACAACCCAGTACAAAAATTCATCCTTTCTGTTCTGATCTAATATCTTCGAACAAAATGTTGCTTTTCTTCTTACTTTTCCCTTTTACTTCTCTAATGTCCTCATTTGTTTCTTGTCCAACTATTATTTGAATGTCTCAAAACTAGCTGCACAAACAGGATTCACGCTTATTCAGCTCAATATTGTAAATGTAAATGAAAATACAATATTTTTGTAATGGCTGTGGGGTACTTTATTATGTGTATAACTTAATTGGGGGGGAAATCGTACAATATATCACATCATTGTTAGCTTTGTAAGCATCAGAGTGCCACCCTGCATATTTAACACACTCAAATGTGCACACACACACACACACACACACAGAAATTCTGTCACTGCACTATAATGAAATATGATCTAAGGAGAGAAATACATTCATATCTATAAAATCATTAAAGTGGGCAGACCAGGGGGAAATGCCAAGTGTCTGCCACACACCGAGTAAGACGCACATTATTAGACACACACACGCACATGGTCATGTTGCCTTACACAGTTGTACAGGTATACTCTCATGGAAGCATGTCCACGCACACACATTCACACCCACCCACGTACGAACACTTGCCTGCTCATAAACGGCAGTGGTGACTGCGTAGCCCCCAGGCATCCATTTAGGGACAGATTGCCTGTCATGGAATACGTATGGCATATTCAAATAAGCCCTGCGCACACACACTGCATATTATAGTTTAACTAGCCATATAGCCTAGTGCTGCTGCATTAAAACCTACACTGTGGTGTTGGTATATTCTACAATCCAACAATTATAGTGCAAAAATTATCTAGCAAATGATTTGGCAAATTCACAATAAACTGCTGAGGTGACAGATATGGACTCAAACTCAGGAGCTCAGCCTTTCGTTGTTTTTACACTTAATTTAGTATTATTTTTCATGTTCTCCTATTCATCTCTCCATCCCTTCATCCCCTCTTTTTATTTCCCTCCATTCTTTTCTTGTAGTTGCTTAATTTATTTATTTTCTCGCTCAGTGAAATTAAGTGTTTGGCCTTAGGTGAGTGATCCATCATATGTAGAGGGCCTGGCCCTAATGATGGCAGTTTTATATACTCACCCACCATTTCTCTCGGTCGCTCACTCTCTCATGTTCAGGCACACACGCACAACAACACACACACACACACACTTCCAAATTGAGAGAGGCTGGATGCTTGCGTTTTTTTCTATTTCCCCCTCTGTTTCTCTCTGGTGGCCTCGCTCTGCCCTTTACCTCGACATTTCTCTAACCCCCCCTCTCGCTTGCTCTCTTGCCAGGTCTTTCTTGTGACCACTGTGAGTTTGGTTATTGGAACCTGTCCCACCCAGACGGCTGTGTCCCATGTGATTGCGACCCCATGGGATCCGTCAGCCAGTTCTGTGAGCCTGAGCGGGGGCAGTGTGAGTGTAAGGCCGGGGTGGGGGGGCAGCGCTGTGACTCATGTGGCACTGGGTCGTATGGCTTGAGACTGGAGGGATCCTGTGCTCCCTGCAACTGCTCTCAAGAGGGGACAGTACCTGGGACAGACTGTGACCCTGACACAGGACAGTGTGTGTGCAAGGTACGACATCATGTCTGAATATTCCAAGTTTGACACTTTAATTGTTCTGGCTCAAGGTTTATAGATCTTGAAACAGTAGTTCACAAAAGAGAGATCAAAATGTCCATTCTGTTATTGTTCTTTTGCTTTCAGTCTTATCACAGGATCTTTGTCAGCATACTAAAGTCATTATCATACAATGTATTATTTGCTCTCTCTCATAGAACTCTTCATGTCAATTTTTATGAGCACTTTAAGTATTTATTATCCATTCTTTCTTAAAAGTTAACACTCTTATAGAACCCAGGTTCAATTACAATGTCACTCAGTAGAGCAAATACCTCCGCCAAGGCCCAACTGTCCCATTATGAAATCACATTCACCAGATTCATTAGATCCACTATATTTAAATTTGTTGTTGAAAATGCACCAAATTGCACAGATTAATATATTTTATACAATATCTTTTTCCACCAAGGTCCATGAATTATTCCCTAATCAAGACAAATGTTGACAATGTTAAGGAAAGTGGGGGGGGGGAATCCTTGATCCACCCCCAGTTGGATTTGTCCATGAGTCATGCCCTTAAATTTAATGGAAATTGGTTGAGTAGTTTATGCATAATTCTGTTGACTGAAAACAAATATAGAAACAAACATATTCTCCATGGTGGAGGTAACAATCCGAATGCTCTCTGACACTGACAAAGCAATGACACCTTCTCCTTACCACCTTGCAATGCTACCTTGTACTTATCTTTTACACCTTCCATTTTGTGCCTCCTATAATAATCCTTCATTTTTTCATAGGAACATGTGAAAGGCCGTCGCTGTGACTCTTGTCGTTACGGTTACCACACCCTGGAGCATCGAAACTCCCTGGGCTGTCTACCGTGTGCCTGTGAAGTCAGTGGCACTGTGTCCGAGGGGGTATGTGATATGTGGACCGGACAATGCCCATGCAGAGAGGGGGTGCTGGGAGCACGGTGCACCAACTGTGCCCACAACTATTACAACAGGAGCTCAGACCTCCAGGGTGAGAGAACACAGAGCGGGAGTCAAATGTCATATCCGAGATTAGTTATACATTTTGATTGAATCCAACTGCTTAACAAGTGTCATATTCTGTATAGCTTGAGAGTTTTATACAAGACATTTAGTCATTTTTGTTGTTCTGATAACGTTTTATGTCCTGTCAGAGGGTTTGTTCCAGGGCTGCTCTCCATGTGTCTGTGACCCCAGAGGAACTGTGGCAGGAACCGTCTGTGACAGCACCACAGGCCAATGTGTTTGTGTCCCTACACGCTCTGGACAGGACTGCGGTAGCTGCCGACCTGGTGAGTGTGTATGGAGGGGCTGACAAAAGAAGGAAGAGATATTGGGGGAAATGGTCAAGAACAATGACCAGTGTTCCAACATCGTAGTGTTCCTGTGTGTGTGCGCTTGTGTGTTGGCACGTGCGCTCTGCCAGATCTCCAATCAGTGATTGTCCTGTTTGTGCCAGGTCTCAACAACAGCACAAAAGAGGGGAGAGATCGCTTTTTCTCACTCATCTGACTTTGTCTTTGTGTGTGTGTGCATTAGCTCATGAATTTGTTTTGAGTGTTTGGTTAATCTTGTGGGACAAAAGGTAACAGATGTTGTATTGTGTCAGTAATTGAGAAGGTCCAACAGCATAGTCAGGTTTACTGTCAGACAGGCTGGGAACGGATGTTAAAGAGATTAAACAGAGGACACAAGATAATAGTTATTATCTCACATGTGCCCGCAAAATCAAATTCTGCAATATGCCCGACTGACATGAGTTATCATTCATGTACTGTCAGCTATCATGTCTGGTAAGTATTTATTCCACTACATTTGTCATACTCCATTCCTACAAATTGTCCATCTCAATTTCCTTAACTGCAATTTTTTTGCCAATGTGAGTTCCCTGCTCCAAGTGGCTAAATAGAATATCTAATTTGCTTATTAGCTGCCAGGCCCTGGGAAAAATAAACCAAATTGATTTATACTTTAGAACCTGGAGTCCTTAATGTAACCCCAGGCACACTCATTGGCATTGTGCTAAATTTTATTACAGATAAATTGTAATCAACACTGGGTAATGCTTATTAAGAAGGACATAGATATATGCAAACTGCATCCAAAGTCAGTCATTCATTGCTGTATGGAATGTTATAAAGAATATAACATAAAAAAACTACAACAGCATATAATCAAATATTGTCAGTTGAAAACACAGATATGTATCATATATATGATAATTTGTTCATGGTTTTTTTAACGCAAATGCTCTACGTCTTCACTCACTACACATAATATAATGTATTTATACTATAACCTAGTGTGCACAAAATCCTACAGAGTACAAATAGTAAACCATATCGTGATCAGTGAATTATTTTGGATTTTATATTTTATATGACATTTGTGAGAATTTTGCAATCAACCAAAATGGACATAAAACTTTTGGAAGTCATAACTTTAAAGGTGTAGAAATTAAAGGCAATGAAAGGAAAAAGGAAAAGAATAAGCAAACGAGGACGAAGATAAGAGAGAAAATATAAACTTTAAAATAATTATTGTTTGTTACTTTACACAGTCTGATTAATTTTTTTATTTAATGTTTGTGTGTCTGTCCAGGCTTCTACCTCTCTCCGAATCAGACCATGTGTGCTGACTGTGACTGCCATCCCATGGGAGCAGTGCAGCGTGGGTGTGAGAGCCACACAGGCCAGTGTGCGTGTGCACATCCCTCTGTGGGAGGGCGACGCTGTGACCAGTGTCGAGAGATGTACTTCGGATTCAACCCTGGCCTGGGCAGGTAACCATATAAAGTCACCGTCACACGCAGGAACACACACACAGATGAAGACAATACACGTGGTTTTGAAACCATTAATCGTCTCACCTGTACAAAAACATACAAACACACACACGCACACACACGCAGTGCACAAGCCAGCATGGGCCGTCTCTGTAGAGATAAGTGACGGATAGGGAGACATATGACTTACATGTGTTAAGAGCTGCTTTGACCTTTACCACTCGTGTCTCTACCTGCAGGCCTTCTCACACACAACACAAATACACACACTACTTAGAACACACACACACAAATTCAAGTGCACACTTTTCACTCTATGAAATACTGGTACACACACATTTACTGTCCTCTCAACAAGGTGTCATAGCAGATAGATACTCCACAAACTGTTTGTTAAGTGATCCTGTGTGCGTGCGGGCGTGCGTGCGTGTGTGTGTCTTTGTGTGTCTGGGTGTGTCTGTTTGTGTGTGTGTGTCTGTGTGTGTCTGTGTGTGTCTTCCATAACTAACCTTGCCTTATTGCCGTATTCTACACTACAAATAAGGCATGAGATCTGCTGTGGCTGAGATCTCCACATGAGAGAGAGAGATAGAAGGATGGATAGAGAAAACACATCAGAGTGATGAAGGATATTTTATAAAGTCAGTAAGGAAACGGAGGAAGTATGAGAGATATATGAGAGAGAGAACATTCAGGATAGGATCAAGGCAAAAGAGGAGTGTGGTAAAACATGGACAGAGGCAAAGATCATTCCAGACGTCTTGTTTGGACAAATGTGACATACCCTCTCGTACCCGTCTCCCTCTTTCTGACAGTCGTCCTTTTTCCCCACTATCTTTCATTGTGCCGGGAAATGTCAAACGAATTCTTAAATTATTACAGCTCAATGCTGTTTGTTGTGGCTAGAGTCACTTGAAAGTGAGACCATCATTATTTTTTTCAATATGAATTTGTGCAAATTTTTAGTTACATATCACTGCTAAAGTCACCTGGTTCTATATGTGATATAATAGGTATTGTTTATAAACATTTAAGCAAATTCTCTCTCTGGCTCTTTCACACTCTTTATTACTTTATTTTGAGGCTGTAGAAATCGGAGAACGTTTTTGTTGTTGGTCTTTTATTCCTCCTCCTTGGGAATGAAGTGAAGGTCGTGTCAGTATGGCATGTGTGTTTTATTTGTGTGTGTGTGTGTGTGTGTGTGTAAGCACCAGTTGACAGGACAAATTTGCAGCTCGTTATGAGTCTGTGGCTTTTCACACAGTAATAAAGAAGGCCTAGTGTTGTGTGGGGGAGAGAGACAGAGCATGCGAGTACAGTGTGTGATAGAAAGAAAAACTGTGGCATTTAATCAGTTTCAGAACGTGTGCACATAAAAAGCAAGCACATGAGTGTTATAGGATTGCACAGAACATTGTCCTCGAGCGGAAAAGAACCTTTCTGATTGAGCGTTTCTTCTGCGTGTGCACCAGTGTGGTCCTGTAAGAACGAGGCTGTGAGGAGCACCAGGTCGATCCTCCCTTTGAGAACAGTGTCCTCGCACTTGTGTGTGTGTGTCCCTGTATCTTTGTGAGGACCATTTTAAGCATTATTCCCTACAGAGTGAGGACATTTTGGCCGGTTGTCACTTTTTCCATGCGCTGTTTGAGGGTTAAGACTTGGTTTTAGGGTTAAGGTTAGATGTAGGTTAGGGTTAGGGTTAGGCATTTAGTTTGACTTGTTTAGATTAGGGTACGGGTCTAGTATGTCAATGAGTGTCCTCACCAAAATAGAAACACAAACTTGTGAGTGTGTATGTAAGAGAGAGAGAGAGAAATATGTGTCTGGGTCACCAAAATTGTGTTAGCCTCACTGGGGCTGGGCAGTGGGAGATCATCCGGCCAGCTATCTCACACCTTTAGACGCACACACAGACTCACACACACAAGCACACACATGAAGGGTCACATGTAAAGCACAATCTGCTCGGCTGGTTGGAAGTTGTTTGGCTCTTATACACACCACACTGGCTGGGTGAGGGAAACTGTATATACTTACACACACGCACACACACACATACACACACACACACAGACACACAGACATAAAAACTGTACGAAACATATTCATGACCATTTAAAAAAAACATTTCTCTTGACCAGCTGCCAGCCATGTGGATGTGACCCAGTGGGCAGCGTCAACGGTTCATGTCATCCAGACTCGGGGGGGTGTGTGTGTAAGCTGCTGGTAACTGGAGACAAGTGTGATGTTTGTCAACCTGGAGCAAGACATTTTGACTCTCAAAACCACTACGGCTGCAGTAAAGGTCTGTTAATACACACACTAGATTACACTCACACTCATACATATAAGCATCAGCAAAGATTCAGTATGTACATGTAATGATTAAGTCAACACCAATGATACATCCGTGTATAATTAGCATCACCATGACCTTTGGTTATTCAAAGTTAATATAAAATACTTATAGTACCATTGTCTTTCTGTGCAGCACCCTCTCAGCAGCCAGCACCAGCAGGTTCTGCTCTCAGTTATTCTTCCATTCATCTTTCCTGGTCTCCGCCTGATTCTCCAAATTCAAACAGCCTCAATTACACACTGATGAGAGACGGACAGTCAGTGCACAGCATCCAAAGTCACTTTCCTTTCAGTAAGTCTCCACACAGCTTTTCACACATAACTCAAGGGTCCCATCTTTTACACCTTTTCAGTGTTCTGACATCCATGAAAATATATTCAGAGTTTGGGGTTTTAAATACCAAACAAATGTAGTTTAACAAATATTACGTATACCTTGTTATTTCAGCCTCTTCCCTGATTAAGTTAGTGTTCTGAGTAATGTATGACCAGAGAGAGGTAAATCCAGTAAAGAGCCTAACAGATTGTCAAACTCGGACCAAAAATTTTCCAGTAATTTAGAAAAAGATAAACTATGGTCACTGGTCTCCAGTATCATTATCCTTTAGAGGGCATCCAATGACAGCATTTCCTATTTTTCTGTCTTGTAGATCATTGTAGTCGTTAGTTGTTAACAAAGCTCAAACAGAAAACTGGTTGGGTGTGGGTGCGGGTGGGCAATGGGGGGGGCAGTGACTGTATAGTTTTGACATCACAAAATTATGGAGGGTCTGACAGTTTTTCTGGCTGTGTACGTTTTTCCATTGATTTAGTGTTTTGACTTTCACAGTGTTTATATAGCACTTAGACTTTATTGCTTTATAATCTGAAAAGACTAAGAGTGTAAATCTCACTTTATTCAATATGGGACCTTTAATATCCTTCTTAACATTTCAAATACAAGTGAAATAAATATAGCTTACCCTTGATTGTGCCTTCCACCACTCTAAAACCACATCCCACATCACTCCTCCCCTCTGTCCCTTCTCAGGCCCTGAATCATTTGAAGACACCAGTTTGTCGCCCTACACCAGCTACTCCTACTGGCTCTTAACAGCTAATGTGGCCGGTGCCACAATAAGTGCATCAGCCTCATGCCAGACCTTCGGTGCACCACCTGAAGCTGACCAGCTCCATCTAAACCTTGTTGGACGACCAGGTGCAACCACAGCCAGTTTTAACTGGAGCACGCCACGTAATGACACAGGCCCAGTGGAAAGGTAAGAAAGAGGAGAGGGACTGGGTGGGATTGTGGGTGTGGACGCAGAGTGGAAAGGACTGTGTCAGGACTGTCGCAGAGCTGGAATCACATCCAGTTTAACAAACTCCAAGTTTTGGCTCATTAAATTAGCTTTACCTTCTGTACAGGAAGTTGTTCTTTCTGATGGTGAATGTCAAAAACACTATACTGGTCAATGTAAATCATTAATTTAATATTATAGCAAAACAGCTTGAGGTCACATGCCCTTAATGTAATAGAAAGTACCAGCTACTATTAGTGGCCAACTGAAGCCTGTCAAGGAAACAAATAAGTTAAAAGGCAAAGATGATAGAGTGAGATTAATGATTGTTAGGAACAAACTAACTGAATTAATTGTGAATAGAGCAGAGAAGAGTGGGGAAAAATATAATTTCTTTTTGAAAGGATTTAAACAGAATAAGAAGAGTACGCACATTTGATGGGGATTTAAGAGGCATAAGGGAAGACAAAATATATCAATTAGAGATAGACAAATAATAGTTTTAGTCATTGTATTTATTAAGAATATTTGGGGGAATTTTTGATTTTAATTGAATGAGAAAATGACAGTAATAGTGGGGAGAAATAAGAGGATAACCTGCATCAGACGCCCACAGACCTCTGCATTGATACGTCCCATTCAAACCAGGGATGCTGCAGTTAACATGGTTTGCGTCTAAGCCCCCTGACCCCGATGGCCGAGATCGAAACATAAAGAGGAGCTGATGTGTTTTTTTGTCTCTCACAGGTTTGTGTTGTCCTCCAGTGAGTCATTGAGTTCAGAACCCATCATTCACTACACAGGCTTATCTACAGAGGCTGTGGTAATTGGTCTAAAGCCCTTTACCCAGTACATTGTGAAACTGGAGGTAGGTGGAGAATACAACCATTCAACATTTAGATACAAAACATCTCCCAATAACAATAGTGATGTGTGACGCAACTGTATCTTTAAAAGAACAAAGTAGAGTTTCAGTTTTATTTAACATTTCTAGCATGAAAATGACAAAACACTCACTTCTGTCCAGGCGTGCTCTTCTGGGGGGTGCACTGCTACCCCACCACTGTCTTTTTTGACAGCCTCTGCTCCCCCACAATACCAAGATCCACCCAGAGTTGCTGCCACAGGACCTCATAAACTGCACGCTTCCTGGAAGCCCCCAAGTCAGCCCAATGGTAGGACCTTAAACACACATTCACACACATACATGCACGTTGAAATGATCAATTCAAATGTTGGTCTTATTGCAGAAAAAGCAATTAAGAATACAGACATTTACGTACATAATAAACATACATTTTTATTGTCAATGTCAGAATTGGTAATAGAGTTGAATAATTACACACACATTCTGTACAACAAAGATATTTTAGCTAACATGAAACACTATCCTAGTAGCATGGCTTTTAGGCATATGTCACTCAAAAAGTATGAGAACCACTACCGCGTCTACACACACACACACCAAAACCCACTGAATTGGAAGTGCCTTTGGTATATCAGAAGAGCTTTGTAACAGCTCTAAGGCTCAGTGTCATACAAATCCCTATAACCTGGGTTTTTCTCCCTGTTTGTGTGTCTTGTATTTTCCACTGGTGTTTTACTACTCTGTTACATTGTTTTCTGTCTCTTTCAATTTGATATACAAAGTATCTTTTTCCCCTTCAAGTTTTTAATATTTTTCTCAACTGGACTCAACAATCTAGATCTAAATTCTCCTTCTATTTTGGTCTGTTTCTTTTATGACCTTGTCGGACCTGTTATTTTTATCGACTTCATCCAAGGCCTCCTCAGCTAGAAATATGGGTCAAGGGAAGGGCTCTTCCAGGTGAGCTGTAGAGAGCCCCACATACGGAGACTTGAGCCCTCCTGCAGTGGTTTGCAGGTTCTGACCTGATCCTTTGCCGCACGTTTCCCTTCTCTCTCTCCCCATGTCTCGCTTGCGCTGCCTTTACGAACAAGAAAGACAAAAGTCCTCCCCAAAAATATCATAAGTATCTCTCTACAGGGAGATAGTTGAGAGTAACATAGCGCTTTCATATTTGTTTAATTTAGTGACCATTGTCCTTGCTGCTCCTTGCTTGACAATTGACAAGAAACTAAAAAGATATGAAAGATACATTTTAAATATACAGCGTAAACCGGATGAAGTGATTACGGATATAGTGATCAACCGTTTGTTTGGATAAACAAGGTTGGGGCAAAATCGTTCCTATGCAAATGCTGTTGTAGTATGTGGTTATTGTGATCAAGAAGTCCCCTTTACACTGGTAATTTGTCTTTTCATAAATGTTTGGGCCATAAAAAATATGTATCTTACAGCTTCCAGTAATTTACTGCTCCTCTCTGTATATCTATCACTCACACTGCGTACTGCCAACTGATTTGTGATCTTTTGCTTCCTGTGCAGGTGTTATCACAAGGTTCGAGGTCTTTCTTCGTGGACCAATGGAAACACAGAACCCTTCAAGTACAACAGTTGAGAGCAAAGTTTTCTCCAGCTCTGGTTGGCTGGATTCAAGTGTTTCCCAAGAAACTGAGCTCACCAACAGGAGCGCAGTGTCACCCCCCGAGAGCAGTGTGATTGTAGCAGGTCTGGAAGCCTTCTCCACCTATCAGGTGAAAGTCGAAAGCATTAATGTGGCAGGAAGAGTCACATCAGAGTGGACCACAGCACGCACCATGGAGGGAGGTTTGTATACACTGATCATTATATATATATATATACACATGTTTACAAAAGTTCAGGGTTGTAGTGCAGGTCTGAAATCAGATTTTGTTTGTCACAGAGCGCACAGCCACTGTCTGGGTAACAAACTGCTGCTCTGCCTCTATGCCTCCCTCTCTAAGTGTGGATGTAGAGAAACGTGTGCCTCCTACTTGCACGACAGTATACTGACAACTCTGTAAAGCATGCATCTGGGGTTTGTCCAGTAAGTTGTCTTGCCTGAGCTTTTTTCACTAAATCATTTGAAAGAACAACAGCCAATGGGAAAGTCCCAAGACTCAGCTGGCCAACCAATGGATGGAACTCAGTCAGTCACACAGTACTCAGTGGGCAATTAAGCTGCTTTCAGACATGCACTGATCTCCAGACAATTCCCTAGCTTTTCCCACTGGCCCTCAGTAAAATGGGAATACAGCCGCATTCTCACATGGGCTCACATTCTGTCCCTGTTGTTGTGAATGCGTCCGTAAAAACCTACAAATCGATCACAATCTCATCTCAGCCACTTTGTTATTTACAGACATTCAAGGATGCAGCACTGGGCCATGACTTGTACAGTCAAAACATATTGGTAAATTGTAATGGTAAATTGTACTGGTGCTCCAGGTTACAATGTTCAAGCAAAATTGGACTTACAATGATGGTGTTTAGGCAAGATGGAGGTTGCAGCCCCCTCCCCAGCATAAACTGTTACCTAAAGATGTTTAAAGGATGTGGTAACGTAAATACCAGGTCTAATAACCACTGAAATTGTATCATGTGATGTTAAGGTCAAAATATTCCCACTTGCTGATGGATTTATGGAAACATAAATTAAACAGAAGCATTTGTGGTAAGAAGTGTGGAATGAGGGAAGAAATGAAAATGTGTGTGCGGGGGAGGGGAACTCATTAAGGTATTTGAATTTCAAAGAGATGATATGGCTCATTAGGACTAAACGATTGCCTCCAACATCAGTCTAAGCTATGTGTCTGGATAACAAGCATATGATAACACCATTTAAAATGTGGAATGTGTGTCAGTGTTTGTGCTGTTAGAGAGAGGGAGAATGTGACTGTGGTTGTGTCGACCGTGAATCACATTTCACAGCATATTTCACAGCTAGATGCCATCAACTGTTGGATAAAGGAATTCTTCTCTGTAATCTGTTGTGTAATGGTGGCTGTCACAGCCAGAGAATTATGGAATACTTAATATATTAAGCCTACATCGCATACACAAAGTCTAGAGATGTTTTATGTATTTCTATCTGTCAACATTTGTCTTTTTTGTATTAATTACTGGACAAACTGTAGAAATCAGAAATGGGGTTTAGAAGTGTAATCCATTACATCTCAGAGATAAGCATCAATTTGTCTGTCAGTAAATCTTTATTTAGCTTTGCAATAGTATACAGTATAGAAAAACAGAATAAAAGAACAAAAATAACTGATACATTGGTTCTTAACAGGTAAGGGGAAATAATGCATAACAATGCATGAATGCATTATGAATCCTTAGTATTAATTGTATTCAAGTATAAACTATCAAGAAATATTTTATGATTACAATATTCAATACAATTTCTTTGAATATTTCTTAATTTGTTCCCAATTATCATTACATTACAGCAGTTTTGCACTATATTAAGAAATAGTGTTTGTCTGATGGGTTTATTTACATGCATTTATCATGAAAGATAAGGGATGGATGGATAAATGGTTTGTTTAAGAATGCGATGTGTATTTTGATATGCATATGTGTATGTGTGTGTGTGTCTCCATATTTTCAGTCCCAGAGTTGATGGCTCCTCCACAAGTCACAGCTCTATCAACCACCAGTCTGAACGTTTCCTGGAGCACTGCTGAGGGTCAAGGGGTCATTGCCAGAGGAAAAGTGACAGAATATCGGGTCAACTTGCTCACGGAGCAGACCAAAAATCCCTACGCTCCTCCTGTGGTTAGTCAGGTAACTACCGGAGCACTTGCACATAAAGAAAAAACAATCAAGCTCACATATAGCCATCTTTTGAGTGAAAATTATGCCAGTAGCTAGAAGTCAAGGTAAAAAGCCTGTAATGGTGTTTTGTTTGAGTTCTATTTCTACCATGAGTTTATGCTCTTACCTCTTCTCATCTGTTTCTTTCATTACTGTTATCACCTTATTTTCCCTAAATGACAAACTTCCTTGTCATGACAGATTTTGTTCTTTCTCTTCAGGTCCTGCATAGGCTGGGGCCGTCATCACAGCCTGTGTATACAGTGAAAGGACTGAATCCTTACCATGTGTACAACTTCACTGTCACACTCTGCACAAAGAAAGGCTGCATCACCAGTCTGCCAAGCACAGGACGGACCCTGCCAGCAGGTAAAACAAAAAGATCAGCACACAAACACACATGACTGCGGACAAATATAGATAAATGTACAAATTGCACTACATCATTTAGCAGCTCTTTATAAAATAAGCTTAAAAAATCCCTCTATGTGTAAATAGGAGAGCCAACATGACAGGAGAGATGTTGACGCTGTTATGTTACACAGTGAGGAATAGAAATGAAAATTCACTCATTATCTTCACACCCCTTTGCCGATACATCCAATACAATTGAAGACATTAGTGACCTATCTTCAGACGTAATAAAAAACCATACTGCTTGTGTGGTGTCTTAAAAGTTTCTGTAAGCCCCGACATCCATTTTAGACTCGAAAACAAGGGAATTTACAATGTTTTTAAATGAAATTTCCGGTGATATCTTCCGACTAGGTGCATTCAAGGACCATCGTAAAGTCTAACATCCACTAGCTTATCCACTTCGGGTGGACTTTTAGTCTAAAAACACGGTTGATGAAACCACAGGAGCACTATTCCCCTCCCCCCTTTCTGCATAGGGGTGAGAAGATAATGAGTGAATTTACATTTCTGCGTGAACCATCCCTTGAAAATAAGCTATTGTATGATTAAGGGATATTAGCTCATCACTTAAATATTGCATTAATTTTTTTAATAAAATATCTGCCATTGTCTTTATAACAACTGCATCACTCACCTCTGATGCACTGTATGCATACACACACACACTCCCAAAATCACACAGTCAGTCATTTGGCACTTGAGTGTCGACAGCATTGGTCATGTTAACCAGAGGGGATATTCATGGCAAGCTGCAGTAAAAACAATTTACTGTTAATTACAAGGAGAAAAATGTGGCGTAGCTCACATATCCCGCTGGCCATGAATCACACACACGCACACAGTTCGAGAAACACACACACAATGTCTCTCTCTCCCTGTCCCGCTCTCTTTTCTATAGATTTATAACCATTATGGAAGTAGGATGAGTTAGCTATGTTTAATAAGTCAGGCACAAATCTCTAGGAATATGAGATGAGCACTAATTGATCAGTGCATAATAACATACACACTCTCTCTCTCATTGACACACACACTTTTTTTATTCAGTGTGTGTGTTTCTCTTTGGCAGTCTGTTGCTTTTTCGCTCAATCCATCCTTCACTCCCTTCTGTCTCTAACTGGCACTTTCACTTAAACAGAAAATAGCACATGGCTGCAGAGAAACATGAATCATTCTACAATATACATATTGCACAAACACACACACAGACACACCTGACCCTACAACACACTTTTCCATCTGTTCATGCATGGTCTTCACTTTTCCCGCTCATTTTATGTTTTGTTTTTGTTTTGCATATTCTTTTAGGTGAATAGACAATGGATGCGCTGAGTGGATGAGAAAAAAGCCCTTTTATCTATAAATACTTGCTCAGGGATTTGAGCTTTTGAACATGCTCTAAACAGCTACATCTGTTGACATAGCGAATATTTTCATTTCATACAGTTCTCAAAAAGTCCTTCCTTATGTTTATTGTGATGAATGATACTTCATACTGTAATCGGTGGACTTTTTAAATGTATTTTTAATGGCTACATCTGTTGACACAGGCACAATGTTTATTTCAAGTGATTCCAAAGACTTCTCTTGACTGTAATACAGTACAATACAATATGGCTTATTGTACCCAGTTGACTCTTTGAATGTATTTTTAACAGCCACATCTGTTGCCACTGTTTTGTTTCATCCAACGCCAAAGATGTCCCTTGCTTCAACTATAAGAAATGATAATGGCATATGCCGTTTGGCACATTCCTCTTTATTTATTTATTTTCAAAACATTTAGCATGGCATGTGCTACTCCACTGGGTGTTGAGCTTCTGTTGTAGCTCCATATCTCATATCACTTTTTTTCCATGAACTTTAAAACTGTCAACTCGATAAAATATTTATAAGTAAGGCATTGAGGGGTCGCTTATGTCTGTCCCCTTTAAAGAAAGGCTGGGCTGTAGCGAATCAATAGAAGCTTTAATTATTATTTGTCACAAAGTCCTGTGCTACTGCATTGCTGATTCCCAGCAGCCAATACTAAAGAGGGTTGGTCTCCTGTTAATTCAAAGTTTATTAATATTGAATCGCTTGTCCAAATGGCACCAAACTTTAACACTGCACTTCCCTGTACCCTTTATCAATACACATCCCAAGTGTGAAGGTGATAAAATGAACAGTTCAAGATATCTTTAGAATTATTAGATTAATACTAATAAATATATCCATTTTTAACCTGCGGAGAGAAATTCAAACCAAAGTTGTTCTATATGTTAATCCCTTAAGTCTCATTTGAGCCATTATTTTACCCCAAAATTTTTTTTTCTATCGTTCCCTCTTGTTATCTGTTTAGATGGTACAGACGCAGAACAAACGTTTTGACAACAACGTGATATCTCGTAAAAGAAACTCTGCTTGTGGGGGAAATTATCTCCACATTAAGTGCACTCCTTGTTCGATCTACTTGAGCGTGGTACTAATGCGCTGATAAATCTACTACACACAAGGCTGGGCCATTAGAGGCAGCTACCATCTGCTGTAAGTGAGCAGACAGCATCTGCGAAACCACTGGAGTTACACCAAAGCACATGACTAAACATTAGCGCGCACACTGAGACAGACATAACGACACAAGGAGAAGAGCGCTCTGTCCATGTGTGTTGATGCATTTGCAGGTGTCTCTTTTGTACGTCTTCCCACAAAGTTATCGATCACGGCGTAAAGTGAGAAGCTAATCGGGGGCTGATGGGGATGTTTTATGTATCCTACATCCATAAAGGCTTGTTCGACAAGACATGCACACACAGAGAGACGTACATACATACACACTCACACTGTAACACCATTCAACAGAACAGGAACTTTATTGATTTACGCATAATTGGCCTGAGGCCCTTCTTGAGGAGAGAAATATGCATGGCAGGGGATCACCATGTCAATAAGTGGCGTGCTTGTGTGCATGGTGTAACTGTACGCTAAGAGCCTGTTAGGACATGTCAGTTGCTGTAAAAACAGAAAACACACACACACTTGCACAATTGCTCCTGGGAGCTGGCCCATGATTTAGCTGCTTCATTACCATGTCGGCAGCTAAAATTAACCTTTCTGGTGGACTATTAACCTTGTGTGTGCGACTGAGTGTGTGTGTGTATACAAGTGTTTTTCTGCACACTCATGACAAGTCAAGTGGATTTCAGTCAAACTGAATGTGTCATAGTGTTAAATACATTTCAGTGAATTAACAAACAGATAAAATAAATGAATACATGACACAGTGTGAATACAGGACAGCGCATTAGAAGGGATCACTAGGGAGGAGAGCTGTGTATATGTGACATAATACCCACTGTCAAACGTAAACACACACACACAGCAACACACACAAACACACACTGCTATGGTCTGTCAAAGGAACTAAAGAAAACTATCCTTCCATGCAGTTCAGTGTAATATTTCGCTGTATACACACTTCATGCGTGTTAACTGATGTGCAGCGCCATCATAGATGACAAAAGATCTACCAGCGTGAGTGAAACCATGTAATACTCTCAGTCAGACGTCACCCAGAGCCCTCTGCCCATTTTGATCAAACCTCTCAACCACTCTGATTTACCCTCTCAGCTAGAGGCTAGTGTAGGAGCCATGAATCAGTTTGGGAAGAATACATGTTTGGTAGGGATATAAGTGTGTAATGGTTTATATTTTGGGGTATTTTTTGTTTTTAGTTGTTATTTTGTGATACTCATGATTCAGGAGAAAATGGGTCACATAGGATTCAGGCGGGGATGTTAGTTAATATGAGCTTCTGCGGTTAGATGGAGAGAGAGTAACTGCTATATCACTCTTTTGTTTCCTGAAGTCGCAGCAGCAAGTGCAGATACTGCAAGAGGTTCGTTTTTCCAGGAGATACATACAACTACTTTCCATATTAGAGATTCAAGGCCATACCATATTTTCCACTGTGATTCAAAAGCAGTCACATACCACATTTTCTTCACTAACACTAAAATTAAGAAATAGTTTTCTAGCACATCATTCGTCTAGCCCTGTTAAAGCAAGACTGTGTGTCTGTGTGTCTGTGTGTCTGTGTGTGTGTGTGTTCTAGATGTCACCATAGCTCAATTTCAATAGACTGGTAAGCTATCGATTGGTAGTAATTTATGGTTTGATGTGCCAAGATGAGCCGTCCAGGACAAGCTTTCCACTTCCCTTTTAAGAGCTCTATTAGAACTCACACTAAAGATGGTTCGCATGTGTGTCACAGAGAGCTAATTTACTCCTACACAGACCATTTAGACCATTACTGAAACACACACACACACACACACACACACACACACACACACACACACACACACACACACACACACACATGGAATGACACTTAAATACACACACATCTTCCCCATCTCCTACACCAGTCCATCACCTGCTATGTTTCTCTTTCCATTCTTGTATGTCTCCTCTCACCATATCAGCCAGTCACTGGTTGATTTATTTATGATACATGTTGAAACTGCAGCTCCAGTGGCTCCCAGTGTGTTTCAGAGGGACATTTAATTAAACATCTCGAGTGAAAGAAGGATATTAAATTGACCCTCTGTTAAATGAAAATGGGACTTTTGTCCAGTCGGGACGTAATAGACATGAAATGTGCTCAAGTCATTCTGTCAAAATAACAAAGACATGATTTTTGAGGATGCTATGATCCGTTAGAGTTACTTTGTTAGTTTCTCCTCCATTTTAGATGCATTTATCAAACACAACACGGCCAGCTCAAAAGTCAACATCTAGATGGAAATCTAATTTTCTCTCTCTCCTCAGCTCCGTCAGAACTGTCTCCACCTCGATTACATCCAGTAAATGAAACCACCATTAAGATAGACTGGGATCCCCCAGTTCAACTCAATGGACCATACCCACTATATCAGGTCTGTACGACTTTTAGCTCAAAGTACACTCTGTAGCTGTTAGTCACCTTTACCCTTGCATAGTCTTTGCAGGCTCTTGCTGGACTAGTGATTAACTTATTTTAGCATGAAGTTTAGCCAAGGTAACGGCTTAGCTCTAGTGACGACAAGTTGTTGGGCCAGACTCTAGACGTCGACTGGATGGATCAACACAACATGTAAAGAAGACATTCATGGTTCCCAGAGGATAGAAACAAATGACTTTTCATCTGGTGCTACAATGAGGGTGATGTTAGTGAATTTATCTCAACAGCTGTTGGCTGGATTTGTCAAGCCCCCTCAGGATGAAATATAATCTCTTTGGTGACCCCTCCCTTATTTCTAAATTAGTGCCACCATCACATCATTATTCCAGTTTGTCCAAAACCTGTTTATCGTCTTTCGCTTTTGTCTTTTTGTCCTCGAATTTTCTTGACCACTGCTCATTTGAGTTGATTGACTTAAAATCAATCACCAGGAAGTTTCAACACCAGGAAGTCTCAACTTTAAAGTTGATGATAATATATTGTGACCTTATCAGGGACTTCAAAGTTGTGATGACATTTTATTATCACACTAGATATTACAAAACTTAAAATGACTTAGTAAATCATCAATTCTAAGTTGGATGATAGCCCAAAAACAAACATTTGATTAATTGTTCTGGGTTATTGTTATTTTTCCAGGTGGAGAGGATGGACATATCTCTCTCTGACCCACAGGCTCCTGTTGTCAGAGGAACCAGATTCCCTGGAAACAGTTACTACCAGTTTCCAAGTGACACGCTTCCTGTCAATACTGACTTCACAGGTACAATTTCTCGTTTCATGAAAACATCTGTGTAAATCAAAAACTAGACACCAAGTCTGTGTTGGTAATATTTCTACATCCATGTTTGTTTGCACATACATGCATACATACAAGCCTGTGTTTCTGGTATGTTGCGATGTGCAGTGATTCCGCTGCAGTGTATCAGTCTTCCAGTGACACTCCTTTAGAATGACTTCTCCAGTCATCTCAAAGGTCAATTATCTTTCTGTTTACCAGCATCATTAGAGGGTTGAGCTGCACAGCCAAACATGTTCTGCTTCGTCTGAGAACATCACCCAGTCTGACGCTCATAATTAATGACTGCTGATACTAATCAGTGGGATTTGAGCAGGCGAAGCTCTTAGACAGTCCTGCACAAACCTCGTATTACCAGTTCTGTTTTTTATATTGCGAAGATCTGTATTTTACCAAGCACACAATATTTAATTACTTTTAATTTGAACAGAAACTGTAATTTTTTACTATTATTACTGGGATTTTATACATTCTCGTGTTTGTTCTCCTCTGTGCCAGTTTCCTTTCCCCACTAAATATAAACTTATTTATTTTATATACACACAAGTGCACTCAATGTGAGTGACTGTATGAGTGTTAAAATGGATTTGGCTGAAATGGCTCATGCAGAGAAGGCAAACCTTTTTTTGAATTATAATGACAATTTTGACAATGTTTATCACTTTAATGGATATTCTTTTTATTCCAGAATATCTTTGTGCATTCCACTTTTCCTTAGTCGGTTGCACTTTAAATATTCTTATTTCAAAAGAACACAGGGTTGTCTTAATGCAAATTACTCAAACTATTTCTAGCTAAATGTTTTTTATCAACAGCTTGTTTCTGGCTCTTGTTCATTGTCTCTGTCCGTGCGCTACGTTTTAATCTCGGATCAACAAACGGTGACTCTTGTAAATAGAGCTCTCAGAATACTATCGGCAAATAGATGATGAGTTTTGCTGTTGAGGGTTTCATGTCCCTCTAGCCTCCTCCTTCATAAAGGGTAATGGATCAGACAATCACTTTGAGACCGGATCTATTCGGGACCATCAATGTGTCGGCAGTCCTCAAACCATCGCCCTTTTACAACCATCAATACTAATAGCATCATCTACAGACAATTATTCCCATCCAAGCGCACGGAACAGTGAACAAATCAAACCCAAATTGGATTATGAATGTAATGCAGTGTAATTCCCCCTCGAGAGTCAATTGATCACTGAGGAGAGACTCGTCAATCGTTGATGTCTTGTGGAAACCGAGTAACTGCAGCAATGACAACTGTAAAACATTTGGTTATAACCAGTGAATACTTTTTTTTTGTTCAATGGAAACACATCACAAAATGTGGATTACGATTTTGCTTTGAAATAGTTTTTTTAATCTGAGAAAACTTGATGTTGTCTTATTGGTGTATCTGTTTTCCCCCAGAGGCAGCGTCAATGCCTCTGAAGTTCCTGATGAGTTTTTTTGTATGAAAAAGCCGATTATCATTTTTCTCCATCAACATTATACAGCATTCTAGGAATATCAGTAATTTATTCTTTCTTTAACTAGTTAATTGAGGATTTTTCTTCAGTTTATTTCATTTCCCAAGGAAGTGAATTATAGGGACTGATCATTCTTTATGTTAAATTTAGCTAAGATCAAAGTGTTTTACCATGTAAAATCACTTGATATTTGCCCTTTCACCTGTAATTTTATGGCCACTTTGCTTAAATTATTATCAGCCAAATAGGTAGCTTTCCATGTGCAGTTGTTGTGAAAGGAGAGCGTTCCTCCATAAATGATAAGTCTGCTGACTTGTGATTAACGATGCTTCTTAATGCTGAATGAATTTAGGGCACTTGAGGTCAATATTTACCACACTGAATCTTACTTTAGATAAAATAGGATTAAAACCATATGCAATCATGCTGTGATATGTATACCCTGTAAGTGGTTGTTTCCATAAATGCATGTTAGTCCATTCATCTTACCCATAATGCTTCTGTATCTAAAGCCCTATGATATGACTTCTCCCCTTGTTCATCTTTATATTATGGACATTCCGTTAAGACTGACAAAAAAGGTCATTTCAATTGATACTGGTTGAAAACAGATTGTATCGCTCTTTCTCCTCATTTATAATTTCCCAGTATTTGAACCTGAAATGGGCTCATTGTAATGTAATGCATCAGTTCAACCTAGCCTAAATGAAGAGAGATGAAGTATCACAAACATTTTAGAAAAAAGAACAAAAAAATGAATGCAGGAACAAATAGACTTGGATAACTTCCAGATACGTCTACTACAGTACATTGCTGCAGCAGAAGCTGAACAGGAAAGAGGGAAATGTTAAATGATACAAATAATTTTCCTTAATTAATATGATTGATTGCCAGGCACTGACGTTGAGAGGAGAGGGGGAGAAATGTGTGAAGGGAAAGTTTGCACAGACATCATTAGTTTTTCCCCATTTAAAGATTAATCAGAAGAGGCTGGGCTCTTTAATTCTGTCATTTGTATATTTAATGGGCTGCTGCAGAATCTATGGGTGTAATTAGCTAGCTGCCGCGCTCTCATTAATACGCCAGGCTCTGATTAATGCCAGCGGAGAGCTAACATGACTGGAGTTATTCAGGTTATGTTGTGTAGATGATTACACACAACCTCCACTGTTTACTGAGACAGAGAGAGGAGAAACAATACAATAACACATGAAACAATACGATCTAATAAATAAGAGTCCTTTTAAAACTTAAAATAGTTGCAACATATAATGGAATAAAACATGAATCCTCTCTAGTCGCCCAGGCACAGAGAGATGGGATCATTCAGTATGAACAACAGTTCATATTCATTTATTAAAAATAAACTATTAAAACATTGTATTAATCTTGTTTACTCTTGAGTTGATGGTGTACGCTTTATGTACTTGAAAGTCTTGTATATAATCTATCCTCTACAGTTAATAAAGGCTGCTTTCACACTTACCTTATTAGGCCCAAATAATGGGCATGAAAGATGTTTCACATTTAGTCCGATCAGAAGAGGTGGCCTTAATGCGAATCAAATTGCATCAGTAGCTGTGAGCTTAAGGATGGTGATGATTTCATTTGGTCAGTTGGTTCGTTGGTCAGTCTGTTCAACAAACACAGGTTATCTTTTCAGTTCCGTTACATTTACCAGGAATATCCACGGTCCCTGATTAAAATCTCTACTACTGCACAGGAGACATCAGGACGTAATGGGCAGGTGGCCAGCAGCACACTGTGAAAAGTCCCGTAATCTATTAGTTTTATGAGTAAATTCATTCTCCGAAGGGGATGATCAGTAGATGTTAGCCCTGTGGTTGGTCTCCATTCAAGACAAACTCAGCAATTTAGGACACTCCTCTCTTTTTTTTAGAGGGGGGGGGGATAATTTACCATTCTTTAAAGTAATTACTTTAGGGGAAGACAATTAACTGTCAATGTCTAAACTATTAATTATATAGTAAATCAAATCCAAACGTGATGTGTGGGATGTTGTGGAACGTGTTTGTGTGTATGATGCATTATCTTGAGCAGCTATGTATGCGTCTCTGATTTGCACTCTCTGTGTGATTGTGCTGTGCAGTAAGTATTTGTGTGTATCCATATGTGCACTTGCATGTACTCAGTATATGCAACAGAGTCACCTGTCGTGATGCGTGGCCAGGTTTGTCTGTTGATGGCTCCAAAGTGGTTGTCAGTGTGAAGTAGCACAAGTCCTGTGGGGAAATGTGGAGGGAGCAATGCTGAGCACAAGTAGTGTCACTGTGATGTCGTACACTTGGAGCAAACACCTTGGTCAAGTAGGTGTTGACAGTCTGTCCCTCACTGCCATTCAGGCTCATGCAAACATACTATACATTATATGCATTCCAATCATTTACAATACACTTAATCCTTCCGTAAATACATTCTTCTTCTTTGCAAATCATATGAGTGTTTGGTTCCCGTAGACCTGCATGTCCCCTATGTATAGAATTGGTTACGTGTGTATATATAGTGATAAATGTGTCCTTCCCATGTCTATGTCCACTATAGAAAACCCTGTTTGACATTATCTGCATGAAGTGTATTTTACTATTAATTATGTTCACACCAGATTTAAAAGAGGAAATGAAAGAAAGGAATGAGGGATACAAGGGAAGGAGCAGAGTTTGGAATAATGGATGTAAAAAAAAAGAGGACTGAAGATGTAAAGACAGAAAACACTCAGAGGAAGATATACGTGGAAGAAAGGAGAATGAAAAGGTCAAGAAGAAGAAGAGGAAGGTTAAAAGCTGAGCCAAGAAAGAAAGGAAGGGAGGAGAGATCAGGCGAGTGTGGTGGAGAGAAAGAAGGTTAAAAGGGGATAATGTAATGTCAGGTATCTGTCATGACTTCACTCATCTCCGTGGTGACAAGGTCATGAATGTAAATGACACATGTCCGCTTGATGTACAGAATGCAAGTTCAATGTAAAGAACACTTTTGTCTCAGCTGTATAATGCAACCACAGTGAGTGTACTTTATGTCAACTGTAATGACTGCACTATTTGAGATCAATATGGACCATTTTAAGACTGCATTTTTTCATTCAGACCTTTATTAAGAGGCTTTTCCTCCTCATTATAGAAAGGAAAAATCAAACGGTTCTTTTCTCTGATTCTGTTATATGTATGTTGTGCACAGATTCTCCTCTAAATCATTTGTGTGCTCGACTGGCCAATAATAGAGGGACCAGTAACATCAGCAAACTCTAAGTAAATGTTAACCCCCAGTTTGAGAACCACTTGTTCAGATTAAGTCCTCATCTACGACACCACTTCTTCCCTTGTCCTGGGGGATTCATGCGGGGTGAATATATTTTGGTGACTGCGCTCAGCCTTAGAGATGGGATGAGGAGTTGAGACATCCAGAGGGAGTTTGGGGTAGAACCGATTCTCCTTCAGGTCGAAAGTGTAAAGTTACGGTGGTTCGGGCGTGTATGCTGCCCAGGTGCCTTCCGTTGAAAGTTTTCCGGGCATGCCCAATCGGGAGAAGACCCAGGGTAGACCCAGAACTCGCAGGTTCTTAATATTCCATCTCGAATGTGAATGATTCGGGATCCCACAGGAAGAGCTGGAAAGCATGGCTGTTGAGAGAGATGCTTGGAATACTCTTAGTCTGCTACCTCCAGTACCCAGTCCCTGATGAGATAAACTGGATGGATGTCTATCAGAAATAGAACCAAGGAAACAGAAAAAGTCCTTTTTATTCCAAATAGTGTAACTGGGAGTTCTGTGAGGCGGCTAATCTGTATTCATGTTGAGCTTTCCATGTAACTGTTTGACTTCTCTCCATATTAAGTGAATTCTCACACTAATTATTTAGCTAACACTGGCCTGTGATAAACCTGGGACTGCCTCTGTTCAACTCTTTAGATCTTCCCACACTTCTGTTTTCTACAGAGACATTAGAGCTGAGGAATCACACACGTCCTCGTAGACACGCACATGAAACCGCATGGTCTGCGTCACCGTGTGGATCTAGAAGTGGATTAAGATTCAACCTCTCTCCATAGTAACATGACAGGACAGTACGCTGGATGAATTCAGTGTCCTGTGTGATTGTTCGAGGTTCCGCTAGTCTCAGAACAATAAGTTTCCCACTTTGCTGAATTTATAAAATTTAACAAACGCCCTACATCCCAAAGTCTTTTTAAGATGTAATATGGATCATATTAATACTTTCGAAATTCAAGCATTTTAATGTTTACTGGTGTTTTTTTTATTTTATTCTCATTCTTGAAGTTGGACGGTTGCAGGTGTAATAGAACAGTGTTGTGACTTGATAATGTTGGAGATCCATTCCCTTCAGTTACCATTAGTATGTTGATCTAGAGGGAAGTTTGATAGGGCTTCATCAAACACACCAACAAATCTGCTCTTTAAGGTGTATTTTTATTGCAAAACATCTTTAGGAGACCTGACTCAGTTTCTTAGCCAACTTGTTTTTGTATTTTTTATGTGAGCCACTATTAAAGTTGTGGAACCAGTCTGTGTTCTCAGGTTTCTCCTTTTAAATTCATGTTTTGCCTGAAGTATCTAAGTTGTAAGGTTATCCTTGACAGTTCTGGACTGTAGTGGTAATGAAGTCAGCCAAGAACTCTACTCCTGCTGGGAAACATTGTACTCGATGGAGAAGAAGAAAAACTTCCTTTTTTTTTCAGTTGCAAACAGACATACTGTTTGAGGAGCACAGTTGGTGGTGATGTTAAACCTTTAATGGTCGTTAATTTGACCCTGTAGGTTGTGTAAGTGGAGTGTGCGGGTTCTTATATTCACATCTTAATCTTAATCTTAAAGTGTTAATTCAGAAGATCTTGAGGAGAACAATGCATATAGCAGTCACACATTGATGGTTTCTCTTTTAATTATTTAGTTTAGTTGAAAAAGTGCTGCAGGATATCTGCTTGTAAACGGTCACTTTTAACAGTAGAACCCTAATAACAGCTCCCACAATTCAACAAACGTGTGTACATTAGTATGAGAGAATATGACTCAAAGTAAATGAAATTGTTTGCTCTCTCTCACAAACTGTTTCTCTGTTTCCAGGCGTTGAGTTGAGTTTCAAGACCCGCTCTCCAGACGGCCTGCTGCTCTCTGCCTTCTCTCCTGGGGATCAGGAGGAGTTCCTGGCTGTTCAGATCAAAAAAGGACGCCCTTACTTTTTGTTTGACCCACAGGTATGTAAAGTTTATGTTGAATGTAAAGTTTCAATACTTGCAAAGTATGAGTGCAGAAAAAAACCATTTCAAAACAGGCATTCATGAAAATATTAATCAATCATGTGACTTAGGGTCGAACAAATCTTTGGTTATTTTTCTTATTTCTTAAAATATTGTTGAGTCCTACTCAATATATGTTTTGTGAGGACCTTGGAACAAATTTGGTTTGTTCCCACTGAGTGAGGAGCGTCTCCATCCAGCTTGAATACTGTCAAACACACCTGGGTAAGCAGCGAGCTTGCTGTTATTGAAAGCCACATATTTGACAGGATAACTTGACAAAGTGTGATCATGTTTGAAGTGCACTACAGCGCTAGAGGCTGTTTAACCCATTTTTTCATGGTATTTCATCTTAATTTTCACTTTTGTTTTTCTTTAACTTTTTTAGTTCATCATTCTCACTTTACTTTCTTGCTCACCTTCACCGGTGTTTTTCTTTTTTCCTCTGATCCATCTCTCTTCTCTCTCTCTCTCTCTCTCTCTCTCTCTCTCTCTCTCTCTCTCTCTCTCTTTCTTTCTCTCTCTCTCTCTCTCGCTCTCTCTCTCTCTCTCTCCTCTCTCTCTCTCTCTCTCTCTCTCTCTCTCTCTCTCTCTCTCTCACTTGCTCCCACTTTCTCACTCACTTGCTCTCGTCTAATAAATGTGATCTGCAGCCCCTCATTGGTTTCTGTCAGGGAGACAGGGAAAGGGGGGGAAAAACTTTGAAAGTGTGTCAACGTTTGAATTGGACTGCAATTAACTCATTCCCTGCAGTCACCACGCGTGAATACCAATTGCAAGCTAATTAAGCTTTGCACCCTTGCACAGATACACACGCACGTACACACACACATACACAGCCTTGCTTCCCTTATCCCTCCATACAGACACGTGTAGAGGGGTTAAAGAGTCAACGACTTCGATGATGAAAGTGATGATGGGAGATGATTACAGATATTTCCATGAGGCCACCAACTCATTACACACTCAAACAAACACACACATACACACTTTGCTTCCTCATCACTAAACTGTTATCGAAAAGTCTTCATCGGAATGTAACTCCGGGATGTACCTGCGTGTGCAGAGGCGTGTTTGTCACTGAACAGATCCTTGTCGACTTGTAATGTAGATGTATGTGTGTGTCTGTGGCGGTGATGTATACTTCTAGATGTGCAGTGAAGTGTATGTGTCTTCTCCAACTGGGTTGATTCCTTTGTTTAGGCTAGTTTGGGGTAATTAACAGTGGGAGTGGTGTCACGGCTTATTAGTGTTCCCCTAGATACATATAGCTGGGCCCATTACTTCCTCCTATTAGCCTGTTGAGCTAGCCTAATGGGATTACCAGTGCACAGGGGTAATTTAGCATGACACAGGAAAGTGATATGCTCATACATATGTGCACATGCGAGATGCCACACACATACTATGAAACACATGAGCACTCAAAACCCCTCTTTCATTTGAAGGAGAGACAGAGCAACCATCTGCTCATTCTTATTCGTATGAAGTGAAACTAAAGGAACTTCCAGTGTTAGTGGATGGGACAAAAGGTAAAAAGTCAAAATACAGGTGAAATACATTTGTCCCAAAAGATGGTTTTGTCATTTCTGATTGTTTCCATCCCACTGATGTTTGATCAAGTGCTAATGTTTCCGGAAATGTTGCTTTTAATTTGTTATTTGATATCCGGGATTATGTTGGCTTCATTTTTCCTCGGATGGTGCTTCTCAGTAAAACCCCAGTCTTACAACTTGAGCTATCATGCTCTAAATGCCTTGCTCAAGGGCAGGTGGAGTAAGTAACATCCTATGCACGTTCCTCCCAGGCTATGGATTCAAACGGGTGTGTTAAAGAGACAGAAAGAAAGCGGTAGTGAAACTCATCTTCTGTTGTCTTGTTAAGTAGAGCTGTCTAACAAAGACTGTAAATATGTCAGAGGCTGATGTACTCTGGCATTCATACATTTATTGATCTCATCGTTAAATTTTCTACACAGTGTGTGTGTGGATGTACAGTCAGTGTGTTTCTGTGAGTGTGCACGTACATGTTTTTACTACATTACTCTTTGCCTATTTGCTAAGAGCTGATTACAGCAATGATGTCATCTTTAATAGGAAGCAAAAAGCCCTGTAACAACACATTGATGACTATATGTTCATGTCCTTTTTCAGGGTGGTGTGTGTATGATGTGTGTAATTTCCTAGATGTCTAACTTTGTTCGCACAACAGAGACCTAAACATTACACTGTTATTTGAGATGTTGCCACCTTTGAGCCAGACTATTGTAAAATGCACTGGTGCTCGACTTTTTCAGGCACCAGGACTTTTGTTGGTTTCCCAACACCATCCATGTGTATGTGTTTAAAGTCTTGTCCATACTGTGGGTTTCTGTGCATGTGTTTGTGTGTTTAGGGCTCAGTGGTGGCTGTGAGCGTACAGGGTGATGGAGGGCGACGCTATGATGATGGACAGTGGCACAGCATCATAGCAACAAGGCGAGGGGCCGTGGGAACAATCGTTGTGAACAATCAATACAGAGGTAACGCTTCTCATATTCCTACTGACCACTGTGTGCATGAGATCTGTGTGTGGGTGTTAGGTGTAAATACAAGTGTAGTTATATTTGTCTGTACGTGCGCGGGTGTGCACGTGCGCGGGTGTGAGACAAGTGCATGTGTGCATGTATGTTTCTACTGTATGTATGTAAATCCCTCAGCCCTGCATGGAGGTATTAGCAGGTTAATCCTGTTCTATGTCTGGTGGGAAAAACACAGTTTCACACACAGAGTGATTTATGTTTTTCAGTGATTCTTTAATACGTCTTTGATATATTTTCTTTCTTTCTGGGAAAACCAGGATAGGAAATGCATGAGTGTAAACCTTCTTTCGTTTATTCTTTCTCTTCTGCTTTCTCTCTTTTTGCTTGTCCCCATCTACCCTCTTTCTCTTACAATAGAATAAAGGGAGAAACAATGTAAATTATGTGTTCCCTAACTGATTTCATATTTGCTCTTCCTTCATTCTACATCTATGTGTAACACCATGATTCTTACCATCAGGAAGTGCGTCAGCCTCCAGCGGCAGCACCATTATTGGCGAGAACACAGGGGTGTTCATTGGAGGACTGCCTGAAGACTTTACGCTGCTAAGAGAGGATTCAGGTAATCTGTAATCCTTCTCTCTATACCTCTGTGCTGGGGATAGCCTGTGGCTGGAGGTATCAAGTTTTGGGTTTGTCCGTCTGTCCCAATCTTATGAACAGAATATCTGAAGAAAACCAAGAGGGAATTTAATCAAATTTGGTACAAATGTTTACTTGGACCCACAGATGAACCCGTTAGAATGTGGAGGTCAAAGGTCACTGTGACTCACAAAACCCTGTTCACTTAGCTTCTCTTGGACATTATCCATTAACTCTGACTGTATGGAATTTCTTCAGTTTCGGACCCCTTGACAATATTAGTTAGACTTCAATAAAGTTGACCAAATTCTGGCAAAGAAATGTGTTCAGGTCGAAGCTGCACTGGATGCTGTAGGTCTACAGCCGCAGGGTGGTAATTCCAGTTTTCCCGAAATTTTGACAGTGGCTTATTTTGGTCCGTCTCACCAGGTGATGCCCGGCTGGTGCGACAGAGTTTCTCTGGTTGCCTCAGGGACGTGAGTTTCAAGACGACTGACGGCTTCTCAGAGGAATGGACGTCTCTGGACTGGGCTAAAGTCACAAAGAAGGAGGCAGTGTATGAGAACTGGGAGGGATGTCCTGCTCAAACCGTGGAAGGAGCCCATTTTCTGGGCCATGGTAGGATCCTATCGGTTGTTGGTGATAATTATATATTAATGTGTGAACTGGTCATTAAAACTAGAGAAGAGTAATATAAACACAGTACCATAATATAAAAAGGTTCCGGATATTTTTTTTATTTACTTCCTTGTTTTTGAAGGCCATTGTACAATAACCTTACTATATACTACATATATTTATACTGAATCACTGAGCTCTACAAACATTAACATGACAATAGGTAATGGTATAAATATCGAAGAAAGGAAGAACAATTGTGTGCTGTCTCTCTTTTATTGAATTAGCTACGTTCAGATACAGGAAGCAATATTTTACTGTTCGTAATATAATGACAAGGTGGCATGTATTTACAAGATGGTTATGATACGATGTTTCATGTTGTTCTTTTTAAAGACTTATTGGTTTGTGTGAAGTATCAGTGTCACCAGTGGACATTTCCTCCATTCTAGTTTATTAAAAGGGCCTTCTCACCAAATGTTATTTAACCGACCTTAAATATGTCATGCCAACATATTCAATTGTGAATCAATCTGAATAAAAAAAAATGAAAATATATATATATCTAAAGATCTCTTTATATCTGAAGGAGTCTTCATCCCTGAGCCTTGTTATAAAATAGCCTGTTATTGAAAATGATGTCCTTCATGTTTCAGGATACTTGGAGCTGGACAGAAATGTCTTCAGTGGAGGACAGGACTTTGACATTTCTATGGATTTCAGAACAGACCAGCTCAATGCACTTCTGCTCTTTACATACAGCACACAAACTGAAGACTACATGCTGGTGAGGACCAAAGACACATTTACAATCAGCGTTTAAATATGAAATCTTGAAAAACACGTGACACAGTATCACCTTGTGGTATTCTTTATGTTTTAGGTGGAGCTGGAGGGCGGCCTGCTGTCCTTCCTTCTTGCCTCTGAAGGTCATGTGACTGAACTCAGCATGTGGGTGGGGCTGAGCTACTGCGACGGAGACTGGAAACAGTTGTCATTGGCAAAGCGCGGCTTGGTGATCTCTGCTGCGGTCAACGACTGGGCAGAAGAAACAAGGGGAGTGGGAGGAGCGGTGAGGCTGAGAGTCGATTCCCCCTTATACTTGGGGGGCGTGCCCGGGGAGCTCATACATCCTGCTCTGGACAGCTACAGTCACAAGCACGGTGAGATATGTGTTTGCACAGAAACCCCCCCCTTATCAAAGTGGCAAGAGAAGTGTTTCATTTTCTTCTGTGGAAGAAGAGGATAGGTATCGCAGATTGTGTCTGTAGCCTAATTAATTATCTACAGCAGGCCAGGGAATAAGTTCGGCCTCTGATAATAAAAACTGTAAATACGAGAGAGGAGGGCATCGTTTTTATTAAAATATATTTAAAGATTCCCTTCCAGATCCCTTGCAACCAAGCTGTGATGTCATGCACGCAGGGGCAAACCTTAACCTAAGATTTGAATTGAGCTCAGAGAAACCTTCCACTTTCAGCTGAATTTGAAACCAGTCACTGTGAAGGTCAAATATCCAGTGAAATAGCAATGAGCCCCCTCTACTCAGTTTTGAGTGGAGGGGATGTTAACAAGTACAATTTTACTGAGTTTTGAGAAAGATGCACATTTCTCACTTTCCCTCCCTCCTCTTTGCTCTCCTCCGTTCACTCTTTCTTTCCCTCCTCCTCTCCTCTTTTAAAGGCCTCGGAGGTTGCATAAGAGGTCTTACAGTACGAAGTGATGAAACAAACCCTCCTGCGAGTCAAAGTGTTAATCTGTTTGCTGCCACCAGCCATTCTGTCAGAGTCTACCTAGATGGCTGCCCCACAGCTGAAAGTCGGTACAACTGCAGAGGAAACGACTCTGTGTTGGTGTACAGTGGGAGGAAGACACAAGCCACGGATTATAGTGTACAGCCTTTCACTGGTAAGGATGCATACATTGACGTCGCCACCGTAACACAGAGACAGCATTCACCTAAAAAAGGAAGCGTGCACCTCCAATTCACTTACATACCTTCTTAATACATCTTCTTAAGACATCAAACAAAACTAAGAGCATGACACAGATTTCTGCTCAAACCGCTAATCAAAATTATGTTTTAGTTAAGGAGCACAAAACAATCACAAAGAATGGTATTAATACAGAGCAATTCATGCATGTACAATATGTATACATTTATATTGTAGAGAAGCCAAATTCTGACTTCTTACAACATCAAGTCCAAAATGTTTAAATGCAACACGAGAACAATCTCTTCTCATTATTGATTTCTTCAGATTTATGGAGGCACTGAAGGTGGACCAAAGACGTCACTGTGCTCCACCAATTAATTACTGACAGTGATTCAAATACCTTCTCTTATTGTAAGAAATATCTGTCTTCCCTCTCTAACCATATGCAAACACACACACCTTTTCAGAGTACTTGTACAGGTATGTGGCCTTGGCAGCCGGAGGTTCGGCAGCAGGACCTTGGCAGAGAGGACGCAGCCGAGGCAGAGGTAGGAAGTCTCTCATCTCGGTCAACAGCTGACGAGCAACAGAACAATGTGTATTTTATGTATTATATATCGTGATAACTGTAATGAAGAACTAATAATTTTAGAGTGGTGGTCTTTAGTGGAAACCCTGTATTAACACTTCTTCTTTCCTCTGTTCGACCTACATCGCCCTTCTCACCTCCTCTTCTACCTCATCTCTGCTTCTCGTGTGTCAGTGTGTGAGTGAGTGGGGGCGTGGCCAGCCCGGGACCTCTGTGTGCGTGTGTAAACTCAGCAGATGAGATGAGGAAGTGACACGACTCGATCATATACAGAGACAAGCCAGTTTAATGTTAAACAGATGTTAAATGGTGGCACTCTGGAGCCCTGTAGTAGTAACGTAGTATTGCAATAATAATATTTTACATTTCTCTCAAAATCCCACTGTAAACCTGGACTTGCCTCCCGGCACACCATTTGGGAACCACTGGTTTACACTATCTGCTGTAGTATCATTCTTTCTATTCAACCTCCATCTGATACAGTCCAACAATATGAGAGCATGATAAGACCCTCAAGTACACATGTGTGACCAAGCCTCTGGTATTATCACACTCTGTTTGTGTGTATGGGTGTTTACATGTAATGTATTAGATGAATTGTGTAATCTGTCTCGGGTTTAGCATTTTAATTGTAACATTAATATATCTTAAGTATAAATTCACTAACATACATGTTAATATGGTATTAACATGTTTAACTGAAAACATTTGCTCAGACATATTTTGGCACATTTCAACAGAGGGAAATATTCTCCCTGGTTGACTTAGTTCTCCAGTGTTTCTGTGTGTTCCTCAGAGATTTTGGATGTAAGAGCAGGACTCTCTTGTGCAGTATGTGAGACTCATCCAAAGCCAGTGATATTACACGTGCCTGACGCTATGGGAGATTGATAAGGCCTCTATAAAGGGCATCCCAGTAAAAAGCTGTTAACCCAGAATGGCCTGTGTGGTCCCTCGTGTAATATAAAGCTGCTCGTTAGTAGTGAACGATACACTGGTAGGTCTCAGTACAGGCTTTGACCGGAGAGAGGAGTGGAGTTGGGGAGGGAGAGTCCAAAAAACATTAAGTATTGAGGAGAAAAGAGGCAGATGGGGGACAAGGACTGACAGGAAAGAGAGGGATGGACAGAGAGAGGGAAAGACGTGGGAGGGGATGAGGAGAGACGCAAGGTAAGTGGTAATGAAGGGAGAGATAAAATCAGGAAGATGTAACAATAGCTGAAGTGGAGATAGGAAGGTGAGAAAGTTATAACGAAAAAAAGGAAGTTAATGACTGACAAGAAAAGCAAAAAGGTCGCCGGAGATGGAGCGTGAAGCAGCTCTTCAATGTTGTACTGTTTTATGACTTAATATACTCGACATTCCTGCTCGAAAGCAAAAGGTACAGCGGCCTGAGCAAGGAAGATTAACGAGATTAAAGATAAATGGAGCATCAACAACTTCTGTGCTATTTGATACACAAAAATATCTCCATCTGTTAGTCCCCCTTTTTGACAATTTTAAGAATTTACACCCAGTAGTTTTGGGTCTAGTCATGGGTGCTATGGTTGAGGTGGATTTAAAGAAAGATGGAGATGGAGAACGCCAGGCAGTATGACAGAGAGGGAGGGGAGGAAGGAGATGGACCGTCACGAAATACAGAGGGTGTCAAAGAGAGAAAGAAGGGGAGTGCTATGCAGAAGGAGGGAGGCTGATTGCTTTGAAATATAGCCCAGAATGAATGGTTGGCTGTATTAAATCAGTGCTGAAAAAGTTACTACTCTCATAAATACTATTTATGCTAATAGTGAGGTATGATTTACTGGGCCTATTAAAACACAGAGAGATGGGGGGGGGGATGCTTTTTCTTTAACCTCATGTGCTCCCAACCTGTTGTTTTGCTTTTTCTCTTTGATATTCTTTAAGTTTTGGCCCCAATGTCTTTGATTCTCATATTTGCTTTATTATATATTGCTTTAATTATTATGTGTGTTTGTTTTTAGTTATTTTTCTGCTTATACTCCTGTCTCTCTCAAGCTGCCCTCATTGTAGTCTGTAATAAAAAGATGGAAGTCATGGCAGCTTCTCAAAAGTGAAGCTAAAATATCTCGATAGCCACCTGGTGGCCTACTGCATTATAGATCCTAAATCATGCCTCCTCCATGTTAATGTTTGGGACATGGTCCAAACTAAAAAGTCAAAGTAAATGTCTTCTGTCATTTTAGGTTTCACGCTATTGTATTTTCAAGCGTTAATTTTCCCAGTAGGTTTGGTTTTAATTCTATATTTAAGGTGAAAAGTTATGATTTACAGCTGAGACTGACTCCTGATTGATCGACCATGTGTATGGATGGACTTAGCTACTGGGCTCTTCCATATTTATATTTTATATAGAGTCTGTGGTCGTCTTCTAATATAATCTTCTCTTCAGCCTCCTCTCATATTGACTCATGTTTCGTCTCTGGCTCCAGTTCCTAGTGTTGTGCCGCCGCCGACCACAGTGCAGAGCCTGAATGGTTTCAGTGCCATGGTGAGCTGGGTGCCTCCCACTGGTGACATCAGAGGGCCGATTGACAGATACGAGGTGAAGGCCTACAACAGTGAGCAGCCAGACACACCACCCATCAAGGCCACATACCTGGCCAATGGAAACTTCACAGGTAAAACACACTTATTTCTAATAAAAACTCTTGTGCAGACTCAATGATACGATCTCAGTGACTTGATGCTGTAAAGCAAAGAACTGGATTCTCCTCAGTAACAGCCAGGCAAACATCACGTGATACATCGTAATTTAACTTGCATTCATTGTCCTGTTTAACTTATAGCTTTTTTCCTGCTGTCATCTTGTGGGACCTGTAGGGCATTTAGCCCCTTAGTGAAGACACATTTACACTTTTTCACTCACTTTCCACCAATCTTTCATCCAAACACACACACACACACACACACACACACACACACACACTGTCCCAGGCAACCCAGTTAATGTCTCCTTGGCAAGTCCCCAAATTTAGGAGACTGTCTCCGTTTGGAACGAGACACTCAGGTCTACCCCAATGATGTCATACCCTGGCATCTCTCCTTTCTCTCTCTCTCTCTCTCTCCCTCTCTCTCTCTCTCTCTCTCTCTCTCTCTCTCTCTCTCTCTCTCCCTGTTGCTCACTTTTCGATCCTTCCTCACTTCATCTTTTATGATGATCATGATGATGTGTGCGTCCGCTGCTGCTATTCGTCCCTCCTCTCATCCACTCGGCCATGTCTCCAGGCAAATATGAAGATGAGCTCTCCGTCTCCGTCTTTCCTTGTGTGTCTCTCGCTGCCCCCCCATTCCCTCCCTGCTCTTTCTGCCAGACATTAAGCCCGCCGTGATAAGGCTCCCCGTTAATTTATGATGGCCCCGACACCTGACTGCAGAATTACACCAACGGCTAAAAAACACAGGAAGTAAATGAGGGTGTAATGACAGTGGAGTGGGGCCCTGGCCCTTAATAGAATTAAAAGACATGGGTAACAGCGAGAGAGAGAGAGAGAGTGATAGAGAGAGAGAGATGACTGGACGCAGAGGGTGAGGAGGGTTGGAGCGGGCGGAGGAACATAGAGGGGACGTAAAAGATTGACTTAGGAAAAATAGAAAGGAGCCGAGGCAACGAGGACAAAATAACATCACGGACGACAGAAGCTTTTATAATTAGAATGGACTCTCTTTGTTTGCCAGACGCAGGACATTTGCCTAGCAACACTGATACAAGTAAAGCCTTTTAAAGTGGCCCCACTTTGACACAGACAAAAGTAACAACAGGGTCCAATAAACACTCAATGCAAACAGTAAGCGGAATCAGCCCAGTAAGGTAAGGCTGGACAGGATGGTAACCAAAAGCTTTACATGTTTTCAAGGGTATCTTAAAAAAAAGGAGAGATTCAAGTAGGTATCCTCCATCTTCTGTTTCCCCGTCTCCCTCCCTCTGTGACATGTTTACGATCTCCTCCTCAGGTGTGTTGTCAGGTCTGACGCCGTCCACTCGATACAGCGTCACTATAAGTGCCTGTAGTCCTGTCCGTTGTACTGAGAGTCTTCATCATGACAGTGGCGGTGATAACGGCTTGAGATGGAGCCTCACCACCCCAGAGGAAGGTAAGAGTGTAAAGCATAAACACACACGTATAGAGAACAGTAGGGCATAGGACTAAAATCATATCTTGAAAGAGGTCGATTCATATCCAGGTAACTGTACATATCTTTATGCTGAACTTTTTTGTAGTTAAACTGGGGTCTTTGCCTCCTTCCTTCCTCATGATTCTTTTAAATATGGTGTGCTGCCACCAAAAGCCTCTTCCAACGTCTGAGTTTGGGTTTTGTTTTGAGCACTTTACACTCCTGTTGTGGCTCTCCTCTGCAGTCTCTCTCCACACTGTCTGAAGTGACTCTTGTGTAGGTGGTAAATGAGATTGGTGTTGTTTGAGGCTGTTGTGGGGACAAGACTGTGACATAATGTGAAGTAGGGTTTTCTGGTCCATGTCAGTCCAGACTTATCCAAACCATGTCCATGAGAGAGTAGAGGCTTTTTTACTTTGCATATGGGATCCTCACTTTGTTTTCGGGTGTTCAAATAAGCCTGTTCACAATTACCAATTTTTATGTAGGCAAAGCATTGTCCGAATGACATTAATATGATTTATATTGCAGTTGAATTGCTGCACAGAGTATCAGAGGAAACGATTGACATTGTTCAATTGTCACAAGATAAGATTCTTCATATCACACAGCACTAATAGACATGTATTTCTCCAACTATGAAGAGAACTTTTGTCTTTTCTATTCCTCACCCGTAGCACTGATTTATGACTGTTCCTGCATGTGGACACACAGACACACTTCTAAACACACTCAGACACTCTCATCCTGTCTCCTCAGTGATGGAGATTTTTTGCTCTTCAGAAGAGAGACGAGGAGTCGCGAGACAAAAATATGAGGGATAAGTGAGAATGGAATAAATATGATCGGGGAAGGGAGATAAGGAAATAATATGGCTGGATATGGCAGGACTCAAAATGATAAAATGAAGATGCACATTGCAACAGAGTGAAAGGCAGATTTGTTATTTCTATCATCAAGGAGGTCATGAAAGGAAGATGTAAGAGGAGGAAAATGAAAAAAATATATATTTTCCCCTCATATGTTCTTCACTACATTAATCTGTGTTGGACTAACTGGCCCTGTTGGGGAAATAATGTGACGGCAGGGGTCAGTGCAGAGACGGCAAAAATCAATCTGAAATAAAAGAAAAGAACAGATTACTATATCGATTCTCTCTGAGCGCGGAGTTAAGACACTGAACCATGTTAAGAAGACCGGAGAAAGAACTTATTTCCAACTCTCTTTCGCCAAAGTCTATTTTTCAAACACACGACAGCAGCGTTCCCTGAGCACGGGCACATATTGTCCCCTTATTGAGGAAATCAAGGAGGCATGAAATCATGAAATGTTCAGCAGTGTTCTGATCAGTAATCTGAAACTCTGTCCATCTCTGACACCGCATTTGGAACATCTTTTAAATTACATTCAATATTTTCAATTATTTATCTATTTCAATGCAAAATATTCAAAAGTGACCCTTCACTCAATGTCAGTATTTACATAAAACAATACATGAAATAATTATCTATTGCAATGATGTATCACATTTTTCTATTTACAAGTATACACTATATTTGTTGTGGCTGAATCTTTATAAACAAATATTTTTTATTGCAGCTCCAGATGTTGTGTCCCCTCCAGCTGCAGTCTCGTCCCCCTCAGCTCTCTATGTTTCCTGGGACCATCCAGCAAGGTAATACACATTTTCACCAGCTCATATCCCCTCTTAAATAACATATTCATGTTGGTGGATGTTATGCTGTTGATTTGTCCATTGTACATAAGTTACTCCACTGATCTTTAGATATATTCGTTTTTAGCCTTCAGTAATGAACAACATGTTATTTTATATTTATTTTCTGACCTACTGCTACAATAGAAAATGAAAGACAGCAGTGGGGATATTTATTATTTATATATATTTATATAATAGTGACTTTTGTGTTCATCTTTATTTAGCATACTTGTGTTTTCCCCCTGAATAAACATGCCCTAATTGAACCCAACACAGAGTTTTACATCAGAATCCTATGGGTTAAATATAACATCATAATATTACCCTTACTCAATTTTTTGTTCCAATGATAGGCCCAACGGAGGAATCACAGAGTACCTCCTCTATCACAACAACCAAATTGTCTACAGGGGGAACGACAGACAACACAACATCACTGGTAAAAAAAGGAGGGAGCATGTTTTTTTGTGTGTGCGTCTCTGTGTGTGTGTGTGTGTGTGTGCGCGCGTGTGTGTGCGTGTACAGTGTACAGCATAGCTGTGACTGGAGGGATGGAGCCTCGGTGTAAAGAGACGGGGAAGAGTTAAGAAAAGCAAAATGGAGTGGGGGATTAGCATTTGAAAGAGGAAAGAGCATCTCAGTCCTTACCGAGGGAATTGCACTTTGAAAAAGAGAGCTAAACACACACACACACACACACACACACACACACACACACACATCCACGCAGACGAATATGAAGCAGCGGTGAAACAAAGCCCACTAAATATTAGCACAGATGCATACAGACAATTTGCTTTGAAAGCTTTCACTAAAGAGAGTTAAAGAAGGTATGAAACACATGTCACACCAGTGAGACAACAATTCTGCACAAGGCTGCAAATATATACACACACACATTATACAGGGCTTTATTCAGATACACAGGAGAGGCATCCTATATGACGTTTTATATGCGCTGAATATATTATCACTCATTTTGATTTTACAGACCCACACACACTCCGTTAGAAGTCAGACTGCCCAACAGCGTATGTGTGTGTCTTTGTAAGTTAATGAAGGCGTTAGAGCACATATCATCCATGCTGGGTTAACAATGCTGAGTGTCTGATGTTCACGGTGATTGGAAGGATTATGGATGTAGTAATTATACGGTATGTGCAAGAGGAGATGGTGTTACAGAGAAGTGGGACTGCTACAGCAGGACAGATGGAGAACACTTTTCAGACAGTGACAAGTGACTGCAAGAGACACAACCAACAAGAAAGTGCACTGAAGGGGGGAGTATGCATGTAAAAAAAACAATGAGGTTCTACAAGAAGGTGTGAAAGAAATGTAAGGTAGTTATATCATTCAAGTGTTGTTGTTTTTTATATCAATCTGAACAATCGTTGTGTATTTTTATTGCTGTCTTTGTGTATGTGTGTTTTCCGTCACAGGTCTTGGTGTCTTCTCCACTCATGTCTTTCTACTGAGTGCATGCACTTCAGCGGGCTGCACCAACAGTTCACAAGTCACATTGGTGACCTCACAGCTTCCTCCTGGGCCTCTCCACGCACCCAATCTCACCCTTCTCGACTCCAGGACTATTCTGGTGGAGTAAGTGCACTGCACATACACACGCTCGCACGCAACTCATCAGTATGTCATTGTGTCTGGTCCATACGGAGTGGTCAGGGACACATATGCACACATGTAGGGTTTATAAAGCTGTGAGAAACAATACGTATCCGTTTATGCCGTCTCATTGCTGAACACAGATCCGTCATGGTCTGTGTTCAGCAATGAGACGCCTCTACAGTGGAGTTACTTAGTTGTTTGGTCCATTTCCATTGGATTTGTTTGCATTTTGCTTATTTATGCACCAGTTTTTTTCTCCTCAGCCAGGAATGAAAAGGTTTTAGCACATTTTGGTCACATGAGTGTGGCATTTCCATTTCATGTTTATTCCTCTATGGTGGCATAGAAATGACTCGGTGGGCCCCCGGTAGCTCAATCGGTATCTTGGCCACCCCCTACAATGGGTTTGGTTCTGATCCGGTTCTTTGCTGCTTTCGCCGCTCCTATCCCCATTCCACGCTTACTCTCCTTTCAACAAAGGCAAAATGCTGAATATATATATATATATATATAAAAAAAGACTCAGTTGCTGGAGTCATTACTTGTTCTTGTTGTTCATCCATCCGCCCCACTCTTGTGAAAGCAAATATCTTAGGAATGAGGATTCTTAAAATGTTTCATGGTGGTCAATGGTCAAGGTCGGTGTGACCTCACAAAACATGTTTTTGGTCATAGGTTAAGACTTCATATGATTTATGTGATAAAATGCTCCTAATTCCTTTTATTTAATCCTTTCAAAGTCATGGGTGTAAACTACAATCTGATTGGTGAAGGGCAGTACAACCAGTAAGTCTAGTTTAAGCACAAATTGAAAGTGCACATAAAAACCAAACACTTCTGTGGTATTTATAAGAATTTACTTTACTGAAAATGAAATTGTAACAATAAAAATACCTCAAGCATTTTCTAGATTTTGTACTCATGTTGTGCAGGAATAAAGGACAAAAAGACAGACGGATATAACATGTGACATTCAGCAGTTGTGTTTACCATGCAGAATATTTTCGTGCACTTGACCTTTCACCCGCAGAGGGAGAGGACAGTCGAGAGGAAGGATCTCTGCGCTTTGTTTATATCAGTGTGTGTGTGTGTGTATGAAGGAGTCAATCTGCGTAAAAGCCATTAGTGTCCTGACTGTCACTTCAGTCGTACTCACCACAGGAGGGCACAGTGCCACACACACACATGCACACACAGAAAGATACACACACTTGAACAATGGACAGAGGGTGAGTGAGAGGATGGAGGAGGAGTAAACTGAAGGTACTTGGTGTCTGAGAGGGTGAGGGTGAGTTTGTGTGGTAAAGATGCTTTGATTGTGTTGGAGGAGCAGTGTGTATCTACACAGACACACAGTATAGTACATATTCTTTCTCACTTATAGCAAAGGCATCAAACTGTTGCCTCGTCCTAGAATATTTTATCCTCTCATTAATGTGTTCCATATATTTACAAAGAAAAACAAATGTACGACATGTAATTAACAATCCTCCACACATGTCTGACTGGTGCGTTCATTCATTTTAAGCTTGACCTCATAACATGTGGAACATCAGGCCTCTTGTGCAACAAAAAAAGAAGAAGCACAAGAAAGTTTTGGACGTCCTGAAATCCAAAGTTATCTCTTTTATTTTCTCCACACCATATGGACACCATATGACTCCTAATGTCTTCCCTCCCACAATCGTCTTTCTATACTGATGTTAACCTACTCAAATTAAAACTAAGATTCAACATTAATGCAGTATCCATTATTCTATTGCAATTTGATTTCAGGCTGTGCATTGCCTTGTTAGCACAGTGAGGTTGAGAGATCACATTTGGTCAATATTGAGAAAAGCTGAGAAAGACAGAGAGATGCAAATAACTTTAACAACTCTCTTTTTTTTAAATGTGTTTTGCAGGAAAGAACATGTAAAAAATATTTTCAAAAGACCGTGAGACAGGGAGTGTTTGTGTTGTGTGAGGGTGAAAGACTGTGAGAAAGGTTGTGGTCGACTGCAGGATGTGAACAAAGCATCAGCAGATTTACTCCCTGCCCTCACCTCACACCACCAACTGATACAACTGCACTGACACAAACTCAACTGCAAAAATACACAAGTACACACATGTCAAACATGTGCACAGTCAGATATACAAATCATAATGGGAGATATTAGAAGGGGCTATCTGCAAAAATCTCGATTATTTCATAATTTCTTTAATTTTGTTCAATTTCCGTTACATCATTTCAGCTTTAATAATTATTTGATGGCAACAATGCAGAATTTTCTTTGAGGGAGGGTAAAGCAGGAATCATGGGACATTGCAGCAGATTCTGCTTTAGATTTTATAGATTGTCGTGCAAATGTCTAACCAGTTCATCGGAATCACATGGTTTTATATGTAACCTGGTGAGAAAGCAGCCATAACGGTATTTTCACATCACACTTTCAAAACCAGAAGTATTCTAAAACCATTACCGCAGTGAATTATGATACAGATTATTACAACTCCCCTTTGATTTAGTTTTTCAAAAGTGGACATACATCACGCTGCCAATCGACATCGTATAAATCTTATAATAGATGTGATAGATTAGCCACAGTGGCTAATTGCGTGCTAACACACACTAATCAGTCATTCAAAAACTGTTTTTTAATGGGAGGAAACAAGAAAGGAATCCATCACTTTTTAAAATGGCCTCCCCCTGCTACCTCGCCAGGAGGGTTGTGTGTCTCTCTGGGATTCGTAAGAATTGCGGGACTATTTATAAGAATGTTTTGTAGCTGTTTTATTTATATATTATTAATGTGGTGTGTTGCTCAGGAAAATTAGGATGAAGTCAAAGTCAAGTGTCAACTTTTACAGGGCTGTATTTTACAAAGTTAGGGTATTAATTAACTTTACAACTGAACTTTACTTAAATGTCATGACTAAACATTTTTTTTTCATAGCTTGATTGTATCAAATATCAACAGAAACATTTAATCAAAGGATGTCTTTCATTTTTTTGATCAAGTCATGTTGAACATCTCCTACTGTCACTCAGAAGAGAGAAAACAACAGCACAACTATAGTTAAGCATTAAAGACGAGATTTTTTTTTCTGAAATTTTTTCTTTTCTTTCATTTCACAGTTTAGTATATATGCAGCCAAGATAATGTCCCTATAGCCCTCTCTGTTACATATTGTAATGATACTCTGCATGTTTCTATTTTTAAACACTGTCTCCTGTCCTACTCCTCCTCTCTCTCAGTTGGGGATGACCTTCCTGCTCTAAATATAGAAAAGGAGACACCTCTATCTTACAAAGGAAACTGTGTGTGTGTGTTGTATAAGAACCCTTAGCTCAGCACTGTGTTTCCATCTAAAGGAAATACATTGATGAAGTCAAACACACATGCACACACTTGCACATAAATACACAAACACAGTGATCTGTTTCTGTGATTGGACTGAACGACCACCAAGGAAGCTTACAGACACAATTTTATTTTCAGTCTCACAAGCTTATTGTAAGCCAACCAAATAAACTGGCATAAATTATTTTCACAGTCCAACATTTAAATACACTAGTGTACCATTTTGGTGTTATTTAAAAAACCATGGGGTTTAATATTAGAGGGTTATGAGCTACATGTGTATACGGCTGTGATCGGCCTTTGTAAGTAAAGATGTTCAACAAAAAATGTTTTTTTATAAATATATGTTCTGTTAGTAATTGTTCAGTATGTTGTATTTTCATCACTGCTGATTCCACTCTGCCTCTCCAGGTGGTCCCGGCCTTCTCAGCTCAATGGCATTTTGGAGTTTTATTCCATCTTCCTGTCACATGATGGCGGACAACCTGTGCTGGCCTATAACAGCACAGAACTTTTTCAAGACCACACAATTCGCAACCTGACCCCTGGGATAACCTACACCATCACAGTGGCTGTAAGTTTCCAACTCGACCCTGCACATCATCATTCTGATTTGCATCATCAGCTCCATCCATCTATTCTTGTATATGTTTGCTTCAGGCCTGCACGGGAGGGGGGTGCACCCTGAGCTCTCCCAGCCAGGCTCAGACTGAGGAAAGCACGCCGGAGAATGTTCCTGCTCCGCTGGTCACCCCTTTGTCCCCGTATGCACTCAACGTCAGCTGGACACCTCCCAACACTCCAAATGGTGAGAGGACAAACACTTACAGAGAAACCATGCACAGACACATAGGGATTCACATAACCAAAAGGATTACATTTAAATTAATCAGTTTCATATAAAAATGATTAATTAGAGCTAAATTCACACACGCTTTTGGTGATCCATGTAACAATGTTTTTAAAAAATTGATTTTATTTGATAGAGGGAATGAAGTGGAATATTGTGGGAGAGAAGTGTGCAGAGAAGCACTTACAAATATTGTAATAATCAGGACAGCTTGATATACACACATATGTATATTATATATATATATATATATAAAACAGTAGAATTGAATTCAAGGCGGTGGTATTTAGTGGTATCCTGGTCGGGCCCAACAGATATGAAGATCTGTACATGGATTCGGGGTCCCCTTTATGTGACTATGACACAGAAGCAGAGCATTTCCTCTTGTATGAGGGAAATCAGATGTGGGAGCGAGAGATAAAGATAAAACAGGGCGTCCGAGAGAGGAGAGGCAACGGCAGGGTAAGAGACCACACCGTCAGAGCGCGGGACTGACGGAGGCAGGGAGAGGGCAGTGCTTCACCAGGCTCCTTTAAGTGGATGAAAAGTGCTCCCTTTTGACTGAAAAGAGAACTGCAGGCTGGAAGTACATGGACTCAGTGACTGCTGCTCACTTTCAGTCGTTTCTTTTCTTCTCATCTTCATCTAATTTACTCCCAGCCAATTAAAATCCCTCTCACAGGGCTGGGCCAAGGAGAATTTCATGTATGTTAGAAGTAAATAAGGAATCTGGCTGTTGACTTGGATCTGTTGAGATTAAAACAAAAGTAGAACTGTTTAGTGTGTGCAGATGTTTTAGCATGAAGAGAAACAAAGTTGTAAAATTTCATGCATGAATAATCTACACTCTAAATATATCAGACAACATTTTCAAAAACTTATGGATATCATTTTCTACAGTGAAAGGCAACTTCTTGCTTCCTCACATTGTTTCAAATTCAACCAATGTTTCATCCATAATTTGAATGTATTTCACTAATAAATCGAGCAATCAAGAATTTTGTGGAATAGCTTGCTTGTTTAACATATTTTATGTAAATATACAAATCAGACATCAGTAATCAGTCTGTCAAAAATATTCATCGATCTTTAAGAACTTACCACTCTTCTGAGTTGAGGTGTCGACCTATCATGTCCTCAGTTTATCTCTATCTCTCTCTCATTTCTTGTCATCGCTCCTCTGTCTGTTGAAAAAGAAACACAAGTATATGAAAACTCTGAATATGAGGTATTGTTTCTTTCCACATACATCCAGTGTCTCAATAAAATACTTAAACACACAGAGGCCAATACATTTTCAATTGACTAAACGATTCAAGACCTAAAACATATTTTGCAGAGAATTGGGTGTTTTTTATAAACATATACTAACATGACTTATCAACAACTATGCAAAAAAATGATCCATCGAGTGATGAAAACCATCTGAGGATTTCCTACCCCATTTCCCTCATACGTGCCATGCACTACCACATATTATCAAATGTTACTGCCATGCTCGTTAAAGTATGTGTAATTCCATAATGCACGTGTGTGTAATGTGAATCGTGTGTGTTTTACGCTTAATGCCACATGAGTGCATTTCGCACCATAAACCCTGTGATGTGTGTGCATATTAGCCTGGATAAATTACTTAAAGCTTTTCTCATCTGATGACAGAAATTTATAACAAGGGAGACACTTAATCATGATTACCCGATTATCTCACGCTTAAAAAGCTTTAATTTTTGCTTAAAAAGGAAGAAGGGCTCAGTGCCTTTTTTTTTCATTTGCTCTTTTTTTCATAAATGGACGGCAACAATGTCGATAGTGATGGGTTCCAGAGGAGTGAGACTCAGTGTTATTTTCCCTCTCTCTCTCTCTCTCTCTCTCTCTCTCTCTCTCTCTCTCTCTCTCTCTCTCTCTCTCTCTCTCTCTCTCTCTCTCTTGCCCCCCTTCTCCCCAATTCCGCAGGGATTTGTGGGGGATAATCCTCTCGGGGATTAGGTCGGGGCAACACGCAGACAAAGAGGGGAAATAAGCCTGTTATGCATTCGCTGCTTCATTTCCCAACCTGTCTTTATTACAACCTATACTGATATGGGCTTATTCGCACACACAAGCACATACAGACCTGCACACACACACGTGCATGCACACACACACACTCTCACACGCATGTGATTGACCACATTAAGAGCTTCCCCAGATGTAGTTGCCGTCAGTGGGGTTTTTGTGTCTTCATTTCCCTGATAGGTGTGTGTATCTGTATTGAGCAATAATAAAACCCACACATGATTAAAGCAGAATAGACTCTTAGCTCTTAGCACTGATCTTTTGAGCCCTCTGTATGCATTTTTATTAAGGAAAAGCACATTTGGCACCGTACTGTTTCATTTTTTCACAAGGTAGATGCTATGCAATATAATTATTGTGTGTGTGCGTGTGTAGACATTTGTGAGTTCCCATTGTAGTATGGGTGTAAATTTGTATGCATGTGTGAAGTGTCCAATCGGTGTGGATGAGTTTGTGTGTGTGCGCGTGTTCACATACGGTATGACTGTCCTTCGGAGGCCCTTAATCCTTGTAATTCTTATTGTTACATTCTGCGTTCTGGTGCTGATTTCATCAGTGGATCACACCAGGACACATTGACTGGCAGGTCTGGTTCGACAAAGTCAGTTTACATTTGTTTTGAAATCAAGTACCTAGACAGCATTCAAACATAGCAAAGCTCACTCTCTAAAGTCTGGACACAGTCTGTCAATGTATGAGTGAGCAAATCATCAGAAAATAACAGGTAAATATCGGAGAAAACAACAGACGCAAAAAGATGATATCACACCATCATGTTTGTCTGTGGCTCATATATCTCGACAACTGTTTATCTTATCGGATTCACACCTGGCATTTGTATTGTTTAGGGCTCAAGGAAGTGCATTGTGGGTGAATTAGTAATAGTTAACTTTGAATAAACACACAACCATCGCTCTGTAGTAAAAGCAGCTGGGACTCATCAACATAAGTGATGTTATTGATCATGAAAATAAATAGAGCATTTACAACAGATTCTCTAGATCAGGGTTCTGCTGTGCATGCAGCAGCAGCTTCACGACTCTGTAGACTGAGTCCAGCAGCTAGTCTTTACTTACGTGACTCAATTACTGCAGATCACTTTATAGTCTCAGATTCATCACTGCAGGCCGAACAAACAGGCCTTTCCTAACCTCCGAGTGTGCACTCATCTAGTTTTAAGAAGGTAATAAATTAATCTCATTGGTAATGTGTACACGAAGATAATTACATGCAGTTCAGAGTTACCTTAATAAACTTCATTTAAAACAATAAACACTAAAACCTGCTTACAGTCACTTAGGTAAGCTCCTGTCATTAATAGCTCAGCTAAGATATCTGCATTAATGTGCATAAACAGTTTGGTCTTATCCTTTTATTTTTATTATGTATCACATGCATGTAACTATCAAACATTTCTTTTGACAGGCATTATATCCAGCTATGGAGTCTGGCTGGATGGAGTTCTCATTTTAAACTCCAGTTCCTCTCAGAGGCTGTTTGTGGCGGAGGGTCTTTCTCCATGGAGCCGACACTTGCTCAGGCTGCAGGCTTGTACGGCTCAGGGCTGCGGCAAAGGACCAATGGTCAGTGAATTGCTCATTACTGAATCCAGTAATCTATGATTAATTAAAATGAACTGCAAGAACAGGTAAGCATGTGTGAGTGCCTGCTCCAAAAACATTGACAAAGTGTATTTGTGTTGTCGTGTGCATGTGCGTGTGCGTTTGTATGTGGGTGTGTCTGTGTCACCGGGCATCATAAAGGTGATCGATTCTCTCGGCTCAATAACGAGGGTTGGTGTGACGACAGTGACATTTGGTAGGAAATGCCACTCCATGCTCAACGCCGTCTCTGACGACAGGCCACATTTTGGGGCATTTTTCCAATACAGACGCCATATTTAGTCAAGCGCTGCAGGATCGGCTGACGCAGCAGAATAGGATGAGAGAGAGGTGTGGAGGTGGATGGGGGGGGAAGAGCAGTATGAAGAGGGAGAGATGGCAGGATGGGTGGGGAGAAGAAGAAAGGAGTCAGAGAGGGAGGGAGTTTAGGGATAAAAGTGAAAGGATGAGGACGGAGTAAATGGTCAGAGCAAAGTGGAGAGATGAGGTGGAAAGTGGGGATGTGAAGGGCTGCGGAGGAGAATATAACAGGAGGAAATGAGACCGAAGAAGAGATGGTGGAAAGAGAGAAAGAGAGCAATTAAGGGATTGCGGGAAAGATGAGAGGAATGTGGCAGCAGGGAGAGAGAGAGAGAGAGAGAGAATAAAAGGATAAATGAGGAAAGAAAAGCAGACGCAGACATAATGCTGGACAAATGTGTAGTGTTTTCATTTCAAATCGGTAATCAGTTGAAATAATATACTTTCACAACACAAGTAATTCACTTAGTGATGCAATGAGCCCCCCATCAAGTGGAGGATTTTATTATGTTTTATCATTTCACTTGGATGGATGAGTCTGAAAAGAGAGAGTAAAATACTGTTTATAGTTTGAATATGAACGTGCTCTATGTGTTTCCCTCTGTGCATCCACTCTCTATCTTGTGTGACCTTTCTTGTGTTCTCTACATCAGGTGGAGGTTCGTACATTAGAGGTTGCCCCAGAAGGCCCTATACTGCTAGAACTGACCAATCAGAGCTCCCGATCAATCAGAGCCCGCTGGACAGCCCCTCCTCGACCTAATGGGAACCTCAGCTACATATTGTACTACAAAAGCAAAGGTACAACACACACAGACACCACATAAACATCAAAACTGTACGGAAAATTTACGGAAATATCGATGTCACGCTTTTCTACTCATGAATGTGACACATGTGATTGTCCTCCCATTAACATACCTTTGAAAATCTGGACCTGAATGTATGAAGTTTGTGCAACACTCAATGGATACTAACTAAAAGCCAGCCTGGATAATTGACAATTTATCTTTGCTGTTTAGAAATTATTTCTATAGGCATATGTTGGTTTGTAGAATTCATATTTTGTGGTATTCATAGTTGAAATGACCAGTGAGTTTAATACATTTTTCAATGTTGCTTTCCCTCTGAGTGAAATTAATATCATCACAAGTTCCAAGATTATCAAGTGGACTTTCTGATGCAAAAGTTTCTCAGAACAGTATAACAAGGATAAAGAAACACACATGTGCGCACACTTCATCGACTGAGGCCTGAAGATTCAAAGTCAGGCAGGAAATGGGGCAGTGAATGAAGGCGTAATCAAAAACAAAAAAAATCACAGCGTGATGTAGAGAAAAAGGTTTTTTGATATTCACAGTGACTTGATAGAGAAGACGTATAGAAGTGTAGAACAAAAGAAGATGGGAGGAAGAACAGAGACAAATAGCAGCAAAACAAAAGTAGAGAAAGCAGAGATGAGACACTCGTATTTACACGGATGTATTAGAAAGAGTTTCAGGTAAAAACAACATGAGACAAGAAGAACTACAGAACAGATGAGTACAGGTGGACATGGAAGAAGAAAAGGTGGAAGAAGAAAATTGAACAGGATGAGAAACGGGAGAAAACACTCATCCTTCAACTGCTGCATATTCACAAGTCTGTCTATCTCTCGCACTCTGTCACACACACACAGACACACACACACACACACACACACACACACAGTCAGACACTTTGATCTGTACCTCACAGAGGAAAAGAGATTAAAATGAGTGGAGAGAAGAGGTGTGGAAGAAAGAGAGAGGTGGTGTCTCGCTCTAGTCACCCATAACCCCTTGTTTCTTTGATACACACTGCCTTCATCAATTCACACAGAACTGATGTTTGTGTGCGTGTGTGTCCATCTAAATATTCTGGATCAGCTTACATAGTGTAATTTTCAGATCTTTTTTCTTTGACTATCCTTGCATAACCTCAACATGGAGGCCTCTCTTCTTTGATCACTCTCAGTTAATCTCAGTCTTCCTCTCTCTTGAAGTCTCACTCATTCCTCCTGCTTTCCCCCTCTCCTGCTCTATGTATCTTTTATGAATCGCTTTTCTGCCATCGCTGTGATGACTCTTATAAATAAATGTGTCATCAGAATTACCACTGTTTTTCCTTCTCACTAGATTTATAAAGCTCTCCTTGCCTGTGTTTGTGTGACTCTCTCCGTCTCTTAGATGGTGACAGTACGTTGGGTGGAAGTACAGCAGTAGGCAGCTGGTTGTCTGTGACTGACCTACAGCCTTACACCAACTACAGCTTCTGGATCAGAGGGTGTAACACCCAGGGTTGTGTTGAGAGTCTAACCCTCAATGTTACTACACCTCCAGCAGGTACGAACAACCAGAACTTAAACAGACCCAGTGACGGTTTTCCTCCAATTAGCAGGGTTCATGTTTCAAGAGTAGGTACATAGAAATCAATGGTACAGGTTTGTAGCCCTATTTGTTACTATACAGTGACTGGAAAAAATCAGACCGCTTTTCGAAACCACTTGTGAGTCGGTTAGATCTGGAGTTTCCTTTTGGATCTGCACTACACTTCACATACTCAGTTATCAGTCCTATAAAGTGCCTGAATTATTTTATCATCAAGATACGTGATTTGGTGAAAATGTCAATAAACACAAAATAATGGAAATGTTAAAGAAGGAGTTAAAAACATTACTGCAGCCGCCCCTTCGTCCAGGTGTCAAAATGTTGAAGCTGATCAGAGCAGATAATCAGAACCAGGCAGTAAAAACACACATTTGGCCACTAAAGCTAATGCTAACAAAAGTGTTAAAACACATTCATGCACACACACCTCACCACACCCATGTCTTAGTAAAAGAACAACAAAAGAACACACTTTGGAAAGTTCTGCCGTTCAAGTTCAAAACAAAGGCATGAGAAAGTATAAATTTTAAATACCAGACGTTTCCTCTCTTTCTATCTCTCTTTCTACCTCTGTGCCTCTGGCATCTCTTTAGACTTCTTTAAGGCAAACTGTCTTGATGCGTCCTTGTTCTGTGAAAGAACAGAGAGGAGATGGGCGAGCAAGAGACAGAGGAGCAGAGGAGGAGGAGAGCAGAGAGAGAGAAGTGAACATAAAAGTGCATAGTTTAAAACGATTAGTGACACCTCTGATATTGTACCTGCTAACACAGCGTGAGGGAGACACAGGCTCACCAACAGTGTGTGCCTGAGATGCATGAGTTTTATGTGTGCGTTGGTGTGTGTGTGTGCCAGAGAGGCAAAAATCAATGTGTGTTGCAAGAATTTCTCACACACACAGACATGTGATACGTTCTCTCTGAAACACACAGGCTCGGGGAATGACCTACTGATCTACAGTAAAGTCTCTTTTATTGAAAAGTAGAAACTAGGGAGTTTATCAAAAATATGTATTCATTAAAATGAAAATGGGATTTATCCTAGTGGCCAAATAATATATCAAATCTGTTTTAGTTTTTAAAACATGCTTTTATGTCTCCGTGCAGACGACAGTCAGTGGCCGGAGATGTTTTTTCAGGTTGTCTGTCCGTCCTGTTCGTGGGAACATATCTCAGGAACGCCTTGAGGGAATTTCTTTAAACATGTTTTTGGGGTTCTGCAACACGATATCTCAAGTCTGCCTCTGTCACTTGGACTCCTTTATTAAATGATGAGATTTCAGAGTGCAAAGGTCACTGTGATCTCATGAGTCAGGAAAAAAACTGTATCTTAACTGAAATTTTGCTGGTTGGCAAAGGCGTACGCTAATATGGGAGTAATTATTTTTTCATATATCATCGATTTTGTGTAGGAATGTCAAAAAGGAGTATGAATATGATATAGATAAATTTGATCGTTGAATTAAAGTGAGAGATGGAATTTAAAGATCATCAAGGCACTGTCTCTCTCTTTATTCCTGTTTCTCTATGCAATCCTCTTTTGTCTTTATTATGCAATTGCAAAACAATATAAAATTGTCATACATTCTGTAATATGTATTTATCCATCGTGGTGTTTTTCTTCCAAACTTTCATCTCTTCACCACCTTCATCATCTGTTCCTTCCTCACCATATCCTCTCTCTCTCTCTCTCTCTCTCTCTCTCTCTCTCTCTCTCTCTCTCTCTCTCTCTCTCTCTCTCTCTCTCTCTCTCTCTCTCTCTCTCTCTCTCTCCTCACAGCCCCCGATGGGTTGTTACCTCCGAGGTTGACACATGCAGCTACAGCCAGTCTGAACGTATCGTGGTCCCCTCCTGCCCACTCCAACGCACCTGGCCCGCTCTACTACAGCCTGCAAATGAGGACATCCCCACAGAGGCCTGTGATAAGGTGAGAGCGAGACCATTGAATGCGCAAACACACACACACACACACACACACACACACACACACACACACACACACACACACACACACACACACACACACACACACACTAAACAATTGGGGGTCCTGGTGGCCTGAGACAGAGACACGTGATGAGCAATAAGACAATGTCAGACATGCACAACACTCTCAGATCCCTATCATGTATATTTTCACCTATAAATGTGAACATACACATATGCATCCGCATGTAGATACAAAGGGCCCCATTATACAGCACAGCTGAACATGTCACATCAATATGACAGACCATCAGAAAAACAGGGAGTGAATGAGCCGGAGAGACGGAGTAAGAGTCAAAAAGACAAAAAAAATCAGAGACGGGGCCGAGGGAGATGGAAAAAAATGTGATAGAATAAAAAGAGAGAGAGGGTGTGCATCTGATATGTATTCATTACATGCTTCCTGACAACAAATTGCAATTTAATCCAAGAAGAGGAGGCTCTCATTCTGTGGTAATAAATAAATGACTAGCTACATGTATTATATATCAGACAGCCATGCCCTCCTCCTCCTCTGCTATGGAAATCTCATTGTTCCTTGATTTATTCATTCATTCATCCCTTCTATCTATCCAATGCTAAATGGTCAACGGTCCCTCATTTATGACAATATTCTTTTACCTTGTCCTGGATTCCTTTGTATGATTATACGATATGGGATCAGGTGCGACATGAGGTTACGATAAAAAGATGTGAAAATATTGTCAAGATATTCACTGTGTAGTGATCCTATGAAATGTTTCTTAAGATACTTTCATAACCTTGATAAGATAAAATACGATGAATTTAGAAAGAACTTTACTATTATTATAACTATTAGGAGTAATATGAAAGAACCACGTTCTAAAAACAACTGTTCTTCACAGGTAACCTTTATCACTGAATGCTTAAATACTTTAAATAATGCTTAATTTTCTCTTTTTTCACATCTGACCAAAATTCGAACACAATTCATCCTGGAATAGTCACTGTATAAACGCTAAACAGCTATTTGTGTTATAACGGTGTAAAGACTCAATTTGGAGTTTACTTTTAATACAAAACTTCACCCACATGTGTATAGAATAGTCATATGTACGCTACTGTAGAACAGTATACTATAGACTGTAAAGATGGATGAACGACAACTGCCCAAAAGTCAAAGCCAATCATCTTGATTGCCCCCCTCGTGGCTGCAGTATAGGGCATACAATTTACATTTAAAAATCAGCGATTGTCTTTCTAATTTTAGGGAGTTTTTAATCACTGATGATGTCCAAGTGTTAATTTTTTGTCATTTGGTTTAAAGTAGTTATTTGATCCAATAAAAACAGGGTAAAACGTCATGATTGACAGTTGAGACTGACTTTCGACTGGTCAAGTCACTGGTATCTTGATACTGCTGCTGCAGTACCACGATCACTACTGTGCAAACTGGTGCCAAATTTTGGCAAAAGTGCAAGATGACAACACCTGTATCCAAGATACTTTAACGTGGAGATGTGTGCATTTTGTATATAGGCTGCAGTCTGTAGTATATATTTATATATGACCACCGGATGCTCAGAAACAATGTATGTGGAGTTCTCTAGCTTTACACTAAAATATATAGATTAGTCACTAGATTGCCATTTGTAAAATAAATCATATTTCTTGTCCATTTCTGAGCACCTGTTTGATTCCTGCACAACACATTTTTAACCAGATCCCAATGTTTGCCAGTAATTTCATTCATGTTTTGTGTCCATCTGCTCTTAGGCTTGTGGAAAACGCAACAGACACCTATTCCTATCATGCAAAGGGCCTGTTGCCGTTCACACAGTACCTGTTCCGAGTGGTGGTTTCACACACACACGGCCAGACAGCCGGCCCCTGGGCAACCCTACACACCGCAGAGGACAGTAAGTACACATACAGCACTCACACACATAGGTTAAATGCACATGTAAAAACTGAGCATAATTATTACTCACAGATACATGTGTTTACACCGCAGCTCCGGACGATGCAAAAACAGCATCACCAAGGAAAAAAGACATTAATTATTCTATTGATCATGGACAAACTTGTTATTGTATTGTCAGTGCTGCTGTTCTTCTGCAGACAACCTGTTGGCAGTGGGTTTTTTCATATTGAGTTGTGCTGCCCGGGCACTCATGTCAGCAGTCCGGCCGAGTTTTGCAAGTGACTGGCTGGCAGGTGTCTGGCAGCAGCTGGTTGCTAGTTGGCCTCTGCCATCAGTTGGCTGTCAGTGCTGCTGAGTCAAAGTTAAACTCAAGGAGTCTGACAAATGTGCTGATGGGACGTGATGATCTAAACAATAGACTCAAACATTAAACATATGGCCTGTGGTGGGGAAAACAGAGCCTCTGTCCAAAACTCTTCAATTCCTGAAAGTCACCACGGTTTTATTTTATCAGATTAATTTCTTGATGCTTATGGAGGTGATCAATGTGACCAAGACAATAAGGAAGAGAGGATGCGACAGACGATATTGAAAATGAGGACGGCTGGTGGAAACATGGGCACAAGCAACATAGGGTGAAATGGTGACAGACATTAGCATACTGTAAGGTGTGTGTGTCTGTGTGTGAGTGACCTAGCCAGTGTCATTGTGGGCTAATTGCTGTAATAGAATCATATTAGCCACTAGAACAGCCTCCTCAGTGCAAAGTTATAAATTAATTAGCACCACGCTATTATCACATACATTATCATTAAGCAGCTGAGATTTGCATACACTGGATACATCTGCATGTACACACACAGTGATGTGTACGTACACATGTATGCGCGGCGTACGTATAAATACACATTCACATGAGCACAAGTGCGGTCACACACAGACACACACACACACATCTGCATTTAGGATGCATTAAATTATGGCCCTGTGCTTTTCTCTTTGCTATGCAGAATTGAATTCCCTCTAGCAAATGAGCAAGCGCACGCACACTTGAAAGACACACACACACACTCTTTTAAACAGAGGTTTTGTCTTTCACACATATCGCCCTGTACTCAACAAGTTAAGATAATGTCAGTGTCTCTCTCTTTCTCTCTCTCTCTCTCTCTCTCTCTCTCTCTCTCTCTCTCTCTCTCTCTCTCTCTCTCTCTCTCTCTCTCACTCTCTCTCTATGTGTGTGTATGTGTGGACTGTAAAATATGTGTCCATTCGATCAAAGTCTGCTCCATCGTTCGAACCAGCATTGCTCTCTTTCCTCTCCAACTCTCTCTGACTCACACACACAGTGAGAACATGTGTCATGCACACACACCACCTTGTCCTCCTTATCAATCACACACCTCCTTATGCTCACAAACACAGTAATGAAGCGTCATGCAGACAAGCACCCCCCCCCATAAGCACAAGCTGACAATGTAAGAAGAAAAAAAGAAACACACTGAAACAAGACCCAGCATCATTTGACTAATGCTTTATTAAATCCTAAAAGGACAAAAAGCTAGGATGATACTTAACATGCACCCAAACACAGAGGTCATTCAGCCATAGATACAATACATATAACATTGTTCATGTGCTGTTCACAGTTCATGTTCATAATGATTTCAAATAATCACAAATAATTTAATATCTAATTCACAGTTGAAATGCAACCCCCAATCATGGACAAACAAGATTGTTTAACATGAAAATGTCCAATCATTATGAAGTATGCATTAAAAAATATTTTACCATAATAATGGAATACATGATAGCTATTGGATCTTGCACTAAGAAGGGATTTAAACCCATGATGGGAGGAAGCCTAATGTAGCCCGATTGGATTGTCCCAACACGGATGTGTAATTTGTCAGCATAAACCCGTCCTCTTGTCATTTTGGTAGTGACGGGGAAAGGCTGCATTTCCCCCTGATCTCTTTTTCTGCACTCTACAAAAAATTATAATCAACGCAGGCACTCTACTCAGTATCATTGTCCTGTATAATGATACGCTGATAGTTGTGACATAATATTTGTTAGATTAGTTTAGGTAAGATTCATATGTAAAAACTATCAACATATGTGCAAAAAATCTGAAACTGGCACAAAAATACCAATCATATTTATTAACTCACTCATACATGCTTATATATGCTCATGAGACATGTACAGTAGATTTTTGTATGTACATGCTCACTTTTATATTGTTGTGTGTTTAGAATTTTACTGCAGGATTTGTTCTCTTTTATTACTTTACACCACTTCTTCTGTCTTTAGATTTTTCTCATACCTCTCTCCTTCTCCTTCTCCCTCCTTCTTTCTCTTTTCTTCTCTTCTTCATTTTTTAAAATATATTTTTGTATTTGAACACAGAATGGCTGTCACCCCTCTATTTGACAGATAAGGCTTGTGAGTATTTTGAGTAAGAAGGGAGAAAAAGAAGACAAGAAATAGAGAGAATGACAAGGAAAGAAAAATGTAGAGAACAAAAAAGGTAAAATGAGGAATTGAGGGGGAAAAAGGGAAGAGAAAAAATGAGAGGGCTAATGACAGAACAGAGAAAAAGAGACCCTCTCTTCCTCCTTTCCTTTTTATCATTCCATTAAAGTTTTATATCCATCTTTTTAATGTAATTTGGTGCCTATGAATTCCTGCCGCTAAGGAACAGACAGACAGCTCCTGTGAACATAAACTCTAGTCGTGTTGGACAGCTCCCTTTCCTCTGTCTACTCCCATGTTCACACCAGCTAAGTGATCTAAGGGAGTGTGTGTGTGTGTGTGTGTGTGTGTGTGTGTGTGTGTGTTCTGTGAGGAAAGTGCACGTATGTGTGTTTTAGAGCGTTATACAGAGTATGAAGGAATACAGCACTGTTTTGACAAAATGATCTGAGCAGAGCTGTGTGTGTGTGTGTGTTTGGTGTGTGTGTGAAAGAGAGATAGAAAGAGAGCATTGAAAAATGATGTTTAACTAAATTGAAATTAAAGCAGAGTGTGAGAGAGAAGAAGGAAAAAGGAAAGAAAGCAGAACATGGGACAGAAATGAGGTTGGAAGTAATGACAGAACACAAAGAATTCATGTTATTTAATGAATGAGTGACTGCATTAATAAAATAATACCTCACCTTATTCCCCAGTATTCTGTTCACTGAGCTCTCCCAGGGAAGAGATAACTTGAATATATTATGTACATTGATTTATACTCTTTACCTGAACATGTATTTACACATTGCCTTTAGATTTTCTGTGAAATATAGTGGATAATATGGCTTTTGTTATGTTTTTTATATTTCTTCCTTTGATAAAAAGATAAAAGTCATAATTTCCCACAGATTAAGATAATTGGATACACCCACAAATTTCCACATTATATTTGAAAAGCCATTTTTTGCTTTGAAACTTTTTGTTTGCTCTCTTTAATGCGTGATGCATCAGAAGGTTACCTAAAATTGAATAAACCACTCCAAATAGTCAGTGTCTGAGAAGGATATTGAAACATTTTGAATGATTGACATTTCAAAGGGTATCGTGATGGACATAGTTACTTAAAGGCTAATGTGCATCTCACATACTCATGATGTTATGGATACAAATCAAGTTCATGACCTTGGCCATATATCATCCTCTTTCTCGATGCTTCTCTGGTGTCTTCTGTCACCGCAATGACATTAAGTCATCCGTAGAAAAAGTAAAGATACCAAATGCAATGTAAATTCTCAGTGTATTGCTTGTCACGTTTGACACCGTGTCATAAGCATCTTGATAACAGTAAAGCTCAGCGGTTGTCCTCATTATGACTCTTAGGAGCTTCGGCTCACCTTCAAAAGCATTGTCACCCACACACACACACACACACACACAAGTCCCTGTGCAAGTCTAAAAAAATGATACCCTGCCTCTTCTCTTCACATGGCTACACACAGATTTACACACTTAAATATACACAGATGGACCCTGATCTACATGCACATACACACAAATATACATAGGACGCTGTCTAACATGTATACACCCACAAGTACACATGGATATGCACAAACACACACTCCTTCCTTCCTCCCCCTTTCCCAGCCCTTGTCAGTTGATTGTGTTATTACTATGCTAACCAAATCCTTATAAATGTGATTTAAAGCTTGGCGGCCTTGCACTCCTGTTTGAGCCTTCTGCTACTGTGTTTTACTGGCGCGAGGAGGAGTGAGGGTGGGAGGTGTGGGGGGACGGTTGAAGGGAGAGCGGGGGGAAAAAAGAGGGCAAGGTGCTGGGAGTAAAAAGGTTGGAGAGGCGAAAGGTAGTGGGAGACATGGGAAAAGATGCACACTTAAAAGAGAGGATGAGAGACAGAAAAATAGAAGAGGGATGGATAGATAAGGAGTCAGGAAAGCAGAGAGGAAATAGTTGGTACACGTTCCCTCAACGCTCGTTCCCTCCTGTCCAGAGAGCAGTAAAGCGTCAGTAAAATAAAAAAAAGGAAAAAAGCATCACCTGCATCTTAAATGAAAATTTCAATTGAAAAACTTAACAGCCCTTCAAATTGCAGAATTTTACACGCGCCAGTAAAGCCTAAATAACACTCAACACTTAGAGGAAGAAAGGGGGGATGGGGGAAGGGTGGAGAGGGGGTTATTTTGGTTGGTTGCTTGGGGCTGGATCAAGGTGACTGGGTTGTGTTTGGTAGTGAAATAATTTGCAGTTTAGGACTTTCTCTCTGTCTAGCGTTTCTGCATGTCTGGTCACCATGTCTTTCTGTTCCAACAGCAGACAGGACAAAGGAAGACAGGAGAGAATATTGTCAAATAGACAGAAGGATGCAGAATGTCTAATTAGACAAACGTGCAGGCCGACACCCCCACCCTCCGCAAAGATAAATGAGCACGCAGCGAGGCGCGGAGTGCGGCCGGCAGACATACACGGAGACAGACAGGGAGACGGGCTCCTTGGTTATTCGTAGGGTTCAGTGGACCTTTGGTGGTAATTGAATCAGTGTGAGTGCTGAGTAGAGCTAGCATAAAAACCTGTTAACCCAAAAGGTCAACTCTCTGCATTGTTTATTTAGCAGGGAGCCTGCAGAGAGAGGGGGAGAAAGGGAGAGAGAGAACGTGACACAATGCACAAAAAAGAGAGAGCGAGAGGAAAGAAAGAGAGGTGCTGGGGAAGAGGGAAGGAAGGGGTCAGTGAAAAGAAGAACAGAGAAAGAGGAGGAGGAAAACGGACAGAGGGAATGATGCGTCGGTGGTGGCATCATTTCTGATCTGTAAAGTCGGCCAAGCTTTACATCATCATTTTACATTGTAGTTTATTTGTGTGGGAGATAGGAAAGTGTATGTGTGTGTGTGTGGGTGCGTGTGTGTTTGTCTGTACTTCTCTGTCCTGTTTTTAATTTGTCCTATACCATTATATCAATAATTCATCCATATCCTTGTGCACACCTGGGCTTTCCCTCTACCAGAAAACACAGGCTATTAAGACATGGAATACATGCAGGGCATCACAAAAACAATGTCATGCAAAACATTAGGCTCTTTAGTGTCATAATTACACATAGACACAAACCTTCAGCACAATAATGAAGAGCAGTTGTTTTCTCAATTCAACAAGAAACATGCAATTTTAAATATGTGCCAACCCACACCACTGATTACTGAAGTTATGATTGGATGTCTGTTTAAAAAGAACCTCTGGCATGATATGAAAACATTTGCAGCATGTTGAATTTCATCAGTGTCGGATCCCATTGGCTATTGCCTGAGGACAAATTAGCCTCTTGGGGCAACGGCCAATATTTTGTGTAGACAGAGAATTTCTGGGCCAAGACTTTGTCTTCTCGTGGCTGTACAATGTTTACAGTCTGACTGGTTTCTCTTATCATATGAGTCATGCGTTTTGGCTAATCTCTATTAACAGCTATCTATTTGGTCAATGTGTTCCTCCACTTCTGATCTCAATATGAACTGGTCAAACTAACAGAAACTAGATATTGTCCCTCGCCTACAGATTCTGCATATTTAGGTCAACAGTCTGTGGAGATTACAGTATAATGTGCAGCATCATTGTATCACATTGACTCACATTGTGTTGATTTAAATCATGATAAATCACTGCATCACAATAGGGTTGAATCACATCGTATCACTGACCTAGTCGCTTCACATGTATCTTAAATGTTTTGGTTCGTAGGCAGAGTGTCAAGATATCACATCGGCCTCAGTGATGGAGATTTTCATCCCTACTACTAGTACACTGTTGTCTCCTGTGCATGCTCACTGACACATATACATACTTACACACTTTATATCTCATAGAGTCATGCACGCTTACTCTTTCTTCCTGTCTCTTCTTTGCACACACACACACACGCTTGCCGCCATCTGGGAAAGCCGTTAGCGGTTAGCGGTAGCACTTAGCGACGCAGCACGCTCCCTCAGTCCGCTCAGTCACCTTGATCTGCTTGCCCTTCACACATAACCATTACTGCTATACTGCATCACTGTTGGTGTGGGTATGTGAGTGTGCGTTGCAAGAAGTGGGTGTCTATGTATACGGACATGCATCTATGTGTGTTACAGAGCAGTACAGTGGGATGTAAATGGCAGGGGAGGCAGGGGGGGAGATTACCTTCAAATGAGCTACCGTGTAGTGAAATATCCCTCTGACTAGTCCTGGGCAGGTTCCTATCTGTGCATGAACATATGCAAGTCACGTGACATGCGTGTGCCTGTGGCCTTCTGATGTTCATCTCTTTCTACTTGCATACTTCTCTTACTAGTGAAGATCAGTTTGTGCTCTGGACATAAGAAGTTAAGGTGTTTGCACGCAATCAAAGTAGTAACAGCCATGAAAACACAGTGGACCCAAGTTTTAATATTATGAGAAAAAGTTGTGAATTTGTGAGAATGAAAGTTACGTGTCATTTTACAGGGGAAGTATCAGAAGTATCAGCCGGTAGCATGTTTTAAAATGATGAGGAATGTGGATCGTCTTGTTAGGTTATACTTTAGTATAGGTCTCACAAGAAACATTGACATTTTAATTGGTGATCAAGATTTTGGATCCAGAAGGAGCAGAACTCTGGTGAACATGGTTTCTCCCTCCTGCCTTTTTCCTATTAAACTCTTTTTTCCCCATTTATTTTCTTCATATAATTATGTTTGTACTGTGATAATATTAACACATTCTTCTCAATTACTACCTAAACATTTTTAAGCTGTTGTTTTTTAGGTTTAGGATTTTAAACAAAACTATATTATCAAAAGTACAGTTTATATTTTAGGTCTTTAATTACTCAAATCCATGGTAACATAAATGTGTGTTCACGTTGGCCAAAGCCAGTGACGTAATGTTCCAAGCAGCCTAGTGTGGCCGCCACGTCACCTCCTGAATTTGCGGCCAAAAAAAGATGAGCGGCCTCTCATTCAAACAGTCACAAGTGCTGCATAAATCCATAAATACAATCTTGGGTTGCTCGGGGAGAAATTGAGAAAGAAAGAGCCTTCCCGTGTTAATCCCTTGCATAGGGATGGCAAAATCACTCTTTGTCCTTCTGATGTCATTCTTGATGTTACTTGTCAAATAATTCCTTAGCACAAATCCCCTCACCTCACTTTTTTTATTTCTCGTTCTTTTTGTAAGCACACACACATACACACATAAAGAGTATGTTCATCATTTGCTTTTTTCATCCTCCTCTCCCCGCTTCTTCATCTCTTCATCATCCTCCTCTTCTGCAGGTCCAGGACCAGTCGTCAGCCCAACGTGTCAGGCTTTCATCCTCGAAGTGTAACAGTTACCTGGGTTCCTCCTTTGCAACCAAATGGCATTATCACCAATTATACCCTCCATCTTTGGCCCAGCTCTGTCTCTTCTTTAGCTTTCAAACACAGCTCCATCTCCAGAACAACTGTCAACACCAGCTTGAGTCCGATGTCTGGCCTATTGTCCAGCACTGAGGGTGCAGGTGTCCACTCAGTTAAAAGTCTCGGGCCAACATCCAGTCTGACCTCCCCTGACTCAAACCACATCTCCACGTCGACCTTTAACTCTGGGCATTAATGGCAGCTCAAGCCCAATCCAAGGCACGAAGCCCAAACTTGTCCCTAAACCCTCCTCTAGCTTGACGCCTGTTCCTGCAGGAGATGGCCATATTAAGTCTTCTCATCTAAGCAATACAAGCCAAGCCACTGAATCCGGTATAACCAGTGTGAACCAAAGACCCGGCACCTTACTGCAAAGCCCAGACTACAATGCCACCAGCTCTAAGACTGAAGGTTTTATAACACAAGACCCCTCCCAGAGCCCCATCTCCAGTTCCTTTAGTGGACTCTCAGATTTAAGCCCATTCTCTTTGTCAGTCACTATTCCAGGGAACACCACCAGTTTCACTTTCCGCGATCTACTGCCATACCACACCTACAGCCTTCAGGTACTTTTTTGGCGAAGTTGAGATTCTTGCTTTATGATAGCCGGTTGCAGTTACTGTTCTTTACTGAGCCTGGTCTTTAGAGTTTTTCTTGATGTTTGAATAATCAGCTACCATTTTGATCACAAATGATAATCATGGTATTCAACTTGTGGAAAGAAAACTGCTATAATTAAAATGCTGACATTTGAAACACTTATCGCATTGTGATGTTATAAAAAGAAATCTCTAATATCTAGGTGGAAGCCTGCACCAGTGTGGGTTGTTCAGTGTCTGGGATGTCTCAGCATTTCCGTACCCTCCCAGCTCCCCCTGAAGGAGTTCCTGCACCTCACCTTTACTCTGACACCCCAACCTCTGTTCTCTTGTCCTGGGGTGCACCAGAGCGGAGCAATGGACCACTGGATCGGTGAGAGACATTCAAATTTATTTCATATTCTTTAAACTCATATTTGAAATCAAATATTTCATATCTATCTTGTATCTTGTGTATGGGTTAGGTGGCTGATTGAGCGTAGAGTCACTGAGACTAAACAAATCTCCACTGTGGGCCACCTCCCACCAGAGTCTCCTCCTCTCTCCTTCCTGGACTCTTCATCAGCTCTTAGTCCCTGGACTAGCTACCAGTACCGACTAGTGCTACATAACCAGGCAGGGAACACCACAGGTAAGGTTTTGATAAAGGGATTAAGTGAAATTAAATTCATCTGACCAAGATGGGAGTAATGGAAGTTGTGAAAAAGTTCTTTCACAATAGGATCTTTAACCACAAATGTTTTCATATTTGCAGGACCGTGGGTCAGCATCACTACCAGACCTTCTCGGCCCGCTGGTCTCAGTCCACCGAGGCTGAAGGTCTTGGGACCAGAGTCATTTCAAGTGAGGACTATTTTTTAACTACCTTTTTTATAATTTGACTATAAACACATTGATTTGGTGTGGTAGAGCTTATACTAGCCAAGCTTGCCACACTGCTTATCGTAAGTTAATTATAATATCAGATATTGACTTTAAATGATAAAAGTTATCTGTATCCGTGAATGAGTTAAGGCTTTATAAAGTGTTTAGTTTTCTTTAAACAGAGAAAAACACCCCTAAAAAAATACAATGCGACGTCAGTGAGGCTCTCTTCAGTCACCCTGGGTTTGACAGAATTGGAGAGTAGAAAAGACAAAGCAATGTCAAACTGATTCTTCTGTCTTTTTCTTTTGGGATTTAATGAGAAAGAATAACACTCAACTCAAGGTCCCCTTCAGAAAATGGGCGGGGCTGTGACCCTGTCTGAGGCAGCTTCCTTCCTGTCGGCCATTTTGAAGGAGGGGCCAGAGTTAAGTTCTAGCGCTGGCTAATCCCACATCAAGCCCCTGAAACAATATTGTATGCATATCTACACACATACACACACACATATGCATTCACAGGCCTGCACTTATGCTAACTGCAGAAAAATGCTAATGCCTGTCATCATTTAAGAACTGCCCCTGTCATCTCTGCAGCAGCACAGCTTTAGGGGTCATGGGTCCAAGAAGCAAAGTGTTCCTTCCTGGTTGTCGCTAATTGGACAGACAGACAGGCCGCTTCCTGGTTACCAGTTGACCTTGACAACACAGAGAGGATTTTGAGTATCTCCTTCATACTCAAAATGGTTCATTTTCTCCTTATTGTGGCATAAAACTAATTCCATTATCCAGTTTTTGTTAAATTTTCCATTAGCTTGTTTTGTTCTTTTTTAAATAGCAGCATGGTATCTCTCACTGACTGGAATAGTTTGTGATGCAGTGAGAGGCGGAAAATTAGCCCATTGATTGTAGCATAACTGTGATGAAAAAGAGAGCCATGCAATTAAGCAGAATGACATCACAGATACTAAATAGATTTTTTGGGGGAAACAAATACCAGTGCACAGAGGTTGAGTACAAAAAAAAACTTTCAAAATAAGACAACGATTGCATGTGACTGCAAGTAAAGGCAACATGTCAATTGACATGTCAGTTGTGAATTATACATCTGGCCAAATGCTGTTATTTTCCTATTCAGCCCCAGTCACCCTTTTTCACCTGTGTTTTGTCAGCAGGATTACTCAAAAAGTACTGAACCCATTTACACTAAACTGAAGGGATGAGAGAAATTAATCAGATACATTTTTTCTGGAGTCTGGTGTATATTGGTTGACTTTACAAGGGTTTTACCTCCTTAAGGTTAATTTATGCTGCCTTTACATCCAAGAAGAGATTCGTCCATTTCAAACGATGACACCGCCAATGGCCACATACTTGGATGCGTCCTTTGTGTTGGCATGGTTGCCAATTGTTACATCCAGTAGATGGCAGTGCAGATGATGGAGGACGTTGTGAAAATGTACCTCTTAAAAACAATGTATCAACTTATAAAGTCTCAACTCAAAAAGATCCATCAATCTTTAGAGGTCTTTCTTGTGTCTCATGGTTGTCATACTTAAACTATTGGATACACTGCCCCAGATGATCTCTTTTGGTACTGCTCCATTTGAGAAGTCGGCGCAAAAACTGACAAAATGAACACAGAGTAAGGACAGTAGGCTCCGTCCATTTCGGTATACATATCTAATATGTTAATTTCTGATCCTCAGCTAGAAGTGATTGGCTTCTCATTCTGACGTGAGGTATTTCTACTGAGATAGTAAGAGATTTGCAGGTAGTCAGCTAGTTATGCCGAAGACCTATTGAAGTGAATTGAGCTGTTATTGTAATTTGTTTGAAACACTTTGTGACCTTGTTTAAATTATAAGGTGCTATACAAATTAAGTTATTATTATTATGTTATTGTTAATTTAAAACAAACCAAAGCAATTTATTATTTAGCTATATCCCAAATCCAGTGTTTGTTTGCGGTATGTCGATACAAATTTAGCTTAAAATAAAAGCAATCGTGTTAATGCATGTTCAACCAAATTGTAAAACTGTACTGTCAGCTACAGTGGTTGGCACCTTCTCTGTACCTTGGAGTTTTCTCTCAGTATAATAGCATGGATGCGCAAAGACACCACACACATTCTCTTTCACTCTCAACTTTATCATCTGTCTCTTTCACTCATATACACATATACAAACACACACACACACACACTCGCAGTGTGCTAGCCTTAGCCCCAGTGCACCGTGTCAGTCCTGGGTCTCCGCTGTCCTCACCATCTACAGATTACATCAGGCTATTCAATCTGTAAATGACTTCCAACACAAAGAACACCCAACACGCACTTTGGGAAATGAGCTACCTAACTCAACTTGACCCTGCCCGTGTGTGTGTGTGTGTGTGTGTGTGTGTGTGTGTGTGTGTGTGTGTGTGTGTGTGTGTGTGTGTGTGTGTGTGTGTGTGTGTGTGTGTGTGTGTGTGTGTGTGTGTGTGTGTGTGTGTGTGTGTGTGTGTGTGTGTGTGCTTGTGTGTGTGCTTGTGTGTGTGTGTGTGCTTGTGAGTGAATGCATGCATGTGCTTGTGTTTTGTGTGTGCATTTGTCCTGTGTCACCTCTCAGTGTCACTTGTTAAATGAATATCAAGGTTGCATGAGGAATAATTATTCTTGATGGTAAATTCATAATACTCTCATCAACATTGACCACTTAATCACCTAAATACTTTGTCTCAACAAGCTCTTAAATGATCAATTATTGTACATTACCGTTTGTTGTGTTCTTACTGTAAGTGTGTTAAAGCAAACAAAACACACAAACACCGGTGTGTATCTGTGTACGTGCACATAAAGTTTCAGAATTTGTGTTTACCAGGCAGGGGTTTGTGTTTGTGTGTGGATGTAGAAATTAAACCTTTATTTTATACATATCTGTGATTCAAATATGTAGAGGTGTGTGTATTTGGGTGTGTGTGTGTATCTGTCTGTCTGTGTGTGTGAGTCACAGTTACCTTCATCTTCACTCTGAAATGCTGACAGACTGAACTGTTTCCAAATCAGATGCAGCGCTCAACAACAGCAAGCTTTTGTTTTTGCATGCAGCAATTCCATTACCAGCTGCTTTCATTATTTTACCATGGTGTTTGCGCACATGCACGTGTTTTTGTGGGTGCGTGCGTTTGTGTCCTGTTTTAAAAAGGAATCTTCTGCTCAAGTCAAAGTCGGGTTATCTTTTTCCACAAAGGAATTGAACACACACACGCAGACACACACGCATACACACACGCATACACATACACATACAAGCATATGCATAAACACACATCAGCCAACCAATGGGATGACTTCTCTTGGATAAATCTTCTAAAGGAATAAGTGAACCAAGCCAAAATTGTATTTGTATTACTCTGAATATTTTAATGCTGTTTTTAAAATAAACAAGCCCAAACCTAAATCAAACACACTTGTGTTCCAGATCACATGGTCGCCTCCTCTCATTCCTAATGGAGAAATTCGTGGTTATGAGATCCGCCTCCCGGAACCCCGTATATTCCATGACAGCGGCAACACATCTGAGCTCAGCCTCACAGTAACAGAGCTTATTCCATACAAAAACTACAGTATTACTGTGTTGGCTTGTTCAGAGGGTGATGGACATGTTGGAGGATGTACAGAGAGCCTGCCTACTACAGCCACCACACTGTCCACAAGCCCTCAAGGCCTTGCACCGCTGTCAGTTGTGGCAGTCAGTGAGTCGTTCCTCGCCATTTCCTGGCAACCACCACGCAGGCCCAATGGACCCAACATCAGGTAAAAAGCATATTACTCAGAAACCACCCAGATGTTTTTTCTAAGGTATTTCTAATCTAAATTGACACATTCAGATTGCATGAATATTAGGCCGCACAGCTTGGATTCCAAAGTGCTGCTCAAACCTAGTTGGTGAAGGTTGTACTCGATTATTTTACTTACAAGTACAAATACATAGACGGAAAGTAAAAGTACAACTTTTGCATTTGAGTAAAAGTAGGTAATTACTTGCTTTCTGTAGACCATACAGATTTTTGCTGGTATATGTGGTGGAGTAAAAGTAAGAAAAGTTCCTGAAAATAATAATGACAAAGTAAATGTACATTGTTAAGTGATGCAGTAGTGTAACACACTGCTAACAATTGTACATATAATTTAAGCAGAATTCTCTTTAATTGTAAAACCTGTCAGTAGCTATTGAGGAAAATAGTTTTGCCTTTGCTCACCGGCCAATCTACTGTCTGAGCTTGTATGAAGACAAAGGAAGAACATTAAGTACACAATGGAAGAGTAGTGATGAAAAGCATTAAGTGGAAATACTTTTTTTATAATTTGTTTAATCAATTATAACCACAACATGTAAATTGTATGTAGACTAGATTTACCTTTCATCTGCACTTATCTCAACTTCATTCAGTCAGGTTTCCGACTGTTGATCAGTATTTTTTAAATTTTAAATTTCAAATGCACAAGGTTACTGGAATATAACCAAGACAAGGAAAGGCAGAATGATTAGGTAATAGCTCAGTACGAGCAGACACTCGTCCAAAATCCGTTACTAATTATGAAGATCCAATATGTATGAAGCTCAGTCTGCGTTACCAACGCCACTTTACATAATCAAAGCCAACCTTGTGTTTTTATTCATTGGCTATAGCCTACAGTTAAAGACCAGACAGCTCAGACTGTAGTTTACAGCATGTTAATATTAAGAGACACACTGGAGATGTTCAATTGCTGCTGAAAAACGTAGAAAAATAGATAGGAACACGTTAACAAGCTGCTAACATGAATTCCCTGGTAATGAGCTAAGTGCTGTGCATTTTTAAACACTGTTTTCTTGCTCTCGATGCTCATCCCGGTCCGTTTTGTTCCGTCCTGTCGCCGATTAGGCCTAAAAATAAAGGTCCATTTTCCTGGCAGACGATTAAAATGCATGAGCCCGTCTCTCTGTTCTGCTCTGCTCAGCTCTGTGTGTTTGTCTAAGTGGGTTGGTTAAAAGGCAGCATTAAGCCCTTCTCTTCTGATTACAGCAAAAATTAGCATTACTGTGGGGAGAGGAAAACACAAACCCTGCAGAAAAAAAACAACAGAGGGAGGGGTGCAGGGACGGAGGGATGAGATACAGTGAGCGCAAAAGAATAGAGATGATGAAAAACAGCAGAAGAGGAGGAAATGAGTGATAAGCAGAAGAGTCAGTTGTGTTACTGTGTGCTCATACTGCTGCATTTCTGTGCATGTGTTGTGTGTTAATGCATTCCTAAACGCCACATGTGCGCGTGTGTTCTTTTTTTCAAAACTCCCCTTCAGATACAAGTTGCTCAGACGTAAAACCCACCAGCCCCTGGCCATTGCCACGGTCCCTGCAGTAACATCCGAGTCCCCTCCCCCTGCTGAAGATCTCCATCACTGGCTCCATGTTTACTCCGGCACCAAATTGTTCTACCAAGATAAAGGCCTAAGCAGGTGAGATTACTGAAATGAGCTCTAGAGCAAACGCCGGCGCCGCAGCAGACCGTGTGTGCAGAGCTGATCGGCGAGCTGCCGCTGATGCCGATCTTTTAATACCGCTCAAAGATACATTAAGCAAATATCCCAAAGAATTAAATTGTTTTTCACACAGCGTCCCCTAATCTCAGTTTGGCACTTGGTGGAAGCAGATTTTTCCCCCTCCTCTCTATGCTTGCTAAACGGCTCTGGGTCTACTCTTTTCACTGTTGTGTCTCTACTGGGCTTTAGTCAAGTAGTAAACTGACAATTGTTTGAACGTGTCAGCACTTTTCACTTGGCTTTTTTCTTAGTTATTGATGGTTAAAATATGTGAGGAAATAAATAGTTTGAAGACAAAAATGTAATAATTCTATATTGAAATACCTATGAATTACCAGACCTATGTTTTATATGTTGTTGACTTTGTAAATAATCCAAAATGTTTTCAGCAATGTTCAAACCCTGAAAATTGATTGAGGCTGTCACAAGGTAAATCTATATCCAGTTACCAACAATTTTAAATTTATAGGATAAACCTATAGGGAAGGATAAAAGCCTATTAAAGGAAGTCTTATTACACCACTGCTAACACACCCAGTACATCAATATCAGTAACTCCCACAAGTAGCAACGTAGAGTGATGCAGACAGTCTCTGGTACTGTGAGCACATTGTTCCTACGTGTCAGGTTGGTCATGTTCGGTTCCAGCAGCTGACAAAGGTTTATTATTCCCTCTGATGAGGATCTATATCTTTCATTAAGATACTCAGAGAGGGTAAAGTGATTTTGTCTTCCTCAGAGACTCTAACAATCCACACCGAGCTGGATCCTTTAAGAACACTGATGTCATGTTTCATAGGAAGTAATTGGTCAGTGGGCGGGGCTTTTATACGGGTTGATCTATTATCTCCAACTCAACCTACACCGGAGCAGGTTAGCCGTTCAGCACAAGTTACCGTGGTGATATTCTCTGAAAAGAAGTGAACAAGCTTCATGTGACTGGAAGTCCCGAACTAAACCTGAAGTAACCCTGATAAGTGCATATTCTGCTTCGTGGTAGCTGAAGTAGGAATTTAGTAGGAGTTACAGAACTAAGTCCAAAGAAAACCTAATAAGAAATAGGAAATAGATAATGACAGACATGACTGAAATAATGTTCCTCTAAACCCAAATAAGGGTCAACTCTTTCTTATTTGGATCAATGGCCTACAGTGTCAGTCAGTAGTTGCAGAGGAGTTTGTATCATGCAGTAGCATTATTATTTTTTCTAACATAAGTATTATATCTCCACAGATTCACCCGTTACGAGTACCAGTCAGTGGTCCACAATGATGTGGGCTTCTCCTCAGGAGAGGTTGTTACCGCAGTGACCATGGCGGGGGTTCCCCTCCACCCTCCATCTCTGTCGGCTCATGCCATCAATCACACTGCAGTACAGGTCAACTGGACACAACCCTGTAAGATTACCCTCCGTCTTAAACACACACACTCAAACACACAGACACACACACATTGACTCAGTCTTTTCCCATCACAGGTTGTTTTATCAGAAAGGTTTGAAGCTCAAACTGTTTTTCACAAGGACAAAAGAGTAAACACAGACACATTAGATCCACACACAAACATATTCTCATGACGTGTTCTGTGAAGATGTTTTTGTCACCTGACATTTATCAAAAAGAAACTCAAAAGGGTTTTTCCTTTGAACTGTCCCTCACTCTTCCTCCCTCTGTCTCTGTTTCTTTTCTCAGCCTTGCAGGACCTGCAGGGAGCGGTGGAGTCATATTTCCTCACAGTAGAGTCTCCCCAGTCAAGTCAAATCTGGGCTTTACCCCCTGAGATCAACTCCACAGTGATAAGTGACCTTTGGCCCAGCAGCACATATCTAGTGTCTTTACAGGTGTCCAACGGAGCACATAACACAACAAGGGCAATAGCTAATGTCACCACAGAGGATGGAGGTATGTGTTAGTTTGTGGGATTTTTTTGTTGGCAAAAAATATTTGATTTGATTTAGGGTGTGTGTCTGTGCACGTAGCGTCATGTACAGTGCATACATCCGATACATCTAAGAGAGGTGCCTGTGTTAATATGCATTTCCCTGCGTCTCTGTGCTTCACAGGAGATGTTAAACACATCATGTAGCGAGGCATGAAATCAATATAAAGTGTGTGCGAGGCTGATTTAAGGTGTGGCAAAATTCTCGTTGGCACCAAACACCGACAAACACGCCCACACACAACAGTGGCTGTCACCGTGCAGGCTGTAATTACAAGACTTTACAATGCAATTTTTACATATATAAAAGCCTTTTTAATTTACATATAAATAAATAAAACAAGACAAATTTTTCACCAAAAAACAAGCAAAGAAAAACATGTCATTATATCTGCTTTCAGACATGCACCGAACTCCGGATTTCAAAGCTTTTAACTATAAGAACGCTGCCAGTTTATGTGTAATTCTGCTGAGTTCATGTCTGAAAAGAAGCTTGTCACAGTTTTAGCTGTTTCTAATTTAAGACTGGAAGTATATTAGGATGTCAAATCAATAGCTTTAAAGTATATCACTTCTTAGATCTACTAGTATTTCCCTTTTCAATCAGGGTCAGCGTTTACTGTCTTTAGCCATATGTTTTGCACAGGTTATCATAACTGTCATAACGCATCGACTTTCCATTTCATCTTCATCTCTCTGCCCATGTGTCTCAGCATTCAAGGGTTTATCTTTCAAATCACTCTGTGGATTGTTAAGTCAGAGGCCTCTCAGTGTGGCTGTTGTTTTCTGTATCAGACCATCTCTCTGCCCACACCCTCATCCAGTCCAGTTCCTCTTCCATCTCAGTATAATCATATGTCAGAGGCCTCTCTCTTTCTCTCTAATCTGAGCAGTATAATAAAAAGTGCATTAAAAACATTAGAAAATCATTAGGTGCTAAAGGCAAAGTACGGCTCGTTTAACTGAGGGGGCTCTGGAGGTAATTTCATTATTTTACAGCTACAAGACTGCAGACACACACAGACACACATAGACACACATACACCAAGGCCAAATATATTCTAACTTATGCAGCTCAACCCTACCAACCATCCTAACATGGCCTGCAATCTATAGGGCAATGCTAACACATCAGGCCTAATTGGCAAGAAAAATGTGTGCGTGTGCGTGTGTGTGTGTGTGTGTGTGTATGAGTGAGAGGGGCTCAGTGTGCGGTATTGCGTTGATAATGCCATCCTGCAGTAAATGAAATGTAGAGCAGTAGGTTGGGTTTAGGTAAGTGCATTGGCAGCAAATGAATTGGGTTAACTTCTCTTAGCTGAGTGCATTTTCACTTAGAATAACAGATGGAGCCCGTACGATCTCCACCACCACGTTCACTATATGTCTGTGTTTGATTCTCTGCCTGGTTTCCATTATCATTTGAATTTATACAGTTAAAATTAACAATACTTTCTTTTCTCTCTATCTCTCTTTGTTATTTAATATGATCCATTCTCTCTATATTTCTTTCACAGATTAACTTTGTCCTCTATTTGTCAGATTTTCTGGTGTCCTTCACTGTCTCTGTAATTCACCCCATTAGTTTGCCTCCATATTCCGAACTCATTTCCTATAGGTTACCTCACTCTATTATTACTATAGCAGTTTGAGTTCAGTATCATCTGTGGATGAAGAGAATTTCAGTCGGGGAATTAAAGGAATTAGACTGAAGGGACAGTGAAAGACAGAGAGGAGTTAATAACACAACCCACACAGGTATAGACCGTCTCCCTGGAAGATTCACTGTTAACTATGAGATGGAGAAAATACAACGGAGTATTGGTGTAAATTTACCAGAAAAAAAGTCAACATTACCAGAGCAAAGTCGCAATATGACGAAAATAAAGACATAATACTTAATCAAATTACAATAAAATTGTAAAATTTGAGGGAGAAAATGTCCTCCTCAACAAAAGAGGCAACTCCTCTCCAAGTCCTTGTAATTATTTTATTGAGTTTTTATAATTAAGATAGTGTGGTGTGCCAAAAGATGGAGTAATTAATATTTGTGTAAACTATTTTGTATAGTGTATCTTTTCCCAAGATGCTTCACGTTCGTCATTTCTTTTGTTTTTTGTTCTTTCTTTTAATTTAATTCTAGGGCAGCATTCTTGTAAATTTTCAACTTTACTGTAATATTTCAAATTTATTTCGAATTTAGTACGTGTGTTTTCAAGTGTCCTTACTGCAAACCGGGGACCTCTGAGTGCCCACACGTAGTTTAAATATTTTTTTCTAACTTTTACAAGCCTGTCCTGATGACCACTAATGCAGCACAGTTTAATGGCATGTTAAAGTTTTAGTGATGTGGGTTTTGTGTAAAATAATTCCTAAGCACTGTAGGAGCAGTTATCATGGTGTAAAACCTAATAATAAAAAAAATAACGAGACAAATATCATCTTTGGCTGCTGTGATCTTAAGTTACTTACAATGATGCACAGTGAACGAGGCTGAGGACTCTGGTTTCGTTATGTCTGTGTTTGATGACGATGATGTCTCCAATCTTCAAACTTTAAAATGTTGTGTTGTTCTTTAATTGTCGGGGTCTCTCCTCTCACTTGTATCTCAGAGCCAGAGGGGATGTCAGCTCCAGAGGTGGTTCCTGTAGACAGCACCACAGTGAGGGTGCTTTGGTTCCCTCCTCTACGGCCAAATGGAGCGGTTACTGGTTACTACGTCTATGTCAATGACCGTCTCCACGGCAGTGTAGACAACAGCTCAGGGTCCTACCTGCTGGGAGACCTGCTGCCTTATACTGTCTACAATGTACAGGTACACACACTAACAACTGCTGACAAGAACGCACACATACAAACATGCAATCACGTGAGTCACGTTTTGGTCTCGTTTGGTGTCGTGTGGATTTCAGGTGGAGGTGTGCACTGTGTACGCATGTGTCAGAAGTAATGTCACTCAGATGACCACTGTGGAGGACCTGCCTGCTGACCTGGGCACACCACACGCACAAGTGATCAGTCCCAGGTAACAGGCAGATGTGCTGCAGATGTTTCCTCAGTTATTATTTCACTTTCTCAGGCTTGTCTTTCTTTTATGAATGATCATATTTCGTGACCATATTTTGAGTTTTGCCGTTGTTCCAGGTTCATTAAATCTTACAGCCTTTGGTCTGGGTGCAATAATCTTTAATGTTTATCGGCAGCACACAGGTCGGTTTGCAGCTTTGACACAACAGAATCAATACAGCTCGCACCAACACAGCAAACTGTGGACCTGTGACAGGAGGACTGTATTAAAATGATGTTTTATTTTACACCGTGTCAGTGATCTGTCCATCATTGAAATAGAGAGTATTTTAATGTTTGTTCTTTTTAAAGATTCTGTTGGATAACGAAAGATAACTGCATTTATTCCAACGGCTGCAAAGACAATGATTGTCGCACATATCCCTCTTCTATAGTCTATAAAGACTGAATATGTCCTTTCTAACAGTAAATGCTGGTGAACCATTTGAAATGTTTAGCATAAAGTAATCCATTAAAGCACTGCAGTTCATAATTGAGATTATCTGGTTCAATAAAGGTTATTTAAAGTCATCTGACCATAATTTAATCAGATTATCTCAAAGATGCTTTTTAACAGCTTCCCAAATGAATAAAGTATGATAGTAAACTGACATTTTGTTTGCAGTCAGTTAAATTTAACGACATTTAAATGCTCTGCTTCCCACATTTGACCTAAACCGTTATGTTGCAAATCTTACAGATGCAAAGGAAAGTGGTGATTTGTGGCTTATTTTCTCCTTTGGAGAGTGTGGGAAGTTGTAACTCTGAGTGTTACTACACAGGTCTCTCCCTGCCAAAGATGTCAGCGATAAAGCAGAGGAAAATCAATAGTGTGAAGTGTATAAAGATACACACACCCTGACACTGTAACTCAACTTTGTCAGGCATTAACCATGCATGAAGTGTTAGTGTGTGTGCATGAATGTGTGTCACTCCCTCTCTTTCGCAGGGCGGTGAGGTTGAACTGGTCCCATCCAGGCAAACCCAGTGGCATCATGCTGGGTTACAAGGTTTTAAGACGGACCCTGAGGTCATGCACCAGTGGGTCAGCAGGGGTCATGTCCTCTGTGGGGGGAGAGTCAGAAGGTGCAGGTGGTTTAAGGTTCAGATGCTCCTACCTGCAGTGTCCTGCCAGTCACGGTGTGTGTGGAGCATCCTGCTTCCTTCCTGACGTGCAGGTAATTGTTTGAAGTGATTTTATTGTTCTTATCGTTCAGTTTTTTTACTTTATCTGTAAATTATTTGTTCAGTTCTGGGTCTTTGGCTGCTGATCTAAAGATGAGATACAAACACAGTGACTCTTTAGACAAATACATACTCTCACACTTCCAAATGCACACTATTTGTAGAGGGTGCATGGTCATCCTCTCAGTCATTAATTCCCTAAACAGGATAACATTTCATCTACATTCACTTCTATCCTTGTGTGACGAGTGAATACTGGCCAAGTTGGCCCAGTCATACATTCGTCCCCACAGCCCCAACTACGTTAAGATTTACTGTCAGCTCACACATACACTCACATACACACTTATTTAAGTATTATGAGTGCAGAGGCTCATGAACCCAGAAATAAATCTCCCTATATCACAAGCATGTACTCACAGTCCTCCATTGTGAGTCTTGCATCTGTAATATGTTAATGTAGACAAAACACACACGATGTATCATTATAACCTGTCATTTCTACATCCAGGGAAGAAATCTAGATTATTACTGAAGCGTTTATCTGAGGAGGCATACAACTGTAGCTTGTATCAATTTGGGAATTCATGAAAATCCATTTTCATGATCAAGTGCCAGAAAACCAAAAGAAATAGTGTTTTGGTTGATGTATCTGCATTGATAATAACTGAGTTGAAAGGCACTTCATTTATTTTAAAGCTTAAGTTACTTGTTATTTTGCAGATTTATTTATTAAAGAAATTATTAAATGATGATGTGTAATAATGGATTTAATTAACTAGAAGTAAATAAAATTGTTTAAATTAGATGCAACATTTACATGATATGTAAATTAATACTTAAATAACTAAAATAGCCTTCAGTAGAGCACATACCTCTGCTAGGCCAAAGAGTTATTTTTGATGATCTAAGTATAATTTTATTCTGATCATTTTGTATTTTTAACCACTGGGTGAATTAAACCCCATCAGTCAGTGTGGGCCTATATATCGACTGATTTGGCATATAGTCACTTTCAAGGCCCTCACATTTTATTTCAGTGTATGTTCATTTTTGTATATATTGTTATGTACAAATGTGTTCATATGTATATATATTTAAAAAAGTTATTATTCTGTGTGTTTGTCTGTCTGTGTTAACTAGGTGTGCTGCAGTGGACGTTTGCACACTAAGAAGCCACATCATCACTGCTGTGAAGGCACTTATCTGAGTTTTAGCAATTCCTCCAACCCGGTCTGCTGCAGTGGCAAACTGCTCCCAGCTCTCCCAGACCACCAGTGCTGCGGAGGATACTACGTGCATTTGAAAACCAGTGGGTTTCAGATTGCTTCATGTTTATATGTTTGCATGGGAGTTGTTCTTTTCTACTGGTTTTGAGTCTGTTCTTTTCCATGTTCAAGTGTTTCCTTCATCCGTCCTTGTCTCTGTAGATGAATACTGCTGTCCTGACCACTCGCAGGGCCGGGTCTCAGTGGGGCTGGGTGACAGCTGCTGTGGGGGGGTTCCTTACTCCATGAACGGCGGCCAGCTTTGCTGTAGCAGGAGCCTGCATGACGGCTATGGGGTCCAGTGCTGCGGAGGCCGGATTGTAGATGATGTACCGGTGTGCTGCGGCGATGCTGAGAGGGGGGAGGTGCATACATATGTCCCCGGTGAGTGAAGGAAACACTAACTTAACATCCACTGTTGTAAGGATAAGATTGAAGTTTTTGCACACTGGATAACGTTTGATGGCCTGCTGAGCCTTCTTGGTCCCAAACTGCTCTTAATCCTTTATTGTAAAACCTGTTGTTCAAAAAACTATTTACTATGGCCCAAAAATGATCTTGTCGGGGTTTAGTCCCTGGTGATGCCTTAACGTTTATTGGCCGAAAATGAGAGAGTGACAGAAAAAAGACTACACGACAAGAGAGTAAATCAAGGAGGGCTGAGTTAGACACATGGTGCAGGAACGTGGGGTCGTTTCCCTTTCTTCCTCTCCTGCAGTGTCCCGATGCACCCGGATACCATGGCACAGATGGGACTGTGTGGTTGTGTGTGTGTGTGTTTGTGTGTGTGTCTATGCGAGGGTGTGGGTGAATGTGTGTGTCATTAGACATCTTTGTCATGGCAGATGATGATGAAACACACTTGGGATGGCACCGTTGAGGGCACTGCCAAGCACACAGCAGGACAAATACACAGTCATTCTCTCTCCTTCACACACACGCACACACACGCACACAAACACACACACACACACACACATAAAGACATATTAAATGCACCCACACATGCACAAAAACACACACACAGAGTCAACAGGGTGCCCTCAGCAGGGTTCGCTTAGTGTTGAGTGCCAGAGGGAGACACGTGGACTCTATTCATCACACATAAACAATGGCCCCATATGGACAGGCCTATAGTACTCCATTAGCCTAACTGCAAAAACACAAACACACACAAGACCCTTGTACACACAGGCCAATAACAAATAGTTCCTCGAAAGAAAATATGCTGAAAGACAAAAGAGTAATTCCAAATATGGTTTTGATTTCATGGCTGTTTTTGTCATATATCTTATCACAAATAAATATCTTGCATTGAATGTTTTTCAATATGTCTTTCATTAAATTGTTTGCAATATAGTTATTTATTGTTATTTCTTAAATATAGTTTTTTACTCTCTCACGTTGCCACTTTTTTAGACTCCTCTCTTCCTTTTCTGCTTCTCAAGCTGAGCAAGTTATACGGTCATCCTTCATTTCAGGGGGCCTCCCAAGGAGTGCATATGCTCCCCACCACCTCTCCCTCTCCATCCCCCTCCTTTATTAATAACCCCTCTCCTTTGTCATCTTCTTTGTTGCTTTACCTTAACTTGTTTTCCCCACCTTCTCCGCTTCTTCCTCCTGCTTCTTGCTCCACCTTTCTTTTCTTCCTCATCCCACTCCTCCTCTTTCTCCCTCCCTCCCTCCCTTTACGGCCCCATCCCTTCTACTCATCAGTCATTAGCGTTAGCTTCCCCATTGAGAACATATGGTATGATGGATCGTAGGGCTAGCGGCACTAGCAAGGCTAAGGGCCATTTGCCGGGTGCACTGCGCTGTCGGGGAGCCCTGGGGCCGGCTCCGCAACCTCGACCCCACACGTCTGTTTCAAGACACTCACACAACATGCACACAGCAACACCTATTATAGGATAGGATACTTAACCTTGGCACCATTTGTTCTCATTGCTCCCTCTCACCATGTCCAGGGTTTTGTATTTTAATATAGTGAGTGACTTGAGATTAGTGAAAGAAAGGAGATAAAGAAAGAGGGAAAGCGAGAGAGAACTAAAATGCTATTAAAAGAGGAATACAAATTAAATGTAATTCAATTGAAAGTAAATAATAGTGATGAATACAAAATACACACAAAAAGTAATAAATAAGTAAAGGATACCAATTAAGCTTGATGTCGTTACAAACTTTGAACAGTTTGACTGTGAGAAAAAATGCAAGATGAAATCAAATTCATGAAGCTGAAAATAAAGAATGAAAGTTTAAATGTGAAGAAAATAATAGAAGAAAGAAAAGTAAAATACTCTTTAGATAAAGTAAACAGGAAAAAAAAACAGAACGAGAAGGAAAGAAAGTAAGAGGAAGCAGGAGAGGAGACGAGTGGTGAAGAGCTAGATGGAGCAGATTAAAGGAGGAGTGAAGGGTATCCCATTGTGCCCAGCTGATAGACTAGGTTAGGCTGATGTGATTATGGGGTCCCTGAAGTGCGATCTATCACACATTACCGTCCACACTGTCAACAACCATACACACACACTGCAGGGGAACAGCAATGCCAGGAGACAGCCGTCTGGCAACAGATACACGTACTGGCTCGCATTCTCATGTGCACACGTGGATATACACACAATCATCCACGCACAAACACAACAACAACCATACACAACCGCACACAGTCGAAAGGAAACATGCACGTAAAGACACACAGAACAGTTTGTACATGCACGCTCACCCAGAAATATGCAGCCTACAGTTGCATGAGCACACACTCACACACACTCGAGTGTGTGTTCCAGACTGGACTATTTGATTTGAAACAGGAAACCATCCAGTGTAGATCAGGTGAAATAGAATCAGGGTCAGGGAAGTGAACTCACCCAACCTGTCCCAAAGAAATCAGCACTCTGCCATATAAAGTCTGTAACTTGACTTGACCTCTCTGTCTCCTTTCTTCTTGTAAATGTCCCTCTGTAATAGGAGACTGCACAGTTTGTCTTTATACTTTCAGAAGTCCACTGTTATTTCCTGTTTCAGTTGGGTGTATTTAACTTTATTGAAAGCTTCTATAAGTAGGATTTGTGATTTAATTTCACATAAACTAGATTAGGGTTAACCCTGATTAGAGAGCCGAGGCCCCTGAAATTAAATCAAACTGCACCACTTCTTATACACTCATAGATATCAGTTCCCTGAATGTGCCTCATTTTAACACTCAAGATCCATGAATCCATCCCTGGGAGAAAATGTTGACAAATCTCATGTTAAGATCTAATCCAAAATTTACTGTATTTTTCCTGGACCCATGTCACATCCTTTCACTAAGTTTCATGGAAATCTCTCCTCCTTGGGGAAAGTAAAAGAACACTGCACCAGTATAGTCAGCCATGCCCGTTTCTTCTCCAACGAATTGTGTTGACTCAGGTTCTCAAATCTTTGCCTCAGTAAAACTGGTTCCTCAGTCGTCTTACTCAGTCAACGGTTTCAGTATATATCTGACAGATGGGAGCAGTAGAGCTTTTTGTGCCTCACTTGTGCTTTGGGCACATTACTGTGACACAAAGCCTCTTTTAAGGTCTCAAGTTATTTCAAACTGCAAACCTAACAACAAACATAACCATGTCAATTGTGTATTAATGCTGGGACTTGTCACACAGCTTTAAAGTGCACTGTGTTACTTTGGCTGAACAGATTGGGTCACAGCTGCTGCTGACAGGCTGCTTTTTTGATATGGCCGGTGTAGGTTTGTAGTAAGTCGAAACAAGTTCCTGGATAATGTGACTTTTTACAAACTTACCTGAGCCAGTGACACTTGTTGCCTTCTGTAGTGGCCAGCATAAATCTGGCCAGTTTTATTCTTTGTGGTATTATTGAGATGCTCTTTAATCCTTTTCCTCAGCATCCAGAGTTGTTATACAATAACACAAAGTCTCTGTGCTAAATCCCTCGCTTCCAAATCCACTAGTCTGTTTAAACAGCTTTCATTTCACTTTCAAGTAGATTAAATACTGTTTGTTTTTGGAAGAAAGTGCCTCAAATTTTTGCTGCATTTCCTCCTGTGTTGTGGTTTCAAGACCAACTTTTAAGCTCTTCATTTGCTCCTCCTTCTTTCCCTCACTCTGAGGTTGCATGTAAGATGTTTAGCTAAGATTTAGGTGAGATTAGATGGTGTTTAAAGGAACGTGCGCGGTGTCTTTGGCCTCCCGTTGCTCCCTGACTCTCCCCGAGTCCCCTGCCTCGCTGTGTGCGCTCCACTAATCATTTCCCCTTCACACTTGTTCTTTATGGTGTGCAGTTTTTTAACTCTTCCATCTGCCCTTCAACCCTGCCTATCCCATCACTCACTGTGGGTGCTACCATAAACACCCTCCCCGCCTCACTTTTTCTCAAAGTGAGTGAATCTTAAACAATTTGTGCGTTCCTTTAACTCCTTCCCTGTACTCCCTCCCTCTGTCCCAGCCCAGCAGGCCCCATCCAAACGTTCAAGGACAAATCTGAATATCCCTTTTCACCGTTTAAGTGTTAAAAGCCTGGCGGTGCCGGGGTGTTATCTTAACGCGCCTTGCCGTGCCATCATCAGAGCGCGTGATGAAAATGGCTGTGATGATGCTAAAAGAAAAAAAGAGGAGGGGGAGGAAAAAGTAATAATCAAATATGTTTTTCAAGGGCACAGTGACCATTTGCTGGAGGGAAATTATCCCAGTAGTTAAGCTAGCTCACTCCGAGCCTGGCGGAGTTGTGAGAGTAGATGCGTTTGTGTGTGTGAGTGTGTGTAAGTGTGTAGAAAATGTGCATGGTTTATTACTTCAACTTGCATGCTTCACTTTATGTCTCTGCGTCGGTATATGTATCTGAATGTTTCCTCGTGTAGAGTCACACATCCTTTGCATGTCCTTCCATTGTTCTGCCATAAGATTCTCAGTATTTTCTTAGTGTGTATTTCTCTCTTATTTCTGTGTGTGTGTTTGTGTTAATCATTGCCAAAGCCCCTCATCAATGATGGGTAGCAAATGGCCAACAGTAGTGCATTCCAAACAGCAGCGTCTGGCTGCTTTAGAAGATTGAGTGCTCTCTGAACACAGGAAGACATTTCTCTCTCTGTTAATGTATTTATGATGATGGCTTTTCTATTAGGTTTACTTTAATGACTGGCATGAATGAAAACGAGAGGCTGTCAGGAGCACAGAGCTGAGGACAAACTAATGTGTGTGTGTGTGTGTGTGTGTGTGTGAGCCCATTTGATTTGCCTTTGTGTTATCCTGATGTTGTTACATATTGTTAATCTAATAAAAATTAACATTAAAAGACTTAACTAACAGGTAAGAGCCGTCGAGTAAATTAAACTCTACGGCACAAGAACACCAACACCCATGTCTCTGTCTTACACCTAATCCAAAGCAGCATAAACCACAACGCAGATGACTTTTGCCTTTTCAATGCCCTCATGCACACCTTACACCACTGATACCACTGACATTGAAATCCCATCATTCAGGGTATTTATGTAGCAGTATCTTTTGTTGAATAAATATTGCTTTTTGAGCTTTTAAACTGGTGCGTCTCCCACTTTCTAATAGTAGTAGCAGCCAGGTTGTGACAGTTCAAATAGCAAAAGCATTTGCTCCAATTTATGCACCGGTGGGCATGTTAGTCAAAAATTGTATTGATATCTTGATCTAATGGAAAGTGATAACACTTTTGACCAACAAAAACCTGGTCTGAAGTCAGTGGCACATTATTTCTCTGTTATTTTTAAGGGCACATTAAGATGGTAACATGCACCTAAGTGGGTAATCATTGCTGACTCACAGTTGGTCTGCTTGCACCTTTTCACTTAGTGCCTAAAAGAATTCCATTTCATTTGCAGTGCTAGACCAACAAACAAAATATATATGATTTTAATTGAATTCTGTCAACCAGCAATCTTCTGTCATGTGTTGCCTCATACAACATGACTCAAGTTGTTTATTCTATGGAACCTGTGGAAAAGTCTTAACAATAGAGCAATAACCCTTATAATATCCAGAAGTGTGTGAGGTGCCATCATTTTCTAATCTAATAGTGTGGGCATGTTTAAAATTATATAGAAGAAAGATCTTCCATATTTTTTCGTGACAGAACTGGTCTGGGCCCAACTTAACCCACTAACTGTTCCAATCACAGTTACGTTAGTGATCATAGTGATGATAACACGACGACCTCAATCTCCTTTAAAACATAGTAGTGTTTATTCCCCATCATAAAATGTTTAATCTGTAATTGACAGAAATGGTAATCTCTTGATTATATGTTTTATACATCCTAAACTAATGGCACAGATCTCTGTGGCCCAGGACTTGTGAGGGATATATAAGTGTATTTCTTTATATTCGAAGCAGTCTCTTTCACTCTCTCTTTCTCTTTCTCTCTCGCTCTCTCTCTCTCTCTCTCCCTCTCTCACTCTCTTTCTCTTGTCGCTCTGTTGTTCTCTCTGAGAGAGACACTTTAAACACACTCTAACAGCTGCCTGCTGTGTCTCACTCTTTACTGAATCCCTGTAGAGTGGTGAAAATATAAGTGCCACCAAAGCATTTACCTAAGCTCAGCACACACACTTAAACAAACCCTCAAGACACATACAGGCAAAGATGCACAAACACACAAATGTACACAATATCACATATGCCCAGCTGGTAATTTTGTTGAGATTTTTAAAAAAATTTACAAAGACACCAGAAAGACAAGAGGACAACCAGTCAGCTGGGAAAAGTGTGTGTGTGTGTCTGTGTGTGTCTGTGTGTGTTTGTGTGTGTCAGTGTTTGTTTGCTGCCCCAACATCCTCATGTGTGTGTCCACAGGGGGACACTGCTCTGTGTGAGAAAGTCAATCAACTCTGATTTCATTTCTCAACATGGCATATAGTCTGGCCCCTCCAGAGCACAAGGTACACACATACATTCACTAAAAAAGAAGTGAAGCTAGTTTTGTTCTGGGTCCAAGCACGCAGATGTGTTCCACCTGTGTGTGTGTGTGTGTGTGTGTGTGTGTGTGTGTGTGTGTGTGTGTGTGTGCGTGTGTGCGTGTGTGCGTGTGCGTCGTGTGCGCATGTGCGCGTGGCGTGTCAGTGCGCACATAGAGGTATGCATGCATGTAAACCCCTTGTAATATATTCAGGTATTTAAAAGTGTTTGGTTTGTTTAAAGTTGTGGAGGGGTTTTGGTCTCCTAGAGAGCTCGGATAACCCTAATCCACAACACACATTTTTATCAGTAGTTCATTGGCAGGGCTAAATATTGACTTATCATTAAGTGGAATGACTGAAACCCTAATAATAATTCACATTGTCTAAGCACCTTGTGTTGACGCGCTGCTCCCGATGTTATTAACAAATGTATGCAAATCCAACATAAATCTGAAGATTAGGGCTGAAGCATTCTGCGATGCACGAGAGAAAACAAGAGGTGTGCGATAAAATGTTGTCAACAGATACACGCACATACTTACGCATTACACAAACACGCACAATTTTGAAACCAATGTCACGCACACCCATACACATGCAACGTGCACAAAAGATAGGGAATGGCTTTCTGCTGAATGTGTGATAATATAATAGTGAAGTTTAGCTTCAGAACAGTAAACAAGTGATGGAGTGAGTGGAGAGTGATGGAGGTATAGTTAAGGGATTAGAGGATAAGAGGGAGGTGGAAACCGGACATAAAGATGATGAGGAGAGAATAGGAAGAAGCAGTTACATGGTCAAAAGAGAAATTTGAGGGACAAAATGGAGGAAGTATAAGAAGGTTGAATAGGAGTTACCTAAATGTGCCTTAAGACTGACCGAAAGATGTAGATGAGGAGATATTTGATATAGAAGTAAGGCATACGGGGGGAAAGAATCAAGAGAGATGTTCAGATACCATTTCTCCTTCCAAATACTGATTCTGATACCTGTACCTGCCAATACCCAGTACTGATCCGATACCAGTGCATTTAAAGAAATAACTTCTTAGACAAAATTTTAACAGCTGCATGATACTAACCCTGTATGGAAGTAATGATTGCTATCATTGTTGTATGGCTTTTTTCTAATGCTGTAATTGGCCACTCTAGTGCCAGCTCTTGAAACTAAAGACTTTTCGTACACATTGTATCTAGGTCTACCACTACACTACTACAAATCCCTTCTTCAAATGAATGTACTTTAAATATGTGGTACCTGATCGGTACATCATTTTGCGTACTTGCTGATGCCTGACCTGATAGTTTTGACAGTATGAGAGGCATTTCCAACGCTGGTATTGGAACTTCTCTTGTTAAGATGAGTGAAAGCAGAGTAAGGGTAAAGGTAGGTCGTAACTCCTGAATTTCAGGTTACAAGTAGGAAACCTTGCATTTCCTAGAGGCAGAAATAAGTATCAGAGAATCGCACAGCGCTGTGTTTGAACACAGCCATGATATATGAGACCGAAGCAGACAGTTGGGCTGCTGGAGATGAGACGCGGGGGAGACAAATGAGTGAAAACTGTGAGTTGTGGTCGGCCTGGTGTCTGGATGGAGGGGAGGAGTGTAGAGGTGAAGATGCCGAGAGGACGAGGATAAGTGGAAAGAAGCTATTTTGAAAAAGTGTTGAGCTGTTTATTTGCGCGTCATTGAAGCTGAAGTAAGGCGCTGGGGGAATTGGCCACCAAGCCCCCCGCTCTGCAACAGCTGCCGCTGCTAAGTGAGTTACTAGCCGTCAGACTGCCTTTATGTCACACAATCACACACACATACACATGCATTTCCCTGTCACATTGTGCCTGTGATGGATGCGGTGAGGATATAATGCACTGCCGCAGCATACTAGAAAATATGTGCCGTTCTCCACTTTTGGCCTTTAAGTGAAATGATTGCTTAAATTAACAGCGTTTCTGGTGCTCAGAGAGTGAATGCTGATTAGGGCGTTAAACAATAAGTTATTTATCACTCCACAACTAGCTGCTGCCCCATTAAAGGCCGGGGCCGTGATACAAAGCAATGACTTAGTGTAATGTCTGCTGTCAAATAAAATGGGCACCACAGCTGGGGGTAGATAGTGCCACAGATCAGCGTGTCATCAACCGTTAGGATAAATTTCCTAAACGCCTCATGAAAGTTTGATTATTTTAACTGCAAACTAAACAATCCCAAGACGTTTTTTTTGTTGTTGTTTTTTTTTATTCAAGGAGAGAATCTTGAACTGTTCCTCTCTCTCTTTAGAAAAGTGGTTTGTTCATCTTCAGTCGTTACAGTTGTGATATTTTAACCGTGCTATGCCGAGCTCATTTGTATTTCCAATGCATCCTCACAGCAGGTGGTTGCTGACTCAGTATCACAGAGTCATAGCAGGACGATGTTATAGCTCTTATCCATTGCAAGCCCCAAGCAAGACAGTCCTCTCCCTCAACTGAGCTGTGCTGACGTCATACCAGCAAGATCGGTTCCACTTGTGTTTATAATGAGGGCCACCGGAAGCAACTCATCATGTTCACTCACTATCTTCAGCAGTTGTTAGTTTTGTTGCTCCGACGTCCGAGCTGCTGAAAGTTAAAGTAACTATTATCCAACACATACACACAAAGACCAGTGTGAACCTGTTTGTGATCTAACATTTGTATCATCACACAGGAAGACTATGTCCTGCAGGAAGTGTTGACTTTCATCTCTTTACACGTAGTTTGATAGAAAATAGATTTTCACTTTTGTTTTTGATATATATAAAATAACTTTGAAACACTCTGATGCAGCTATATTAATAAACTGGGCACTTCACAGCTGTGAAACAATGCTTATGCCTACTTAGACATAACTTATGAATTCTCCAGCACTGCCTAGGATAGGGGGCATTATGTTGACATTTTGTCCGTCTATCTGCCCCAACATGATTTCTCAAGAATGCTGTGAGTGAATTTCTTCAAATTTGGTAAAAGTAGTATTCGAGGATAAACTGATTTAATTTTGGTGGTCAAAGGTCAAAGTCGCTGTGACCTCACTAGCACATGTTTTGCCTTGAGAAGTTAATATCTCAGAACACGGTACAAACGTTCATTTGGAATTAGATTGAAGGTCAAGGTCACAATGACCTCATCTTCTTGTGAATGGGATTTATCAGGAATAGCTTGTCAATTATAGTGACAGTTCACATTTCTCCCAAAAATACACTGAGCAGCTTAAAGCAAGTAATTTTAAATACTGGACATTGAACATGGAATATGATACTTTTAAAATGTATATTTAATTCAAAAGTAGCTTTGTAGTTGAGTGAATTATAGTTTAATTTGTAAAAAATATAGTCCTAGTCGTACAAGAATGTGTCCAGCTCTTGTCTACCAGAGTAAATTTGTCATTTCTTAGCAGATTGAAGAAGAGACTCTGACATGTTCCCTAAACCTGAACGTCATTTTCTCCACCAAGGATGAGTCCATCTCCCTCAGCTCTATAGGCAACAAAACACTTTTAATTTGTCACTTTTAATTCAATGGGACACAAGTTACATGAATCTGCAACGTGAAGTGATGGAGAATGTAGAGAAACCAGCTTGAATTTTGATATTCACCGGCAGAACATTTACAGGGATATGAAGTAGATAGCATGTATTTTAAATGTCACCTTGCTGCTGAAGGTGACGGGGTGGCAGGCAGACATCACCTATCACTGTCAGAGATGGCAGCTCTCAGAAAAACACACTTCCTCTCTGCCTCTGCACTCTTCGACGGCATAGCCTGAATATTACTGCTGTATAGGTAAATGCATAAAGCGGAGGAAAAGAGGGAGAGGAGAGGAGGATGTATATAAGAGTTGATAAGAGACGATGCACGCAAATATTCACAGCAGCTTAAATACTCTTTCTGCACAGATAGGAAACTAGAGATTGAAGAGAGGAGGGACAGGGAGTTTGACAGAGGAGCGATAAAACAGCCCAGCGTTGACTGAATGTTTCGGGAGTGTGGAGGGAAGAAGAGTGTAAAACAAGAATAGGTGATGGGGAAAGGACTGAGAAAGGGAGGAGCTGGAGGAGAAAACAGAAAGATGATGACAAGGAAAGAGGCGGAATAAAAGGATGAGTAGTGTTAAAAGATGCCCTGTGCGTAGAGGAGAAGCACATGAAGAGAAGTGGAGGTGACGAGGAAAAGAATAAAAAAAGTCAGCAGTGAAGAGTAAAAGATCTTCCATAACAAATCATTTCCTGCCACAGTAAGATGAAAAATGATAAATGCATACAAAACAATAATGTGTAACATATTGTTCTTGTCTGTAGGTTTTGTCTGCTGTGGTCAGGATTACATAAACTCGACAATCTCTCTCTGCTGCGTGGGCAGAGACGGATTTCCCACAATACACCCTGCTGGCAATGCTACAGTGACACTGCAGTGCTGTGGGTCAGAGGTCATACATCAGGGAGAAGAATGCTGCAATGGGATTGGCTACGACCCTCAACGACACATGTGTGCTGATCGACCCACACCCGGCTTGTCAATACAGGTGAGTTTGTGTGTGAGAGTGTGAAATCCTTTCTATATAGAATGTTGCATATCTTTTTAACCGGCTGTATTTATTTTTGCTTTTACTACAAGATCGAACTCAGCACTAACAGCTCTTTAAGTACCAGTTTAGCAGAAATGTTACAAGTTCAGAATTAGAATTTACTCACAAAGATCCGTTTCCACTGGTGGGAAGCAACGCCACTGGTAAATGAGCACTCACACATATATGTGTTGCTTTAACGTTCAATGTTGGTGCTCAGGACATACAATAACCAGCTTTCGTACATGCAAAATGTCAATTGAATTATACTGAGCTTAAATTATGGTCTAGATCTGAATATAAACCAGAAATTTTGTTTAACTTTCTCTGCACCCTTTTCTAAAGAATTAATTCTATCGATGGTAGTAGTGGGGCTGCACATGCACAAATGTTGCTCTCACAGGCAACAGATTCTGAGTGACAGGTACACAGAAAGAACTGAATTCAATACGACTTTATGGTGGATAGTGCAAGCAAGCTTGTGCTGTTTCAGGGCAAATCTGAATTTGGTGGCCGGCCACAGTCCATAGAATTAATGGGAAACTGCTTTGACATGGCGAGAGAGGGCATTAGCGTTTGTGGAGATTTGAACTCAAGAGCAGCCCTCTAGTTTTTAATGTTATACAAGCTCAACTGAAGACATATTTCTATCTCATTTAGGATCAATCTGGAAACAACATATTTTAAGTCTGTATTTTACTCAATTTCTCTTTATTTCTACTGTGCACATGTATTTTTAGTGGTCAGAAATATATTTTTTACCTTTTTCCTTATAGAGGACAAATTCCATAAATAGATAAGAAACATAATATTTGTACAGATAAATTAAATTCATATGTACCTCACAAAGTTAGAAATGTACATCAAAAAGACCAAGTGATTGTCTGTTGGGTGGAATTTCTTCCCCTGTCTGTCGCTCGTTCGTTTCTCTCTGAATCTAACACACGTTGTCACATCAGGAGTTGGGGACTGGGCCATCCTCCATTTATCAATTGGGATCATGTGGTGTTTGTGTGTTCCTAAGTCAGCATGAGAAAAAAGCACACGCGTACACACATACACGCACAGTGGCACGCACACACACCGGGACAAAGGGTAGGAACTCTCATTAGTTCTAATGATGTCATTAAGGGCAATTCATACAGCACACATACACACAGTCACACACATATAGCTATGTTCACATGAGGGTGTGTGTGTTAGAAACAGAGCGACAGGGAAGAATTTTCAAAGCTTTACTTACAACATGTTAAATTCTATGATTCTTAGTTTCTAAAATGCAGTTTTAGAAACTATTTAAAGCGAAAGAGTTTTTTTTTATCCTATCATTTCATTTTCCGCACATTTTCCTCTGTCAAGGTCGACTGTTTTGTATACTTGTTTCTGTATTTTTCAAACTTCTCTTTCTTTCCTCTACTTACTCACCAACTCTCCCTTCTTCCTCTGCCCAGCACCAGTGTTCACAGGGCGTTCTGTGTCCCGTAGCCGCAGCGTCTACAGCTTACTGCGGCTCCTGTGCCCTCGATCCATCCGTGGCTGCCTGCACATGGGTCCTGTCCCTGCACACACACCCAGACTCACCCACCACAGTATACTCGCCTTCCATCAACATCACACATGAGACTCACACCGCAGGCCCGTCCACAGATACAAACGAAAGCCATAACACTCACAAAATGCCCGACACGTATGGTCTCACACACTCTGCGAATGAGGGATATGAGGAAAGCCTGTGTCCATCACATGAGGAAGTGGTGTACAGCGGAGATGCCAGCAGATACACCTATACAGGTAATCAGTGGGTGTGTGAGTGTTGTATGTTTCTGGGTCTGTGTGTTCAGTGGGAAAAGAGGCAGTAAATTAGGTGAATTAAATTAATATAATAATTTATTCACGCTGATGTAACCAACGATAACGTCAACCACCTTTTTAAAAGAGGCCGTTACCTTTGTGGTCTTTGTGGTTCTTTCTTGGAGATAGACACTATCTTTTTTAAGTCCTGATACTTATGATAATGTGGTGCTGATGTGACAGAAGATTAACTATTAAGTTAAGAAATATTTTGTTATTTATGAAGCCTTTACAGTAACAAGATGCTGCACATTTCTTATTTAAAAAGGCAACTGACTCATCTTTTGAAATTACACCTTGTCTAAAACTACTACTATGATCTTGTAATATTATGACTTAAATCTCGTAATAAGGATGATTTAATTCTCTTAAAATGACGATTTTATTCTTGTAAAATTACTGCTTTATCCTGGATATTTTTTGTTATACTCCGACATACTCTGTGTCTGCATGTGTATCTCTGGATGTATTTTTGTGTCAACACTTTGACCAGTATGTATTTGTTTCCCCGACTCTTGACCTTTGACTTTGCTGGAGATGTCATCGCTCTATCAAGTCTTCTCTGCCATAAACAATAACTAACACAGAATTTAGCCATCTGTGAAACACACCGCTCATAGGAATGCAGAAACCAATTCTGCATTTACTCTAAATGTGTCAGACGTTGCAATCAAGGGGCTTTAGGGACAGATGCCCTTCCACACACTCTTCTCACTCACTCACTCTCTCACACACACACACACACACACACACACACACACACACACACACAAAGGCAGCTGTTGCAGTGTACATTAATAGCTGTAACAAGGTAACTATCTCTATGCTGTACACCAGTGTATCATTAAAACTTAGAGATGGGCGCTTTAATGCCATTTCAACATTCTCTACTGTTAATCAGCCCAAAGGGAGTAGAAGTGTGTGTGCATGTGTGTGTGTGTTGGTGTTTGTAGGCATGCATCAGATTTCTGTACTCTGTCCACACATTTATCTGAGTAGTTTTATCTGTTTAATCAAGACTAATAGTGATTGTGGATGTCATGTGTGCGCATGGGTGGTTGTGCATTTATAATTATATGTTTTTACTTACTATTCAAGGGTTCCTCTCTCTGTGCGCTTTTGCTGTGTGCGTGTGTGTTGGGGGGGTACGGTGCAGTTAGGATAAGAGTTTCTAGGCGATGCTGTGACACCATCTGGGCAGAAGCACATAAAGCTGTCGCCACCCACCATACACCAGATGTTTCTCATGCACACACACATTCACACAGACATTCCCACAGACACACACACTCATGATATCATGCTATACTTATCTAGGGGGAAAAAACCTAAGGTATCTCAAACACGAATAGCACCACCACTTGTGCAATGAATTGTTCACACACATCTGATGAATCTTTGGAATCAGTCCTTAACAGACACGTTTTAAGGATGTGTGTGTCACTGTGTGTGTCACTGTGTGTGTGTCTTGCCGCATTAGTTATCACAGTAGTAAATAGAAGAGTCCCAGACTGATGGTTAAAACATGGTGTCATTTACAGCAGGAGTCCCCGAACACTCCTAAAAGTAAATGTGCATGTGCATCTGTATGTATATATGCTCCTGTACGTATACCTCACCAGAATGGCTGTAACAACCCTACAGAATGTTTTAGTCACAGGCCAACATCTACAACTACACACCAGTGACAGTGCATATATTTTGTGTACAATCATAGAACCCGGAGTGGGACCCTCTTTCCTGTGAGGGACGTTTCATGTCCTTCATGGTCCATACTACCTTACATGACACATATCATAGAATCCTCCGTAATGCTCAGTAATCCTCAGCTCCCAGCACTTTCAGTATTATCACACACAATCAGATGGTTTTGAGAGTGTTTATAAATGACATCAACACCTCACTGACATATTATTATCATGTTGTTGTTTTTTTATATCATTTAGCTTTATTTCCTTTGTTGCTCACAACTGTTCCTCTGTTTTACTTTACTTTACTAAACAGACTCTAACCTGGAGCCCTTCACCACCTATGAGTATAGAGTGTGGGGCTGGAACAGCTTTGGACGAGGCGCTAGTGATGCAACGACAGTGACCACTAGTGAGGACAAACCATGGGGAGTGGTACCGCCCCGCTGGAGTTGCCCTGGTGAAAGAGATGACATCATCCAGTTGGATTGGCAAGCACCTGCCAGGCCTAATGGTGTGTATGTGTTTGGATGTTACACAAGTAATAAAGAATTGCTAATGAATTAGATGTAGATGCATTTCTGTTTAACGGTAAGATCTTTGAAATATTGAGAAAAATGTATATGGATTTCAAGTTTTTTCCAATGTTTCCTCTTTTTCCATTTTACCAGGTGTCATCACCCACTATGTCATACTGCGGGATGGAAAAGAACGTTACCGTGGCGATGAGAACAGATTCACTGATGTTGGTGGTATCGGGCCTTTCCAAGAATATGGCTACCAGCTGAGGGTCTGTAACCGGGCTGGTTGTACTGACAGTACACAGGTAAGAGTTGTGTGTATGTTTTTGTCAGTGATGTTATGTCACCACTATTTTCTACGTTACATCACAATATCAGTTGATTTGCAGTGTATGGGCCTGACCCTATGTTTTTAAATAAAGTATTTGGTCTGCAGGAGCACTGAGGTTCTAAGGTGAGTTTCAGGAGTTGCTGGGATTTTGGAGGATTAAAAGCAAATACAAAGCTTAAAGTACACTGAAAGAGAAAAAATTGTTTTCTCTACTAAAAAAATTACTTCTATTGGTCACACACAAATTAATTGAGTTTATTCAAGACGAAATTAACAGGTTATATTAACACAATAACTTGAATTTGAAGAACTTGACGTGTTTTCTTAATTGTTATAATTAAAGTATGGTTTGATTTTTGTCCAGTCGTCATGGTTTTTAAATCTAAATGCAACTTGATATCTTGCTTTTGGCTCGATTGTAATTTCAGTATAGGGACCTCACCATATTTCTTCCACGTATCCAGATCTCATTCTGCAAGAAACTTAAAGCGTCATGCATCTGCCAGACCAGACAAATGAGGATTGATTTAAATCAGACAAATTGAATATCCTTAAATCCCAGCCAATTCTATGAAATAATCATGACTTTGCAGTAATAGTCGACAGTGTATCAACAGGGAATCTCCTTCACAACTGTGTTGTTACAAATATGCAAACACAAGTTTTCCTTTACGCTTATCAAGGAGACATTTCTTTGACATGCCACTTCCTACTTCACTCTTGGTAAATTCAGGACAGAAACCTTGCAGCATCGGCCACTGTTCTGATCTGTTGTTTGGTCAGTGGCCTTTCAGCTAAATGCCCTTTTACCCTCTTGTAAAAGTCGCCTCAGGTGCTGAATTCCAAACACTGTTTACATCATAATTCAGGCGCACAGTTGTTGTGCAAGTGATATTTTACACATTCTAAACTGACCTTTGTTGCTAAGGAATTACCGTGTGTGATGTTTCCACACTGTGTGCACTCTTTTCCCGTATCTGAACAAGTTGTTATGTAGCCTTGTTTCTGCTCTCCCCCTGTATGCAAGGCTTTGGATTTGCTGAGCCTACCTGATGTTTGTGATAGTGTCCATAATAGCTTCACACAGAACTCCCCCTGCTATCTCTCTGGCTGTAGCCGAGCTGATATCACCACAACAATTAATTTTTCCAGCTTAGAGGTGATGAAAGCTCACGTTGAAAACTGTCTTTCTGGCTCTTTTTTAAAGCTAATTGAACATCTCATTATTTTGATGAGTACATTCTTACGTAAAGGGGTGGGGGGGTTCTAAATGTTAAATATGTCACTAGAGGGGTTGCTGGATGATAGAGTGAGATGCAGATATAGTTGGTTAAATTAGTTATAAGAGGTTTATAGGTAATTTGATGACAGATTAAAATATATAATGAATTAAAGCTGGTGAGGAAGATGGCATGAATGAAACAGGAATGACTGAATTAAGCAAGTGCCAATGATCAAAGAGATATAGGGAGAAATAAAAATTGTGTCTAAATATTACATTAATAATATGTGGTATTTTTTCGGTTTCCTCATATTTGTACTTAAGCATCAATTGTTGAGTGTATTGATTTTGATTATTTCTTTACAGTCTTCAAATGTGTGTGGCTGAGTCAAAGATTCTCACATATTAATAATATCTTGTAATTAGGTTGTCGTTTGTAAGCAGCCAGTAATCTGTGTTTGTCCTTACCATTTAAATATATTTATGGCTTCAGCAGCCGAAGCCCAAGTAGGTAAACCTGAGCAAAAGCAATGCTAGGGTGAGCTTTCAGTACAACAGAACTTGAACATTTATTTTAAAAGTACATGAAAAGACCGTTAGGTGGCAAAAATACTTGTATCTGTCTTTGATAAGAAAGATCAACATGATTGATTAGTGAATGATGGTAACTAGATAGACAGTGATGTTGATTGGACAGTTCAGCTCACCATGGCTCTCAGCATACTGACGATAGGTTTGGCCAGAAACTGCAAAGATACAGATACAGTGTAGATATAAGCCCGGGTCATGTGGCCCAATTTTCGGACAATAGGATCATGGTTAAAAAAAATGATGGCACAACCTCATACCAACTACAGGCTTAAACATTATTTGAAACTAATACTTGGATTCTGAAGGTAGATCCAACTTTTGGCATTTTTTACTGTGTATTAAATATTGTCTATGGAATCAGCCTGGCTGGAAACTTGTAACTGGGGCCTACAAAACCATTCAGACCAAAAGGAGAACTCTGTATCCAGCACATATCCTCGTAACACCATAAGCACTTACACCACAAGCTCAATCTTCGTCCTCCAGGTTCCCTCTCACTGCCTCCCTGTCTCACACATACATACGTTCACTCAAACAAGCGCACACACTCCCAGCAGAGGGTGGAACGGGAGTGAGTGAGTTGGAATTAGTTCGTACACCAGTGAAAATTGGCAAAACAGTCCCAATTATGGGATAACTTGGGCTAACCTAATACACCACTGCAATTACCTGGCATCAGCCACCTCACGCACACAGGCATAGAGAAACACACAAAGGCACACACACAGACGCACACCTGCTGTGACAACAGAAGGTACTGATCTAATACCGTTGGTCACTTAGAGAGGAGGGAGCAGCGATTGGTCCTCCTCCAGGTCTTCACATCCTTTTGTCCTGTTGTTTCTGCTATTTGTGTCCTGTTACTCCTTTGATCTTAACGCCAAACTCTCCACTCTTTTCTTTCTTAACCTCCCTCATCCTCACTCCAACACATTGTTCAAACAACAGCTTCTCTTTTACAGACACAGTGTGTCAGACACATGTATGAGCTCAGTCTGGGTGAAAGAAATAGGCTTTATAAACTTAGTAGATGTTTGGAGTTGGAGGAGGTGGCGGCGTACTCTGGTTTGTTTGACGCAGCTGGTGCAGTGCACATTGCGAATGATAGAGACACTGAGAAGAGCATGACTGATAGAGCCGCTAAAAACTGATTCAAAATGTATGAAAAGACCCCAAATTAACAGGTGGACTTAGTGGAGCTGTGCATGGCTCCCTGGTGTCTGCCCTGAATATGGTGGCCCTGCGGCCGGGCTGTGAGCCTTCTCCTGGCTGTGGATCTATCTATGGTCTCTGCGTCCTTAGCCAGGGACTGTTTAAGTATATCAATCGCAAGTCATATCATCATTGCAATATTCAACAACATTATTGCCTTAATATCGTGCAGCCTTAATCCCTAAGGTCAAAATATTCCATGTCTTAATTTGATTATTGTATTCCAGTGAAGGTAATCAGAAAATGCTGTTTACATGGCAGCTTCTTCTGCAGACTCTTGTCTTCAGAATATCAGAATGATGGTGTCCATGTTAACATGTCTAATGTAAGCCAGTAAAGGGAACCCAGAGTACCTGGGTGCCTCTTTCTCCTTAGCACCCACATTTCAGTATAATGTCCCTGCATCTATTTGCTGATCAACACTTATTTCTTGTAAGTCAGAGTAAAGTTCACCAAAGTGCTGAAAGATAAGTTTACAAAGGTGGTTTATGCGTTTCATTTTGTTTACATTTGAGCAAAAATCTTGACAGACATCCGAGGTGACAGCACTCACTGATACTACGACTCTCCTGCTTCTTACTAATCTTCTTCTTCCCTGCCTGCTTTGCTGTCTTCCACCTCTTAACGTTTGTGTGCATTTATACCTGTGTGTGCACGTATGTGTGTGTCTACTTAGTTGTAGTAGCCGTGTTCTAATTGCATAGCACTGTGCGGGACAGGTGGGGGAAGTGCTAGTGACAGTCTATTAAGGCAGGATATCCCTGTTGCCGTTAGCAGCAGATTGCCCTGTGATTCTGTGGCCTCCACATTCACCCAGCGTTCACAGACGGCCAACAGCAACGACACGAGGGATTCACAACGAGGTGGTCACTCACAACCCTGTTTGAAAAAAGCTGTATTTTTATTATGATCTAAACATAGAAGAGAATAAGGGGTGGGGGATGCATGTTGTTTTGTTATGTTTTTCTTTTTGTAGCAGCTGGTAATACTACTGAGTGGAACCACCACAGCCATCATAATTAAAGTGTTTATTCCAGGTTGCATTGCTGAAACAGTTTTCAATAGAATCCTTTGTTAAGCAGAAACGCTCAAACAATGGAGTCATTAAAGCAGGGTATCCATACCGCACCAGCATGGGTGATTGAATAGCTCTCTGCAGAGATAAACTGGAAAAAAACAAAGTGTTCTCTCACTGATGTGCTGCTCTTGGTGAAGTTAGGAACAAGATAATAGAACATCCATATGCTGGTCCAATACATATCATGATGCTTCAATAAGATGCAGTATTGTTTATTACCCCCACTAGGGTGGTTCTGTTTTTGCCCCTCACCATTGATAACTTTGTAGGTTTATTATTAAAACTCATTAAAACATTTTAGCATGGATCCAGATCCAGGATTTTTCCACTTTCTTTACACTATTATGAGATGGTGTTTTTTTTTACATATTCAGATTTCCCAGGGAATAATTCATGGATCTTGATGAAAAATTTAAGCACATTTAGAGAACTGACATGTATAACTGCATGAAACTTGGTGCAGCTTGATTGAATTTGAGGGGACTGTTGGGCCTTGCTGGAGGTATGTGCTCCACTGAGTGTCATTCTAGTCTATGCTACATAGTCATGAATTCTTCCTCGATTTGGTCAGATGAAACTATGTTGCTGTCCACATTCTACTTTTCTGTTTCTATGCTTCAGGAGGCGTTTTGTTTCAGGTTGTCCGTAAATATACATATACCATGTATATATACACATCTGTTTGTCCATCCCATTCATGTGATTACAATATCTCAAGAATACTTAAAAAATTCGGTACAAATGTTCAGCGTGGTCAAGGATGAACTTAAGAACGCGAGAGATTTCTCTCAAATTTGGCACTAATGTTCAGTTAAACTCACGAATTAACTAATAAGACTTGGTTGGTCAAAGGTCAAAGTGGCCTCACAAAACATGTTCTTGACGTCCTGAACACAATATTTCAAGTGTGCCTTTAGGAAGTTTCTTCAAATTTTGAACAGTTATCATTTGGACTCTTGGAAACATTGACTGATTAGATTTCAGTCGTCAAAGGTCAAGGTCACAGTGACCTCAAATGAATCTGGAATAAAAACAGGAATCTGGAAACTGCACAGGTTGGCAGATGCATACAAGCGCTGGGCCGTAAGTTTTGGGAAATTAATTACACCAGAACCAGAGAAAAGGTCTTTCTCTGCTGTCAACAACCTTTTTATTACCTTAGAAAGAGGAGCCCTGAATCTGGATGCAGCTTTTTATTAGATTGTGATTGAGTTAATTACATTCATAAATTACCACACCAGAAATCCATCTGTTATCAGCCTCTTTTACATTCTGTAAAATGTGTTATATCTTGGATTTTGTGCATGTGTTTCCCTCTGTTTGTATCTGTTTGGGTGAGTTTTCAATGACATGTGTGTCTCTGTGTGTTAAGGTGGTGGCAGTCACAGTCCAGGGGGTCCCAGAGGGCGTACCTCCTCCGGTGGTAACAGCTGTAAGTCCGTCCTCTCTCCATGTGAGCTGGTCTGAACCTCATCGTCCCAATGGAGTCATACATCGGTACCATCTGAACCAGACACATGTTGGAACCATAGTTACACACACAGATCAACCCAGAAATTACACTGTGACTGGTAAGATACTTGTTTTATCTCACTAACATTTCTCTCTCTGTTTCTTCCTTTTTATCCTCTGCTTTGCTATCCTTATCATAATTTTCCTTTCCTCGCCTTTCTCCTCGCTATTCTCCATTATCACCCTTCTGTTTCTTTCTTTCTTTCCTGTCCTCCTCCTTTGATACTTCTCTTCACCTTTTGGTCTCTTCCTTGCCTTCACCTTTTTTTTCCCTTCCTTTCACCTCCTCACCTTTTCCCTCCCGCTACCCATCATCTTCTCCTCTCCTATACAACTCTACTTCTCTTTCTCTTCCGTTCTTCTTGCCTGTCCAACCCTCCCCCTTTCTCTCTATACCTTTGTCATGTATTTATTTATGAATGCTTGTCTGTGGAAGCCATCTAATGACTGAGTTGACACCAGATTCCCGTCGTACTCTCTCTGGTCCAACCCCTCACACAGACACAAACACACCCACATGCACACTGAGGTTCACACATACATACGGACTTGAGAAAGCACAAACGTGAGTTGACAAACAGCACAACAACAGCAGTTTGTGTCCCAGCGCTCTTGTAAAACACTCAGAAGTAAAGCAGGGGCACAAACACAAGTGTTGTGTGGAGTTAATATAATGTAGATCTGCACACAAACATGGTGTCGGGACCGGGTGATTTGTGAGTGTAGTTTTATCAGCCCTGAGGAGGAGCAGTGGGGCTGGCCCTCTGCCATCAGTGGGGGGGGCACACACACACACACACACACAACCACATACAGACACAAACATCTGCATGAAACTCCGGTACACAAATGTTACTCATCTGTACAAGACCAGAGCAGATTAGACACAGCAGAAAAAAAACAGCAGAATATATATTGACATAAAGTGATCACACAAGACAGAACCAGACTGTTGCTTAGGACCAGAATAGTCCACTTAAAAAATATCACATTTCTACATATAACAATAAGTGGTGACATCTTTTGAAGGAGAGACTTATTGGAGCCTTCACAGCTCCTCTCTGCTCGGTCTTGGACTCGGACCAGGCATCGGCTTTGCCAGTAGCCAATAGACTATTCCCATGATGCCTGTGGTTGGCTTGCATGGTCAGGAGTTGTGTGCACACAAGCACATGTGTTTGTATGTGTAGGCATGAGGCAAAGCAAACAATGCCAAATAGAGATGGTAATGTGCTGTAATACTGTACCAGCCCCATGTGCCAGTGTAAGCAACCAGCATGCGTGTGTGAAATTCCCCTGTACCCCAGTGAGACACTGGAGAACCCTGCGTATTCAGCCAAAACCACACTCAGACACTCTCTCGCTCTCGCTCGCTCTCTCTCTCTCCTCTCTCTCTCTCTCTCTCTCCTCTCTCTCTCTCTCATCTCCTCTCTCTCTCTCTCTCTCTCTCTCTCTCTCTCTGTTCCACTGTGATAAAGGATGGGAAATCAACTTAAAATATAATGTATATATATATATATATATATACATTATATTTTGGCTTTAAGTAGTTTTTATATATCTTATCTTATGTCTGTCTTTTACTAATTTACCCAGACATCCCCATTTAGGCACATACACACAGATAGTACATGAACTCAAGTGTTTGTCTATGTTGTTGTTATTCAGTGTTACTGTAATGAATATCCACCAATAAATCACAGCTGTTGAAATACACAAACTGTTCAGTAGAAAGTGAAACAGAAATAGAGGTGGGCGGAGGGAGAGCAATTTCACAAAAATTTGATAAGGACTCACCCCCCCAAAAAACGTTGACAAACTGAAGGAGTGAAAGATGCATCGCTGACATATTTCGAGGAGTGAAGGAGAAAGGGAGGAAGGAGTGGGACCGATGAAAAGGTGGATGGATGTAACTAAGTGTTTTCAGTGAAATATGAACAGAAATAATTGCCGCGCTACACCCTCATCCTTAATGTTTAATACGCCATTATTCATCTTCTCTGCATCTGTGCGACGGATCTCGCCATTTTCAGAGACAGACACTCAAAGAGCTCACACACACACCCAGTCACTCATACACAGAAACTGGAGTAATGTGATTTTTTTTCTTTTAGCCAAAAAATTTCGATCTAAGAGTGAATCACAGTGTTGTAACCTATGTGATGTTATGAATGGCGTATCCGTAGGGCCAAAGAAAGATGTATTAAGACAACCTTTATTCATTCATGTGTATCACTCGTGATAAACAAGTCAGTCTTATTATTTTAAATTATGAAACAGAGAAAGTAAAACAGTGCATTTTATTGACAGGACCTGTTGCTTTATATTGGAGGTATAGTTCCCAAATTTCAGCTTGGAGGAGCTTCAATAAGCATTTGCCCTAAAATCAACATTTACGTCAAGAATAGTGTCGCTGCTTCTAACAGGTTAAGCTGGTGCCTCCATGATGTCAGGAAGTAAAAATATTAAAAACAAAGGTTGATGCTTCTTTTTATAACCGGTTTATCAACGTTTGGCCTCAGGAGAAGCAAGAATAGACTCTTATTAATGGTGGTTTTCAAATTTGTGAACAGAGACACTTCACTGAAAGAATTAAGCACTACTGTACAAAGACACCCCATGTGAATCGATATTAAGTATTGCTATCATTAGCTCACAATGAATTATTGCCTGCAATTATATAGATTATGGCATTAATCATGTGTTTAATTGGTCTTTTGTAGGCTCATTATTAATTCAGAACAGCAGGGAATAGAGTATGTTCTTTTATTTATTAATGCCTTTCCCCCACAGTCCGTCCTCTGATTGGTCCATGGTATAGGTGCAGGCATGTAGACACGGGGAAAGGAGGAGAGGTGATGGAAAACAACCTTTCTTATCATGTATCGGTTCTGAATCTGTCAAAAGTGTCAGTGCTACACAAGGACTTTTACCCAGTTAACATCGCACTCTGTAACTTGTAACTTCCATGTTTGTTTGAAATACGTTGGTTCCATGTTACTCAGCTGTGTCGATTCTGTCAAAACTCTTTCTCCTGATCAGAAACCAACTCTGTTTCACCTCTGTTGTCTTCATGTAGGAAACGGACAGAGATGTAGTCAAAGAACAAGATAGAGGAGGATGTTTTTTCTCAGGGTCAAATAGATGAAAAGAAACAAGAACAAGCAGAAATAGATACTGTACATATTTTTATATTTACTTGTAAGTTTAAGATAAAATACTTTCCTCTAAAAATACTAATGGGATTAATATAGTACTGAATTTCTTTTCAGGTGAAAAAACTAGCTTCCAAAAATGTATTTTAGAAATATATTATTAAATGATTCAACATAATTGAAATAAGAATTTAAGCTCTGCATTTCAACCCAAAATAATATAGACACATTCATACTATATTTGCTGTCTGACTTCATCTGTTTGTACAATCTAATATATTATATTGTGTGTGTTTGTGTGTTTGTGTGTGTGTGTGCGTGTGTGCGAGCGTGCGTGCGTGAGAACCTGATCTCATTGTTCCATTCCAGACGGTCTCTGCATTAGGGAGCCACAGACAGGAAGTCAAACTCTTAATTATTTAGAGGAGGTGTTATCAAAGCTCTGTCCTAACTCTCTTTCTCTCTCCCTCTCTTTCTGAGTTTTTTTTCTTTCATTTTCTTGCTTGTCCTGATGCGTCTGTTCTTTCAGTTTATCAAGCATTTTAAGAAGTTTTTGTTATTGTCTTCTTCTTTTCTTTCTTTGACAGAATGTCTGATCGCTCTAACTTGTACTCCATTGTTTCTTCTCATTCTCTCTCACCCTCTTTCATGTCTTTCTCAGCTGACCTCACATTCTCTCTCTCTCTCTCTCTCTCTCTCTGGTCTTATTCTCTTGCACCTCCTTCCTTACATCGCTTTCTTTCTCTCTCTCTTTCTCTCCCTCTCCTTGTCTGTCTGTGTGTGTATCAGCTAACTGAAATGGCACTGCGGCCTATGCCCACCATCTGATCAAATTCTCTAATGCACACAGGACTCAGCAAACTGTCAATAAAATACTGTTTCAAATCAGTTATTTGTACTGCCCCGCAGTAACACACTCTCTTACACACACACTTACATACTGTTGAGATAATGAAGTCCACAAAAATTCTCTTGTTTTTTGTTCTTTTCACCTGGAATCTTTTGACTCTTTACTTAAATGTAAGCACAAACTGTTTACTCTCTGTCCGCCAAGGTTTCTGCTTCTCTCTCTGTCTTATACACGGACACTGACCAGCCTCCACTGGGTCCAGCTCTTAGGATGACAGTTACAGCCTGGTTTTACTCCGTGCTGGTGAGCCACTGGCTGCTCACATCAGAACTCCCTACACTGGTTTTTCACCTCCCGGTGATCACTTTTAAAATTATTGAAGCTTCCTCTGTCTCTCAGTAGTCAAGCACATAACAACACAAGCATGGTATGAATGGTTTACATGCACATTTGGGAATGTGCACACACACACACACACACACACACACACATACACTTACAGTTTCTCTCCTTTTCTTTCGTTCAACGTGCACGCACGCACGCAAACACACACACACACACACTCCATTGTCGTCTTGGTGGTGTTTCTCCAGCAGAACAACACTGCCCTCTTCAGGTGGAGTGTCAAACATATCTCAAACACTTCAGAAGTGTTTGAGTGTGAGTTTGCATGCATCTGCATATGTATTAGATGAGAAGTACAATTGTGCTTTGTTTAATTCATATATTAGGATGGTATGAAATGAAGTGGTTGGAGAATCAGCGGATGCTTCAGATATTTGTTTGGGTCAGTAAGACTCAGTCTCTGACTCTGTGCTCATTTCATTAAAGGTAGAACAGATAAATCAATTTTTACAAGCATGTCCTTTGATCAGTCAGCTGCACTTCCCGAACTAAATTCTCACTGCAATTAATATAGGAGACAGGTCATTTTTGGTTATTTTGTTTATGCCCACATTTTAATCAGTTCCAAAGCCATTGCTTCATGTCTTCTTTGCCCCATAAAGTTGTCTACTAGCGGGCTGGGGTCGAAATATTATGTCGGCCTAGCTCTGAGTCTCATAGGAACATAATGTCTGTCTGTCTGAAAATGTACTGAAGGGTAAGTGCTTTATTCAGTGTTGCAACAAATGACATCAGTTGCAGTGTAGATATCATTTACTCTGCTAGAGTGCACACATGCATATACACACGCTTAGTTGCACAGTTAAATAGTGTAACAGAGCCTTACGCTTCCACACTAGTACTTTCGTATGGCTGGCAGATTTTCTTTATTTAACCCGAACACAGGGCAACATTGTCGGAACATTTGCACACACACACACACACACATGCACATTGATCAGAGGTTGGGTTAAGCATGGCAGGCTGCAAGGCATGTTAAGCAGGCGAAGCAGTAGAAAGAGACGTAAGGAAGCTGTGTTGAAGCACTCCACTGTGCATTAGTGGTGCCTGTGTGTGGGTCTGTCACCTTTTGAGACAAGTTCAGACTAAAGGCAGTTAAATGGAGATAGTTTGTCTTCATTTAATGACAAAAATCACAAAAACAATTATACATTTTTATTCAAAGAAAGAAAAAGGTTATTTATTTTGGTCAATGGTCAAGAGTGTGTGTGTGTGTGTACATGACTGTGCATGTGCTCGTGCATGTAGGCGTATGTTTGCTTCCGCCAACACAGGATGGGTAGTGACTTGTCTAAGCCACAGCAGTACACCTGTCTGTCTTTCAAACTCCAAATACACACAGCAGGAAATAAAAATAGATAAATTATATTATTTGCTAAATCATATTCAATATATTTTTTTTATGCATGGTAATTTTTCTCCGCTTAATTATAGTTGCTGTACTTTTATGTAATCCTTTCATGATATAATGTGGTAGTTAAGAGTCCCCCACTGTCCTTCGTTACTAAACATACGAAGGTAGAGCCACTTCTCTTAGCTTTTTAGTAAGTATTTTTAGGCCTTTAGTAGATATTTCAAAAATTCTATATAATCCATCCAAAATCCTTAATGATATCAATTATTTATTCCCCAACCTAAAATAGTGCAGAAGAAGCAGGAATAAAGAATTCCACACAGTGTATGATGCAGTGCCAAAGACAGTTTTTGCAGTCATCCTTTTTGAAATAGACGTTTCTCTCCCTTCATTTTCCTTTGAATTTGATTTGTAAGCTGTTGTAGCCTGTCAGCTAAGTGAATGACCATAAAATATCCAGTCAACCCCCACAACAGCATTAAGGATTTGCATCAACCCATTCATCCTCATCCATCCACTTTACATTAGGAGCCAGGCTGGAAGCATATGTGAAGGGAAAAGCCAGAAACTGGTTCCAACTTAAGTTAGAATATGTAGGATATTTGAGCAGCTTTCAGTATTTAAATCTTAATATAATACATGCAATATCACACCCAAATCAGAGTTCCTGTGGTTGCAGTTAAAACACCATTCAGTCCCTATGTGATTTCTTTTAGACTGCATAGCAGGTGCCTATAAATAAATCATGTCTGGACGCTGTAGCCTAAACGCATACCAAGGTATCATAATTATCATAGATCAAAAGCTGATGACATTACAGCGTTGGACCGGTCCTATCCCATGTCAGTTCCGCGGCTGCCCATCTTTACGTTGTTTCATTATTGAGTTATGGCATGCATAATTTAACACCGACAGATATGGATCCATCCGTTGAGAGAGTGTGGAAAGAACAGAGGGAGGGAGAGTGATACAAAGAGAGAGAAAGAAAGAAAGCCGTCAGGAAGCGAGCGATTGATACGGGCTGGGAAGGTTTTCCCTCCATCTCTCTGTCTCTCTCTCCCTCTCTATCTTTTATTTCAGTTTGTTTTTTCTTCCACTTTGTCTTTGAACAATATACATCCCTCCGTCCACTTGATTTTATGGAAACTGTATAGTTGTGTGTGGTTAACTGATTATTGATCCTTGTGTGATTTTTGTAGTGTATATTAATACACATTTTTGTGCTACAGGTTTGCTGCCATACACAGACTACAGTTTTGTCCTGGTCGCCTGCACAGCTGTCGGATGTGGCAGCAGCTCACCTACCACAGGACGCACACTGCAAGCCTCGCCTGCTGGTACACACATGCAGGCACACACGCAGGCACATTCTTTTTGATATATATATATATATATGTTCCTGGAAAAACTTTTACATGGTTCTAATTATATAATTGGATCATTATATAGATGTCACGTCCAAATCAATTTTAACACTTCCACATTGTGTTTTTTATAATATATTTTTTAAATTTTCTTAGATTTCTTCTTTTAGCTATTTTCCTCTTCCTGTCCACTTTTCTCACTTCTCTTCTCCCCTCCCGCTGTTCTCCTTTTTTGAATCCTCCCCCTCTTATGTCCTTCTTAGGTCTTCCTTTACCATATCGCCCTACACTTCACCTTTCTCGCTTTGTCTCTCCTCCTCCTCACTGTTGGCTGTTGAATTAAGCCTTGTTTTGTTTTTCCTGACTAAAATTGCTTTATGGATTTTTATTTATTGAAAATCCACAATCATAATAATTTTTCCTCTTTTCATCCACTTCTCTCATTCTCCCTGACTTTGCCTTCTATCTTGTCACACTCCACTGTTCTGATCTTTTCCTTCCACATTAGTTTTCTTATTTTTCCCATCTTCCTCACTCGGCTTCTTTTACATATTGTTTCTCCTATTGCACATTTATCTCTCCTCTTCTGTGTCAGTATTTTTGCTGTTTCTTTTCCATTTAAATATCTCATTCTTTCCCTCTGTGCTCCTTACTATTGGATCTTTTGTCTTTCACTCTATTTATTTTTGTATGGGCCTTTTATTTTTTTTATTCTTTAAGCACCTCCTCTCCTCCGCTCCCCACCCTTATCCTTGTGTCTCAATGTCAGCCACAATGCCACCACATCATTTTATCTCAAATACATGTCTGTCGAATTTACATAGTTGCTAAATGTTTGTGTTTCTATATAGGTAAACAATTCCATTTTAATTAAAATGCATTAAATTAAATACTATAAATTGTTGTAATATTTCTTCTCCCGTGCTTTTGGTTCATTCTAGTCACAGTGAAAATTTAGTATTGCCTGAATGATTTAATAATCTGATTTGTTATAATAATGAATATTAGGGATCCAGGTCACAAGGCACCATTAAGTACCCTGATAAGTAAGGAGAAATACTCTAGATGTGCTGTTGAACACTTTGGTACCAGCAAAGAAAAAGACTTGATGTACTTTTCAGGCAGTGCCATAATAATCTTATTTGAAATAAACAGAAGATAAACTGTGTAGTTAGACTGAGTTGCAAGAGATTCATTCACAGTTCATGGTTATAATAAAAGTCATAATAAGAATTTGATTGATTAGAGGAAAGAACTTATGCCATATACCAAAAAGTATAAAGAATACAAAACATAAGAATGTACATGATATGAGAAGAATGTAGTAATAGTATAATTATATGTATTTAATATGTAATTAAAGTCATATTGCCCATACATACCCTTCTCTTTTTTCCCCTTTGCTTCTCTAGGTGTTTGGTCGAGGCCCAGACACTTGATAATGAACACATCTACAGTGGAGCTGTACTGGGATCAACCGTCGCAGCCTAATGGAAATATCTCCCAGTTCAGACTTAAGAGAGACGCTCACACTATTTTTACTGGAGACCACCGTGACCAGAATTACACTGATGCTGGACTCCTGCCAAACCGCAGGTGGACATCATGCACTCCCACGCTTTTTACACACACACACACACACACACACACACACGTGAATGCAAACATGTCCTGAAGTATGTGTAGAAGCCGCACATGCATAAACACACTTCACTTGTAGCATCGTAATTAATCATTCCTTTAATTCCAAATTTTTTCCCATTTGTGCCTGCACATGGGTGTTTGTGTGTGTTTATATCAGGGTCACCCTGTTTTGAAAGCTCTCCTATTGTCTCTCTCTCGGGACTGCACTCTGTATATGTCTGTTTGTGTCATTTAATGAGCAAATATTTGACATAGCAATGACAGACGCAAACATTACCACACACACGCACATGCATTAAAATCACAAATCAGATCTGGCTTTTTGCTTACAGACAGCACTGGAGCGTAGATTTTATTTATCTGTTTGTTTTCATTTAACCTTTACTAATCCGTGTCTTTTTTCCTAAGATGGATTTTCTGTTTTAATTATGGGGGTTTAAAATGATACCCTCTCTCTCCTCACCTTTCCTCATCTCCTCTCTCTCTCTCTCTCTGTCTCTCTCCTCAGCCCTTCTCTCTCTCACTCCGCGGCCCTCTCTCTCTCCCGAGACAATTTCTCTTTACCCCAAATAGAATTCTCGGGATAACACCCTGCAGTACTCCAATCTCCTCTGTGTGTGTGAAAGAGAAAGAGAAAGGAAGGGAGGAGGAAGATAGGACTGTATGTGTGTGTGACGTTTAATTTTCCCTAATTCCAGATAGTCTGCCAGAAGGCATTTCCGTCCCGACCATTCGCTTCTCATCACTTGTCTCGCTCCCTATTCACTTCTTTCCCCTCTCTCTCTCTCTCTCTCTCTCTCTCTCTCTCTCCTCTCTCTCTCTCTCTCTCTCTCTCTCTCTCTCTCTCTCCCCTCCTTCCCCTCTTACCTCATTCCCTTCCTCCTTCCCTTCTTTTCCCAATTTAGTCCTGCACCAAGAATTACACAGGGAGCACCGGCCCCATTATCCAGGCACACTTGTGTGTGTGTCTTGGCTTTCCTGTGTGTGTGTTCCCATGCATGCCTCTTTGTGTGTGTGCATGTGTGTGTGCGTGAGACTGCTCAAAGTGGCCATTGATTATTTATGACAATGTTGATTAGCTGTCACTTTGCTTCGGCAGCCCAGGAAGTGTCTAAGATGACGAGAGAATTAACCTATTCCCTCTGGCTGGCCCCGCAGGACACACACACACGCACACACACACACAACCACAGTCAAACAGATGCAAATGCCCCACTCATCAATTACCTGACTCGCACACACACAGTATTTTACTTTTGATATCCCAAGGCGGTGTTTACATTGAAGTAAATATCTTGGAGTGATGAAGTGTTAAAATTCATTCTCCCACTGAAACCTTATGCCATGATAAAATTCTCACCCTCCATCACACTCAGTCTCTTACTGCGTCGCTCTCTTCCTGTCATGATCTCTTTCACTATCTCTCTTTCCTTCTATCTCTCAGTTGGTCTCTCAGTGAGGTGCATTTATTTATGTTTGTGTATGTGTGTGTGTGTGTGTGTCTGTGTGTGTGCATTTGAGTGTGTGTGAGAGAGTAACATACTGTACGAGTAGTTTTAACATCTTTTCTTGAATGCATTCTAACCCAGTGCAGATGTGCTAATGGCCTCCTGGTTAAAACGCCAGGCACAGGAACAATAACCCAACGCCGCTGCCTATTAATGCATGTGTGCCGGAGTTTATAGCAAATTAAAGGCTTTTAATGTTAAATGGTGGCCCACTTACACAGTTAATGTAAGCTTTAGCACCAGCCAGCCACGCACTCTTAAAAGGGAAATCTATCTTATGATGTCATGGGCGGCAGAGGTACAGAGTGGATCGAGAGAGGCAAGAAGACAAATGAAAGAGAGAGAGAGAAAGGTGTATGATGGAGAAGGAGAAAGATTGGGCCTCAAGTGTAGTCACTGTATCATCACACACACACACACTCACACACACACACAAGCCGTATGGACACACATTCCTGAAGTTTGCAGGGGACAGTGATTTCATTGTGTTCATCTTTCTAGAGTTGGGTGTCTAGAGTTCTTTCTCGATATTCTTTTGGATTATTTTTTTATTATTAATATTTAGGTATTGCCACGAATCATTCAACTTACTCATTAATAATTGAAGGGCCATAGCAAAGAACAACCTGCAGTCAGTGCACTATGTGGTGGTTCAGGCCAAATACAAAATGATCCAAATAGAGTTTAATTGTCATGTTCAGGAAACAGTTTGAGATGATTTTAACTTTGTGACATGATGCTGAAGAAACTGTTAGAAGATGTGGAAGTAGGCTGTAGATTTCAGACCATGATTGATTGGTGTTAAGGGGCTCAAAGTGTGCCAAGAGAACATTCCCCACACCATTACACCACCACCATGCGTGGGCTGTTGACACAAAGCAGGCTGGGTCCATAGATCCATGCTGTTAGTGACAGGCTCTCACCGCGAGTCCCTCAGTAGAAATCCAGGCCATGTTTCTCCAGTCATCGTCTGTGCAGATTTCATGACCCTGTGTCAACTGCAGCCTCAGATTCTGTCCTCTCTGACAGGAGTGGAATCTGACGTCTGCTGTCGTATACTCCATAAGGTTTGATGTTTTCCTTCTGCAATGCTTTTCCTACTCACTACAGGTATAAGGAGTGGTTATCTGAGCTACCTCAGCCTTTTCCTCTCTCTTCATCATCAACCAGACCCCTCTTTTATGATCTCTTTGCTTCTTTACACCTTTACCCTTCCATCTCTTCAGGTATGTGTATGAGCTGGAGGCCAGTACAGGGGGTGGGACCGGTGTGAGTGACAAATATGTGATTCAAACTCCAGCTACGTGCCCCACTGGGATTCCAACCCCCGACAATGTGACAGTGTCAGGCCCCCGCACCATCTCCCTAGCCTGGACCCCTCCTGGTGAGTAGAGATCTAAATGGGATGGATGGATGGATGGATGGATGGATGGATGGATGGATGGATGGAAAAAGCCTGTGTTCAGTTTTCATATTTAGCAGGTACAAATTATAATTCAGACATTTAGACTCATCAAGTATCTTCACTTTATCATGGACTCTCTTATTTGTAGGAAGCACTGATGATATTATTAATAGAAAGCAATGGAAATTTTCAGTGGTGGAGCACACAAAGAACCAGTGGATTCCTCCACTCTCACTAGTGTTGTTTGGAAGCTTCATTAACCAATCACTTCTGTTAATGACTACACAAACTCCAGATGTTGCTGTGGCATTATGGGTAATTTGCAGTCATACTCATTTAAGTGTTTCAAATCTGTTTTGAAATGCAGAGACTGCATTTGACTTAACAGTCTAACTGTACAATACAATAAACCCTATAGACTGTATATAAAGATGGACGACATGACTGCTCCCCAAATGTGAAGCCAAGGTGTCTTGATCGCCCCCTGGTGGCTGGCTACAATGAAGGTCATAAACCCTGCCTCCTCCATTTTCATGAATGAGACACGGATCAAATTAATATAAATATTATTGACATGGATATAAAGCCCATGTTAAATATATCTTTTCTTAAAGATGTTTTTTGTCTACTAGACAAAAAACATCTAGAAACAGCTACATGTGATACATATAGTGTCAAAATTCTATATCAAGTTATTAAAATCCTTCTGTAAAGTCACAAATACTAAAATATGGCCAGTCACATTTACTGGAGCTTTACGAGACTATAGTGACAAAAAATTGTCACTATATTTAACTTGAGAATTTTTTTTGCATGTGCATGAATGTGAATAAATTCATCAGACTGCAACAAAGACCCTGACGGGTATTTTTCCATGCACCTTCTGGCCTCTCAGGACCCCTGACACAAACACACACAAACACACACACAGGCATACATGAGCATACACTTCGGGCTGAGTTGCATGCTTATGGGGCAGTGATTGTCTGCCCTAACCCATCTATCATTGACTATTACTCTCTCATTAGGCTGATTTCCTATCTCAGAAACCGCTTATCGGGCCAGCTAGCAAAGACTCTTCACTGTGTGTGTAGGTGTGTGCATATTTGTGAGTGTGTATGTGTGTGTTTTTGTGTGTTTGTTTTTGTCTTTTGTTTCCGTATATTTGTGATTGTGTTTATGCATGCATCCTTATATGTGTGTATTTGAGATTGTGAGTGTGCGTGCATGTGTGCATATGTGTGTGCATTGTCATTGTGGAGATATTTCCATAGGCAGGCCTATTCTATCGTCGTTACGGGTTGATTTTAAAGGTGAGGAAATATCGGCTGGGTTCTTACGCTTGGTTAACTCCCTGAGCCCAGAGTCTGGAGTGTTTTCGACTTGTGTGTTTGTGTATGTGTGTGTGCCTGACTCTCTGACAGGGTGTCTGTATGTGTACGTATATGCACGTGTGTGTTTGTGTCTTCATATGCATGCACTAACTGCCAAAACACTGACGTATGGCTACTGAAAAGGCCTCTGTTGTGTGTGTGTGTGTGTGTGTGTGTGTGTGTGTGTGTGTGGGTGGGTGTGGGTGGTTGGGTGGAAGAAAGTGTATTATATATGCAATTGTAATTTTAATCGTCAGATATAAGAAGCAGAAAATGTTAAAGCATCAGCTTGGTTGTAAATATAACAGAGACATTAACACCTGTATGGATGAGCATCATAGCGATCACAAAGAGACGCACTTTTACCCTTTTGTGTGTGCTCACGCACATCCGTCAGTTTGAGTGTGGACTGTGTGAAAGTGTATTAACGCAGCTAAAGTGTGCTCATATAAAAAGCCCCATGTCTGTGTGTGTGTGTGTGCATATGCGAGTTGGGGGGTGAATAATTGAAGTTTTTCATTTGTCTGGTAATCAGTTCGTTCTCAAGATATCAAGAGTTCATGAATGTTGAATAACCCATCACAATACAGTAGGCCTGAATTATGGAAAAACCTCCGGTGAGAATATTAACAAAGTCTAAGTTCATGTGTGTTTCTGTGTGGGTGTTTCTGAATGTATACAACAGTGTGTTTTTGTCTATTTGTGAGACCACAGTGCCAGAAACCAGTGTATTGCTGCACCGTGTATGGTCTTTGGCTCAGACAGCTGGCAGGGGTAAAGACTGTTTAATGTCCAGTTCAACTGATATGGACGATTGTCTTCACACATTCAGCTCCTCTGTGTAATATCTGGATAATTTCAGAGTTGCACTGAATGTCTGGAAGCAGCTTTTGTCTGTCACACAGTCAAACTCTCAGGCAACACTGGGGATGCTGCTCTATTGAAAGTAGCAAAGCTTTGTCTGGAAAGTTGCCAAATTTGTTGCTAGGTGATTATTTGGTGAAAACAAGTAAATAATAGAAGCGGTTCGCAGCAGTTTATTTTGAAATTGCAACGGTCAATGGGAAACAACCAATACTTGACCTGGCTCACCAATGTATAACGTCAGTCAAAAAACAATGTAAAGAGATATGTCAACTCTGTTGTAGGAAACCCTGATTTAAAGTTAGTTACACTACTTATTTTAACATATATTAAAGTTTATTTCTATAGGACTTTTCTTAACAATGTTACAAAGTGCTTAACAAGAGATAAAAAAAGAAAAATTTAAACCAGACAAGGCAGTTGACTAATAGATCATTGGCCACATAAGAGATAAAACAATAAAAGTAACGAAAACAAATAAAAGCACTATATATAAATACAAATGAAACATTGTTTAACAACTTTTTCTTATAAATAAATTTGGAGTTCAAATAATTGTTATAATTTATGGTTATGGTCTAAAATAAAAAGTAAAATTCCCTTTTGTACTTCAGCTGTACTATGTGCTTTATGTAATAGACTAGTTTAGTCTAATCCCATAAAATGCTATTTCAAATTTAACATACACTTGTTTATTTATTCATTTATTGTTTGAAAAATCTACAGTCATGGATGTGACAGTAAATGAGGTATGTTGGTAAAGTCATGCTCACAGTCCAGGTATACAGCATGACGGGTCAGCTTGATGTGTCTGATTGGTTTGCAGGAATACAATTATAACCCTTATCTCAGTTTTTTTTTCAGTTATAAATGTATTTCCAAAATGATGTAAACAACTAATGATTGTCATAACAAGTTGTCATCTTTCTCATTTTCCACAGTTCAGCTCGATCACAGCCAGCCTGTAAGCTACAACATCCTGTTTAATGCAGGAAGTGACAGAGCCGTAATCCATCATGCTGGGCGAGACCTGCGCCTCACTGTGACCGATCTGGAGCCGTTCACCAGCTACTACATCAGAGTACAGGCCTGTCAGACTGGTGAATATCTTTCCATTGAAACAATCATCTGTATGTGATAAGGAGTTAAAAACAAGGATGTGAACAAAGTTGTGAAAACAGAGCAAAGCCTCCTACACTGTTTGATGTATAGACTAGTGTCTATAGGAGAATTATTTGTGATTGGCGTCACATTGCTGCCGTTTTGTTGAACAAAGACTTTGGTCTGGAAGGAGGCCAGCTACTGTAGATTTAAACTGTAGTTAAAGCAGCTAGATTTACTGTATTCTGTGTGGCCTGTAAAATGAAATAGCTGGGTAAGCCAAACACACTTTGTTAGATGCATCGAATCATTGCGTCTTGTGTTGTTATAGATGATGATGCAGCCAGTAGCAAAGCAATGGGAGGCTATATGTAAATATACAAGGAACTATGTTTTTGCAAAATCTAAATGTTTGCCCATTTTGTGCATGGCAAGTATTAGGTTCCATCTACAAACAGAACAACTTATTTGATTTTACTCATGACGTCTTCAAAGTTGTGCAAGTGTACGTAGGTAACTGGACTTGCTTGGGAACTGAAGAAGCCTTTTGGATGAGATGAAATGTCCTCAAGAGACACAAGTCGGGTTGCCTACGTACCCTTGTACAACTTCTGAGGATACTATGACCATGATGATTGAGATGCTTTAAAGATACACTCATGATTTCATGTGCACATGTGCATTTTAAATTATATGAGTGGGTTTAGCAACAAACACGAGTTTGAAACCGATCCGATGAGTGGTTGTGGGAAAAAAAAGAGACAGATTTATCAGTAGGATAAAGATCAACCAATGTATTGACATCATGTATTGGTTGTTCTAGAGTAAATATCTGTGTGGGTTGTGACAGTTGGTCTTGTTTTGCTCTTGCAGAGGGGTGTGGAGTAGGAGAGGCTGTTTCAGTTAGGACATTAGAGAGCGCTCCAGAAGGTCTGTCACCCCCCACAATAAAGGCAGCTGGAGCCAATGTCCTGGAGATCTACTGGTTACCCCCCAAAAGACCTAATGGACTAATCACCTCCTACTACATATACAGGTAACAAACACAAACAGACAAGTAGTCGAAACCAAATTTTCACTCCGCCAATGATGATTTTCCTTGGGAGACATTCAAAATCACACCAGAAAGAACGTAGTGGGATGTAACAGTTAAAAGTCAAAGTTTAAAACACGTCCACATTCCTTGTAATAAGTCATGTTCACACTACAACACTAATGAGCCTGAAGTATCACACATATAGTACATTACATACACATACTTGTTGCATACATGTAATCTACACACAATTTATGTACCAAAGGCCACAAGTTTTAGTCATTCGTCTCCAGGCGAGTGTCTGTTTTATCATCTGCGTGTATGTTGTGTGTGCATGTGTGTGCGTGTTTGTGTGTATTAATGCATGCTGAAGGTCGTGGTCTGCTTGTTGACCAGAGTGTGTGATCTGTATGCAGGGTCAGACCAGACTAAGCCCTTTAACTCCTCAGGAAACACACATTAGCATAGCGGTGCACACACACACCTGGCATGATCAGACTCGGGCAGACAGGGACTTGGATAAAATAGGAAAATCTACGTCGTTCTCTCTTTGACACACACCCAAAACCCGACGTTATCACAGACAGAGGGGCTTACAGAGACATCAGGGTGCTTACATCAGCCAGTCACTTATACACAATGGGAGACGTGGTGTTACATTCTTTATTTCACTTCCAATAATATGTGGAATTCAGTACTCTAAAGTATAATAAGATAAAATACTTGAGATTACTTACTTTACATCGTGACACTTTTTCTATTTGTGGCATAGCCCAGGTATATTTTGGATATACAGCATACACACAAAAGTGAATCATCAATATACACTGTACAGGAGCATTATAGACTGTATGCAAAGAGGGACGATGTGTCTCTGTTAGCACCCATTGCACAGATGTGAAGTCAAAATATCTCGGATACAGGTGCCGCCATCTTGAGATTTAGACGTCATTTGCACATTGGAGATCATGATGTAAGCTGTGGTATCAAGACCTCTCGACCAATCATGAGTCAGTCCGAGCTGTCAATAATTTTTCTGGAGGAAACGTGAATGTGATAAGAATGACTGAAAATGACAGTATCCATCTTTGGGAAAATGTATTTCACTTGTTCCTTTATTTAAATGCTGCAGCGCCAGAGACAGCCAGTGGCCAGAGACAGTATGTTTTCGGGTTGTCCGTCCATCCATCCGTCCCATTCTCGTGAGCACGATATCTCAATAAATACCTTGAGAGAAGTAGAATTTTTGGGGGGATTTTGATGATCAAAGGTCAGTGTGGCCACTGGCCACACAATACATGTTTTTGGCCTCTTAAACACGATATCTCAAATCTGACTCTAGGGAATTTCTCATTAGATTTTAGTAAAGCTCACAGTGACCCCTTGAGTGTGGAACAAATATATGTATCAACTGAAACTGCCCTGGATGCATACAACTGCAGGATTCTAGTTATTCTAGTTTTAGTCCGACCCATGTCCCATCTACTAACATGAAGGGGGTGGGATTTATGGCCGATAGAGCAGCCAGTTACAAGAGGGCAATCGATATAATTTGGCTTCACTTTTCAGTGCAGTAAAGTTATCCATCTTTATGAACATGGTCTATGCTGCAAAAAGACATCTAAATTATATTTTGAATGTAATTTACTCTTTTAGGAGCCCAATTTTCAAAAACATGAGATATAGTTTATTGAAGCGTATCTCAAGTGCAGTTTTTGATTGTACTTAGTACAGATTAAGTGATTTCAATATATGCTCACTTTCATAGAATAGTCTGAAATTAAAGATAAAGTTTGTTTGGACTTGGAATAAAACAAAGAATAACGAAGAATATATTTGTTCATAGGCGTCCAGAAAGAACAGAGGAGGAGCTGCTGGTTTTCATCTGGTCCAGCGGGCCACTTGAGTTTTTCGATGCAAGCCCCACCCTGCAGCCCTACAGCTACTTCCAGTACAGGGTTCAAGCCCACAACCCCAAAGGCTCAGTACTGAGCCATTGGGCTTTAGCGCAGACCTTACAGGCCGAACCGCAGGATATGGCTCCTCCCACTGTAACACCCACCGGTGAGTTCACCAAGTCACATGAAAACGCTGTTGGCACATGAAAATGCACTTGTACTGTAACAGTCCCACATGCTGTGCACTTTGACAGGTGCATACTCAGTCCATCTGAAATGGAGTGAACCGAGATGGCCCAACGGTCTCATTTCCCATTATAAACTGGTTTACAAGAAGCACCAACAGGACCCGACACTCAACTCAACTGCTGTTACTGCTCTCACTGTGGAGGTAAATGCACACGTACAGTACAAAGCACAGTAAATGGTGGATGATTAGAACATTTCTCTGTGAGGGCCGTATCCATGATCAGATATTGTTTTGTGCCGGTATTGGTTGTTTCTGATATCCTCATTGTAGAGCCACACAGAACTTTTAAGGTTACCATATATTTTGCCAATACACATTTACATATGCAAGCGTACCAGAAATGTACATGATTCCTAAATAAATTACAAATATATGATATTATGGAGTTTGTGTATGTGTGTGAATGTGTGTGTGCAGTGCATGTAAAGAAATTTGGACTCTACCTGTGGTCCTGGTGCCATCTGTTTACCAGTGAGCGGCCTAAAGACACACACACACCCACAAAGCCATTGACCTGCTATTCTCCAGGGCCCTTCCCACAATTCTGTGCCATTTCTGGTGCTCTGAGAAAACTATGAGCAAGCCACCGCAAACCAGAAACACACGTGCACACACAAACACACCCTCACACATGTACTGTGCACACACAGCACTGATAGCAGCTGCCATAAATAGGAGCTGGCAGCTCAGTAAGCAGGATAAGTTCACCCAAAGCTGCAATGAGATATCCGTCACCAGTGGCTGCATCTTCTCTGCACACTACCACACACCTGTGTGTTCAGTGTGCAAGCATGTGTCTGTGTAAACACACATGCCACGGTGAAGCTCTAAGCTTGTATGATTCCACTTGTGCAGCAGTTATCATTTGAAAGATAGATGTATTTCTGTCTCAAGAAAAAAGAAGAAACAAACAAAAACTTCAAACATGACATAAAGAGAAAAGAGGAGAGCCAAAATGAATGGAGGTAAAGGCATCAATGGACAAATACTTAGAGAAGAGTGGATCAAAGAACACCAGAGTTAATAAAGTTGGTAAGAAAGAGAAAAGAAGAGAGTGAGACCAAAAGAGAAAAGTGGAGGGAGGAGAAAAAGAGAAGTGAAGGAACAAAAGGGGGACGAGACAGAGTGATAGATTGGGGGAAGGCGGGAGAAAAGCGTAAAGGAAAGAAGAGGTAGAAGTGTAGATCTATATTCTGTCCATATGAGTGGCCTCTTCTCCCACTGTGACCTTTGGCTTGTCACTCATAATTAATACAAGATGTAAATGGAGACCTTTCACCTTCTCATTGATATGGAACGCTGTGTTTGTGTGTGAGTCTGTGTGTGTGTGTGTGTGTGTGTGTGTGTGTGTGTGTGTGTGTGTGTGAGAGGCTCATTGACATGGCATAGACTTGTTTTGGTGGCGGTCATTTGTCACGCAGTTGCCTTCTCCACACGCTCCCTGCTGTTTAGGAATACACAAAGAAAGTGAAATGAGACACAGCGTTCCCAGCAAACTTTCAAAGAGCAGGGTGTAATAGGGTTTGGTTACATCTGTGCCTTGCTTGGTAATGCAAACCCGGAAATTTGTTTTGAAGCAGTTATTTTGAACCTGAATTTAAGGTTTTAGAGCTAGACAACAAACCTTAGTTGACAATAATAATTTCAAAGGGAGGGAAAAAGGACATTTTGAAACCTCTGATAAACAGCTATTGATAATCACCAGCTGAACATTCACAATCAGCTCAAAAAACAAGTACATCTTTTTGCAAGATTTCACAAAAACTGGGTAGATCTTAAAATGTGTGTGTTCTCCGGATCAGGGGCTTTCTTTAACACTGCGAGATGAAGCACAGATATTTTTCAATACTTTCACTCGTTTGCCAGGGAACAATAGATTGATATTGATCATGTTTACGGAACTGATCTATCAGTGTGTGGAATTTGGTGCAGCTTGATTGAATTAACCTCGGGCCTTTATGGAGGTATGTGCTCTACTGAATGCCATAGTTAATAATAAATAACAATAATAATAAATAATAATTGGAATACTTAATAAAATGTTTGATTGTATTTTTTATCTCTTAGCTGTTTTTTGCTGAACACCGTTAACCATATGTACAGGACACTGATATGATCGCAAGATCAAGGGAAATAATGTTGAGGTGCAATTTATTACAGTCATAGCTTTTTTGAATTCAAACTTCAAAGAGATGAATTTCAATATATTTCCTGTATAGTCGACTGTAGTTTGTAACCTCAGGAAAGTCTTTCATTTGTTTCCTGAACAAGTGATGACAGTAACCCTGAATGAACAATGTTCAGAAGTGACATTAGGACTGTGACTCTCTCTCTTCCTGCACCTGTCTGTTTTATCTTCTCTCATTATTACTAAGTTAACTTTTTTCTCACCTTAATATTCATCATTCCACCCATTCTTTATTGCCTAAAGTCTCCTAGCCCTTTAGTTTGTGGATGTATTGTGGTGTGTGCGCGCGGGTGCGTATGTGTGTGTGTGTGTATTGATCTCAGGCTGGGCTGGGAACCCTGCTCTGTGCCAGCCTGGCTGATTAATGGGGTCGTCATGGCAATCGGACGGAATGGGGGTACGAAGCGCAGGCGGCCTGCCTCACTAGATCCCTGCGCGCCGCCTGGCAGACACACACACACAAACATATGCACTCAAGAAACTAAACAAAATCTCTTTCTGTACCATTACATCTTCCAGACAGACATGTCCGTCACTCACAGGGTGTCAGGTTTATTTTCTTTCTCTTTCTTCTCCAATGCTGTTCCTTTATTTTCTGTCCTTCCTGGTTTTTCCTCCTCTCCTCTATCTCCTAGTCTTCACCTAATTCCCTCTTGTTTGTCTGCTCCCACATCACCTATGTTGTAGGAGGGTCAACTTTCTTGTCCAACGTAACTCAGTCAGCTGCTCTGTCCATTCCAGTGGATATTCTCCTATCTCTTCTCTTACACCCTCTGCACCTCCCTCTCCTCCTCCTTTTTTCTCTTCTCTCCTCCCTTACATTTCCCTGTCTCCTGTATTTCCCTGACTACCACCTCCCTCTTTCTCCTCCTCTACTTTTCTGTCCTTTCCTCCCTCCCTTGGTTCCTCCAGATGTTACGCTGCGGCCCTTGGGATCACTGGTGAAGGGAGTCCATGTGCATATATAAGTGTGTGTGCTGGTGTGTGTTACATTATGTGGCTGCATATGTCTGAATCTGTGTTTGTGTGCGTGTGTGTGTGTGTGTGTGTGTGTGTGTGTGTGCGTGTGTGTCTATGCATAAAATGTTTTTTGTGTGTATGCGCAACAGTGTGTGTGTGTGTGTGTGTGTGTGTTATTTGTGTGCGTGCGCGTGTGTGTGCTGTATTAATACATCCCATTGATCAGAGCAGGACCCCTGACAGTCATCATCCCTGAGAACCATCTGGCCGACGCCTGACGCTCCCTCACCCAAACACAAGCTGACACCCTATTAATCTGCTACCGCCATGCATACATACGTGTATGTGGTGTGCGTGTGTGTTTCTGCTTGTGTGAATGAATGAATCGGGGAGCGCGTGTGAAGGAGTGTGTGTAATGTTGAGAGTATGCGTTACAATTTTCGCCATGTCCATGTTTCTGTGTGCGTGAAGGTGTGTGCATGTTTGTGTGTATGTGCTCCAAACCCAAACCGTGCACACACATATGAACGTGTACACACACCATTCTGCCATCCGCCAACAACAGCCGGCGCTGAAGGGAGCTGAAGGGTGCTTGGAAATTAAGGTTATTACACAAATTGAGCCATATGGTCTAAATATTTCAGAGCTGAAATTTACTAGGCAATAAAAATGGCCCCTACCTCGGTAATGGTGTAAATTACAGCTTAACCACCAGCGCTAATGATGTCCTTCTGTACGCCCCGTAACCAACCGTACATGAAGGACACATTGTTTAAAAAATACCCCAGGAAAAGCAAAAGAGAGACAGCGAGCGAGAGAGAGGAAAAGAGAAGGAGGGATGGGGAGAGAGGGAGCGAGGCGAAGGAGAAGGTAAAGAAGTGAGGGAAGAGGAGTGTAAACAAAGAAGAGAGAGAGAAAAAGAGAGAGTGATTAATATAGAGAGTGGAGAAAGAGAGAGCGCTAGCAGCATGTTTACAATCTGTTAGTTTACCATTAAGAGCCCGTCAGAGAACGCGGGACAGCGAGGGCCAGCCGGCGAACTGTGTCTCAAAGCCAACACGAGGTTCAGAATGTGTGCGTGTGTGTGTGTTTGACCTACACAGTCAGAATATGTGCACTTAGGCATGTGTAACAGAAGAGGTTTATAAGTATGGACATGTTATCGGAGTGTGTTCATGTATGTCCTGCAGGTGTGTGGAATGATTTGATCGCAACAAACAAGTGATGAAACACATGCTGTGAAACACGCTGCATGAATACAGATGGAGGAAATACTTCAACTTTTAGAATGTTTCTTTAGATGAAGAAAGACTGTTAAATTTACTGAATTCATTTTCTTGCTGAGAGTATGTTTAGGTTATATATAAACAGTCTGTTAGCTTAGCATAAAGACTAGAAGCAGGGAGTACGTAGCTCTGAACAAAAGTGTTAAACTCCACCTGGCTGCACCTCTGCAGCTCATCATTTATTTGATTATAAACTATTTGTTTCATCCATACATGGAGATTGGTGTCTCTTTCATGATTACATGTGGTGACCTCCTCGACTCTCATATTGTTACCCACTATTCTCACACTGGCAACAAGACTCAGCAAAGGTGTCCCCACATGTTAAATGATTTATTTAAGGCACACAAATTGATGAACAATGCAATGTTAAAGAAAGTCATATACAAATTGCTTGATCCGCCCCCTGATTCGGACCTGCACCAAAATGTAACGGCTACTTCCTTGGGTTAGGCCACGCCCTTCCACAAAAGTTCATGGAAATCAGCAGAGTAGTTTTTGCATGCATTTCATGAAATCTTAATGCCTTTTCCATGGAAATGTATTTTAATCCGTAGTTTTAGGCATTTTTAATTTGACTGACCGGTCAACTCCCTGTTATATCTTTAATACACTAAAATAAGTAAAAGGACATGGAAACAGGATTGAACAATAGCTTTACTCCATCACTTGTTGCTTGTAGCTATTACTCACAGCTCAGCTCTCCAGTTTGCGTCACTTAACCAGAGGAGCAGAGGATAAAGGGTGGTCCAAGGAATAGGAATGACAAGACTTTGCCCTTGCTCTGAGTGACACCCTCTAACAAATGAGAGAGATGGAGGAGTGGAGGGGAGAAAGGAATGGAGAGCTGAGTGCACACAGGGTGAGGAGAGAGGGACGAGGAGGTTGAAAGTGGAGGAAGAGACAGGTGAAGTGAGGAAGGGAGGATTAGAGGAGAGGATGAGGAGACTCGGATGCAAAGTTCATTAGGCCCTCGGCCTATCAGACCCCTTAGTTAGAGGTCTCCAACTCTGATTGGAGGGCTCTCAGCATTCTGCATAAACAGCCAAATAATCAGGCCGCAACACTCCCCCTTCTCCCAACTGCAATCTCTCTCACTGTCTCATTATCTCTTTCTCAACTCCTCCCTCCGTCGCTCCACACTTCTCAGGCCTCCCTCCATCCCTATCCATTTCCTTGTGGGTTTTCTCTTCCTACGTCACAAATTACGGCTTTTATGTTATTCTAATCCACCATCTTTGCCCCCTTCATCCCCTCTTCCTCTGTCTCCTTCTCACTCTGTCAAGTGATTTTTTTTCAAGTGAGTTTTGTATATGTCCGTTTGCTTCCTCTTTCTCTCTCTCGCTCTCTATTGCTGGGTAATGACAGGTTGTGTGTTATTGTGTGTCTGTCTGTGAAGAGGCCACACCATCCAGTGTAGTGCCCTCCACTTGTCTTAATGGGCGTTTAGTGCTGCAACCATGATATGATGGCCATCACTTTAGAGTGTGTGTGTGGGGGTTGTTGTATGTTTATCTTTAACCGGGAGGTTACACTTTGATGCTGTCTTCCTGCCTGGACATGCATCAGACTCTTTGTGTTTATATTTGGCAGTAAGAATAAAGTCCATCCATTGGTGAGTTGATGAACTCTCAATCAAGTTGTTAAAAAAAACGTAATGTTCGGATAACATTTTAATATCAACATATTTAATCAAGAATTATATTTCACAAAACTGGCTCCAGTTCAGCTTCAATTTAATTGACTCATTTTAAGTTAGGGAGATTTGAAGCATACACTCCCTCACTTGTCAGGCTATATCCATTGGTCTTTGGCCACATCATATACACACACACACACGCATAAATTCCGAATTCACTGCTCCTGCGGTCTATAACCGCCAAAGCCAATCATGGATGTCGGTGTGAAGTGGGCACGCCTGTTCCAGACCCCTACAGTCCCCTCTCTGTGTCTGTGCTGGCCACAGACAAACACATGCCTGATGGCACTCTGTGTGTGTGTGTGTGTGTGTGTGTGTGTGTGTGTGTGTGTGTGTGTGTGTGTGTGTGTGTGTGTGTGTGTGTGTGTGTGTGTGTGTGTGTGTGCGTGTGCGTGCGCGTGCGCGTGCGTGTGCGTGTGCATGTTGCATAAACGTCTGTATGTGTCAGGGTATGTCTAACGCACACTGACTAGCAGGGACACCCATGCAGGGCATTTGCAAACAGACACAGGGTGATTGTGCCAGCAGCCTTGAATTAAGCATGCACACATAAATACATGCACACGCACAAACTTGGCTTGAGAGCTTGGCATGGGGGGCTGACCTCTGGGGGCGCTGGCTGACCTCAGAAACCTCTGAAAACAATTACTGCTCTCACAGGGCTGGACAGGGCACAGTTTGTGCTGATAGAATGGACTGAAGCATTGCATTGGAATTGAACTGAACTGAATTGAATTGAATTGAATTGAATTGAATCATATCTTCAGTTGGCATGTTTTACCACACACCTAAAGAACTGAGACACAGGTGAAACAGCTTGGTACTTTATTATCTCTGCAGGTCTTAATATGACAAAGCAGAGTCCAGATAAGACCTGTGGAGAGAAATGTCCCAGAGGTAGAAAAGCTGGACTCCACTCACCTATTAGGAATACTTCTGTCATGTATTTTCTTAGAAGCTTACAGTATTTCTATGTGTATGTGTGTGTGTGTGCATGTGCATGTGCATGTGCATGTGCATGTGCGTGCATGTGTGTGTGTGAGAGAGTGCGCGTGTGCGTGTGCGCGTGTGTGTGTGTGTAGCCATATGCTAATGCTGGTCCGTCTCTCTGCAGGGCCCAGTGCTGAACCCTTTGTGAAATAATCAGCATAATTCTTTTGACAAATACACATGGTTATTCTTAATTAGTATCACACACTGTCCCCCCAGCCGCACCATGCCTCTCCACCTGAATATCACACACAAGCACACACGCACGCACAAACACAGATGTGGAGTTGCACACACACACTTCTTCTCGGGAAGCGTGGGCAGGTTAGGATACGAACAAATGCACACATAAAAACTGGTAATGATAAATGTGCACAAAGTTCAAGAAGCATACATGCACACTGACCCTGTTATAAAGGCTACGCAGTAAAACACACACACACACACTGTCCGGAGGACCCCTGCTGTAGCTGGGCTCACACAAAGAGGACAGAATGAGGAAATAGAAGATTGAATAGATTGCTTCGTTGCCTTCAATGCTAAGTTGTGTTGAACCATGTAAGATCTGAGGGCTCTTTAATGTATAAATTAGCACAACCTCTTCCTGTCTCTTCTCTTCTGTCCTGTCGCTGTCTCCTTTCTCTCCTTCTGTCCTGTTTACACCCCCCTCCATCTCTCTCTTGACTTCTTGCTCCTCCTCTGTTCTCTTGCATTTGGCATGATTAAGTAGAGACTTTGATCATCTACAGGCACACACTCATACCCCTGGATCTCGCTTGACAAGAACCTTTTCCTTTTATATCTAACATTGTTGCTGCTCTATGGTCCTTATAGGTTGGTCTTTATTCAAAGCAGATGTAATAGAAAATCCAACATTAAGCAAAGTGTTTTTTGCTATTATTGTACAGTTGTTGACAATCGCATAAATACATCCTTAACTTTACCTATGATGCTGAAAAAAGAGATACACAGACACTAGAATCCTAAATACCTATTGTTAAACTAAACAATAGTTAGAAAACCATTTAATAGCTCTAAGTGATTCATCTTACAGTTCAGATGATTAATAGTAAATAATCATTTCTTTCCTGGTGCCTTTCTAAACACCCAAGGACACTCTATTATTCATCTTATTTATAAACTTAAGAATATCTACAATAGCACTGGGTTAAGTTCATACCTCCACGCAGGCCCAACAGTCCTCCGATGAAACCACATTTATATTTACTAGATCAGGATTTTTATTTTGATCTGCACCAAATTGCAGACACTCAAAGATGTCTATCTCCTTAACATGATTTATTTCATCAAAATCCTTGAATGTCTCTTAAAGAAATCAATGAAAATGCTGAATCACACCCTTTCTCGCAATATTAGAGAAAACATTTTAAAAGTAAAGATTAGGAGGCATAGACACCAAACACTACATCAAATGTAAAGACAGGAATAATTTTAATTAAACAAAGGTTCAAATTAAATTAAAGAGGCCTATAGGCAGAATAGGATGAAGGTGTAAACTGATCTAAACAGATAAAAATACTACTAAATTATTATGTTATTATTTCTCAGCAAACTGTGTGGGGTTTTTTTTGTGGTTGTGTGTGTATGTCTGTGTGTGCATGTGTATGTATGAGAGAGAAATGGTTATTGAGGGAGCTGTTAATGTAATGTAATAGTAGTGTGTTTTAGTGTAACACCATTTGATTACTGTCTGTCTGCGTGTGTGTGGGTGTCGGTGTTTGGGTGTGGGTGTGTGTGTGTGTCGGTGTGTGTGTCGGTGTGTGTGTGTGTGTGAGATGCAGCAGCGAGGAGGCCGTTAATGTGGTGTGTTTCAGTGATAAAGTGTTTGAATGTATTGCCATCTAGAGGCGTGTAGCAGAGTCTCCCTGCTCCTATAAAAGCTGCCAGCGCCAGATGCTGCTATTGACAATGTGCATATGTTAACCGCTTTATAGGCCACATGCCTCACATATTTCACCGGCTTTTAAGGTAGAGAGATCTCTCATTCCCGCTCACTTAATCTATCTCTCCCTTTTGCCACATCTGTCTTTTTTTTCTCTTCCACTTTAGCTTCCTCCCCTCTTTTTATTTAACCATTCGCTCAATCTCCCTGTCTTCCTCTCCCTCCTTCCCTCTCTTCTTTTTTTTTATTTCCTTTGTCAGTTATTAACTAACTCACTCTCATTTCTAATTCTCTGTCCAATATCAACTTACTTATATATACATTAATAGCAGGCCCATCTCCTTTTTCTTTCTCTTTATTTCTCACTCCCTACAACCCTCTCTCTTTCTATCTTTCTCCACGACTGGTCTCTCTCTTTGCGTCCCTCCCTCCCTCTACTGACAAATAGAGGGGGATTTTTTTCGAGACGTGATTTTTTCCGTCTTACTCTCTCACCCCCCCACCTCAGTTTTTCTTTCCTTTGTTTATTAACCAACTCACTCGACTTTTTCCTACCCCTTTTTTGAAATTCTCTGTCCGACATCAACTTATTTTTATACACCAACGCATATATATATATATATACCGTATGTATGTATGGCATTCTTGTGCCTTTTTTCTTTCGGTCTATATCTGTCACTCCCTCCAGCCGTCTCTCTTTCTCTCATTCTCCACCCCTTGTGTCTCTCTCTTTGCGTCCCTCCCTCCCTCTCTCTCTCGACTGAGAAGTGCTGTGATTTGCAGGAGGATTTAGCTTGTGTCTAGGGGCTTATTAATCCTATTTTACTGTGGATGAAAAACATGTTGGCTCCCAGACATGAAAACTGTGAATACATGCATTTTGCTTGTTGTTCAGACAGTTCATCCTTGGTGCCACGCTACGGTGATTTGTCAGGGTTTTTCATTTGATTCCGTTTGAATCGGAGCCTTTTTGATCCTCTCGCTGCTGCATTGAAGAGGGTTACCAGTTAATCTCTTTACATATGCTCGCTTATGTGAAAACGTACAGTCCTGAGCAGACAATTGCAAAATTAAAAAAATCTGCAGAGTCAACATATATAAAAAATATAGCCTCCTATGGTGTGCAGTCATACACATAAAAACATCAGTCTCATACCTTATTCAAAGCTCACAGTCATAAACAAATCCTGGAGCTGAGTGCTCCCTCACTACCAAGTCATCACACACCAGGGCCTTTTGAAACAACAGTGTGTCTCTTATCAATTAGTAAATGTTGTTCCCACTGTATCACAGACACGTACACACACACACTACTCTGCGTGTGCCAGGGCGTTGGGCTGGGTCCCACGGCCTAAAGCTACTGGCAGACACACTGCGTTTGTGTATCTTTGTGTGTGTCTGATATGAAAGGGTGCATGTGTACCATAAAACACCCGATGTGGAAGCTTTGAATTCATCCATGAGGGACGGCTGCCTGCCTGCCAGTCTCTCTGTCTGGGCCACTTCTCTGGTGTCTACTTACTTTACCATGACAGAGCCTGGATGTTGAAATGTTGATATCACAACTCCCATGTCATGTCATCTTAGCTCGCCATTGTCTCACTGTTCTTTCATTTCCCCCATTTTAATGAGTAATGTTCTGGTTTTATTCATGCAGGGTTTGTTTGTGGAACTAATTTCCTGACGCTCTTCTCGTGATGGCGAATAGTTCCCCGTTTCAATTTCTCTCTTTTTAACTCTTGCATGATCATTCCTTTGTCTCCCCACTTTTCTGTCCTTCTCCTTATTCCTATCACCGTCTCAACCCTCTCTCCTACTCTGCCCTTTTTCTGCTTCTCTTTCCTTGCACTCATTCCATCCCTCTTTTTTTGTTTCTCTGTTTTCTCTCAGGGTTCTGTCTTTGAAGCGACAGTCTACGGTTTTGAACCATACAGTCAGTATAGTCTTCGAGTGGAGGCTGTGAACGGGGCAGGTAGGTTCAATATGATCAGCAGCTTATTTTAAAACATCGGGGATACATAATATCAGCACCAGCCACTGAAGCAGTCCACTGATTCCAGATGTGTAACCCTTCAGGCAGTGTGTCCAGTCCTTGGGTCGGCCTTAGGACCCTGGAGGCTTCTCCGGCTGGCCTGCCTAACTTCACCGTGGAGCAGCGGGAGCAGGGTAGAGCGTTACTGCTGAGCTGGGATCAACCACATTCTCCGAATGGAGTCATCACGGTAACAAAACAAATACAGGGAACCTATATAAGTGATGTGGGGCATGCTCCTCAGATATTACCAGTATAGTACAGTAGTAACAGTACATTGACTTTGTCACTGTACTTCAGTACATTTGTCATATATCTGTAGATTTAGATATCTGTAGATTTAGATATCTGTAGATTTATTTACAGGTACTTGTCACTTTTACTCCATTACACATGTTAGCAAATAGTTCAATAGAAATCAGGAGAAACCACTGCTAAGACTGGTAGTATGGTAGTTGATAGCAATGTATCAGTGGCAAACCTTCACCTTCAGGTCATATCCAATATGTGCGAATTAAGCGGTAAATAAAACAGTTGCTGTCTGTGGCGAGGCAAATTAACTAGGAGTTCAACTTTTATTCACGTTTTTTGTGACCCTGAGGGAATAAAAAAGTTAAAGTTGCAACTTTTATTTGAGTATATCATATAGATATCAATAATAAATGGAAGCGGTAGAAAACAAGTGCACTCATGAGTTATCAATTAAAAATATTCTGTATTATTATCATTATTATGTATATGGACACAGTTCACTTATATGCTGATACACACTTTCTGCACAGCAACAGGCCTGCAGCTGAAATGACATCAGTCAAAAAGATACACTTCCCTACATTACCTCCTCTCCCATATCTCTTGATAAGTCTCTTCCCTGCTTTCCTTCTCCTCCTCTCCAGATGTACAACTTGTACAGTGAGGGAAACCTGGAGTTCAGTGGCCTGTCACGCAGCTTCCTGTTTCGACGTTTGGAGCCGTGGACTGTTTACGCATTGACTCTTGAAGCTTGTACCTCAGCGGGCTGCACACACACCCCTCCTCAGCACGTCACCACTGCAGCTGCTCCACCTGCTTCCCAGCCCCCCCCCCAAGCCTCTCTTCGTTGGCCCAGACCGTGTGTCACTCAGCTGGGGACCTCCCACCCAGCCCAATGGGCCAATTGGAGAGTATTTCTTACTTGGGAGAAGTCAGGAAGAAGTGGGGCAGGGAAGAAGTAATGAAGAGGATATTGAAAGGGGAAAGGTGGGTGACAATAATGACACGTCTCTGAAGATATAGGCAGTGATATTTAAGTCTACAGGTCGTTTGTAATTCAGATAGAATACACAGGAGCTCCCAACCAAATTAAGCAGTTGTGCTAAACCTTGGTTCTGTTCTCATAACTGATAAAGATGTTGTGTTGAAACAAACACCATATTTCACAGGGGTCAGTATGTCTTGGTTTTCAGTTTGATTTCCACACTTGTCTCCAACAGGTTCTCTTCAGAGAATCATCCCCACAACAGACAGAAACCTTCTCCTACACAGTGACTGGATTACGTCCCTGGACTCGGTATGAGTTCAGTGTTCGTACTCACAACCCCGCTGGCAACACCAGCAGCCCCTGGGTAACTGTAGCAACCAGACAGGCCCCCCCTCGTGGCCTGGCCCCTCCATCAGTGAGTCACCTCCTAGGTCAGCCCACTCAGCTGTTGGTCTCATGGACTCTTCCTTTAGAGCCCAACGGGATTCTGCAGTCTTACAGGATTCAGAGGAACAACGTCAGTTTCTCATTTAGTTTTGACCCGACTGTGCGCAGCTACACTGATGAAGACCTCCTGCCTTTTACAGCATACAGGTACTGCTTGTTCTATTGTTGCATCTGAGGAACCAAAGCAAAGAAATATGTGTATAAACTTTCATTCTGTTCTGTTCTGCAGCTACTCAGTTGTAGCCTGTACATCGGAGGGATGCATCACCAGCCCTCATACAAACATCACAACCTTAGAGGCTCCGCCCGCCACAGTGGAAGCTCCCACAGTTGACGCCATAACATCCACCAGTATAAACATTTCCTGGAGCAAACCACTGACACAGAACGGAGAGGTTACACAATATGTGCTGAAACTGAACAGCCATGAGGTTTACCGTGGGCGAGACCAGAATACAGTGTTGTCAGATCTGCGGCCTCACACGACGTATCAGCTGCTTCTGTTGGCTTGTACCAGTGGTGGGTGTACCACCAGCGCCACAGTGTCTGCTGTAACTGAGGAGGCTCCGCCCACTGGACTAGATGCCCCGACTCTCAAGGTGTCTTTTGTTATTTTTTACTCCAACACTCTGTGTGCAGTACTTAGAGCTGTGGATTTCAATCCACATTGAATTAAAGTGAACTGGATTTATTTTGCATTACTTTCTATCGCTCCATCATATATCATACACAAAACCCCTAACTCCCCAAACCAGACTCAGCTGCAGGGCAGGCAGGGGATCAAACTACCGACTCTATGTATACAACAGTTTATTAGGGACACCTTGCTGAAACCGATGCAGACTAATGCAACAATCAATATATCTTGCATGATGATTAGTTTGTTTTTCAATTTGTTTTCAAGTTGTCGTTGTTTGTGTTATATTGCCTGATATCCTGAAATGGGATAAAAAATAAATAAACAAATCAAAGTTTATTTACATAGGAACATGCTGTACACATTGTAGTTAAGAGGCAGAACAATAGTATGGACAGTAAAGTGACGTCGGGAGTAATGGGCACAAATAATCGAGAAGGCAAAAATAAAGACTGACAGGAAGCCAATGCAGGAATATTTCTACTGGTGCCTGTTAAGTGTCTCTCTGCACCAGCTGAACAAAGATTGTTCAGTACCAAGGTACAGTGAGGTAGAATAACAATAGAAACAGCTCAACAGCACTTTAAACTGCAGCCTCCAAAATGATCCTAGAGTTGAATTGTCACCTATTATAATTACAATTTCCATGAAGGTAGGATTACATATATATATTGAGTTTCTTTTTGGTGTACCTAATAAACTGACAACAGAGTGATGAAGTCCTTTCATTGTGATTTAATCATCATATTTTATTTTACTTTTCAGGTCACTGGCCCAGAGTCAGTGGAGATTACCTGGAGACCACCAGATCACCCTAATGGCGTCATCTCAGGGTACGAACTCTTCAGAGATGGGGAAGTAATCTACGTTGGCTCGGAGACACATTACCACGACTTCACACTTCTGCCAAATGTGGAGTACAGCTACGTTCTCAGATCCAACAACAGCAGAGGGACGGTGAGCAGCACCGCAAACTCAGCAAAGACCCATCCGTCATCTCCCTCTGGTGTAGGTCTGCCCACACTGACGCCTCTGGGACCAAGCCAGGTGGGTCATTCACGAGTAACAGCTGAATCATAAAATGATTAAAGCGGACGTTTACCTTGGTACTATCTTTAAAGTTTTATGCTCTGTTGTATTTCTTTCCAGGTGAGAGTGGAGTGGAGTTCTCCAGTGCGTCCTAATGGAGAGATTGTGAGTTACACTGTGTATCAAAGAGATCCAGTGGAGGTGAGCATCAACAGCACTGTGTTCACTCCAGAGGATCGTGCCTTCTCTGACCGACACACCCCTCTGCATGGCCTGGCCCCTTACCACAGGTCAGTCAAACCACAATTCACCACAGGTTGCTCTTATGTCATTATAAAGGTAGATATATGTGTAGATTATGTGGTTGTTTTTCAATTTTATGAAAATTTTGCTTAAATTTGGCCCATTTATAATTTATTTTTTATTCATGTATCAGCTTAAAATGGCGGAGAGACAAGTTTAACAGCAAATATACAGTTCCTCATTTCCCTGTGTAGTAAGAGCTGCAAAGAGGAAACTAAAGGGGTGGGGAGATCAGAGATAAGAATGAGCAACAAGGAAGGAAACAGAGTGCCACCTCTTGGTGACAAAAAGCACTGCTTGGTCAGTTAATACCAGTGCCATTTTACTCAATGAATAACCTAAGTTCTCTTTAAAAACCTGTCAAACAATAAATAATTTCGATGTTTCGATTTCCTTTAAATAATTACACTGAAAGTGAACTGAAGTAAACATTTTATGCTTTTGTTACTTTGGTTTTTAAAAGGAAGAATCAAAGAAGGAAATCATAATAACAAAAAAAAATCCATATGTCTTCTCAGGGATGCATCAAATTTCACCGCAAACACTGGAGCAAATAAAAATAGAAATCTGCCTCAAGGCAAAATGGATTGTCTTATCTCACTGGCTTGCATCATTTGTTTTATATATGAATAATAATTATACACACAAAAAAAACTATTATTATTTATACTCTTGATATGGTTTTTTGATTTATACATAATCTGTTTGATGGTTGGCTTTTTTGTGCAAGTTACAGATAGATGGATTTCAACCATTGTGTTTGTGTGTGCGTGTGCGTGTAGGTATGAGGTGCGGATAGAGGCGTGCACAGCGCTTGGCTGCTCCTCCAGTGACTGGTCATCCGTAGTCACTCTTGAGGCTCCCCCTGCTGGACAGGCAGCGCCACTCTTAGACCTGCAGCCTGACAAACACAGCGGCCTGCAGACCACCTTTCTGCTCACCTGGTCCCCTCCAGCTCAGCCAAATGGTAGAGTCCTTCATTATGAGGTGTACCGCAGGCTGGACCATACCACTGAGACCAACAGAAGTGAAGGGGCAACACTTGTCTACAGGAATGTTTCCACTTCATACAAGGATGAAGGTCTCCAGCCATACACTCTACACCAGTATCAGGTATAATGCTTTGTGTATGCAGATGTGAGTGTGTTTAGAGAAGCTAACACAATTTAATGCTTTATTACTACTAATAACAATAATAACTTTATTTGTATTGCACTTATCTAAAAAAGGTTACAAAGAGCTTTACAAAATCCATGGTATAACATTTATAAACTAAATTAAAATGTATTCAATTTTGCTCTATTTTAAGCACCAAATCATAACATATTAAAGGGATAGTTCACCCAGAAATGAAAATTCACTCATTATCTACTCACCATAATGCCGATGGAGGGGTGGGTGAAGGTTTTAAGTCCACAAAATACTTCTGTAGTCTCAGGTCATTCCACTGTCTTTTAAGCCTAAATGTCCGCTGATATCTTCCTACGAGATGCATTCACGGACCATCGAACATGCTAACCTACGCTAGCTTAGCCACTTCCCGTTGACTTTTAGGCTTAAATCAAGGTGTAAATGACCTTGTTTCAAGTCAAATTTGAATATCGGAGCTTGTGGACACTTGGATGACATCACACAAGCAGTATTTACTTAAATTGTATTGGATGTGCTCTAACAAAGTTAACCCTAAGACTCCAGAAGTGTTTTGTGGACTCAACCACTTCACCCACCCCTCTATCAGCATAGTGGTGAGTAGACAGAATTTGTATTTCTGGTTGAACTATCCCATTAATGTCGAGACCTTAATATTCATAGAGAAACCCAACAGTTCCCACAATGAGCAAGCACTTTGGTTACTGTGGATATGATACCACTGGAGCATTTCAGTAGATACAACTTTTTTATTTATATTCGAAAGGACAAAAAACTGGGATAAAACAGATCGAGAGCATTGTGGACTTGTTTTCCAAGTTCATGGAAATTGTTAATTTAGAAAAAATCTAAAAGGAGTAAGTGGTAAGGGAGTAAAAATTAACTAAAAGAACTATGATAGCATTAATAATAGAGAAATGATTTACACTGCTATATAAAAGTAATACGTTTATTCATTTATATGTTAGTCTGATGGAAATATTCACTCCTTTTATTTCCTACATTTGACATGACAACAAAAATGGAGATGTTTTATTGTGATCTGTGAACCTCATTTGATGAAGAGATCTGATGTGACTGACATCAGAAGATGTGTCCTGTTTTCACAATGAAATGCTTTCCAGAAGTCCAGACACACACACACGCACACACACACACGTACACGTACACGTACACGTACACGTACACATACACACAAGCCAAGTAATCAGACAGGTGTTAAATGGAGGGGTCCATATTTATGCTGTTGTGTTGTGCATTGCTACACTAATTGACAGGCTAGCCCTTTGGAAGTAACAATAACATTAGTATTCCTGCCTGTCAGACATACGAGCCGAGGCCAGAGAACCTGTGTAATTGATTGAGTTTGCCTGATTGTGGTGCCGTCTTTATTTACGAGGGTCCTAATTTATGACAGAGGGAGGGAGGGCGGAGCTTTGGGAGATGACGGGCGGGCAACAGAGCCATTAATCACTGAGCCCTCAGAGCACCCACTTCCTGATTACCAGCCAGCCAATCGAATTAACTGTTAGCCCCCATGGTAACAGAGCTTGTATTGGAAAGACCTTTTAATGGTGACCGCTACACGTCCCCTGAGGCTTTGCCAGTGGGGTACGTGGACAAGGTGCTGGTATGTGTATGTTGTGCATGATCACGTGTGTACACAGCATATGTTGTGTGTGCAGGACAACATATACGTGTGAAGTGTAGAAACTGTAAACACTGAAGTTACTCTCCCTGTTATTTTGAAGCAGCACGTTATATTTTCTCAGTGAATCTGTCCATCTACAGAGCGATCTATCTGCCCGGCTTTATTTTTATTTAGCTGTTAATCTGTCTGTGTTTCTCTCTGGCTCACTTCCTTTCTCTCCCCATGTTTCAGGCATACACAAGGACGATAAGTCAGTTCAGTTTAGCACAGCACAGTGCAGAGAGAGAAATCATATTAGGCTAATTACACTGGGTCATAAGCTCCTATTGACAGCTTTATGCTTGGTTTTAATTACTGCCCACTTTCACACAACTTAGCCCCTTCACCCCAAGTAGATGCACCCGCCAAGTAGCTGTGTCGGCCTATCAAAGCAAGTCCGCAGTCCGGGCGTCCAATAAAAGGGCTTGAATACTGTCTGGAAGTTTCCTGTAGTGGATTGTTGCCATGGTGGCTCATTCGCTGCCATAGCAGCTAACAGGGTATATTTTTTATTTTGTGTCTAATAAGCCAAATCATGGCCCAATAGGAGAGGAGCGGAGAGAAAGCAGTAAAATGTCTGTCGATGATATAAGGATGAAGAGATGAGTTCTACCTTTCAGCACTGGATCAAGGTGATCTGGGCTGACTTTAGTTTTGAACTTTTTCTCTGTGTTTGGTCTGTGTGCCACAAACTTCTTAATCAAGCACACAGCCTTGCGTCATGTTGGGGTTTAGGCTGTGTTGCTACCAGGGGAAGAACATGGTTGTCGCTGGGTAGAAATATTTTATTGCTCCAAGTTATAACTTTTATGATGGCAGAGGCAAATGTAATTGAAAATCTTTAAAGCAACAAGTCAAGTCAGAGTTCTTGTGTAAAAACCAAATGATGTGTGTTGTATAAAACTTTAATTTCACCTGATGCTGAGGGATGTTTAACTAGACATGTTGTGCCCTTCACAAGGGATCCGTACCTTTAATGTTCTGCTTATGTGATTACAATAACAACAATAGCTTGTTGATAAAAGCTTACAATCAGGAAGTAGTAGACATAATTACTGTTGAACTAATAATTAAACATACATGCACATAAAAACAACAAATATAACTCAGATCTCTCAGTTATTTAGGAGCCAGAATCACCTTAACTTCATATTTTGGTTGTATTATGACCAAAATTTCCGATAGTTTGATGACAAACAAATATATGATTCAATGGTAAACTTTTTTTCGTACGAACACCGCGGGCTCATCTCGCTTCTCTGTTATCCGCTGCACACTTTGACCTTTTCTCAGCTGAGTGACAGGATGCCCTTTACCTGACGTACCCTCTTCCTTTCAATCCCTCACCCCCTCCTTTTCACTTCTCTGCACCTGTTCTTCCCCTCATTCTTCTTCTTCCTGCCACCATCAGATCCTGGTTCTGTGTCACAACTGTTCATACTGTTGGAAAAGATTTATATGCATCTTAAGGAGCATCAGAATCAACTTTAAGTGTAAAAGTATATTGTGTACAATATGTCATAATAATACAATACAGATCTAGCCAATGTGGTTGATGTGTTTTTAAATATGAACCACCAACCACTAAAGTCAAATGGTTTGCACTTGTGTCGTCTGTCTAACCAACAGCACAGTTTCTACATAATCTGATTTGCAGAACTAAAACTATCTCAGTTAAAGTTCATTAATGAAAATTATAAACATTTTCCTGATCTCTCTCTTTGCGTCTTGTCTAATCTTCCTCCCATCTTCCTCCTCACCATCCCCACTCTCTCCATCCTCCCCCTCTTCTTTCCCCTCTCCCGTCTCTGTCCATCTGTGCTGTCACTTAGATCAATCAGTCTGATTGATCACAGCCTAATTGACTATTATTGAGGTTAATTCAACTCTTAACACACTTTCGAGCACATGCATGCACGCGCAGAGTTCGCGATCACGGCCACAAACAATAAACAGCAAACACACGGACACACACTTTCAAGACGAGAGCTCGGACACATCCATCTGCCATCCGCACCACTTCTGACAGGCTACAGATGACTTACACATGCAAATCTCCACCCTGCCTGACCCTGTGCTGTGTACACCCTCTAATTATACCCAACACAAGCACGTAAATAAGATTACTGTGTGTGTGTGTGTGTGTGTGTGTGTTTGTGTGCGTCTGTGCGTGTTTTTGTGTGCGTGTGTGTGTGTGTGAATGAATAACTCCTTGATGAAGGTGAAAAGTAATTGTCATGCCAGATATGTTGGTGTTGGGTTGCATGGTGAAAAGGTTTTGCTCTCACTGCTGATGGTGATTTGATGGATGGTCCAATGAATTGGCTTTTATCCTGTTGTTGGTCTGGTGGATGCTGGGTAATTAAGAGAAGTCTTCATCATTAAGACTTAATAAATCTTAAATCTTGTGACAGAGGAAATAAAAGTTTCTCTGCCTCTCACTTTCTGTTCCCTCTGGATGTTTTCCTGTCACATCATGATATATTATGGACTCAAATGAGGTTTCGACCAACAGGTGTGGGCAGTGAATTCAGCCGGTCGCACCGACAGTCCGTGGACCAATGGGAGGACGGGACCTGCTCCACCTGAGGGCGTAGGCCCACCCATTTTCCTGCGTGTTTCAGCCACCTCAGCAACACTGGTCATTCATCCTCCAGCTCGACCCAATGGAATTATTAGCCTTTACAAAGTTTTCTCACTGAGCAACGAAAATCACACGCTGGTAAATAACAGAACACTTGTACTCAGTTTTGAGGAGTCATCTCTGTCTTCTCTTCCTGTTTCTGGGATCACTCCCTCTTCCTCTCCTGCTATATCCTCTTCCTCCCTGGTGTTTACAGACTTCAGATATAAACTTACCTCACCATCATCTTCTTGCAGCTCTCAGAGGGAACGTCCCATCAGCAGACCCTCCATGGATTACAGCCTTACACCCAGTACTGGGTAGGAGTGGAGGCCTGCACCTGTTATCAGGTAGTAGCACTAGAATGCAGGGTAGTGTGCAATGTGTTCTGAAGTAATATACACAGCTGTACATCTTCATGAAAGTAATATCTTATCTGGTCTTATTTTGGAAACATTGTGTGCTAGACTAGTATTTCCAAATTAGTAAAAAAAAGTAGTTTTTATTTAGTTGGATTGATGGGATATTCAGCTGACATTAGAGTGCGACTCTGGACGAAATTCTCTGTCTGAATCCAAGCTAGAGAGAAAACTAACTTATCACAACAAAACATAACATGTTTTTTATTTATTGTGTCCGAACCTGACTGAAACACAGCCTGACTCACCGGGCTCAGGTCAGGTATCCACACTCTAGTTTACAGGTGTGGTTTACAGTCGCATCTTTCTGGTAAAGAAAGAATTGTCCGTATTTTGCAGCTCTTCAATGAGCTTCTTAGGTAGAAGAAGAGTACTTCAACTTTAGTAATAGTTGTTTTAGTTCATATTTAATGCAGTTGTGTGTGTTTTCCTTCATAGTAACATTTATACCTCAATAACCGTAAGGTCACATATTGTGTTTATTGTTTTTCTTTATTACTTCTGCCAGGATACTGAAGTTGAACATTCAATAATACTGTAGCTAAAATGTCTGTTTGGAACATCTGCCAGTGCTGTAGTCGGGGTCCTGTGAGTGCGCTCTACACCTTGGCTGCACCCCCAGCCCACCAGCCCCCTCCTCGTCCCATCACACTGACCTCCCGCTCCATTCAGCTGGACTGGGACGACCCCCTGGCGCCTAATGGAGTCATTGAGAGGTGAGGAGACGAAATTAGAGGGATTATCAGTATTATCATTGTTATTAATTTTATTATTATTGTCAATATTAAAGCTATAGTAATCTTCATCACCACCTGTCCTCACCTTCACTCTCTCTCTCTCTCTCTCTGTTTCCAGCTGTGAGCTACATCTCAGATCACCGTGTCCGCAGCCCCCCCAGCCAGTCCCCCACACATGCACTGAAGCACCAGTTGAAATCTGTTACTTCGGCAAAAGGCGAAGCTACAATGTAACAGGTGAGTGCATTTTGATGTCAAGTACAGATATTTTATTTTCAATTCTTGATGACAACATAGACTGTAAATAAATATGTATGATATGAGGGCTCCCAAAAAGTGAAGCCAAAGTTTTGCGATCGCCACCTGGTGGTTGGTATGCAGTAAAGGTAATAAATCTAGCATCCTCCGTTTTAACGGATTTAACCAAAGTCAAAGTACCTGCCAGATAAATTATTCTCAGAGATGGTTTCTGTCATTTAAAAGGATTTAGGTGAAAGGGATCTATTGGCAGAAATTTAATATGTAATTATCCTCGATGTTTTCACTGGTGTTTTTCCCATAAATGTTGTTTTCTTTACCCTAGAATAGGCCCTTTATATTTAAATACTTTAAGTACTGTCTACTGATGACACCAAGATGTCCTATATAATATGTATTTGGGTGTTTGCATGTGTTTATATGTTCTGTACGCATAAACTGTTACTGTGCAGGTCTGCAGCCGTACTCCACCTATGAGCTGAGAGCTGCCTGCTTCAACAACATGGGCAGCACCGCCTCCAACTGGACGAATGTCACCACGCTCAGTGAAGGTAACAGACTCATGAAATCCCCCAGCCCGTCACAGGTCACCAGCCATGACCAACATGAAATCACATCCAAAGTTGATCTTACCCTCCTCCCTCTCTCTCTCCCTCCCTCCCTCCCTCCAGCCCCCCAGTACGTGTCTCCGTTCTCTGTGGACAGTAACCTGACAGTCATTTGGCTCGACTGGGCGGGGTCCTTCTCTCTGAACGGATACCTGAAAGAGTACAGTGTGACTGAGAGCCGGCTGAGGGTCTATACCGGCTTCTACAGCTATCTCCATGTTCCACGCACATCGCAGAAAAGTGAGCGCACATACACGACAAATACACACATCATGGACACACATCATGGAAATGTTCTCCACCTCAAAAGACGGATAATACAGTTAGAGAAATACACAGTCAGACAGGCTGTAAGTGCTGCTGCTGTCAACTAAAGCAACTGTAACAAGTAAACACATAAACATGAAATATACTCCACACATAAACACAGATATAACTCCACTGTGACCCCGAAGCATCCAACTTTGCTTAATATGATTGATTAACTCCTTCCAGTCCTTAAGCATTAGCACAGTTACCATTAAAGGATGAAATATTGTTTGAATTAATTAGCTTTACCAGACCAGTACATAGGTCATGTAACATTTATGGCCAATAAGCTTCTAATATCATGAACCTATATCGTAAATCACATTTGAGAGTGTTTTTAAGTTGAGTCACAAATTTCCTTCCTCAATAATATAAGAATTCATTCAATCGGCTTTCATATTGATCATTGAGATTCATCATTTTGGGAGTAACATTACTTATTATAATTGTTATAGTAAACTTTATTTTTATAGCATTTTTCAAAATACAGTTAAATGTTAGATTGAGCTGCAGCTGAGAATACTCTCCTGTATATCTCCTATTTTCCATCAGGTGTCTTCCTTTTGTGTTTATTTGCACATTCACAGAGGACTGAAAGCTGTCGAGTCCTCGACTCCTAACAATGTTCTTTCCTTATTTAAACCTAAATTCTTAATCCGTTTACTTAATTTGTCACTCTCCCTCTCTTCTTCTCAGCTCTGTCATTTCAGGTGACGTGTACCACAAACAGCGGCAGTGCCAGCACTCCCACCATCAGATACAGCCCTGCCACAGGCCTCGGTAACACAAACACACACACACACACACACACACACACACACACACACACACACACACACACACACACACACACACACACACACACACACACACTGCTAGAGTCAATCCAAAATAAAGAATCAAACCTTACTCTATATATTCAAAAAAAAAGAAAATGCTAAATTTTAAGAAATTTAGCATTCCCTCTCCCTCTCCCTCTCCCTCTCCCTCTCCCTCTCCCTCTCCCTCTCCCTCTCCCTCTCCCTCTCCCTCTCCCTCTCCCTCTCCCTCTCCCTCTCCCTCTCCCTCTCCTCCTCTCCCCCCTCCAGGTCCTCTTGAGCCTGAAGAAAGTGGAGAAGAGAGCGTCAGCATGTCAGCCAGCCCTTTTTACTCCGAGCTGTGGTTCATCCTGCTTGTATCACTGCTGGGTCTGTTCCTCTTGGCAATACTGCTGGGCCTAGTGCTGCGAAGGTATTGTAATGTAGTGTGTGGCATGTGAAAGGGTTCAGGCACCAATAGAATAGAATTGAATATCTTGTCAAATACTCTGCATGTGTTCATATAAAGCTGCATTAATAAAACTGTAATTTATGCAACTCATTCTCTGTAACAACTCTGACAAGTTAGTTTGAGCAAGAACAAAAGGCATATTTGTATTGATCTTATTTTCTCCCCTCCAGAGCCCTGAGGAAGAATCCATCAGCCAGAGAGCGCCCTCCGCTGGTCATGCTTCAGAAGACCAGGAAGTCTGGGGGAGAGACGTACATGGTGAGAGGAGCAAAGAGAGAGAGAGTGACGAGATGGTTAAAGGGGGAGACAGCAGAGATAGTAGGTTGTCAGGGTTACAGAGGATGAAAGTTTAGGCTCCAGGAGAGGGAAGATGAACAGAAGTATAAATTATTCTTTTTCACTAGTATTTCATTTGATTTCTAGAAATGACTAATTACTAAGTTTTCAATCAAACGTTTTATTTTCCTGCAGATAGTTCACATTTAAAATATCCTTTTGTCATTCCTAGTTCCACCAGAGGGGGCTGAAACAACAACTGTTACTGTATAGCTATTTGAAGAATTTATTTACACATATATTGGTTTCTTGATTTTATGCATATTCTGTTTGATCAAAATATTAGTTTTGACCACAATTTTTAGTTGACTAGTGGGGGGGGTACTAATCAGGCTCAGCTAGAGGCCACATTACATCTGGTCCCTGACCAACACAAAACAATAGAAGATATCAAAGAGAAGCATGAGTGAGCATCACCTGATGCATTCATGTCAGACTGTAAGTACAGACATCATTGTATTTTGTCCCTCAAATAATCCATTACCAGTAACTAACATTAACTGCTGCTCAAAAAATACTACCTACATATTTTTATGTATTTTTTCCTTTTCATGCCTCTTATTATTTTCCCCGATATTATATTTTTTGGATTCCTTTAATTTTTTCACTTTTTGCTCTTTTCATTCTCTGTTCATCCTTCTTGATCTATTTTTCTTCCTTATATCTTTCCTTTAACTCTCCTTCAAAATATACCAATCTCTCTCTCGCTCTCTCTTTCTCACACTCTCTTGTTCTGTCTCTCTCTCTCTCTCTCTCTCTCTCTCTCTCTCTCTCTCTCTCTCTCTCTCTCTCTCTCAGAGGCCTTGTACTGAGTTGTGCTCTAAACATCAGCCCTGCTCTGTGCTCCTCTCCGATCGCCCCACAGTAAGATTATTTCCTGCTATTTTATTGTCAGAAACCTAAACGTTTATTTTATTGTCCCCCTGCAGTTTGACACTGTAGCAGACTGTGTTGAGATCAGCAACGTTATGCTTAAAAGCTACACTGTGTACACTGAGGTATGAGATTGTGAGCTCGTCCGGGTGCTTCCCTCCGCATGTCTCACTTGTGAGTGTGTATAAGCATGCTTTTTTGTGTGCCTGAGTGTGTGTGTTTGTGTATTTCTCACACTGATAAAGGTTACATGAACCAGGCAAGTCACATGGTTTCTTTTTACATCAGTGAGAACAGGAAGATGTATGATAATTAATCTTACATATTTTGAAATTAATGATTCTGAACATAATAAGAAAATAAAAAAAGAAGAGGATTGGTTCCCTTTCCTGTACCATCTGAAGATCCAGTCCTTGTTGAGTAGTGCCCCCTGTTGACTGTTAACATGATGACAATGGCACCTAATACAAGTTTAAAATCAAATGTAATAATATTAAGTGTTATATTTTATTTAGATTTTAGATGTTTTCATGTTTAGGTTTAATAATCAAGAGTCTTTGCTGTGTGATACCTAAATGTATTTGAGCTTTGAATCTTGTTTTGTTATTTGTTTGAAGAAATAGAATAATGTGTTGGTTGGATTTGCAGGGTTTTGCATGTTTTATCTCATAGACAAGATTATATTCACCTCACACATCTGCTCACCACATTGAATGTGTTATTGTGTTAACAACAGTAATAAATCTGTCCCTCAGGGTCTGACAGACACAAAGATCATCGGCAGCAGCTCACGGTTCAGCCCCATGTCTGTCTTGCGGGTCCCCAGCCAAACAGACCTCAGTCAAGCCTACTCCCAGCATTCCCTGCACCGCAGCGTCAGCCAGCTGATTGACATGAAGTCACTGATGAGAGAGGAAGAGGGAAACTGGGACAACACACTGGGACATGACTCCGGGCTGGTGAGGAAGGAAATATGTTTACATTTTATGTACAGTACTGTAGAGTTGCTCCATGTTACAAGCAGCAGTGCCAACACAAAGGGATTATTTTACTATCAATAATGTAAAAATATGTGTGGGTAGAAACCAGTTGTAGCTCATATGAAAATATACCCATACGAAGAAAAAGAAAATCAGTTTGCCTCATCAGGCTGTATTATGTTATTCTGTTCATGTTTAACACAAGCTGATTTAGTTTGGCCCCAGAGGGATAAAGCATCTGAAATCTACACTGTGCATTCAAATAACATTTGCAATCAAATATCTACCTTTGAAAATGCTCTCTGTCCCCTTGTCACTAACTCCAGTGCTGTGACTGACTCTTTCCTTTCAGTACGGGGAGGAGGATGAGTTCGTGGACGCCATCAAGGCCTTAAGTTCTGTGAAAAAGGAGCACACCATGTTCACTGACACTCATCTGTAAGAGACCATCCTTCATCTATCCAGGTATCACAGCCACAATCCAAAAGTGTTAGCGGAGGATGGGCAGGAGCTCGAGCAGGAACTGGAAGTGTGAAAATGATTAAGACATTTACAAGGGTTGAAATATAAATTAGGAAGTGGGACAGTCTGAATTTAAGATAAAATCCTGTAGATAAGAAACAGACATAAAGACTGTTTTTTAGTTTCTGTTTTACTGCAGAATTCATCTTAAACCCTAATGAATCAGCTCATTTTAACCAACTGTGTGTGTACGCGCACGTGTTTGTGTGTGTGTGTGTGTGGATTATATTCCTAAAAGTGTTATATCTGAAACTGCTCAGTTTGATAACCAGAGCATTCTTTAAATGAATGACAGCTCTTCAACTGAATGATCAGGGTGTTAATATGATTCACTATCTCTGCTTGCCAACTGTTAGTGGTTTTCTTATTCAAAAAATGTAGAAAGATCTGATGCTTTGTTGAGAATCAACCAGACTGTAGAAATGACTTCATGTCACAGGTTTCAGTCGCCTCTTGTGCTTCAGCCAGCTGTTGTGCCTAGAAAGCTTCAACATGATGTGCAGCAGTCGTCCTTCAGATGTAACGAGACAAATGGCCTTGGTGACATAAAGAAAAATGCCAACTAATGTTTTTTTTTAAAGTTTGAAATGTGGCTGGGAATCACAGATGTGCCGTCTGGTTGTTGTGATTATGTGTCGTGACTTTAAAGCCCATTCTGAGATTTTAGGTGATCAGTGGTGGACATATAGTTTACATTGAATTTTAGAAAGTAGTGAACATAATGAAGTCGAGCTTTGTACTGAAGCTAAGTGTCTAGAATCTAGAGTTGTTTGCCGCCTTTATTTTTTTGAAGCAAACACTTGTTTATATCTTAATTCCGCAGGTTGGGTCTCCACATTGTAGATTATTTATCGGGGCAGGATGTTGAGCTTCTGTCAAATCTTGATGGGTTTACATGTTTTTTCCGTAAAAAATTCAAGCTGATTGTTATAGATCCTTTTCTTTTTTTACACTGGCAGTATTATTTATTTAATGTCTTATTTATAGACGTTCATTGATAAATGTTCTTGTTTTTCTGGGAAATGATAAATAATGACCAATGTTCAAGAAAATGCTGTTTTCTGTTTGTGTCCTATCAGTTTCTTTACATGAAACATGTATTAAAGAGTTTACACTGGTCCTGTAGGAGCTGTGTCCCCTTTACCTTCCTGTGTTGGCTGCACACACGTCATTTTACTGAATGACAATGAGACCAGTGTCCTATAACTGTTTAACAGAAGAACCACAGACAACTTGTAGATGTGTAATATTGTTTTTACTCCATTGTGAACAGAGACATTAATATTTAAAAGCAGCATGTCAAAATAAAAGACAAGACACATCATGTCCATGTTCAAGCCATGAATAATAAAATTAGTTCATTAGGGACGAGAAGGCATCAAAATGATAAAGGACCAAAACTCCACGAGTGATACATGAACATTTGTTCCATGATGAGTAATATTGTGCTATTGTGGTTTAAGTATTCATTTCAATTGTAGAAAAACTATGATGAAAGCTGTGTTTTACACAAACAGGTGAATGATTTGCATTAGTGTGTGTGTGTGATGAACAGACAAGCTTAAAATATTTAAAGCAACACAATGTAACTTTTACTGGGCAACAGCGCCCTCTGCAGCCACATGTAAAGATAGATTCTGTTCTGTTGACGGGGGCTCCGACTGTCTAGTCCCTCTCACTGATCTGAAACACAACTGCATGCTGGATATTACCCATGATCCCCCGCTTCATGAACCAGAAGAGCTGCCGCTGTAACAATACACCAAACTCTGTTTAGAATTCTTCATATTTTAAAACCTCTCTGGTTGAGTATCAAAGATAAACGCTGGATTCTAATACGTTTTTAACTAATCTACAGTTCAGCATGACTCACAATTTAGAGGAACAGAGATCCCACTCGCTCGCCCAAAGTTACATAAAGTAAGAACAGAGGAGTGGGAATTAATGCACCTTTCTTCAAATTCAAAGTCTGTGCAACATCGAACTCATCTGCTGCGATTTAAGGTGAAAAGTTGCATTGTGTTGCTGTAACGAACAGATTACACTTGTTATAACACATTTTTACAAACAGTAGGAATCCATAGTTGAATGCTACACAAAGCTCATGGGTTGAGTTTGTAAAACACATGTGCCATCAGCTGCACAGCGACTTCCAGTCAGCACAATCCAACAGCAGCACCAACACACAGAGGGGCCCGCGCCTGCATCGAAACTCTGCAGCTGTAGTTTAGTTTTGCTCCTGCGTCCCTCGAGGGGACGTCGAGGCAAGTTTGAAATTAAAAAAGTGGCAGTAACAACCCAGCCTCCTCTCAAGGACGCCAGTCTGACAAGGGCACTTCTAAAACATTCACAGCCACATTCACAGCTATTGTCAACCACCGAGAGAGGGAGAGGCTGTGAAAAGAGCTTGTGGAGTGATTGTAAGGGACAGTATGGCCCTGAGCTACACACACACACACACACACACACACACACACAGGGTTTTATTAAACTCATAAATCACAATGACGACAGACGGCGTCTCAGAGAGGAGACTGTCTGAATGAGAAGGTTAGTGAAATGAAAGCGCTGGGGAAACACGCACACGCACACACACACACACACACCTATGTGACACGCTAACAAACAAAGACTGTGCACTTTGGCAAGGTATCCCCACAAACCAGGTGCTAACAACTCAGCAATGACTGGCAGCACCTCATACCTCATTCAACCTGTTTGTCTTATTACTGCGTCCAGATTTAAAGGTGAAACTGCTGATTCAACGTAAACAGCTGTAACTTTTTGTTTTATTATTAATATTTAGCATTGATAAGTTTGTTTGGATTAATTGCACCTCATCAGACACACGGTTTTCAAAGGTTGACATCTCAGATCGCAAATATGGTTTTTAATTTATGTTTTCTATTAATATTCATCTGTGGTTAACATTGACCTGGAAAACTGGAGTAAAGTAAATTATCACAGAACAATTTGTCTTATTGGTCTACACGATGTATTAAAACATGCATGATAATTATTATTAAGAAAAAGAAAAGAAAAAGTAAACCATCAGTCTACTCATTGTAAAATAAAAACTTTTAAATCAGTGTTGTAGGCAATAAAAAGGCAATGAACCAACAAAACATTACAACATAATGCAGCATTTCTAACACAAACACACACACACACACAGTGATGTCCAGATACAGATATGTAAACTCACATAAAGCTGGCTGTAATGTGATATCATGTTATGTAAACACAGCCAGAGAGGAAGTGAGGGACGACAGAAGACAGATGTTTTCAGAGGACACTCAGTTATGTGCTTAAACACACTTTTAACTTTATATTTTATATAAAATAAACAATAGAACGTTACTTTAATATTAGTCTTAATAGTGCAAGTGCAAACGCAGTAAGGTCCAATAGCAGGGTAATATCAATATAGGCATCATACATGGATATGATTATTCACAATATATATGACAAACAACAGTGTATCAACACACATCAATGCATCCCTGTTAGGACTTTGTCTTGAATATGTTTGTCTACTTTCTGCACAGTTATATCAAAATGTGAGTGTTTGTACAGGCAGGGACGATGAAGTCTGTTTATGTTTTATACTGAAATGAGACACAATGAATGAGGTTAAATAGCTGCTCCATTTGGCAAATTATAATAAACATTTCAGTTTTTTCTAATTACATCTATCTATTTTATCATCATGTATTTTTACAGCATTTTGTCCCTAGAGTTCAAACAAAGTACCAACAATCAGGAGCTGGTCTGGGTTTTGGTGACTTATCCCACACAAACAGGAAGTGATGTCTTACATTGGATCAAACCTGTTTTGAACAGGAAAGAAACGGCTTCACCGCCAAATAAAGGTTGCTGTCATTTTAATTTGTACTATCCAGTCCTTCAAGCCTTCTACTATATAACTATATAACCAAGGTGCTTTACTTGTGTCTCTTACAAATACACTGTTTTACCTTTACAAGAACAAGCTGGAGATTAAAGTTCTCCAGAGGAAAAGAGAAGGAGCTTCCAGTTAGAGCCTCCTCCAGGATTGTTTCCAATAGATACCTAATGCCTCTTAATTCAAATGATCACCAACCTGGTGTTAATCCATCATTTGTGGCTCCACTATGAGCTCCATCATCACAAGCCTTTGGTCAGAATCCTTTTCAACCAATAACTGTCACACAAATAAGGCACTGCAACAGTCGTCCAAAACAAGACACAATAAAGATTTTTAAAAGAGGGAGTAAAGTGATGTAGTGTAGGTCCTTGTCGTGAGGGTAGTTATATTGTGATACTGTAAAAAAATATATAAATAATATTAAGTGTAATCTTGTGCAGGCACCACTATAAGAAAACAGAACACAAGTCTGTTCTTAAGAACTACAAGCAGAGGTGTAACGCATGCACCTAACGATATAAGAAAAGGGTCATATGAAAACCATAAAGCATTGAAAACAGATTTTGTTCCAATTTAAAATGTACCTAAAGGTGATCACTGTCAGTGTTAGTGCTACTCTGGCATCTTCAATGGATAAATCAGCTTATGAGGTTTCAGTTGTGTGCCACCAATTTGTCTTCCAGTTTACAAATATTGTATTAAATGCCTCAGATTGTTGGACTGTACTGTAAAGGTCCCACTCTGCAGAGTGTGACGCTCCTCGGTACAACAATAAGCAGTTAGCCAGTTTATAATAAACAAGTTAAACAACCAGCTGTAGTGAAAAGCAGGTTTGAGGATTCCTTGTTTCTCAGGTCATCAGCTATGAGTCTCACTATTTGGCGATCCTCGTGACTTCATGTTTGTTTTAGCTGTCATGCATCATAACTCCTCTGTTGCATAGTTGTCACTGAGCTGTCGAATCACAAACCTAAAGAGGTTTTACTGCGTGATGGAGCCACAAGCTGACTTCACTGCTCGCAGTCTGTTCACTTCTACTGTCACTGCTCTATCAACAATAACTGTTGTGTATTTTTGGGACACATCGATTCAAGTAGCTGCCAGGATTCTGGCGAGGGTAAGACAAATTGCACATGTAGTCGGAGATGATGAACTTTTCAGCAACCTCCTGGTTGAAGTGTCTCCAATGTGAGGTTGTGCATCTTTTTTGTGTTTTATATCATTGGCTTTACAAATAAAATCAAATAGAATCTGAGAGATTACTCGAGAATGAAAAATAATTGTTATTTTAGGATCTTAAGAAATGTTTCAGGTGATTATTGTTTGAATCTGGATGCTTTGTGTTTAAATTGTTAAGGTCAGTCATTCATACCAGAGTATGAATATTAACACTTTACAAATCTGATAAAAGAACAAGGGGTGTATCTTTCTTTCTTCTACTGTGTAGCTGTTGTTCTCACAAGCTACACTCTCCTCAGGTAGAATCAAAAAAAACCTGTTCTGTGACTAGTACTGTGCCGTACTATCTTTTTTCATTTTAATGAACCTTGATGACTTAATGGATTCAGTCTTTTCTGTGGCCTGACACCCGATAGTGCGTCAAACCAAATAAGGCCGCTACACACTTTTCACGATACCAGAACAGAGAGACTGTTGCCTCCTTCTGTAGTGACTACATGTTTGTGAAGCTGCCACATGAACAACTATCTATTCCAGATGTTCTCCCGAACTGAGCTGGCACACTTCTATCAGACTCTTGTCTCAAAGCTCTGACCCCTTCTCTGATCTGTTCAGATTAAAGCATAAACCAACAACAAACAGAGCTTCATTTCACCAGAGTGATCAAACAGAAAATATATTCCCGCTCCGGGTGAGATGTCCTGCTCCTAGTGCAGGTGTAATGTTAACATTAAAAGATTTTCAGCCTTGGGATCAAACACAGTGAAAAACCTGTCATTACCTGTGGGCTCCCAAAACCAACAAATCATTTTCCCATTTACACCTCGAGCCCTGCTTCATATCCAGTCTGACGCAGTAAGTTCAACAGGAAGCCTGCATGAAATGATTCCACTGACTGGGATCACAATAACTGGAGGTGGGCCTGTTGCGCTGTCACAGGCTGCTGTCCTGATTGGACGGCTCAGGGGCCAGCTTCCTGTGTCGCGGTGAGGTGCAGGAGGCCAGTTTGGTTGGGGAGGGGGAGGCGTTTGCAGATGAGTCGCTGCCGCCACCATCTGACCCGGAGGGGAGGGAGGAGAGGTGAGGAACTGGAGGAGCCCTCTTCCTCCCTAGAAAGCCTCCTTCTAGTACTCCCCTTTTCCTCACACCTCCCTCTGACTTTGCCCCTTCTCCTCCGAATCCCCCACCCTCTCCCTCCTCTGTTGGGTGCACCTTTTTCCGGACGTCTCCCCCTGGAGTCGGGCTGTCCGGAGGTTGGCGTGAAGTTTCTTGAGCACCTTCTGCCCTCACCCCAGATACAGCCCCAGCCATCAAAGCCGCAATGTTCGTGCTAGAGCTGGCACAGGTGGTTCGACAAGCCCAGAACTCCAGCGTCGAGGCTCTCCTCTCACTGTCCTCAGGCCCAAAGTCACAGAGTGAGCGGCGGGCGTCGGTCACATGGCTAGGGCCCTGGGCTGACGTCTGACCTGTGCCCTCCAGGACTCCCCGGTTCAGGCTGAAGTTCTGGAAGTCTCTGTGGAAAGAGAAGTAGATGCAGGTCAGTTACTGGTGGAAAGACAAGAACAGCTCAGCATTTTCCAAGTGCAAATGCATGCAGTGTATTCCGACAGTTAGCACACAAGAGGATGCACACTAAGACTGGATTTTACTAAGTTTGTTAATTGGTTGGTTCAACTATCTAAGTAATATATATATATTTATTTTATAAAAAGTTTAATCCATAGTGTAGTACTTGTGCTGCTGGCTTTTATTTCATTTTATTTTTTGAGGATTTGAGAAGTTGCTTGATGATTCTGCTGCAACCCAAATGAAAAGTTAAATAGAATTTTGTTTGTGGAGCTCAAAGTGCACAAAAATGGCATTTACAAATGTAACAACGATGTGTGCCTGTTACTCTGCATAAACCACAAAATATGTTGTAAACTGTTTTTACAGTGAGATGTCTTAGAACTTATTGAACAGTAATCACACTATTATTATTATTATGTGTAACTGAAGCATTGCCCCTGGTTTCCTTTCTGTATTTCTTTTCATAATTTGCAATAAAATGGAAAAAATAAAACCCCTTTAAAATAAAGAATTTCCAGAGTCAAACAAATATCATTTCACCGGTAGCTGTGGAAGGACTCTGTTCGTCGAGCGCGGGCCAGCAGGGGGCTCTCTCTGTAGGGCCGCACAGCTGCATAAGTAGCCTGACTCTCTGGAATGGGCTCCTGTGCCTGTAACTGCAAACTGAAAGAAAAAGAAAGTACGACGGTCAGTAATAGTACTTGTTTATCTTGTGAATTGAAAGGATACTTTTGGTTTTTCATTGTGTTTATGAACCATATATTTGTAAATGCAGAATTAGGACAGGTTGAAAGTAACTAGTTGTTTCCTTTAGTGTGTATGTGTCTTTAATGTGGTGTGCGTGAACTTTCCAACCTGGAGCAGGACTCTCGCAGGCGTGTGTGGTGCAGCACAGAGGGGGCGGGGCTGATATTTGGTGTGGCACAGCGGGAGGTGCTCAGGTCGCATTGGTCCAACAGCTGCAGCAGCTCCTCCTCTGTCGGTCCTCCTGCCTCTGTCAGCAGGACCGGAGCAGCTTCACACACAGCATCCCATCAAAAGAAATGCATTTTAGAATGGATAGTGTGGTATAGATTGAGTAAATACACAAACAAACACACACACACCATTCTCTCTCTCTCTTTCCCCTCAGTCTCTACTTCCTCACCCTCTTTCTTCCTCTCCTCTCCTTTGTTAGCCGTGTCCATCGCAGTGGTCAGGTCCCACATTTGGATGCTGCCGTTGCCGTGGCCAGTGAACAGATAGCGCCGGGGGCGGGACCCCATCCGACTGGAGCCTTCGCACTCCCGCACCATGAAGCAGGAGATGGTGGTCCCGTCCACTGACTGCACCTCACAGATCCTGAGAAACAGAAAAACCTCAGCCAAGCAGCACAGGTCAAACAAAATGGCCGACAGCCTGAATAAAGATGAAAACAGGAAGTTAAGGAGCAGAAGCATCATGCTAACCCTCCTTCCTCCCAGTGTGGCTGTAAAAGACAAAGGTCAAAGGAGCAGAGATAGAATCAAGAGGCATAGATGACATTAAACCTTTTTCCAGTAGATGAGAGTCTCACAAACAGCTTGTGGGTGATCGGGATGACCTTCTGAATGAAAACCTGCTGATCGTCTCGTTCTCCAAAAGGACCTGAGAGCAGAAACACACCAACTCATTTTTAACTTCTTACAGCAAGCATGCAAATAAACCACTACAGAATACTGTCAGAAAATACAAGAGCACAATCTTCAGAAACTAGGCAACTGGACAACAAGACCTCATATTCGTTTCCACATTCCATATGTAAATTATTTAAATCCGTCTTATCGCTCACCGATATCATTCCCAGAGCAGTAGCTCCCGTGGCTCTCCGTCTCCTCCAGGGACAGGATTTTGAAGGAGGCCAGAGGGGTGGAGCCTGGCTGGGTGGAGATCATGCCTCTGAAACGTGTCACCGTCCACGTCCGAACGTGATTGTTGTCCGCGCACACTAACACACAGAAAAACACAAACAACCACACAAGATTTCAGTTGCGGGTAAACTATACACACAGATACGACGCCACAATGCACGAGAGGTCATTCGATTAGTGACAGTCTGCATTTAAGCTTCTATTACCTATCAACCATCAGCAGGGACCTGTTCCACCTTCCTCACCTGACACCAGATGTTTCTCAGACAGCATGATCTTCGTCACGGGGCTCCTGTGCACAGTGAACGTCTGAAAGAGCTGGGGCCCTGAGCCCACTGTCTCTGGGTGCTGCACGATCACTCTCACTGCACCGCTGCTCGTCCCATAGGCGATCTCTATCCAGTTCCCACTCACACCTGACAGCAGACAGAAAAACACGTCAGGTCAGTGACTGTGACTTATGTTCCATCTAAACATGTCTGCTCTGTGTGGAGCCCAGGACATGAAACTGATCTGAATCCATATGTTACGGAGAAGAAATGGCAACGATTTCTGGCGTTAATTTTCTCTTTTCAGGAAGAAAAACAAGAACCAGGAGAAAGCCTTACTGGTTTTAGGTGTGAGGTAGACAGACAGCGCGGTGATGGCATCGTTCGATGGGTCGTGATAGAGCTCAGTCACCAGAAGATCATTGTCCTTCATCCTCAGGGGAAACTTTTGCATGTCTGGAAAAAGAGAGGAATTCATGAAAGAGCCTCATTTGTTGCACGTTTTCTTGAACGAGGGATTTACAGATATGACTTCCCTAACATCCAATTAACTGAATGACAGACAGAAGATAGCGATGTGTGTGTTTGTGAACATGTGTGTACCTATGTAGTAGATGGAGCCATTGTTGCAGCCCAGGAGTAAAAAGGATCCTGCTGTGTCACAGCTGGTGATGGGAACAACATCTTGAACCTAATAGACAAAACAAATGTGAACTCTCAATCAGCACAGTGTTGTTCAATGTAGTCTGTGATACAGTCTGTGATCAAATACTCAACTAATCACCTTTATATTATGAACTGTACACTTTGACATTTTACCTCAGAGCATAGAAACACAAACACACCCTTCCTCCACCTATCTATGTCTCATCCAAACACACACACACACACACCCCTCCCTTCCTCCACCTATCTATGTCTCATCCAAACACACAACTGCACATACGTCTTCTTACCTGCCAATGTTGTGTGACAGCATTCCACACCCCCACCTTCCCTGTGTGGCTCGTAGCCACCAGCTGGTTCCCAATGAAAAAGAGATCATCAACCGGTACACTGAGACTGAACACACCTGAGAAAGTGAAGAGAGAGTTATGGAGCCGAAGGCGGAGTGAAGGTTGAGTCACGTTGAGACTGTGTCATTACTTATCACTTCTCAGTCTGGACCATACTTTTGATCTAAATTGTAAACGTACCTATCTCATTACCACTGCCTCCATCATGGATGCTCCAGAGGATGATGCTGCTTTCAGAGGCAGCGGCCACCATCTTGTCCTTGTCTCCATGCGGGCCACCCACCACCTTGGCATTAAGCGCGATGCGTTCAATGGTCCGGTCGAGGTAGGGAGAAGAAAACACCTGCTGCCATCCTGAGGATTCCTTTATCCTGCAATGAAATCAAACACAACTATTTTGCACTAATTTCATTAACTACATTTCCCATTATACAGTGCTTTGTAACTTCAAAGTTGAGGACAGCAGCTTTGACGAAGTTGGATCATTTTGCCTATATAAATCTTTAATTCTGTCTTCTCCCGTCATGTCTTGACTTTTATTACCAAATAATTAATATTTAAATTAACACAATCCCTAACCATGCTGTAAAAAGATCAGCTATTGGTTCTTTATCACGAAACCATTCAAAACACTTTGTTCGCACCTTGTTTGTTTGCTTTAATGAAAATAATAAATTCACTAATCTGACTAAAAAAGAACTGAGCATAAGACGAGAGCTAGTGCACAGGTACAGATGAAGTACTTTAATAATTAATGAGAAATTGGAGATACGACAGATAATGACGCCACCTTCCAATCTTAAATAATTGAATGCCTCACTTTAACGAACTACAGAGCGAATGAGAAACGTATTAACGCACTGTGTTGTGTCAGTGTTGTTACCTGTAGCAGATGACATAGTGGGCGTAAGCTGCTACGATCCAGTTGTGGTGCCCTGCTACAATCAACACCTTCCTGGGGTCAACAATGGGACCTACACACACACACACACACACACACACAAGCAGAAAATATGCACATTGATACACTTCTTTGATAGTTTGATAAGTGCATTATGTTTCCACATTATATTTCATTATTGAATGTGATTATCTGAATCACTGGGGGAAAAGAAGTGTATTAATATCTAGAGCCAGACACAGAGTATTTGTTTACTGCAGCTCATTACAGCCTCTGAGGTCATCGTCAACAGAGAACCGGCCGATGTGAAACTAGGCTACATCAGAGCGAAGTGTCAGGTCACATTAGCTGAACCATTAAGGCACATTTAAGGCAAAACACACACAGATGTGGAAAAGCATAAACTACTTGTATCTATACTCTCTCACTATTACCTACATACAGATGTTGAGCACGTGTGAACATGAAAACAAACCCAGGTTGTATTGGTATGTGTGCTTATACTCACACACACACACACACACACACACACACACACACACACACACACACACACACACACAGGCGATGTAGGTCTATATTCCTATGGACATTTTATGATTTTCTTTCTATGCTAAGATGTTAGAGGATGGATTTCTAGCAGTTACACACACATATCTATTCCACAGATTATCATTATTAAGTATCTTTTCACTACATAAAGCTGATCCGGGCCACTCACCCAGTTTGTGGTTTTCATCTGCTCCAGGTGAAGCAGGGAGGGAAGGGTGAGGAGGGGGGCCGGCACGGGTGAAGCCCTCTGCTCCACTCGGACCCGGCCGCTCTTCAGAGGAGGAAGCCAACGCTGCTGAAGCAGTGTTCGATTTACGGGCCGGGATGGCTGGCAGGGAAAGATTTGCTGAGATTAATACAAATTTTAATAAAATACTTGGAATTAGGTAATTTCTGTCCTGGAACATTTCTGTGGAACATCATTCGAACATTCACTCTATTTTACACCATTTTTCTGATGCTCTGTTTCATCTGATTACCTGGGGGTGGCAGGTAACCATGGAAGAGAACACTACCACATGATGAGCGGTCCAGTTCCTCACACAGCAACAGGCGCCGCACTGAAAACACACACACAAACAAACACACACATAAATTGCAACAGATTACTCCAAAACATTGTTGATCATTTCATCATTAATTGCTATAAAAAAAATTCCTTTTGATCTATGAAATTAAAACATGAAACCCTTGCTCTCCAATTTGTGTTTATGTATTACTCTGTAAAGTATGTCCCACTGTTCTTTTCATGACGTTAAGTATGTGATCACTATCACTGATCAGGTGATCACTACTAGAATTACCCTAATATTGTAGGGAACAATGTAGGGAAGTAATAAACTGTGAAAGAGGAAGTAAAACATTAGACAGCACGGAATTGACAGTTTTAATATTTAGACCTCGGTCTAAGTGCAGCTGAAGTAAAAGTACAAGAAAACAATACAGAAAACATTTCACCTTAACAAAAAAATGTGTTACAAGAGTGTACTGTATGCAAAATATACCGTAGATTTTCACAATATTTCTAAGCATCAGTGCTTGTGCCAAGAACACAGCCGCTCTCTGAATTTACCCCATTAAACTGTGTGCTGTCAGGAACGTACCTAATGGAGTTATCCCATAAAACTCTGCTTCATGTCTCAGGACGCTGATGTTGACACCCCTACAGACAGAAAGAAAACGGCACAAGTATTATATGAGACCCTGCTCACAACTCAATATATATAAGTATGTATATAGTATTCCTAACATGAACATTCAGGAATATTTTCTGAATGTTGCCTTGGCTCCTTACCGCAGGTCCAATTCTTTGGTTCGGAGAAAATTCAAAATTGGTGCAAAAGCTGTGGGGTCTCTGTCAATAAATATCTGGAAGTGAGGAATAAATATATTATAATGCAAATGCAGGGTTTCATTAACCATAAATTAAAAAGAAAATGGTGAGGATTCAAAAACTTCCCCAGTTACTTGTGTGTATGTTGTTTACTGGTCTTCCAACACTTACAAAAGTGTAAGAGCACATTGTATTATCTTATTTGATGTGTAAAAACATGTATAACACATTACAACAACAGAAATAGAGCATGTAAATAGTGCTACAATTAGGTTATTAGGATTTCACATAAATGAATATCTCCATGGGCTGTTTTACTACTTCCTGACATTTTAGTGTTTTAGTGAAAGTACAAATCAATACATCATCCCAAACTTTGACCATTAAAGAAATTAAATAATGATTTTTTTGACAGTATTTTTTCAACATGGCCACAAATGGTCTGATTTTAGTTCCTGATCACAAACAGACAACCTTAAGGCAATGTGTCATATTTCAGTGAATTGAATCATTACACCATCGACATCATGTTCTATCTGCTGGAAGCTTAAAGATAATTTTTAGATGTTGAAGTCGACATGACCTGCGGACGCTGTCCTAGTTTTGGAATAAGAAGCGACAAAGGCTTTACTCACGGCTCCCGTTTCATCCCGAAGAGTGGATATCCTTCCACTCAGCAAACTGAAAACACACACACACAGACACACACAAACACACAGTCCTCCAGTTAAACCAAGCACTTCTCCATTTCCACATTGACTGACCAGCAGTGTTACCACTACCTGCAGTAACAGTAACAAAAACTCAACAGTATAACCTCAGCACAGCGGTGATGGTTAAAAACAACGTCTGTGCTGATATTTTATCGAACATCTGATAATAAAAGTTTTTTTTTAAAGAATTGACTTTACATTGGCTGCAGACTGGAGACAGCTAGAGGAGACAGCTGGGGAGACAGACCTACAGACTGACAGACCGACAGACTGACAGGTGCTCTGGCAGACAGTCTGACAGCATTAAGCATTACTTCAGTCAGCTGTTGTCAAACTGTGAGCTCACTGTGTGTTCCCCAGTATAGCGCTGGAATCACAGGAAGGATTTTTCAAAAAGGCATGCAGACAGATGAAGATTCTTAAAATATGGAACACATGTTTGCAGTGAATCCTGTGTAAATACAAGATTTAAGTATCACTCAAATAGCAAAAAAACTACATTTATTAATTATCTTTGTTCTACAGACTATAATTGTAATTCATTGACATTTCCCATCACCAGTATGCTTGATATGAATCAAGGAAGCCAATAATAAAGATAATATCATTTTCTATAATAACACATTATATATTTTTATCTCTGATTGATGGTTGCTTGACATTTAAACTGTTTTGAATACTTTCATAATTTTGTCTTATGAACTTTGTTGTGAAAAGTGCAATAGAAATAAAAAGGTGTATCATTATTATTGTTCTTATCATTATGGTTATTATAGTTCTGATTTGAAATATGCTTATGTTATACAACTTAGATAGATAGATAGATAGATAGATAGATAGATAGATAGATAGATAGATAGATAGATACTTTATAAATCCCGGGGGAAATTCACTTAATGTGGTTATGCAAACATAGTCAGCTTCATGTTTGTTACACACACCCAAACACTGCTAAAACAATTTGTGTTTATGTCTAATCTGATGTGGTGGTTAGATTTGAATATTCCACAGAGCAGCCTGCACAGCACGCATGTGAGCCCTCACTAGTTGACCATGGCACCAACCTGGAGAAGAAGGAATCTGGGATCCACATCAGGGTCTGTCTGGAGGTGCTGAACCTGTAAATACATCATAGAACATGTATAACAAACACAGTGACAGGAGGCGTGAACAGTCACAACACCGACTGGTGCAGAGTTAAAGTGCTGAGGAGAAGCATCAGTCTAAACACACACATGTACACTGTGTACAGTTGAAGAACAGAGCCCACAGTGGATGTGTGCGTGAGACACAGAAAGAGCACATGAATAATACAAAAGGAATAAGCACGATCATCCATGTCTGCTTGGCCGTCACGCATGTACGTGGCCAGAGATCACGTCACCCACATGATGACCAGCATCGGCGGACAGCTTACCTCGTCCCGCCGACGTTTAGCTGGATGATCTCCCCCATCCCGCCCGTCAAATTGTTGCCGTTCGTGGCCATGACGGAATCGAACCTGCCGGGGTGGTCGGAGGGAAAGTGGCCGCTCCGTTACACCCGTCTCAGCTAGCGTTGCTAACGCTCAGCTGCTGTCCAGACTCTCCCTCCGCCTCACGACCTCTCCCTCGTCCCACCTTCCATGAAAGAGCCCTCACACACGACCCCTGAGGACGGCGTCCGTGTCGCTGACCCTCCGCATGGTGGGCGAGGAGAGACGGAGCCTCTTCAACCAGAGAACGGACACACAACGACTCCTTTATCCGCCACTGTGACTGTTAGCATCGTTGCTGCGCATGTAAATCATCGTGAATAATATCTTGCGCAGAATTTTAGCGACGTGAAAACAGCTGTACAGACGTTTGCAGCCGAGGCGAGAGCGTTCACCCCTCACAGCTTCCGCTTCGGCTTTAATCGGTAATTAGACAGCTAAGTTAAACTCTTCTTTTTTAAATTAATACATGTGTTTAGTCTATTGTTCACTGCTAATGTATGTAAGATATAAACACACTTTAAATTGTCGAACAGGCCCTTACTTAAACCGACTGCTTTACGAACTAGCCTTGGGGGAACTATCTTGATCGCTGCTCACTATCAAACCATGAGTGCGCTTGATTTAACCACAGGTTGACAATTTAATAAACTCTGCATGAAGGGGATAGATAATATTTCACTTAAAAACACTTTACTCTCGGATGTTTTTTTTAAATTTTATTCATTTTCTAAAATGTGTATTACACGTTAGATTCGTTCCTTTGTATTGTCTTCTCCTTTATGCACGTGATTCTATTGTTATCCATGTCACCGCTTGCACAGTTTGAAATAAAGAAGGGAAATAAAAGAAAAAACAATCAATCTCTTATAAGTGGATTCTATAATATATGAAATTAATGACTCTTGTTAGTTTTGTGGCCAAAAGGTTATGACAATAGATGACTATTGACATACCAATAACAATGTCTGTCAATTATGTAACATAAGAGGAATAAAATGACATAAGCTTTTTTAAACCTTCAACTCTGTCAACAATAATCATAACTAACAAACTAAATAAACATAATGCTGAGGAGGCACCTGCATCTCCTCAGTTCTCCCTACAGCTCTTCTTTTCTGGAACTGATGCCTATTAATCAACGGGCATGACGTGTTTCATTGACTGGGGGTCCTGGAACTTTCTCTCTTTGATTGGCAGAGCACATGGAAACATTTTCATCCATGCTATCGTCTCCTTTGGCACCTGTACCATTTGTGGCAGTTCTTCCCAAACAGAGTCTTCTGAGAAGGACAGTTTGAAATGGACCTCACAATGTATCATTTTCAGTGGATGAGGCCTGATCGGTGTCAGAATTGTCAAATGCATCTGCTACCTAATAGGGAAAACATTTCAACCCTTTGAGGTGTACAGTCACAAATGTGTGATCATTCTGAAAAACATTGTAAAGAGGATCCTTTGTAATTTTTTTGTTATACACATTTTTTCTAGCTGTTAGATTACAATACGGTATTTAAAGTAATGTGGAAAAAATTTGACAAAAACTGTAGATGAAATATTGTTTGAAAAGACATAAAAGAGTTAACAGAAAGCCTATCACTAACCGCACAGATGCTGGAGCCTTTCCACTCTTTGCTAAATGCTAGCTTCATAGGACCTAGCTATTTTGCTGACTAAAATGCTGACTAAAAAGACTGAATAAAATAACTATGCAATATTTGTAGCTTAGCCTATATCATAGTAAACCTCATCACTTACCAATGGGGGACGAGCCCTGAATCATGGAAATAACTTCAGTGGCTAGGTCGATTTTCGTTCTATTTTGATGAAGCCGCCATCTTGAAAAGTTTGTTAAGTTGCCTAAGTCACATTGCCTTTAAATTAAAGAGAATATTGAGCATCTCCTATTCATTTTTTTTACGTATAATTCCTGTTTTAGCACTAACTCCTCTCTGTTGGGTTTTGTCCGCGCAAACGAGCGCTCCCCTTAGTGCTGCCCCGCCCCTCCCACGTCTGCCAGCAGAAAGGGAGCTGAAGACCGTCAACACATTTTATGACGAAGCAGCACTTTTACACTCAAGTCGCCCGGTTTCTCTCTCGGTGTCAGCATGTAACACGGAGCTGTGGGTCCGGTGCTCGTCTTCAGTGACTCAGTGAGATTTTTCACCTACTGCGACTCAACTTTGAGTTGGCTGTTTATTTATTTACCCCCCCCCCTCCATTAGCATGTTAGCCGAGGGAAAGTTAGCCAAGGAGTGGGAGGCTGAACTTCTCGAAGCTAACGTTCAACATTAGCAGCCTCGCTAGCTACATTAGCAATTTGAGTTGGACCGAGTGTAGTTTTGTTGTCATGTGACTGTAACAGCGCTACAGACGAGGCTCTCGACTTCAGCTCGTCCCCCCAGGAGTTCACTCAACTGGGTGGGGAAAGTAGGACATGTCTGACAGTGATTGTTGTGACGTTATTTCCACAGGTTGCAGCAGTCCTTCAACCCTCTTTGCCCTCGTATGTGCTTACAGTCCTCTTCCTCGTTGATGGACGCTGGATTAACTTTAACTACGAGGAGGGGAACCCGCGAGACCGAGGCTTCCCGTCACTTGTTGCCGCTCAGGAACAGGAGCACAGCGAAGGAGAGCCGTGACTGGAGCCATGATGCTGGAGACGGAGAGTAAACCGGCTCCAGCTGCTGAGAGCAACCCGGCACAGGTCACAGCGGGACACGTGTCCACGAACACGCTGCAGGTACCCGGTGGAGCATCCGTGTCTCCGCCCGTGGCCTCCATACACTCTCACTCTCCTGCCCCCCCGGCGACCGAGGATGAGGATGAGAGTGAGGACGAGTCAGACATCTTGGAGGAAAGTCCCTGTGGCCGCTGGCAGAAACGCAAAGAGGAGGTGAGAGGGGAGCAGGAAGCTGAGCTGTCACAGGATCAGCTGAAAATCAAGGACAGAGTATTATATGTTCAAGAAGTTGTCTCTCTGTATCATCAAAGTTCCATTTGACTCTTGAGTATGTTTATTCACTGGTGTCATTTTGATTTGATCTATATTTAATTGTGTGGTTTCATTGACATTTCATAATTATTTTGGAAGAGGGCCAGAGAACAGGAGACATACACATTCAGCAAATAGATACAACACAACAAAGAGTTAGATAGTGAAAAGCAGCACAACAAGGGCTCATGTTCAGTACTTGTGAAAGTGAACCGAGCAACTGGGTGTGATTGTGTTTCTTGAAGAGGTTTCAGATCTCATCCAAAAGGCTTCTTCTGTTCAGGATCCAAGGGAGAGAGGCAGACCATCAGTCCCATTCACACAAGCAAGCTCTCACAAACAGTCTCCAATTAACCCAACCTCAATCTGCATGAGTACCCAGAGTAAACCACAGGAGAAACCCCACACAGGAAGGACCATGGCCCAACTGGGATTTAAACCAAACCAAAGTTTAACCCACATCAGTGTGATTAAAAACTACCTGAAATGACCGGAACCATCTGTGGAGCAAATTGTATTTGAAGACTTTATTTACGTAGAGGCCCGTGTCCCATCATCTAGCATTAAAAGTATGATCTCATGAGCCACTTTTCTGTTCCCGTTAAACGTAGGTGAATCAACGTAATGTACCCGGGATAGATGCTGCGTACCTGGCTATGGACACAGAGGAGGGTGTGGAGGTAGTTTGGAATGAAGTCATGATCTCGGAGAGGAAGAACTTCAAACTGCTGGAGGTGAGGGACGGTGTTACAGAGTAGGATTGAAACGGTTAACGATAGTTATTTTAAGGAGTTTGAACTCATTGTCACATATTTGTAACTTGTTTATGTCATTATTTATGAAATGTGATAGCAACCAAAACAAAATTGTCTCTGTGTGCTCACCCAAGCTGTAAATATTTCACCTCAAGATGGCTGTGTTAGGGAGGGTACAGAACCTATAGTCTGCCATCACTTTAACACCTGGCAAGCCACTCTCTTTTTATTTATTTTCTGTAAAGACTGTTAGTTCTCATAGTGTACCCTTAGTGTTGTTTCAGTATAAAACCTAGATCAGTTTCTCAAACTTTACCAATTAAGGTCCTTGAATTTGAGTGAAATTTGTAGAAAATCTATTGACTTAGATGTAAAAGAATGTGTGGGTAAGAGTTTTGAAATCGTGTTTTCTACTGGAAAGGATTGTGAGAGTTAATTCAGATGTGCTCTACTTGAACACATTTTCCTTGTATTTAGGAGAAAGTCAAGGCTGTATTTGATAACCTGATCCATTTGGAACATGCCAATATTGTCAAGTTTCACAAGTACTGGGCTGACACAAAGGAGAACCGGGCGAGGGTGAGTCTCAAACTTTTAAAAATGTCAATGAATCTTCTAACTGTCAGTTTCATTTATGAAATCATCACTTTCAAGCATTATGAAATTAAACACATTTTCTTCTGATTTATGATTCTTTGAATAATATCTGGTGTCGCCTAATGTCTTCTCTCCATCAGGTGATTTTCATTACAGAATATATGTCATCTGGAAGCTTGAAGCAGTTCCTGAAGAAGACTAAGAAGAATCACAAGAGTATGAATGAAAAGGTAAAAGTTGGCTGCGTGTAAATACACTTTAAATAACAAACTTTAATAATTTAGTCTTTTTTTAAAACATTTTTTGTGGAAAGTAACATTTCCTCCATAACTGAATAAAATTAGATTTTTGAGCAAGTTAAATAGTCTGGTAAACAAATGTATTGTGGTCCTGTGCACCAACTGGCCTCTTGATATAATGCAAGCCAAAGTTGATCCATACTGGCAACCAGCCAGGAAGCCTTCTGATAAGATGTATGGTTCTACAGGCTTGGAAGAGATGGTGCACTCAGATCCTGTCTGCTCTCAGGTTGGCCTTCCTTTTTAAGACATTATGTTCAAAAAGTTCAATAGGGACCCTCACAAGAAAATGCACACACATGGATAATAATCCAGACCCTCTCTTACATTATTTGTATGTATTTGTGAATGTGTTTTTTCCTATCGAGCAGTTATCTCCACTCATGTGATCCACCCATCATCCATGGCGACCTGACCTGCGACACCATCTTCATTCAGCACAACGGGCTCATCAAGATTGGATCAGGTATAGAATTACATTGGTTTGCTTCCCCTGTGTTAGGTAGAGGAGCAGCAGTGCTGCTGTTGGAGTCAAATTATACTAAATTATGGATGTAAAGATTTGAAATTTCGAATAATTTTATGCTAAATTTCCATAACTGTACCAAATGAGCCCTGCATATTGTGTGTGGACATGGGTGCTGTGCAAAGTTATTTAGATTTTCTTGCATTGACTCAGCTTCTAAACCTCGCTCAAGATTATAAACGTAGAATTATTTATAACGACTCTTGGTCCTCCCTCTCACATGCTTTCTTTCACTCCTTCCACCTGCTTGTACATCATTCTCTGTATTGTCCCTTGTCTCATCTACAGTTGCTCCAGACACTATTAACAGCCATGTGAAGACTTGTCAAGAGGAACAGAAGAACATGCACTTCTTTGCTCCAGAATATGGAGGTAGATATTTCTATGGTTGCTGATATTGAAGTTCTCTGAGCTCCAGAGTGAACTGAATGACACAGATGTTTTGGACAATATCCCTCAATTTACGTTTTTTAGGATAAGGTACTTTCAGCCATTAAAATGATATAGATTCTCACAAATATATCATATTAAGAGAATGGAATAGGACAAGGTATCTTTTTAAATGTTTTACAAAAGTGCCATACATGTTTGAGCAATATTACAATTTGTTTTTACTGGAAAAACTCATGTCAAACTTCTTAATAGAACTTGTGACATTCGTTATATTCTTCCCCTGAAATTAAAAATGATCTTCTCAAAGAATAAATGAAAAAATGTTTGTTTATTATTAAGATCTAAGTCTTGAATAAGGACAAAGTTCTGACATGATTTCTGTAATGATTGTTTCCATGTTATTCTTTCTCTCATTGTAGCTGTTGAGGATGTTTCTACTGCAGTAGACATTTACTCATTCGGCATGTGTGCATTAGAGGTGAGATTGGACCCATGATACATGAATTAATGTCTTGAGCCCTGCACCAAGGCAATGTGTCAATGCGTGTATTTTGCTGTGTTGCAGATGGCGCTACTGGAGATCCAGGGGAATGGAGAGTCCTATAATGTTTCTCAGGATGCTGTAAACAATGCCATACAGTTATTGGAGGACCCACTGCAGAGGGTAAGATACAGAGAGTAGTACGTGTTCATGAGAATCTTACAAGAAATTTAAACAAGTTTTTCTCATGGTTCTCATGTATGTTTGTTTTTGCAGGAGTTAATCCAGAAGTGCCTTGAGCGTGATCCAATAACAAGACCTACAGCCAGAGAGCTGCTGTTTAACCAGGCTCTGTTTGAAGTACCTCAGCTAAAACTGCTCGCTGCACATTGCATTGTCAGCCACCAACGTTAGTCTTGCACACACACAGACACACACACACATACATATCTATATATAAAGTTTGAGTAATGCGGTTTTTGTGCAGGTGTCTCATCTTATTCAAATGTTCTTAAATAATATCCAAATATTTAGACTCGATACCTGAAAATGCCCTAGAGGAGATAACCAAGAACCTGGACCCCAACCTGGTCATTGCTGAGAGTAAAGAGGGTGTTCAGCTCAAGTAAGGACCAGAAACTGGTGATTTAACAGGAGTCTATGTTTATTCTTCCAGCAATTAAAATCTCAACCATGTTGATTTTTGTGCATTTTATTGCTCTAGACTTATATATGTTGTATTATCTAATATATTCATAAATGATTTACTGAATTTGTAAGAATTATATCACACTTTGGATTTGTGGTTCTGTCTCAAACAAAATTATCAAGTGAAATTTGTATTTCTTCCCATAGGCTTTCACAGTTTCCTGCTTTAGAACTTGATAAATTCCTGGAGGATGTCAGGTAAGAAGCAAATCAGTGTTGTGTACTCCAAGGTTTTGAGCAAGCTCAGTGTGCATCCTGTGAAAATGTTCATCTAATTTAATAAAGCCCCAAGGATATTATACTGTGTGGTATCCAACCACACGGGGGCAGCAGTGGGCTATGTGACTAACTCTGTACCTCTCAATGAAATGTTCTTTCAGGACGTGCTGAAGTGATATAGTCTTGCATTAGTCCTAAATACCTTGATTTATGCTATTTTAACATTATAGTTGAAGATTTTGTGTTTTAGATTAGCAATAGATTCATTTTGTAAATGTCTATCTTCTTTCATCTTTCCATCATCTCATTTATTTCCCCTTAATTTTTCTTGACCATAACTTTATAAAACTAGTATATTTTTCAATTTCTCTCCCCTTCATATTTTCTCCAAATCTCCCTGTCTTTGTCTGTCCATCTCTCCCTGGGTCAGGAATGGTATTTATCCAATGACGGCATTCGGGCTGCCCTGTCCTCAGCAGCCTCAACAGGAGACGGTTCAATCTCCTGTCGTCGTTCCTTTGGTCAAATCCCCAACCCCTGAACCTGCAGAGCTCGAGACACGACGGGTGTGTATGACAGATTATACTGCTGCATAAAGACGATGCCGTCACAACGGTGACAATTAATAAGTGATCATCTTGAGGCTCATGCTTCTCAATTTTCACTGAATCGAGATACACATTGCACATTTGTGTGAAGAATTTACTGCAAGACCAATAATTTCCCCACTTTTCTGCAGGTCATTCAAATGCAGTGTAATGCTGAACCAGTGGAGGAGGGTGCAAGGTTTCATGTGAGTCATAACATTTACAAGTTGATGATTTATTCTAAATGGACTGATTTAGAGGATAAGGTGGGATCTATTGACATCATTTAAAATAATATTGATGATTATAGCAGAATAAATATTATAATAAAATAACATTCTTGTTGTCATGTTACCTGTCGGCCACTGAAGCTACTCCTGCACACTAGGAAAGAGAACAATGAGGGCTAAAGCTAAATGCCACTAAATCTTATACACAGGTCCTTCAATAAAATGAGTCATGAAGCAACTCTGAATTTGACCAACCATGGTGATAAAATAGTTATTTGTCATTTCCTGTGCATTCAAACTATTTTCTCTTTTGTTGTCTCTCCTCTAGCTAACATTACTGCTGAAACTGGATGATAAACTGAACAGACATCTCAGCTGTGACATGTTACCCAGTAAGAACAACTCTTCTGAATCTCACATACTCAATGAGCTTAAACATACCCTTTAGTATATTGGGAATGTTTTACTTCCCCAAATTGGTATCGGCCTCTGCCTCAAAAAATCCATCGAGCCAAAAGCGGTCAGTACCTACTTTATCGGTAAGGTGAGGCAACATGTTTTTGCATTTTGTTTTTTATCCAAGTGAAAATATCTTTTTAATTAGGAATGGTCATTTTGTTCATCTGGAACGTTTAGTTTTAAAGTTTGGTTTTAATGATGATGACATAATTTTATGAGATTTGATATGATTATTTCTGTATGAATTACTGTGTAGGCAAGTCCAATCTTCTCTCAGATTTGACCACACACGGTGGTTTTATTGTGCACTTCCTCTCCATGTGTGTCGACAGAGGCATGCAGCAAAGTGAGAGTGAGATTCCAGAGAGAGCTTGAAACTCACATGGCATCACAATATACAGTAGCATGCAAGACTATTTAAAGCAGGGAGACTGTCGCTTGGCTGTCGTAAAAACCTTGCTATTTTGGAAAGTTTATTCGCTTATCACCAAATCGTTTCTTAATAACCGTAAAAAAAGTGAGCCATCGTTAAAACTTTGCATTTTACACAAATATTTTAGTATTTTTATTGGTGACACCTATGAGAAGGAAGGCAAAAGAGAAAATAACATACAGCACAACTGTTGCCCTGTTGAATAATGTTCACATGTATCACAGATGATGCAACAGCAGGATCAGATGTGTGGTGGTTACTAATGTGTTTAAAGTGGGATTTGGATTTAAAAGCAGCAGCTGGTCCAAATTTTCTGAATGTGCCTCAGTCTGACCTCATATTTTTGTGTGAGTGTTTATAGTATTTGCACAACTCCATCAGAGATGCTGTTATGTTGGTCTGTTACATGTCCATGAATTGGTGACTAACTACACTTGTGTGTGTTTCAGATGAATCTGGTCAAGAGCTGGCTGAAGAGTTGGTGCAGCTGTGCTTCATCAGTGAGGTGGGTGGTAGCTGGCTATTTCTGCAAAGTGTTTTTAAATGGGATTTAAAAAAAAATTCCTCATACCCCATCATCATACCTTCCCCTTATGCACATTAACTGTTTCATGTAGCAAGTGCTCTGGTGCTCACTCAATTAAGTATACACACAACCCCCCCTCCCATGTGTGTCGTCTCTTCATCTATCTGTGGGTGGGAGGATATGCATGTAGACCCACATCATAATGACTCCATCCTCTAAACTGTAATGTCAGCATATAACTCCAGTATCTAGCAGTTCTGTTTATTTATCGAACATCCTGAATTGTTAGAAATATTGATTCTCTTTCTTTCTCCTTCTCACAGTTGGACCAAAACAAAATAGCCTGTCTGCTAGAAGAAAGTTGCATTCAAGCTGTTAACTAGCAAGGATTTACAAGGAAGTACAATCTTTGAACCCTGTTACACACTTTGTTTTTGAATACTCAACTCAGTCACCATAATGTTTTTTTTGTTTCATTTTTTTGCACCGTCTTGTATACTGAGCTGGAGTTTGCGATGTGACCAAAACTCTATGGATTTTCCTTGGAATAGGGGATTAATGCTTCCTAAAACCACACCTAACCTTTCACCCTTTCCTGTAGAGACAGTTTTACTCCAAAGCCACTGAGAGAAATTTCACATATTCTGTAAGTACATATACTCTATATAAATGGATGCAGGGTGTTGAAACAGGGTCTATAAAGCAGGCAATTACCTGGGGCCCATGAACTGAGAGCGGCCCCTGACTACAGCTGATTTTATTAGTCCACAATTATGACAATTTTGTAAGATTTTGTGAGGATCGGTTTGGTTCAGTATGAGGCCCCCAGGTCCCTTGAAACACTCCTCCATAGATTTTATTCTTTTGAATGAGCTAACTCTGATTTTTGCTGTTAAGTTTATTTAAAAGGTAAGCCTCAATAAGGCTGCAACACACTTGATCCCAAAAACCTGTCTAGATTACTTACAGCTTTACAATGAAATCCAATAGTTTATTAAGCACATAGTTGCATTTATTAACAGGTGTTTATTTTGTAATAGATTGGGTATTGTCTAGTCTGTCTTGTTCAAAACATAATCATAACTGATTGAGGCCTTCCCTGGAGTCACACCACTCAACTGGTTAACTACATTTTAATAGTTGGACCTCACGTTTTGACCAGCAGCAAAACTGTGACTCCCCTAAAAATACAGAGACACATTCTATCCAAAGTAAATGTACAGATTAAGCCAATCATTTCTGTTCATCCATTCTCACTTGCCCCTCTCCCTTGGCTCTTTTGTATTACCTCGCACAACAAAACATTCCCAGCTCTTTGGCTTTTGTGACGTGTTGGACCAAACTATCACCTATCAAATTAGATGTATAGAATAGTTTAGAAACTGGATTGCAAAGCTGGAAATAACCATTGCTATTTTTTTAATCGAGAAATACCTGGGGTGAATATTTTTAAAACGCCTCTGATACAGAACAAATGTACCGGTATGTGCATTGCTGCATACCACATTCTGGCAAGGCGTCTTGCCAGCTCGCTTTGGAAGATGGTTACTGTGAGGTACTGTGAACTCAGTGTTACTGAATTTTCGTTTGTGTCTTTGTTTTTCTTAGTGCGCTCCACTGTTTGCCTTAATGTGGGTGGCCTACACAGATGCCTTAAAGTTCTCGTTTCTTTATTGGTTTTTACCCTTATTATTCTTTTATTGACTGTTTTACCGTTTGCTGCTTTTTGGGTTCGCACATGTTACTCTGCCTAATACTCATTCACATGTGACGTGTGTAGTGAACTTGGCTGCCATATGCTGTAGAGAGAGAACCTGGCCCTTCCCGTTACATCTCTGTGATAATGTCATGTTTTATTCATGTTACAGATACTGTATATCATATTTTCTTTACACATGTTCCCATTTTTTTGTGGTATCACATGGAAACTACATTGTTTTCTGAGCCCATACACAACTTGTCTTGTTTCATAACAGAGCATTAGATTCAAGTGGTATATAGTGGATTAACATCATTCTTCACAAAGTGCTCTAAAACTTTAATACATAATTTAGCATACGACAGACCTTGTTTAGATCAAAGAGTTTTCTGATGCCCATTTCTGACATTTTGGCTCAGAACTCTTTGTGCACTACTGGTACTATTGTGTCTGGATGCTCACACAGTTCCACATCTGTAACAGGCAGTAAGAATGTAAAGATAATCTACTGTTCTGAATTCGTGTAGAAAAGCAACTGTGCAGATATTATTTCATACAGTTACGTCTCTTGTCCTGATATTTTCCTTTAGTGACATTTTAAAATGTCCTCTCCCTCCCCTTGCTTAACTGAAAACCTCCGTACGAGCTTTCAAACAGAGCTTTTCTCTTATGCTGGATTTTGATATATATACAGTGAAATCACTGAAATATCAATCCAAAGACCTCCACTCATGTATTTCTGAAGTGTTCTTTTTGTTTGTATTCAGGTATCTTTGTGCTTCAATCTGCTTTTCTTTTTCCTGCACATAACATGTCTAGTCCATGCTCAATGTATTGTTTACTCTGTTCTCCTGTATTTGAACTGCTAAGATTGTAAATCCCAAAGAAATGTCCTAAAACTAGCCAGTAGAATGTAAATGCACCACTCCTGGTTTAGAGAAGTGGTGAAAACCAACCAATGTGACCTGAGCAGCTTTACTCTGAATGTCTCGTCTCCGTCTTTCTCTCTCTCTACCATCTTTTCCACCAAAATGATTGGTGCTGCTGAAACTGGTAATTAAATTATCGTTGGTATGGGATGGGCAGCTTAAGCCTGTTACTCCAGGGTTTGAGCTTTTGGTTTTATTTGGATGTTGTAATATTTTGTATTTGACATGGATGTGTGTAAATGTACGTCTTTTCTGAGACTTGCATCCTGCAAAGTGTGACACTTTCAAATAAATGTGTAAAGTGCTGGATTGTTATTTTACTGGGATTCTGTTCTACGGTTTTGTGACAGTGATGTGAAACCACACAAGCTCACAGTAGGTGTGAACTGTTGCGCCCCTCAGCGTCCAGCGAGCTGCAGGTGATTCACAGGTGAATTCCCTGACGTCATACAGGAAGTGGACTGGACACAGTCCGTGGAGGTTATTGGCCCAGTAGTTTATTACATAAACCTGTTGACTGACAAATCAACAGGTTTATGAGTTCAAATCGTTTTTAAATATTTTTTTTAACTTGAGACTCATTGGCCTTGGCTCATTTTCTGTGATGAACATAGAAAAGAACATATTTTCAGTGACACACACACACACACACACACACACACACATTTTTATTACATATGTGGTGTTCGGGTCCACTGGACCCAGGACTACGTAAAGTGTTAAATTGTACATTTCAAGCACCTCTGCTCTGTGGATTCCCCTTTGGATTTGAAATCTCCAGCAAGGAGTTTGGTCCATCTCATTCCAGCTTTCTACGAAAACACGCTGTCCATCCAAATTAATGCAGAATGATTTACGTAATGAAAAGTTCGTAAGAAGGCTTGATGTCCTGCACATGACTCACTGCTATCCGTGTCGGCCCCTGGTTGCATCCTTATTACATTGATAGCCATGTTTTTTCATAATTTATTGACATCCATATGTTGGCTGTTGATGGCCTAACCTGCATATGCGACTGGCTACTGATGAACTTTTTACGTAGCTGGCTGATGGTCAATCTCATCCTCTTCTTCAAACTCACTATCAGACACTGAATTGATAGAAACCCCTGGGGTCTGGGTCCACCAGACCCACGAACATTGGCTGACTGACCAAAACACGAAAACCACAAAAGGGTTAATACCTCACTCACCCCTTGACACATTGCATGACACTTTCCTTTTAACTCATTCTATTTCTAGTCTCTTGCGTGCCTTTTAACTCATTATACCTATAGAAATCTGTACACTCTTTAATTATAACTTAGGACCGCCCAAAATGATCTCCAAAACCTTTAGCTAGCTAGCATTAGCTTACAATGAGGAAGCATAGCTAAGTTATGCGGCTGTGTGCCGTTCCACCTCTAGATTACCACGTATTGCAAAAATATTTAGCATTTATTGTTTTTGCATGGATGGTAACACTTTGCGCACCCAGACTGATCAATATTCTGAAACTCAGTCTTTTGATGCACCCTACCCCAGGGGTACTAGTACCCCCATTTGAGAACCACTTGCACTAACATAGAGTGAACAATAATTTCAGTGTCGACTGTTTATAAAGTGACTTTCACAGTTTTGTGAATCCCATTGTATGAAGATGAACCAGCATTCCCATTAACTTACTAAATTCAGCTTCAATCTTTCAATAAGATTCCGCTTGCTCTTTTATTTATTGTCTCTGGAATTGTGAGTTAATAAAGTTCAGTGTTTCATAATCAGAATTATTTTATTCGTATATTTTCACATACAGGAAATTGACTTAGTGTGGTTGGTGCATAGGACATAAAGCAACAATATATCCAAGTAGAAAAAGCATTAACTGAAAATTGTCACAAGAGCAAAAATTCACAAATAGCTAAACATTTAAATAAGGACCATGTTTTATGAAATAGAACAATTTGTTATTTGGGCAAGTGCGGTACTAAGTTGCAGTGATTTGGAATGCGGATAGTGCCAATAATATATAAATTACACTGTAGTGCAGTTTCCTGAGAATAAAACTGGGTTCACATTATTTTTAAACTGAAGGTGTGTGTTTGACGTGTCTAACCATCGTGTGGAGGCGTCTTCTCACCCTCAAGACAACAGTGTAATTCCCAATCAACACACTCAGTTTCCATGAGAAGCTGGAAAAAGAAAAACCTGATTATTTTCTATTATTAATACAGGTCACTTTCATAAATTACATCAAAAAATACATTTCATGGATCATTTCAGGGTTCATACACATTTTGACCAATGGATTTCCATGACATTTCCATGACTTTTCAATAACTTTAAACCAAATTTCCATAACTGAACATCTTGTGAAATCTCGGTGTATACGCGAAAAAGTGACAAAATGTAGCATTCAAGCTAACAATGAGAATTCCAAGGCATACAGTATACCTTATATGACACAAACCCAAGTATGTCTGCTTATATTTTGAGCGCATTTCTTTAAAAGCATATGAATTATTTAAAACTCAGCGTAAATGAACTAGGGATGGGTAATCGATTAATTGTCTTAATCGGTCGTCGGGGGAACGATCGATTTTCGATTAATCATTCAAATTTTTATATTAATATTTACTATTTATAGGCTATTCTAAAACTGCAGTGAAAATAGAAAAAACACAGTGTCTTTATTACAAGATGAACAACTCTTGTGGCAGTTAAACGGGATCAGTTCTGTGGTTACACTTGAAAATATGCGCTGCTGTACTCTAAAGCCCCGCTGAGAGAGGAGCATCTAGCAGCGGAGAGCTAGCTGGATTTGACGGTTCTCGACCTCTCAGTCCGGTTGTTGTAACGCCCTCACTCCCGGAACCCCTCACCCAGACCCGGGTATGTCCGGGTTCTCTTCCCCGTGGACTTTCATTGCCAAAAAAATTATGTCATCTACGAAATTCACAATAACCAATTAATTGATCGTCGATGAATTATGCTCATCCCTAAAATGAACAACATGAAAATATGAATATAACAAATTTCCATGACTTTTCCAAAAAAATCCAAGGCTGAGGTCTGCGCCCTTTTGCGCTTCCCTTGAGCGGCCACGGTGCCGCCCTCCCAAGCCTCAGAACACTCTCCTTGAGAAAAATTCGTATGTTTTCTCCACAACTCAGTCAATCGTTTTTTAAAGAACTCCTTCATGGTCCGTCCTGCCTGTCCAATTACCGAATGGTCCTCATTATATTTTTCGCAGTTTTGAAAAACGAGGTCGACGTCCGTGAGGAATTTTTTGAAATCTAGGTACCTGCAAAGATTGGAAATGGTTTAATTTGAAATCAGAGGCAGCATTCAAATCAGAAAAGTAACTGAAATAAAGGATGTATGAATGTATGTATAACACAAAGGTACTGTTTTTTTGCTGAGTAATGTTCCTATGGTTGAGAAGTCCATGGGCTTCTTAATAATCCTCTTTAGCCAGGGTTTGGCTTTTAGGTTTACTGGATTCAAGAAGGGCCGCGCGTCCTGATGGGCCCTCAGCTCAGACAGCAGAACTCTGGACGAAAATGAGATTGAAACAGACTTTTAAGTGAACAAGAATGATTGGACATGTCATCACAGCTCATCTAACACAGACCAACAACAGTCCCCTGACAAAACCATAGTTAGGTTCTTTACATCTGGATTTTAAAGTAAAAAATCCACAACTAAAGAGAGGTTTAGTAAGCCCCTGCACCACACTAATAGAGAGTTTCTGCGGGATCTTTGCCTCTTTGGAGCTGGAGCCGGAGAAGAGAGGAGCTTGTCCTCTTGATGACCCCGATCCTCCCTCTCTGTCTGGGGCTCAGGGTGCATCGAGCCCTGAGGGACACAGAGTTGAAAAAATGGTTTTGGAAGTAAACTCTACTGTAGCTGAGCTGGGAGCATCTTAAAGTGATCTCCCATATATGCGCAGGTGGCCAGATTTCCTCATGAAAGAAAAGTAATTCAAACAACCCACAAAAGTGAACATTTCAGATTCAGCTGGTTTTACCTGATTTACAGGTGACACTGAAACATTTCAAAGATGTACGCTGACCTTGAATCTCCAGTTTTTGGCGCAGCGGGGCCTTTTTGACGTCTCGGAAGTTGTTTGCTCCCTTTAGAAGATGATTTTTGAATCGTGGGCCCCTAGCACCATCACGTGGTGACTGGAGCTTAGACTTCAAGCGGCGCGGCGGCGGCAGCGGGCGTCCATCACTTTGATAATGCGAGTTATCTCCTCCTCAGCCAGCGAAAGCCACTGAGGACCCTGAGAAATATTACAAAGAAGAAGGAATATTTCTCAGTCTGACTTGCATCTATCGATTGCTTTCATAAACAAAAGGAAGCTTTCAAGCTTAAGATTCATCATAAATGAACAAATATGTGAAATTTTCGGCTTCATACCTGCGCCTATGTGGGTATATTGGCTCAATTTCTCTCAAACAGAAGGTTTTCATTCGGGTAATGTTTCTATCAGACCTCACACAATTTTACATTAAATGTATGTATCTCATATATATATAAATATATATATGTTGTGTAAAGTAAATAAAAGGGAACATTTACCTCTGGTCCTTCTATGGGTTCATAGAAGTCACAAACTTTAATTTTCGGACTAAAGCTGAAGTTCTCCGTTGACATAGCAGTTATTCCGTAATGCACTACGAACTGCAGACAAAAGAATTATGCATTGTAATTAAAGCATGGGAAGAACTCTGAGCTATATAACTGTTAACATGTTGTGATTTCCACTGGTGTATGATTACATAAAGCTGAAGTGACTTTATGCCATGGTTTAAGGGTTTATATTTTCCATAAATTGTTGGTTCACCTGCGTTACATCAGAATACTGACTCAGCGTCATCCCGCATGGTGAGAAGTAAGCAGGCAGATACATATTCTCTCATTCAAACCAGCAGGGAAACAAGGAGGAAAATGATCTAAAGGATGATTGTACAGCTGTCTACCCACAAAGAAAAGTTGGCCATTTAAGACCAATAGCAGAGACACAAACAGTACTGCAAGTATGACAGCAGGAAGGACAAAGAGAACACGGTCAGACAAACAATGTTAGTTTCATTTAACAAGAATTTCATGCACAATAGCTCACCCATGCACAGGAGGCAACATCAGAGCTCTCCCATATGTCACTGTGCTCCTCTCCCCTGATCCTAAAAACAGGAGACATGACTCAGCACCTTCAACATGAGCAAATGACACTACACAAAATAAAGAAAAGAGCCACACTACTGAAAATCTATAACATCCCTCAAAAGGAGAATCTGATATATAGACCAGTCGGTTTTGGATAGATTTTTGATGCATGATGTGCACAATTCACTTCCCATAATTTCACCTAAATGACCATGTGATCCACTGCATATAGATGCTATTACTACAAATGAACTAATCAACTAAATGGAATAGAAAATATATATATATATATATATCATTTTAGAAAGTCACAATGTTCTCTGCTAGTAACAAAACGTGTTCCATGACTCATCCAGGTAGGGAGACAAAAGTTTGTGTACTTTCAAGCTCTATCGTAGTTTATGGGTGTGTTTGTTACGTGGTACTGGATGGGGAGCGGACTGGATATGGTTCGAAGAAGTCAAAGAGACACCATCGCGTCCACTGTCTTGAGTTAAATTTGGATCAGCAGTGCAATATCCCATATTTGTACTCTCTGAAGTGTCCTGAGTCAGCTGCTGACTGAGAAGATAGTCCTCCTCTTCCTCATCCAGCTCCTCATCACTAGTGTATTCCTCACTGGAGCTATCGGATCCTGGCGGCTCAACGTCACCACCATCAATGTACCTATCTGGTAGGGCTCCTGACTGGCTGCCCGACATGCTTGAGGTCTCTAGTGGTCTTTTGCTGGGTCTCTAATTAACAATAGAATTCCACAGTAATTTAAACAGATTAGGGAAGTGGATTTTCATGCATAGTCTGTAAATAAGAGAGGATGACTGTCTTGGGCTTGACCAAAACTTTACCTTTTCTTCTGTTTTCTGAACACTCTTCTGGTGTAGTTGGCCTTGGTCCTGAATGCTCTTTGGATGAATGTTGGCCTTAGTTGTATCCTTGTTTTCCTTTGCTGAAAATGATCTGGTGTACCCAGCAGAGTTCCAAGTAGGACAGAAACTGCTCCGCCAATTCACTGTACCACAAACACCTAGAGAAACTGGAACTGTATAATTCGTAAGATGGACACTCACAAGGAACATGAGTAAAGCACATAAGGAGAACTAGTAAAGAGGGTGAGAGATTGAAGGACCTTCAATGTCAATTTCTGGGCCTTCAATACACAAGTTTAGTTTTCGACTGTGCTACCAAACATGCTCCTTCACTGCCTGCAATTTGTCTCCTCATTGTACACCAGGGGTCACTAACTGGCGGACCGCGGTCCGGGTCCGGACCCAGAAGCCGTCCCATACGGACCCGGACCTACAGCCAAAACAGAAGCTTATGATTTAAAACCTGACGGGGCGCTTCTTTTTTTTCTTTTTACCGGCGCATCTTTTGTAGTCATTACGGTAGTGGTTTAGTGGCTGAGGAAACGCATTGACCAATTGCATGCGAATTAAGCCATCCCACGTGATATTACTTAGCCAATCAAGTATGTGCATTCAAAGCGGTAAATATTGCGACTCTACAGCGCAGACAGATAAGAGAGTAAGCGGCGAGTTAGAGACGAAAAGACGGCAGATAAAGAAAAGAAAGATAGCGATACAGTTAGAGAAAACACGGGGAGAGATACAGAGGAGTGAGCCGGAGAAGAGGAGAGAAACAGAGGTGTGAGACGGGGAAAGGGAGAGAAACAGGAGTGAGACGGAGGACAGGAGAGAAAGAGGAGTGAGCCGGCAAAAAGGAGAGAAACGTAAGGAACAGTGGCGCTCTCCGAAAAAAGAAAAGTGGACAGCGAAAATATTTCATTTAATCCAGAATGGACAGATTCATTTCTGTTCATACTTCCCACTGGGAGCACTAAACCTGTGTGTCTCACATGTTCATAAACTGTGGCACTCATTAAGTGCCAATGTGAAACGCCATTATGAGAAAAAACATAAAGGTTTTGAACAAACATACCAACTTTAATCTGAAGTGAGATCACAGAAAATATGTGGTCTCAGAGCCCAATATGACCAGTCCACCAGGATCCTGAGCCACTCATTCACTGCCCAACAACGTGCTCATGAGTGTTCCCTCATAGTTGCTTGGATTTTGGGTCGACACAAAATGCCATTTACTGATGTGAGAGGTTGTCAAAGAATGCATATTATATATTATTTTGTCTTATTTTGAAATGCGGTCCTACTTTTATTTAGTTAATGAGAGAACATTATACATGTCTGCAATCATACATATATGTTCAGTTGTATGTTATGTGACAATAAATATTGTCAACATTTTTTTGAATCGTACTGAATTCATTTTATTTGACAGTCAGGTATTGATTACATGCAGTTCCTGATACTTAAATATATATATCACACTAAATAGTTCCAAATTATGATCTTCCGGACCTTTGCTTCAAGAATTTTTCTCAAACTGGACCTCGTTAAATTTTAGTTGAATACCCCTGTTGTACACCAACAACAAACAACAGTTTTGTGATTGGGCACATGAAGTCTCTCGCTAAAAACTGACATTTAAATCCTTTTCCACTAGCTTAGTCAACAATGGAAATAAGATAATTGATCATGTGCTGGGGGATCTCTGTGAGCAGCACAAGGTCACCGCCCGCCAGCCGAGTTGATAGAGGGAATGGCATTGATGCTCCCGAGCTGCCGCCATTCACCCTGGTGTCACCTCTACACCGGTTTGAGCGCTGACACCACAGATCCTTACTGTGCAGCCCCTGCAGACGGCTAACAAGAGGCATTAAGCCTTCACAAGAATGGTAAGCCGCTTATTAGCATTGCCAAAGTTTAAGTGTTTTTGAGATGTATGATAAAGCAGACGCAGGGTTTAAGAAATTCTGTTTCACTCAAAGAAACAACTATTTCATTAGATCAGCAGCAAAAATCAATGCACAGTGCAGCTGTGTAGTGATAAAGTCAGAGAGACACTTAAAATCCCTGTTGTTCAATAAAGACGTCATGCCAACAGTAAAGAAGGAACAGCAGGCAGCTGGCCACGGCTGCCCAAGAAAATTAAATTTTCGTCAATGCCATCTGCGCACCTCGGAGACGCCCTTGCAGGTCTACAGTCTCAGGTTCCCAAGTAAACCATGCCAGTGATGTCCAAAATCCTAGCATACCTGACCTGTTACCTTAGAGGAGAGGCTCACGTAATGAATTCCACTTTATTGACATCGAAGTAGCCCCTGTGATCGAAGCTGCCTGGAACTCTCTGATGTACAATTGCTCTCCTTTTGGTTTTATGGCTATAGAGCAGACCCCAGTTGCTCTTTAAATCCATACTCCTAACTTCACTGTCTCTATATCCTAAATATCATAATACTCTCTTTAAACTAGCAGAGTTGAAATATACAGGCATACTTACAACTGTATCCATCCACAGAAAGATTCTACGTCGCCCTTCAGATGTTATATTCTAAAGTTTTACACCACTGAAACTATACCTCAAAATAGAGAGAGATTCAACAATATGGCTGCTAAGTTTTTGGACATCAGTTCAGTTCCCTCTTTATCCGCATTGAAAGAACCAACCACGACTTCATCGTCTATTACAGAGTAGTTAATAAATCAGGTGAATCAGCACCTTTAAACATTTCCTATGATGTAAAGAGATCACAAAGGAGCAGTCTATTGATTTTGAGGCCAACAAAGGCCAAGTATCCTGAGATCCTCTGTAAATCCATACTTCTAACTTCACTGTCTCTATATCTTAAAAATCATAATACTCTCTTTAAACTAGCAACTTGTATAAATCACCAAGTTGAGAAAAATGGAGTATGTGTCTGTGCATCAGCCTGTTTTAAAGTCACATAAACATGCTCCACAATGGGCTACTTTGCTTTAAATGACGGGAAGTTCAGGGCACTGTGGTGCTGATGAGAGGAGTCTTTAGAGTTGAAATAAACAGGCATACTTACAACTGTATCCATCCACAGAAAGATTCTACGTCGCCCTTGAGATGATATATTCTAAAGATTAACACCTCTGAAACTATACCTCAAACAGAATGAGATTCAACAATATGGCTGCTAAGTTTTCTGACATCAGTTGAGGTCCGTCTTTATCCGCTTTGAGAGACTCAACCACGACTTCATCGTCTATTACAGAGTAGTTAATAAAGCAGGTGTATCAGCACCTTTAAAAATGTGTATGATGTAAAGAGATCAAAAAGGCACAGCCTATAGTCTTTGAGGCAACAAAGGCAAAGTATCCTGAGATCCTTGTATAGTTCTCCCTTGAAGAATCCTATTATTAATTTGCCTGAATAATAATAATAGTAATAATAATAATAATAATTATAATAATAATCCTAACAATTTCAATAGGGCCTAACGTAAGTCAGTGCCTGTCATTTTTTTTTGCCATTTTCCCCAAATTTAGCCACCAATGAAAAGAACATTGTAATTGTCAAGGTTTTATTGTGGATCAGTTCATTTACTAATAAGCATGACAGTGAGATTCCTTTTATTGATCTTATTTTAAATAGATATTTCTACTTATTTTAAAATAATTTGCTATTATAAATCGTGATTGGTCTGTATTGAAAATTAACCAAGTAAGCACCCTCAAATATTGTGCTCAACAATTCTGAGTTGTACTTTTCTTGAGTATTTCCATTTTCTGCTTCAGATATGTATTCATTATACTATATTATATTACTTGTATTTATTCAAAAGGGGCAATGTACATTAAAAACAAGGAGACAGAGAGCAAACAATCGACAAATGGACAAGAAACTTACATAAATATTCTATTATGTATTTCATAGCTTCAGTTAGGCAATTCACTTTAGCAATTCAGAATTTGAAAATACATACAATACAAAATATGATGCATGGTTATAAAGTCAATAAAATCAGTAGTATATGATTACAACATTAAATAAAAACTCATTTTACCCTGCTACTAAGTCTATAGGGTTTGTATTGGTTTATTTAGTCTTGCACTGATTGCTGGTTGTACATCAAATTGCCCTTGAAGGATAATAAAGATTTTCCTTATGGACAACTTTAGTTAATCACAAGCTGCACAAACCAAGCAAGAGCAGCAGAGGAACCCAGCAGCCAGCAGGGGGCAGCCTCAGGACATCACATGGAAACAAGCAGAAGCAGGCTGCTTGGAAATTAAGCAGCAACGATCCAGTGATTTGTTGTTGTTTTAGATTCGTGCAGTATTGAGGCCTAACCTGGTCTGTGCATGAAGTGGAAGTCAACCTGAGAAGCTAAACTTGAACAAGGACATTGTTGAATTTTCAGAATTATATTAAATAAAATGTGTCCCACACTGAGATACTTGTAAGGCGTCAGAAGCCAAGGTTGTAAACTAATGGGTAATTCTCTCACAATAGGTTTTTAAAGCATGTTAAATCTTCCAGTATCTAAAATCAAAAAAATATATATAAAGTTACTTTTAAGTAAGGCTGTCAAATATATGAAGTAAAGTAGTAAATACAATGGTTTTCTCTGAAATGTGTATCAAAAGCAGCATTGAATCAGACCACACGGGGGCAGCCGTGGGCTATGGGACTATCTCTGTACATCTCTCAATGAAATGTTCTCTCAGGAAGTGCTACAGTGATATAGTCTTGCATTAGTCCTAGATACCTTGATTTATGCTATTTTAAGACATAAACATTGTAGTTGAAGATTTTGTGTTTTAGATTAGCAATGGATTCATTTTTGTAAATGTCTGTATCTTCTTTCATCTTTCCATCATCTCTTATCTATTTCCCCTTAATTTTTCTTGACCATAACTTTATAAAACTAATATATTTTTCAATTTCTCTCCCCTTCATATTTTCTCCAAATCTCCCTGTCTTTGTCTTTCCATCTCTCCCTGGGTCAGGAATGGTATTTATCCAATGACGGCATTCGGGCTGCCCTGTCCTCAGCAGCCTCAACAGGAGACGGTTCAATCTCCTGTCGTCGTTCCCTTTGGTCAAATCCCCAACCCCTGAACCTGCAGAGCTCGAGACACGACGGGTGTGTATGACAGATTATACTGCTGCATAAAGACGATGGCGTCACAACGGTGACAATTAATAAGTGATCATCTTGAGGCTCATGCTTCTCAATTTTCACTGAATCGAGATACACATTGCACATTTGTGTGAAGAATTTACTGCAAGACCAATAATTTCCCCACTTTTCTGCAGGTCATTCAAATGCAGTGTAATGCTGAACCAGTGGAGGAGGGTGCAAGGTTTCATGTGAGTCATAACATTAACAAGTTGATGATTTATTCTAAATGGACTGATTTAGAGGATAAGGTGGGATCTATTGACATAATTTAAAATAATATTGATGATTATAGCAGAATAAATATTATAATAAAATAACATTCTTGTTGTCATGTTACCTGTCGGCCACTGAAGCTACTCCTGCACACTAGGAAAGAGAACAATGAGGGCTAAAGCTAAATGCCACTAAATCTTATACACAGGTCCTTCAATAAAAGGAGTCATGAAGCAACTCTGAATTTGACCAACCATGGTGATAAAATAGTTATTTGTCATTTCCTGTGCATTCAAACTATTTCAAACTGGATGATAAACTGAACAGACATCTCAGCTGTGACATGTTACCTAGTAAGAACAACTCTTCTGAATCACACACTGGCACATACTCAATGAGCTTAAACATACCCTTTAGTATATTGGGAATGTTTTACCTCCCAATATTGTTATCGGCCTCTGCCCACAAAAGTAAGTCTGAAATAAAAACGCCTCCATGTTGTGCACAAAATCCTCGATCCAAAAGCATTCAGTACCTGCTTTATCAGTCAGGTGAGGCAATAACATATTTTTGGCACGTTTGTGCGTTTTGTTTTTTATCCAAGTGAAAACATGTTTTTATTGAGTATAGTCATTTTGTTCATCTGGACAGTTTAGTTTAACAGTTTGGTTTTAATGATGACATACATTTATGAGATTTGATATGATTATTTCTGTATGAATTACTGTGTAGGCAAGTCCAATCTTCTCTCAGATATGACCACACACGGTGGTTTTATTGTGCACTTCCTCTCCATGTGTGTCGACAGAGGCATGCAGGAAAGTGAGAGTGAGATTCCAGAGAGAGCTTGAAACTCACATGGCATCACAATATACAGTAGCATGCAAGACTATTTACAGCAGGGAGACTGTCGCTTGCGTGTCACTAACACCTTGCTATTTGTGAAAGTTTATTTGGATTGCATCAACAAATCGTTTCTTAATAACTGTAAAAACCTTAGACTCTGTTGTAAATGTTTTTTTGTAAAACAAAAGTGAGCCATCGTTAAAACTTTGCATTTTACACCAAAATGTCAGTATTTTTATTGGTGACACCTATGAGAAGGAAGGCAAAAGAGAAACTAACACACAGCACAACTGTTGCCCTGGTCAGAATAATGTTGGCACTGTGGTCCAATGTGCACATGTATACGCAGGTATGGTAGGCATGTATAAGTTTGCAGGCGTGTGGGGAATGCTGGGCCTGTGAAAGGCTGCAGCTGACAGCTGTCACCTCCTATGTCATGATCTGTCCATCTCTTCCCATGTTCTCATCTCTCTCTCTCTCTCTCTCTCTCTCTCTCTCTCTCTCTCTCTCTCTCTCTCTCTCTCTCTCTCTCTCTCTCTCTCTCTCTCTCTCGCTCTCTCTCTCTCTCTCACACACACTCACACTAACATACTTTCAATGGACTTTTCTGTTCTTCCTACATTTCTCCACACACTAGCACCACTGGCACAAATACTGTACATTCACTTCCATGCACACCACTGCACCTAGTCAGTCTCACAGACACTACCTGTTCCTTTAACAGTCGCTCCTGCTGATATCAGGGGATACTCTTTCCAAAGGTTTCCTTATCAACAGGACAAAGTCCAGAGTCAATCAGTGCTGGGTCACTAGCTAACCAAGCCTCTTAGATTTCATCCATTTGGCCTTTGCTTATCTCTCCAACAACTTATTTCAGAGAATTCACGATTGAAACTAAACTCTTTGTTGTATGATTTTATATCAAACCACAAAACATAAATCAGCAGGGAAGCCTCTCCCACAGCTCCAGTCATGCAGCTGTGGGCTGCTGGTGTTTTTCTTTTGTTAATGTCAAAGTTGTTGGATGCTCCATCTCCTCCACTTGTTTGTCTTGTTCCACCCACATTCCTGGTTCTGTTGTAAATTGACAGCTTGGTTATTAAAAATCAGTCGACCCTGACCAGTCCTCTGCTCACAGGGAGAAAGTCCCAATAGGAGCGGCAACTAAAGTCATCATAATAAAAATCTTTTGTTAAATGTTATCCATTTATTTCAAGAACAGCACAGTAGAGGGGATATTTTTCATCACAAAAACTTGAGCAGCTACTTTACCACATGGATTACTGACATTGCAGGAATCTTAATCTGCTTTTCCCAAGATATATTGTTCCTGCATAGCTGTTGAAAAGTTGTCCTACCTGGAATGCAGATTTTTTTATTTAAACAGTTAAAATAGAGAAACTTTGAATGAGTCTGGGAGTTATTTCAGATTTTGGGGACAAACATTAAAGGTTACAATGAAAATTAGAAAAGGTAAAATGTTAGCCCTGTCATACAGTTGTGGACAAGTTGTTGAGGAGGATCAGTCCATTTAGTTATTAAGCCTTGAATAAAGAGTAATATTTAAAAAACTAAAACATATTATCGTCTCCTGCTATCTGAAACATGTTTGCTTTTTAATTTTCCTGACAGATGAGTCCCATTTTTTGTTTCATCTGTAATTAATTTCACTTAATAAAATTCCTGTTAAATGCCCAAAGAAGTTAATTAAAAAAAGATGTTCTGAAACAACACAGTGTGCTCACAGATGATGCAACAGCAGGATCAGATGTGTGGTGGTTGCTAATGTGTTTAAAGTGGGATTTGGATTTAAAAGCAGCAGCTGGTCCATATTTTTTCTGAATGTGCCTCAGTCTGACCTCATATTTTTGTGTGAGTGTTTATAGTATTTGCACAACTCCATCAGAGATACTGTTATGTTGGTCTGTTACATGCCCATGAATTGGTGACTAACTACACTTGTGTGTGTTTCAGATGAATCTGGTCAAGAGCTGGCTGAAGAGTTGGTGCAGCTGTGCTTCATCAGTGAGGTGGGTGGTAGCTGGCTATTTCTGCAAAGTGTTTTCAAATCCATGTGATTTTAAAAAGTGTCCTCATACCCCATCATCACACCTTCCCCTTATGCACATTAACTGTTTCATGTAGCAAGTGCTCTGGTGCTCACTCAATTAAGTATACACATAACCCCCCTCCCATGTGTGTTGTCTCTTCATCTATCTGTGGGTGGGAGGATATGCATGTAGACCCACATCATAATGACTCCATCCTCTAAACTGTAATGTCAGCATATAACTCCAGTATCTAGCAGTTCTGTTTATTTATCAAACATCCTGAATTGTTAGAAATATTGATTATCTTTCTTTCTCCTTATCACAGTTGGACCAAAACAAAATAGCCTGTCTGCTAGAAGAAAGTTGCATTCAAGCTGTTAACTAGCAAGGATTTACAAGGAAGTATAATCTTTGAACCCTGTTACACACTTTATTTTTGAATACTCAACTCAGTCACCATATTGTATTTTTTTTGGGTGTTATGTTTTGCGCTGTATTGTTATGAATGTTGTTTGTACCTTATGTCCTTAAGATGCACTTTTTGTTTTTTAATAAAAATGCAGCTAATTGAGTGTAAAGGGAATATTTCCCTCTCTAGCATCCCCACCTGCTGGTCGTTTTGGTTTATCATTCATGATTTTTTTTTGTGTTGCCGTACCGTGATATTCTGTATGATCTCAGGTTCAAACTGCATCGTCTTTTTATTCAATAACTTTGATACGTTGAAAGTGTTCCTCCACTGGGTAGCGGATTGTCATTAATGGGTGACGGTGGGTCCTGAAGCCAGACCAGTTGAGAACCACTGCTCTGCTTAAGCGGATGCAGGGGCGTTGGAACAGGGTCTATAAAGCAGGCAATTACCTGGGGCCCACGAACTGAGAGCGGCCCCTGACTACAGCTGATTTTATTAGTCCACAATTATGATAATTTTGTAAGATTTTGTGAGGATCGGTTTGGTTCAGTATGAGGCCCCCAGGTCCCTTGAAACACTCCTCCATAGATTGGATTCTTTAGAATGAGCTAACTCTGATCTTTGCTGTTAAGTTTACTTAAAAGGTAAACCTCAATAAGGCTGCAACATACTTGATCACAACATAACTGTCTAGATTACTTACAGCTTTACAATGAAATACAATAGTTTATTTGGCACATAGTTGCATTTTAGTGAGAGGTGTTTATTTTGGAATAGATTGGGTATTGTCCGGTCTCTCTGGTCTAAAACATCATCATAACTGATTGAGGCCTTCCCTTGAGTCACACCACTCAACTAACACACCACTCAACTGGTTAACTACATTTTAATAGTTGGACCTCACGTTTTGAACAGCAGCCAAACGGTGACTCCCCTAGAAATACAGAGACACATTCTATCCAAAGAAAATGTACAGATTAAGCCAATCATTTCTGTTCATCCATTCTCACTTGCTCCTCTCCCTTGGCTCTTTTGTATTACCTCGTACATTATATCCTTCCAAGCTCTTTGGCTTTTGTGACGTGTTGGACCAAACTATCACCTATCAAGTTAGATGTATAGAATAATTTGCTATTTTTTTAATAGATAAATACCTGGGGGGAATATTTTTAAAAGGCCTCTTTTACAAAACAAAATGTAGGTGCATTGCTGAAGATGGTTACTGTGCGGTACTGTTGGCTTAGTGTTACTGAATTTCGTTTGTTTTTCTTATTTGCCTTAAGTTCGTGTGTAGTGAACTTGGATGCCATATGCTGTAGAGAGAGAACCTGGCCCTTCCGTTACATCTGTGATAATGTTATTTATGTTACAGATATTGTATATCATATTTTTGTATGTTCCAATTTTTTTATGTGGTATCACATAGAAAACAGGCAGTAAGAATGTAAAGAAAATCTGGTGTTATGAATTTGTGTAGAAAAGCAACTGCTCCAGGGTTTGAGCGTTTGTCTTTATTTGGATGTTGTAATATTTTGTATTTGACATGGATGTGTGCAAATCTTTTCTGAGACTTGCATCCTGCAAAGTGTGACCCTTTCAAATAAATGTGTAAAGTGCTGCACTGTGTTATTCTACTGGGATTCTGTTCTACGGTTTTGTGACAGTGATGTGAAACCACACGAGCTCACAGTAGGTGTGAACTGTTGCGCCCCTCAGCGTCCAGCGAGCTGCAGGTGATTCACAGGTGAATTCCCTGACGTCATACAGGAAGTGGACACAGTCCGTGGAGTCTTTGTGTGTCGCCGGAGTTGAGAGGAATTGGCAGATATTGCTTTGATTCTGAAGAAATATCTGGCGCAGCGGAGAGATGTGCACGTTTGGTGAGTGTTTGGTTGCCTTGGCTCCTCCTCGCTGTGGATATGTAATGTTTCCGCTCCGTGTTTCTCCCAGCGTGGGTTTATCTGACCTCAGGCCTGCAGGTGGGCTCACACGGTTTCGCTTTTAACACTTTGAACGTGAGACCTGTTTAAGAGCTGATAACTCACAGATAGATATATAATGTCGACTCTTCCTCCTCTCATCTCTGTGAATAACAGAGAGGAGAGATGAACAGTCAGAGAAGCTTCTGTATGTTAATGAATCATGGATCGTGTTACTGGTGCTTGTCCGCAACTTAAATCTGCTTATCAAACGTTTGCTGCGCCAAATGAAATGTAATCTGGAAACTAAGTCCTGCAAAAAAATAATTAATATATTATACGATGAGAATTTATCTTCGAATATAAACTACAACACAGTCTAAAGCTAGATGGATGAAATGGCTCATAATTTGTTGTATATACTTTGCTATCATTGTACATATCACCCAACAATTAACGACAATTGGTTATGTATACATCTCAAGTCTGATTTGAGGTACTTTACAAATAATATTCATATTGCAGGTTTTCCTCTACAGGATAATGAATAGTAAATGCATTAACTTGTAAAATGATCAGCGTAGTGTGCATCTTAGTCCCATTTATTCAGACTTTTAACACAAATCCTGTATCAGCTGGGCCACAACACAGAATGAATGAGTGGTCTTGGGCAAACAGAAATAGGTTTGGCTTTGTGTTAAATATTGGCAATGTAGGCGCAGTCTATTAAACTCCTCCATACTTCCTGTTCCAAGCAGTCACGTCATCTTGCTATGAACTGTATAAATATTATCTTGTGCTGTATGTCTGTCTTCCAGATAAGGACAAAGGGCCAAGGAGGCTGATGAAGAAGGGATTAACTCTCATCCTGGTCGGCCATATTAACTTCATCCTCGGAGCTATTGTCCATGGCAATGTCCTCCGCCACATTTCCAATCCCAGTCAGCATATCTCGACTGAATACACAGTCGCCAACATCATCTCTGTCACCTCTGGCCTGCTGGTGAGTGGATAATATCTTACCAAGTCATCTGAGCAGATTAAGTGAATAAACTGAGGAACTTCAGGTTTATAGAACTTTCAAATAACCAGCAATTGGGTCCATGTTTTTCTGTGAAATGGATGTTTCATGAATAAACTGATGTTGAGTTCTCCTTCATGTCAGTGACTATCAGAGCTACAAGTGTAAACTCAGCTATCACAGATAATTAGCTCCTTTAGCTCTAATAAAGAGCTGTGAATCTTTGTCAGCACAAGATCAAACTTGCCCATTCATAAGGAGCTGGTTTCTCAAACCAGTCACTCGTCGCTTTAGGGCAGACTTCACTACACTGAGGTGTCAGATTTACTGCCGGTTGTTGTTAATGGTAATGATGTCATGTTTCTTTAAAGTACACGCCAAATTCATGCTGTCATTTCAAATTACAGAGCATTGCCAGTGGAATTATTGCCATTGTGGTGTCAAGAAACATCCACTTGATAAAGCTGGTAAGAATTTGATTTATTCTCAACAACTGGTCTGCTCACTGCCGTCACTCATCCGTCTAACCTCATTTTCTCTGTATATGTGATGTTATCTATGTGTCTCCAGCAAATAGGACTTCTGATTGTGTCATTCCTGAACGCCCTGCTCTCAGCGGCGTGCTGCACAGGTCTCCTCCTTGCTATTGGTATCACTGTTGCCCACAATGGTCAAGGTTTGATGCTAGGGTGCAACGACACACATGTGCCCATCAACGCTCGGTCACCAGTCAGTGCCCAGTGCCCTTTCGATACAACACGAATTTATGTGAGTGTTAACTTTCCTTTTACAATTGCCTCTATTTAAAAAGTTCTACTCTATCCTTCTGCGTTTTTCCCATTAGTTTTTTACCATAGACTGTTTCTAAAGATGGACATGACAGCTCCCCTGATGTAATGTCGAAGGGTTCCGATCGCCACCAGCTGGCTGGCTGCTGTATAGGTCATAGTTCCCTCCTCATCAATGTTAGTGGATGGGACATAAAGGAAAAGTCAATACATTTTTCTCAAAGATGGTTTCTGTGATTTAGGTACTTCTTATTATACTGATGTTTGTTCAAGTGCTCATGTTTTCCGTAAGTTTGGTATTAATTAGTTATTTGATGCTATTAAGAGAGTGGAAGTAAATTTTTTTTATAGTTAAAGTCACAACTTTTGAAGCAAGTGCTCAACCTTGTAGTGTTACTTTATTTCTTTATATTCCATGTCTCCACAACTTTCTGTCTTGTAGGAAACCACCCTGTCATTGTGGGTTCCGTGTGCTATCCTGTCAGCGGTTGAGGTTGGACTGTCTCTCTGGTGCTTCATTGTTGGACTGGCTCTCAGGGGGCTGGCACCCTGTGGCAACAGCTACATCAAAGAGCAGGTGTGTATCTGTGTGGGGGTGTGGATATACTGAAGGGATGTATCTGTGGTGTGTGTCTGAATGTCTGTTTGATTGAGACATGCACACACTTGGTCGCAGTCAAACACACACATACAATTGTCCACAGATATCTTTTCCCACCTGATCAGTGACTGTAGGTCAAAGGAAAATAAAATCACACTCACTGACTCAATCCGGAGTGAAACAATATGTTCTCATCAATTCATTCTCTCTTCCAGTTGGAGGAAGAGGCTGAGAGCTCTGCCCATAGTCAACGTCTGATGGGAAAGCGCCTCAACCCCGATGCCTAACTGAACAAAAACCATTGAGGAAGGATATAACTCCATGTATGCAAGCACAGCCAAAACCCAAAAGCCATCATTGCACTTAGATTGAGACTAGCACATTTTGCCCTGCATTCAGCTGGGTAAGTGTCACAGTGGAGCAGCGGTGGAATCAGTTCTTCTAGTCTAGTTCTTGCTTTGTGGTGTAATGAAGCCTGATTCACAGATGGGTTAGCAAACAGCTTCATATATAAAACCAAATTGTTTATCTTCTATGTACAGCTGTGAGTAGGCAGCTGATTATATCTAGTCTATATGTGCCTGATGAAACCTATAAGTTATAAATTAATTTACAGTGCCACATAAAAAAAACCACATCAGTATGTTAAACTGTTGTATTCCCAAGTGTAGATTCAGTGTGGAAGCTGCAGTATGATATCAGTAATCATTTCAGTCTTATCAGTATCCCTCCTTGGCTGTTTGGATTCTGCACCACCAGGTATGTTACGCCAAGCATGTCTTTTTATATGAATTACTGTATATAAGAACAAAGCTTTGTTCATGAGGAAAGTCCAATTTCATTTCATGCAAAAGTACGAATATTTGATCTGAGTTCAGGATTATTTTAGCTTGTATAAACCTTGACATTACATTTCAGAAAAATTGTTTATCTGTTTTATCAAGTGTTAATTGTTAAGTGCGTGTATTATATTTGAACTGTTTGCCCTGATTAAAAATAATTTTGTATTGGAGATGTAACCATATTCAACATTTTTCTACATATATTCACAAATAACACATTTCATATTAGCCACTAATGCACGTGTTCATTGCAATGCCAAGGAGGCCCATCAGTCACCTTATGAAACCACATTTAGATTCATCAAGAATCGTTAATTCTTTTTCTGAGACATCAAAAAAATTTTGAAATCTTGCTATGTTAAAGAGAGTTAAGAAAAAGTCCTGAATCTGCAGCAAAATGTAAATACTTTCTTCTTGACCCATTTTGCAAAGCCCCACGTATTTCCGTGGTGATCCGTCCACTAGTTTTGGTGTTGTTCTGCTAGCTAACACAGATAAACAAACAAATGCAGAGGAAAACATAACCTCTTCAGTGGAGGTAACTGTAATGTGTGTGATGCAATAAAATACCAAATTGTTTTTAATACAGCTTTTATCTTCAAACTGGATTAAAAATGCTTTTAGTTGATATTGTTAGATCATCAAAAGTGTTCATAAATGTCCATAAGCAACCATTGTGGCTAATGATGAACATGCCACAGATACAGCAACTGTACTACCTTTCGTGTTTGTTTGTTTTTTGTACTTTTGATTCTTCATTTTTTATCTTAAAAACATTATTTGTGAGCTTGGTGCTAGAATTAATGAATTTTCACAAGAAATGATTCACAAACTGAAAACGCATGCAGTGATCAAATGATAAAACAATTGAGAGCTAAGGTCTGAATTTGGAATTAAGGACCTAGATTCACCATAAGTCTCATAACAGACGGTTCAGATTGCTAAAAAGCAGTGGAGGGGGGGTATTAAAATGATGCTTTTATAAAGATGCTCTCAACCCCAGAATTTAAATCAAACTAAACTGCAGCTTAGATGTTTATGGACTGAGCGCCTGTGAACAGTATATGTTGTGGGTTTAATGTCAAGTGGGGTCATTTTAAGAGGTTTAACCAGTATGTGGGCCAGCAGCCTCAGCACCCCCCCACACCCCACTCACCCACCCACCCACAACCCAACGACAGAGAGGATCAGATCAGATCAGCCATGAAACGGTTAATCTAGTGCCGTGCTCAATCGTGTGGAAGGGAATCATAGCACGAAGCACTAATCCTGAGGCTGTAAGGGATAAATATTGACATAGTGTTGAGTGATATCATCACAACATGTCTGTGTGGCTGTTTCGGTCTGCATTACAATGATTTCACACGAAAAAATAATGAAGGTTCAATTTGAAATCACAGGATGAATATGATGTGTCTTAGGTTATTTCAAATTTATTGTTATATCGGGAGGAATGAAGTGATTTCAAGTCATGTGACATGATATTCAATGAAGGTCCGGTATTATCATTTTGTTAAGTGCATTTTCATTTGGCTCTTGGACATTGTTATGGAAATAATAGCTGTCCCATTGCTAATGTTTGGAGAATGTAATTTATTTATAATTTATCCTATTTTTAATTTTTTTTAAAAATGACCTAAATAAAATAAAATCATTTATTTAGCAAATGGTATCATTATGACATACACTATCCCTGAGGTTGTGGTATTTTCTTGAAATAAATGGAATTGAAGACTGAATCTTAGCTCGACTGTCTCCCTCTCTCTACTGTAAATCTGTCTCTGAATTTAATGGATCTAGAACTAAATTAAATTCAGTAATTACTTTATATATTCAGTGCATGCTATATGTGGATGCACTATTGATATACTGTCAACAGGGAATGTTCATGATTTCTTAAACATTCTTATAATTAGCATGAATACATTTTTTAAATACTGTGTATAGTGGTTAAATGGATAATCCAAAACCTTTGTTGGTTCTATTGTTTGTTTCAAAACAAGGTAAATTGTTACCTAAACAGTTACTCACATTTTCCCTTTATTCAGTGAAGCTTTGGACTCTCAAACCGTGTATTTTGTGATGTTGATTGAACATTGCTTTTTAAAAACTAATGGGGGCCTTTATTGTTCATTTAGTGATTTAGTTTTATGATTTTGAAGCAGGAAATGCATTTGTGTGGTTTGTCTTGTTAAAGGAAAACTGTCCCTCCACTGAGCACCATGAGTGAGTTAGTATCTCCAGGCCTTCTGTTTCCACTATCTTTGTGGTGCTTCTTCACACGCTGGTGTGTGATTTGTGCATCCCAGGCTGGATCCCATTTAACCCACAAAAAGGCTTTTATGTGACCTTGAGAGTGATGCATGAACCCCTGCTGGCTCCGGAGCCATGGAGGATTGAAGTACACATAAATGCACTGTAGTCACATGCGCACCATTTAATGCATTAACACGGTAGAGCACATCTGAATGTCAAACCAAGGTGGATGCATCAATATTATTATTCATAAATAACCTTCGATTCAGGCTCTTAAACCATGGAGAAAAATGAAGAACACAAACATACTCAGCCTGCATTGCGGCTGAAGCTTTGTGTTTACAGCAAATTACAGATCATAATTAAAATTGTCTATTAAGATTAAATATAAAACGTGCACATTTTTGTCTTGAACACAAAAAAAACCAGTATCTGTGTGTGTTAATACTGTGGTGCACACAGTCCATGCAACACGTCCACTGGGGACCGTTTTGTCGCGTCTCTGCGCGGCCACGCTGAATCCGCGGTCACGATGTGTGGTCTGCACGCTGCAGGGAACCAGCTGCAAACCGAGGAGCGGCCGCGCGGTGCTGCAGTGAGCGGAGCCGGCGGAGCAGCGCCCCAACCGCCCGCTGCCCTTTAAACCAGGTGAGCTGTTCTCACAGGGTAGGTCACAGAGGAAGTGTGCGAGTCGTTCATTGCGTCCATTTTCGGGGGGAAGCCAGTCAGACTCTGGGTCGTGTGCACGAACAGCGCGCTGCGGGGCTGAAGACGCTGCGGTGACAAACACTCAGCTCCCCAGGATTGATAACGCTCTCCCCGCGGTGATCCCCCCCCTCCCGGCTTGTCACCGTGTGTGGTTCTTTCCTCGGGTGCAGCGAGGACGCCCACATTTGAAAGGTTTGTGCTCCTGGTTTAACCTCTGGCCGAACAGGAAACCGCAGTGAGGACGTTCACATTGACCGTTCTCCTTTTATTACCCATATCCGTTATCGGTAACGTTAACGCTAGCTAACTTGCCACCGGGGTAGCTCGCGCGTAATGGTCGACGGAGCCTTTTGACGCAGGTGCAAGTTCAAACTTAATGACAGAGCGCCTGCATTTGTTTATTTGAACCGCCATGTTTTATCCGCCGAGCTTCTACTCCTACCTGAAGTTAGTTCTGCGAAGTGAACCGTGAAGACACCGAGCCCTTGAGTGTGAAACCTCGCGGGGCAGCGCGACTGTTGCCCGGCCAACCTCACACAAACATGAGAGCGGGGGAGTGTCCGGTCCTCCGCAGGTGCAGCGTCCGCCTCTTCAAACAGGCGCTAGTTGTCGTGGTTCGCTTTGAACGTGTCTCCATTAGTCTGCTGCACGGACGCTGCCGGTGAAGACGTGGAGATAATGTGACACTGCGCCTTTTTTTAAGACTCTCAAACAGTCCGCCGCGTTGAGACCTCTCATCAGGTGTGTTAATCCTGACTCGTGCAGGAACAAGGGTGTGGCAGATCAGAGACCAAACCTGATACAGTGCAACTTTACTCCATGTAAACCCTCTCTCTCTCTCTCTCTCTCTCTCTCTTTCTCTCTCGCTCTCTCTCTCTCTCTCTCTCTCTCTCTCTCTCTCTCTCTCTCTCTCTCTCTCTCTCTCTCTCTCTCTCTCTCTCTCTCTCTCTCTCTCTGCTTGTTTTGACCATCAGGCTTTGTGTCTTCTTCTCTAAACCTGCAGGACCTGCTTGATGAATCCAATCCAGTGTGGAAACCGCATGTGGAAAGGCAGCATTTTGTGACTTGCAGAGGAATCAACAGGCTCCTGTGGAGGATGGTGACATATGGATGTGGACTCTGGATCTCAGGTGATTCTTCAAAATATTACTGGAAACAGCAAGAGTGAGGAAAGGAAGAGACACACACCACAGACCGCCAGCAGACGTCTGATATTCCGGGGACATGCTCCCACTTTGGGGATGGAACAAAAGGAATCTGTGTTTGACCGTGGGAGCACCAGGAAATGGAGAGGCATCATGTTATTTTTGACTGAGAACTAAATAACATTTTGAAATACTTCAATTCATCCATGGCCTACAGATGAATTTATACTCTTCCACATGTGATGTTGGGGGTCTATTTCCCGAGTGCACCCACCTCCTCTGCGGACTCAGCTGCTTCTCATGTTAAGGACCTTTAGAAATAAATTCAGCATGTCATCCAGCGGCCTTCTGGGGGACGAGGACGTCACCACCATGAGCCACCGTGGAGAAATGTCGGACACTAAGACGCAAGTTGGAAGAGGCTGTGTGAAAGACTGGTTTTCCCAAACGACAACCGTCTACTGCAGACAGCAAGTATCTGCCTGTTTTTCTTTCCCCCTCATCTCTGTGGTCCTACTACTCCTCTCCCTGGTTACACCCGCTCTGTCCATTCACATGGAGTTTGTAGAGAGCCACAGCGAGTTCAGCTGTGAGCCCATCAAGCTGAGAATGTGCCAGGATCTGCCTTACAACACCACCTTCATGCCCAATCTACTGAACCACTATGACCAGCAGACGGCCTCTCTTGCCATGGAGGTAGGTTGTTTGTGTGTGTGTCATTCCGGCAGTGCGTGCTGCATGCATCAGTATCACAGCACATGGGGGAAATTTGATAGCTACTTCTAAGATTACACAGTGCTCATAAAACATACACATTGAAGCAGAATATGAATTTACAATTTACTGCAAAGGTACATATTTCTTTGTCTTGGTGACAAAAAGAAACATCAACAAGGCGTCTGCCTGCTGTTTTACATTGTAGTGTCACACCTACTGAGGACAAAAGAAGCTCACACACAGTGTAAACAGACCATGTCAGAGACGAGTGCTGATCAGAAAACATCGTAGCTGACATGTTAAATTCATTGACAAATTTAAATTAAAAAATATTGTGGCCTAAGGTCAAAAGATATTGTACTCTTGGTATATTTATATATATGTGTGTGTATGTGTATCATAACTAAATCCACCTCAGGCAGATTAGTGATTTCATGTACTCAATCAAAGCAGTTTTGTAATTTGAGTGTATTTTATTACATCCCCTGCAAGCATAACACACTACAGCCTATCAACCTACAAATCACCCATATCCTTTATCCTCAGAATACAGAAATGCGTTGCACAGACACTAATGAATCTCACACAATGGGTTTTTTGAAAGATTTCAGAACAAATTGGATATATGGAAGCACGCTTGTTGTGAAGCGGCTTTTTACGCAGGTGTGTAATATCAAAGAGTTGACAGGAGCAGTGAAACACCCGAGAAAAAGGTGACAGTCAGTGTAGCCTCCTCAGGTTACAGCTCCATCTTCTCAGCACGTGTAACTGCTCATGTAGACAAAGATGAATGTATGGACTCACTCACACACTCATGACTTTTTTTGTTGAATGTGAACAGTAGCTGATAAGACAGAAGTTGCCATCTGAGAAGCAGCAGTTGCAGGAAAATATAAATTACAATGAGTTGCTTGTGTGACTGATAATTCCAAAGCATTGGCTTTAAGGAATGGAAGGTGAAAATGCAGTGTTACACACAATCTGAGTGAAGTACTGACACAAGCTATCCATCTTTATCATGTTACCTCTTTCTCTTACTCCTTTGTTACTCCTTAGATAGGGAGGGAGTTCGCAGATCCAGGTGTTGCTCAATAACGAAAACGTAATTACCTGGTTGCAGTTAAGTGTTTGTCAGTACTGTCTATGGGATCTGGACACGTTTGGGTGTGTTCGTTTTATCAAACTACTGTATGGCTACCTAGTAATTTCGGATCTGTAAAAGAAAATAATTTCTTTTCAAACAAAGAATAAACAGAAAGACAAGATCCCTACAGGCAAGACCCAGCCTGTTTTCAGAGGCAAGTCAGGTTGAGATAATACAATATCCGGCCCTTTATTTGAACACATGTTTATCTGTGTATCCATTCAAATATCTTTGCCTGTACAGTACAGGCTGGCATAGCGTGAGCCATGTTTTGGCTACCATGCAACTGTGTTGATGGTTTGAAGGAACACAGAAGGATAGCAAATATCAGATGAAATAAATCTGCCCCCAGCTGTTCGTAGTTGGGATATTATATTACCCCTGTTGAAAAGCAGATGAATTTTGACAAGGCCACTGCTCCCGTTGCATTTTGCGTGTTTAATCTTGAAAGATTTTGATTTTGAGTTAAATGTTAATGTTTTCCCATGTTAGATGAATCAGCCAAAAGATCATGCCTAAATTTGATGTGCTGTTACATGAATATTTAATCACAGAACAGGGTTTTCCACATTTTGCAGTGCAGGAGAACTGTCAAGATCACAAGTGTCAGATCCTCCTTTTTCTCCCTTTAGAAAATAGTGGATGAAGATGCAGCTTTAACAGTTCAGCAGCTTTATTTCGAATAGAGAGCCACGCATTTTGAATCTGCTCAGTGGGTTTTCTAAGGTGCTGACAATCCTTTAGTTATAGGATTCACTCGGCACATCAAGGACCATGCAAATTTTTAAATCAAGTCAATTCCCCAGTCTCATGTCAAAACACGCTGTGTCAGGGATTGTGAGAGGCATCTGTTGTTGAACTTGATTTGACCCAGAATAAGAAGTAACTGACACCCTCCGTCCCTCCAGTCATGGAAGAGACAGCTTTCTGAAGATGGTTGTGTAGCAACATGAGCCCCGTTACTGTTCCTGCTCTGGTCTGCTTTGACCAGGCATGGAAGTCCTGGTGGGAACCCTGGTGGAAATGTAATAATATATCTCATGGGACACTGGCTGCATAATACCAACTTGTGTGTGTGTGTGTGTGTGTGTGTGTACAGAGACATGCATCTACATCTTGGTATGAGTGTTCAAGCAAATCTGTTACTGGGCAAAAAAAGTCTTGGGTCGTGCTTTAGTAATCAACATCTAAAAGGTTATTGTCGTATAGGCATGTGTAGATAATATATAATATCCACATTTAATTAAAACTAATATTTCCGTTTCATGTTGCAGTAGAAATTATCAATTGGGAAATTTAAATTCTTTCTATCTGCGGTTAATTCTGAGGATTCCTACATGTGCATATAAAGAATTTCATCCCTGTCCATTTGTTTGACAGATCACTTGCACGTTTGTTTGTAAGATGACACACACAACTGAATAGTTTTCCACAGAGCTTAGTGGAAGGATGTGGTATATTTTTCAGTGACATTTTTGTGAATTTCTAAAGAATAGATAGAGAGAGTTATTGATGAAAAAGCTCCGGCATATTTAAGGGACTGATCAATTTGGTACAGTTGGATCTAAATCAAGGGGACTGAGGTGTGCACTCTACTGAGTGCTATCCTACTGTTATTGTAGTTTGGTGAAATCCAAGTGGATTTGTATAGAAAATGTGTGACAATTGTTTGAGAGTTCCTGATTTTTTTTTAGTCTGTCCATTAGCTTTAGTTTTTGGTTAGTTTCACAACATTAAACTTTTTAAATCCTTGTTTACACGTTTTATCTATAAAGATGAAGCCTCTGAAGCTGGATCTAATTCATAATATGCCCTACAATGGAGTCTATGGCTTTTGTTCAAGTACAGACGTTTTTCACAAAGGGACAACGGAGATGAGGAATTCAGAAACATCAATTTGTTTTTCTGTTTGGGTGTTTTATTCGTTGTAAAAAACATCTGCTCCCAGATTGACATGAAGTATCGCAGATTCCTAAACTGAACTGGAGCCATTGTCGGCAGCTGTTGTTTTTAGGTCATATCACACGATGAATATTTGCTCTGCCTCAGTGGCAAGGCTTTCTTGTCTTTTTCCCGTAGTAGATTGATCCTTCTAGTCATGATGCTAACATGTTGTTGTGATTCATCTTTCAGACATAGGTTGAGACACATTCACGCCCTGGGTTGAAAATGCCTCTATTGTGGTGATATGACCTTGGAGAATCCCCAGTCTTGATTGACACTGGAAATATTGCCTTTTCTCCTTCTTCCTTTTAGATTCCAAGCTAAGCCAAAAATGAAAAATCCTCAATTGTTTGAAATGATTAACATGTGAGGCCTCGTTTATTCAATGTTTGAGTGACAGGTTTCATGTATCGATCTTTTTTTTATTTTTTGTAATTGCTGAGTTAGGCTAAGGACTGACTGGATACTCGTATTTCGCGTTAGTGTCTGTGTGTGTGTTTTTAGAGAGCAAGAGGGAGAGTGACAGGAGAGGTTAACGGTGCCAGCTGTCATCTCTCACTTCTGCTAACTAACTGCTAATCTCTCTCTCTCAGTTCCACAATGAAGACATTGATTCCCATAGACCAACCTCCACCCCATCTGCCATAATAGTCAATTAAACCTGAGCGTAGAGGGTGAGACAGTATGAAACATAAGAGGGGAAGTGGAAATGGCTTTCAAATAGGAGAGTGTTTAAATGGTGTAATGATTTACTTGGGAATATTGTTTTTCCGTGTGTGTCTGTGTGCTTGCATGTTTAAATGCTTTTGTGACTGCATGTTACTTAGGCCATCAGACAAAGGCCATATGCCTGTGCTGTCCAGCTGCCACTGCGTGTTATGGTTCCCAGAGGATGTGCTGCAGGTTGTGACATAGTTAAGGTCTATGTTAGACACAGAGATTTAGATGCATGACATCATCAGGATTGTGTGTCTTCTCTAAGAGATGGAAATTGATCACACGGAATGAACACAATGCCATAAGTAAAGGCTATCCCCTTTTTAAAAGCACAAATTATAAAAGAAAAATATTTCCTCAAATTACGTATTCTACTCTTTATCTTATATATATAAACACGCTTGACGTATAATAGACTGTTCATTATATAATATAGATTATACATTTTTAAAAACTTATTTATGTTTAGATAATGTGGTGTCTTGTTTTAAGGGTTTAGTTTGGTATGTTGCATGTTATCTCTCCACAAGCAAGTAAGCACGAAAAAAACTCCTGCTTAAGAACTCAAGAGCACCTCTGTGATAGTTACTGCAACAATATGTGTCTTCAGGACCACATTTTGCCTTGAGCGCGCGCATACAAACAAAAGGTGAAAACAATACCAGCCAGTCTGTCATGGCTGAAAATAAATGAATTGGCACGCACCATGCGAGTGTTGCCATGCCTGAGGCCTCTGGAGCCCAGATGTCTGCTCGGTCAGGGACTTTCCTCTTGAATCATTAGGTAGAAAGCTGTCTTCCCCCTTTAGTGTAATTAAAGTGAGATAGAGGGAATTCTTTGCCATTAACAGTCATTAACTGGATATCTTTGCGATTTCTCCTGATGTCACATACATTTAATTTAGTTTTTTAAGTAATTGAGACAGAAACGACAACTAGAGAGGTTGGGTTTACATCCTTACAAATTGGTAAAAAAACTAAATGTCTTCATCTTAGAATTTGTTGTTTTGTAAAAACAGCATATAATCTCTTTACAATACAAGAGTTTTGCTGTATGTGAAGCTTGCAATGTCAGAAAGCTGTTGGTATCTTGGTGAGACTTCAGTTCTCTAAGCAAGGAGGTTGTCTTTTCACCCTTGTTTGTTGTTTGTTGGATCTTATGTTTGGTTTTAAGCAAGACTACACAAATACTACCGGGCGGATTACCATTTTTTAGCCAGAATTTGTATTGTTATTAAAGATTTTAAAAAAGTAGTTTAATTTAAGATAAAATCATGCAATTTAAATGTTTACATCAACTTTGTGATTTTCCCACATGAGCTATGAAGCTGCAGCAGGTTAATTTACAACATTATAGGGTACGTTACAACATTCGCACAAAGGGAATTACTTAACTTACTCAAATCACAATCCCTTGTGGTAATGGGGGTCCTAAGTTCCTGGTAGTGTTATTTACGGGGGTCGAAGCCTGAAAAGTTTGGGAAACCCTGTCTGAAAAAATACTTCCCGAGTACTCTTTGCTTTCATTATACCTCATTGAGTTTTTCTGGACAACTCTGACAGAATCTTTGTTGTTTGGATGCTGAGTGAAAGCGGTTAGAAAGCCCCTGGTCTCATAAAGAGTGAAAGACTTTGGGGGTTTGGGCACAATAGAGCGCAGTGTTTGTAAAGCAAATAGACAGCAACCCTAGCTCTGCTCGAATTAATCTAGAGCTGTCAGTCACTATATTTACATGCATAGCACAAAACCAGGTAATTGGAGAAATCGAATATTTGGGCATAAAATTTATGAAAATTCAAATACACACTCATCTGTGTGGTCATTACATTTCAAATTCGGAATCTCCTTTTTAAAGCAACGTGGTCATGACGTGTAAGTCTTAAGGAGTTATTTTTTCTCTCTTTTGCTAATGAAGAATTCAGACTAACAGAGCTGGCTCTCCAAATAGGTTGAACAGGTTTTCTTACTGTGTGCATGTGCCTGACATTTACTAACTCCTGTTCTTCCATGGAAACCAGATAATTTAAATGTATTTATTTTATAGTGAGTGTTTTATCAAGAATCCACTGCTAGATTGTGTTTGCAGCTTACTCAACAGAAAGTGCTATTCACTGTGTTTCTCTTACCTTGAGTAATGGAACCAGGGTTTTCTTCATATACATTAAAGTACTGCAGCTGGCAGTAAACTCACCACTTAAGTGCTTGTAAATACAGTCAGGCATTCACCCTTCATTCAGCAGGGCTCTGGTGACACATTCAAGTGGCAATTTGACAGTAATTTGATGCTAATGTAGTAAACTAGAAGAAAATTATACTCAACTGAAATTATCAACAGTTGAAAGCACTTTTGATCAAAAAAGGTTTTTCAGTAATAGTTGGTTATTGTTAGGGAGAAAAAATCTCATTTTAGAAAAGGCTCGCAGTGGGAGTTGTCACTTCAGGGAGCCTGAAAACTTAATCTGCTCTTAAAATTTCCTTTCAAGATTTGCATATTATTATTTTATTTCATTTTCTCGACTATGTTATTATGCAGATACATTACTGCAGTCATGTGAACTATTGAGGATCACAAACCTTTGTTAAAAAAAATCTAAATCATAAACACTCATAAATAACAGTCCCGTAGATATGTATGCCTTTTCGTCAAGTTCCATGAATTTCTCCGTCGGAAAATAGGGAAAACTTTCAAAAAATGTCGCAATGTAAAGGAAAGAGGAGAACTCAAGATCTACTCTAAAATGTAATAATAATATAACATTATTTGTATATCCAAAATCTAAACAAGGTTACAAAGTGCTTCACAAAATCCATGTTAAAAAAAAGGTATTCAATTCAGTTTAATTTTAAGCACCAAATCAAAACATATTAAGGTGACCTTCAAATTTATAGAGAAACCCAACAGTTCCAACTGTAATGGGTTCTTTCTTAGTCCATCTCATCCTTCCAAGTTTTGTGGAATTATGCTCAGTATTCCGTAAACCTGCTGACAAACAAACAATCAAATTAACGGTCAGTAGCAGAACAGACCCTCTGTGGTGGAGGAAACTATGCAATGTAATATGGTGATAGGCAGGCAGTTAAATCTGAATAGACATTTAAGAATATTTCATATCTCACTTTTGTGTCCCATCGCCTCGGAAAGGATTTACCATTGCATTTTTATTGCACTATTTTAGATGTGAGAGTTGATAGATTGAGCTGTGATCGGTAGTAAAAAAACAGAAAGGACGAAGAGGGCAAGAGAGCAAAGACTGAATGTCAGTGACTATACAGAGGGAAATACTGACAAGGTGACAGGTTGTGTAAAGTCTTCAGACCCTACTGTCTCCAGTGGTTGTGTTTCTCTCAACATGGGGTCCTGTCCTTCAAAATAAGACTCCTCTTTCTAAGAAAGGCCACCCTGAGGCCACCGGGTCCCCACAACAGAGAACGTGTCTGTGCCAAGTCTGAAGAGTTCGGGGTTATTGTGTGTAAGTGGGGTCTGTTTTTTTCCTCTCGGTGTGTGAATACGAAAGAGAGAATTAGGTTTTATAGAGGTGTGTTTTTGTGTGTGTGTAATTGCTTGGTTGTGCTGTGTGTGGATGTGTGTGTGTGTGTGTGGATGTGTGTGTGTGAGCATGTCAGTGCGTTCACGCTGTTCAGTGCATCTGAAGAGGCTTATCCTATTCTATGTGGTGGAGACAGACAGGTCCTCATTCAGTTTTAAAGTTCCTCTCTTCTGCTGAACTCTTGATTATCCTGCTTATTCTGGAGGAGTCTATTGAGACTGCTAGCCCAAATAGAGCAATCATTTATTTATGCACAGAACAAAGGCACTGCCTGGTGCTGTTTTTTGGCAGGCCGTTCCCATCAGCATAGCTGCCACTGCTGCTTATCCAGCCTCACAATGCTCACTAAAAAGAGATTTGAGGAAAGATTCAAGAGTCTTTTCATTGTTCAAATACTGCCCTGTAGCCCACTGTAAATATAACACTGGGTTCCATTACAGCTGTATGAAATAGTTGTGTACGCCCTTTTTTTCTCTCACCTTATAATATGTTCAGTGTGTAGGACTATATACATTTCATTTGTATGCATTGTCATAATGTTGCCTATGTAACTACATCAGATCAAATGAAAAAAGAAAATACATTTGTGTGCTACCATTTCGTCCTTTTCTAACTTTTAATTTCAATTATATTGTCAGAATAGGACCAGAACTGCAAGGTCTGTAAGCATTGCTTACAATATCAACTGTGTGTTATTTGGCCAAGTAACAAGTTCATTGCTGAAGTAATAAAAGTAAAATAGGGAAAAACGCCAAGCAATTATCTGACAAATTGAAGTGCCTTAATTTGTTTGAACAAAATGAAAAAGATATTCAATTAAGAATTCTATGAAAAGGATTTTTCCCCAATTGTTTTTAATAACTTATACGAAAAAAATCATAATTAAAGATACTGTCAAGTGACAAATCTTTAAAGCACAAATAATTGTGCACTTTGGTGTTTATTGGCATTACAGCCATTTTATTCTGTTCATCCATCTACCCTTCCTCTCTGAAATCTGTGCAGTATTTTCAGTAATTCATCTCCATCCTTTCTTTTTATGTTTATATTCCACTGTTTGTGTTTGCACAAATATTTGGTAGGAGCAATCTGTAGGTAAGAAATATTAAATTATTTTAAAAGCCCTCTCTTTCCTCCTTCCACCACCGATAGATTTGGATGTCCATATCTACACAAATATGTGTGTATTAACCAGTGTTCTGGTTCTTTAGTCCAGCATTTGGTCACAAGTTTGAATTAAGTCCTGTTTTTGAAGACTCGTGCCTCAACACTGATACGGATGATTTTACACTACTTACCAACAGTTTAATCCGAGAACATTATTTGAAAAATGCAATCAAACATATTTCATAGGTCTCCAGTGACAAAAAGTTAGTCCATATCTTCCAGCCAATCAGAATCGAGTATTCTCTGTAATTCTCAATCCTATTAATCTATCACCTGGCCAGCTCTGTATCCCTCCTTTGACCCCTCCCTGCATATGTGTGATGAATATTATTGATTCTTTGGGTTTTGAACTGTGATCTAACCGTTCATTTGGCACAGAGCCCTGCATCGTTCGGCTCTGATACGACACATAAATATAGGTTATCCATGTCTTATGGTCTTAATCTTAACCCATGACCCAGCCTGGGAAACTGTGTGTGTGTGTGTGTGCACGCACACACGTCTGGTGAGAGAGGGAGATGTTTAACCCTCACTGCTAAGCCCAACTCCACACTAACATACACATGCAAACACACACACACACAAACACACCATTGATCCCCTTCTCACGCAAAGCCACTCAACAAAAGGCAGAAAGAACATTTTCAGCATACTGCAGATCAGTAACAGCGTCAGCATTAAGAGCTCTAGTGCTACTAATTGTACACTTATCGAGCCACATGCCCATTTCCACTTTACTAAAATATCTCCCATATAAATGCAAAAAAGCACAAGGACCTTTTAAACCGGTAAAATAAGTGCAAGCTGAGACAGGTAGACTGCCTTCAAACCCTTTGACCCTGAGACATCTTGCAATTTGATTTCAGAAAGTAAAGTTACTTGTATTGCAACTTCCACATTCACCAGCATCACCAACTAGTTGAATTCTGTTTAAATGCATTTTTTTTAATGGAGCAACATTTTTATTGACGCATTCACTGGTTGCCAGGCAGTGAGTTGCTCGTCTCCTTGTGTACATCCATTTCCTATCTGCTCCAACTCTTTGGATGCACTACCCCAGCTCCAGCCTCCTACTCACTCTGTGACTCAGCCAGCTATGCTTGCCAACCTCCTGTCTATCTTCAAGAATCAGTAGTGATGTATGCACATTTCACCTTGAATCCAGTCTGTGCATGCACTGTCTAATGCATCCACTCTTTGATCAACATTAGTTTTATTTACCTTGGAAAGAGACGTCATATGCTACCCAGTAGACAAACGGCATAGGCCATGAACATGAACCAGTTTTATTAAAAAAAGTATATTATAATTATAATTGATTGAGTGGGAATGATTGGTTTCTGTATGCATCATGTGCCAGAAATAGTGTATTATTGTATCATTCTTAAAGAGCATATAGGCGTTGAGCAGATGGATATGCACAGGTGGCTTGCATGGTGCTAGCAAGTGTCTGGGTGCTATCTGATTCAACACCATTGTCACATTCCTGGCTTCGCATCTACATCTCTATCATTTCATTTGAGTCTTTCTCCTATGCCTCTTGGTTTCTTTTATTCCCACTTTCCCACTTTCTCTCTGCGCTCCTTGTGTGAGCTTGTTTGCTCTACTCTTTGGATGGTTTCACTGTTTAAGTCCTACCACAATGTGTTTGTGTGTCTGCGCACATGCATGTTATCCTCCCTGAGAAATAGTCCTATGAGAGCCTCTACATCACCTGTTGCCATGGTAGTTAAATAGGCAGAGAAGGAAGGGGAGGAATGGAGGGAGACAGACTGGCAGGGGAGGGGAAATTGGATGATGAGTGCATGAAGAAACATGGTGCAGTTGTAAGAATATATAGGATCCCTCCACCCTCATCAGTGAGAGGCAGTGTCCAATTTATGATGTATGAAGTTTAGATGTCAGGAATGCAGGACAAGTAAATCTTACATTTATTGTTGTCTGGCAAAGGCAGACATATTACCAAACTAGGGCTACTTTGTATCACTAACAGGCCGGAGCACAGTCATTTTGAAGCATGTTGCGGTTAGTGGAGAGAGCGATCAATGACCAAGTGCACGTCTTTGCGTGGCATGCGTTGTGCGCACTGCGGCAAGGACAAACGCTTCAACTTCCTGCATCCATCACATGATGTCGAACACTTTTGTGTGTCCGTCTGTCTGGCCGTATTATTATTTATTTTTTGGGGGGGAAAAGTACACCAAAGTCAAGTGTAGAAATTGGCCAAAATGTCCAAAATGGCGGGCTTCCTGTTGCTTTTTTCAAATAGCACCAAGACTTTTTTTGTTTGTCTGGTCATGATACACCTGGGCTACGATTTTTGTGAAGTTCGGTGAAAGCTAACTGAGGGGCTTTTCCTTAGATGGCGCTGTTGAGCCATTTTGCCATGCCCATTTCAAATAACTACAGAATACAATTTCTTTTTGGGGTTTTGAATTTCCTGCAAACTTTGGTAACAATTTGAGCGTGTGTAGGCCCTGAAAAAGCCCCAAAGGGAAATACAAATCCTTCGAAATACAATAGGGCCTCCCACCGCAGGTGCTCAGGCCTTAATAGTTTGTTGAAACTGATTCCCAGTACTTTTTGTAACTTGGATAATATTAACCCTTCTTACTTATTGGATGAACATATACTTGCCTGCGAATCTTCCTCATCAACAATTCAACAAATCTGTCACTGTTGTTAATATGAGCAGTTAATTGGACAGTTTTACACTTATTCTAAGAAAAAAAAATTGTGCAAGCCTTTAAAATCCTAGCTGTTTAGATGTTGGAGAAACAGAAAAAGGATTAAGAGTTTTGTCTAATGAAAAGATAAAATGCGTGTTGATAGTTTGTAGGAATAATTAATGCTAGTAAATAAATTTCTAAATGCTGAGATGAAATAGATATTTGCATCACTGATAAGAAATCAGTCAGTTGAGTTAAGTTAAGAAATTGTGCCTTTTGTTTGAGTTGGCTATTTAGGACATGAAGAAGAAAACACGAAAGACAGACTACGTAGAATGTGTTGCTTTTTATTTGTCAAATATGAAATAACCTGATAAAAGAGTAGGGAATGCCAATGAATGCTGATGCTGAAATCAGAAAAAGGAGAAGAGGAGGACAAGTGCATGTCAAAATAATTGCCAGTAAATGGGAGGCGAGGAAAACAAGAGATGAATACAGGAGAAAGAAGATAGGAGGAGAGGAGGAGGGGAAGTGAACGTGAAGGGGAATGCCATTAACGGCTTTGTCCGGTCCTCCCGACTGAACGATGCATGGACACGGATAAATGAACAAATGAATGAAAGAGGGAGAGAGTGTGGGAGAAGGGTGCCCCTTTCTTAACTGTCCTTTCAGAGATTAAGCAGGAGAACATCGTGGTCTGTTCAGTTCATCTGTTCATGGCCAACGCCTGTCTCTCTCACAAACGTGTGAGAGGAGGCAGGCACATAGTCAGTGTGTGAGTGTGTCTGTGTGTGTGTGCATCCACATCTTTTGGGTGTGAATTTATCACAGAACATGTGTGCATTATCGAGCAGGTAACTAGAAAAGGCTATATAAGATTAAATATATGCTGTGTGCTTGTGCTGGTACAGGGAGATAGAGGGAACATGTAGTTGGTGAGGGGTTGTGAAATGTACTGATGCACTTCTCTTACATTGTAGAGAGAGACAGAGAATGTAACTGGCTATAATGTATAGCAATGTATAGTTTGAGTTGAAGAGGAGAAAAGGGGTTTGAAAGGCAGTAGAGAGGCACAACATTACAGTTTCTTCAGAAAGATGGAACATTTTAGGATTTAGACAGAGGCACGGATGTTGCAGGGAGGTTACGTGTAGCAAGCTGACGGAGGTAGAGCTGATGTGGTCCGACAGCATTTGTGCTACAGGGCCTGACTTACTGATAGTGAAAGTGAGTTATGGCTAGACAGAGTTGAGGAAGACTGGGGGGTTAAAAAAAGCCTGATATTTACATCTAAACCCCTCCTCAGTCAGTGAAAGGTGCAGGAAACAGAGATAACTGATTTTATTATGTAACAATGACTGCACAGAAATGTCCGATCAAAAACCCATGGAGAGAATATTCATTTATTACTAGAAAGGAATTTAATAATTTTAATAAATGTTATAAATTTGCTTTTGTTCCTCTCTTTTTATCTTGTAAAATTGACATTAGGTTTTATAGCTGTTCAGCGAATTTCGTTGCTCTCAGAGTGGTCATTACATAAAGTTGCACTGAAATGACCTGAAAGTGCTTGAAGAGCACTTAACAGTCAGAATCACACCAACAGAAAGCCAATGAAGCTGTTTAGAAGCCAAAGACAGTTCATCTACTTTTAGAAGTACATGACTAGATAAACTATTATGGATTTGATAATTATGCATTTTGGGGAAAGAATCTTTTTGAAGTCGTCTCGCCTAGACCCAACAGCCTGTCACCTTGATCTGACCACAATTCAATTATGGTGACATTTTAAGGAAGTATGTGTGTTTGTGTGTGTTCGTGTCTTCGTGTGAGTGTTTGTGTGACTGTCTCAGGTTCTCACACTCTAAACACTTCTTAGCATCCATTTGACTCCCTAATCCACCAGGAAACCGTCACTCTTTTCTCTATTCCACTCCCTCCCTTCTCCTGCTCCTACTCCTGCACTTGACAATGTGTATGAGTTTCTGCAGAGTTGGCTAACTGGATTTTCTACAAACGTTCTAAGCCCCCGGACCCACATACACACACATGCACTTACAATTCACTGGATAAACAGACTGCTGAAAGATATTAGACATGTTCAAGAACTCATAAGTCATCTTATTTTCTTCTTTTGGATCTGAATCAAAATGTTTGGAAATGGAACAAACCCATGTAACGTCTGTTTATTATACAATTTATTATCTATATAAGTCTTTCATTAATGGGTTGGACCAGAGTACATGTTTAGTGCATAGGTGCTCTGTCTTGTTGTCACCATGATGATATTGGTTGTCATCCCAAACATGGACTAAACTGGACACTTGAGCGACAACCCATCAGAAAAGCTTCACATACTAGTGCAAAAAGGTCCGGTTCTTTTCCTGTTGCGTGCACTGCTCTCTCTCTTTGTTACCAACTGTATAGCAGTTATGGGCATCTTACCACTTGTCTGCCAAAAGTATAATTGCTTGCGTTACGTGACTGTTAATCTTTCTTTCTGTTTTTCTTTGTTGATTTACTTCTCTCTCCCGCTTCTGTGTTTCTATGGAGAGAAGGAGTAAAGAGAAAGAAACTTAATCCCTCCATTGAACAAGAGGTGGACTAGTCAGAGGCCCTCTTTCTCATTTTCCTCTGTGTCAAAAACCCCACCGTGCTTCTTATGCTGAACGACCTGTCCAAAACACACTCTCCAACTCAAATAAACCTTTAATTTGATTTCAATCGCACACTGATTGTTATCCTGCTGATGTTTGGGTGTTTTAGACTTATCAGTTTATCTGTCTTTTAGGCAATCTGATATTTTGCTGAGTAGCTATAAGTCAAATGGAATGGGTTAAGATGGATTGCAGTTATAAAGGCAGCAGGGAGGAGAGGGGGTTCCTGTCAAGGTCTGGGTGTCCATTATTGTTAAAACTTCATTTTTTTTCTAAATACAGTGTTTTTCTTCTAAAAGTTTTAGTAAAAGGTTTAAATAATAGTAATTATGAAATGCTTGATTCAAAGAGCATGACTTGATAATAAGAGGGAAGCACCCTCCTGTTATACTATAAGAATGGCATAATTCATAATAGGTCATGTTTCCTGGCACCGCAGTTGATAAAACAGCACTTAAACTGAACTAATGATTGCTTATGAAAGCTGAATTTGTGAATGTTGAAATGTTTGTGTCAAACGGTGCCAAAATGTTTGACTTGGATCAACCCACCACCATTCATGTTGAACCAATGTGGGGGAGATTTGGAGCCCTGCATGATGGATAGCATTTCGGTTGCATGTGATCTGCATAATGAACTCTTTAAAATTTCTGAATCACATTGGTTGGTCTGAGTTTTATTCTGTTAAAGTAAGTGCTGTCTATACCACTGTGGGTTTTGCCTAAAGGCAGCGGTGCCAACAACAGCACAAAGGCATTTTCTACTGTTGAAAAACCGACAGTTTCTAGTCAGAGGCTGTGAACTTCCATAAACTGCATACTGAATAAAAGCTATAGAATAGAGCTTATCATTTCAACACACATTTGAGCTTGATTTTATATTTGCATCTTGTTGATATAGCATGTGTTTAGTGTCTGTGTTGCTAATATCTGGCACAAAAGTTGGAACAATTATTTCAATAGTACAGGGAACGAGGGTGATGCTATCTTCTTGACTGGTTTTCAAAATACATCCTCTTTGCAGTTCTTTATGACTGGAATAAAATTCTCTCCTATGTTGGCAAGCAGATTCAGTCCACCTCATTCCCATCCTTCTTCCTCTTCTTTTTCCACATCATTCCATGTTGCAGTCGAAGTATGTCTTCACCCTCAGGCCTGGTTTGCAGGCTTTTCTGTTCTCTGTCCGTCCATCACAAGTGACTACAAAATGCCAGACAGTTCACCCTGTCGCCCTGCATGGAATGCTGATTGCCACTCCCCTCCTCTCTCTTTTGGTGGCACAGTTAGACCACTTAAGATCAATATTCTCTTTGTGGGGAGAGATGGGGGGCAATTGCCGTGACTGTCAGAAATCTGCACACAGGCATTGGACTTGCTTGCCCTCACATACACACACACACACACACACACACACACTCAAAAACACTTAAACTGGGACATACTCACACAGAATACAAGAACAATGATGCACACACACATAACCCCACATGCACTGGTGAACTGGGCAGAATGAGGGCAAACATGAGTCACACACAGACACAGTCATTGTAGAGTTAGTATCAAGAGAAATGTAGAAATGCTCCATACTGCTCGGCAGTGACACACACTCACACAGAAAGCAACTAGGACTCGGTTAAGTGTGGCCCCAGGCTCTCTTATGGGTCTGTTGTTATTGACATGTCTGTGTAACATACATGCAGAAACAAAAAGACAACAAACTAAGACTGTAGCGGTACCATTAGTGTGGGCAGCATATCAGAATAAGAGCTGGCAATAAGGAGGCCTTGGCAGAAAATAGAATTGTAGCTAATTGTAGCAAGGCAATAAAGGTTCTATAATTTTTTTTAATTATTTTCAGTCATGAAAACATACATAGTATACACTTAGTCAACATTTTATGTAAAATGTGACTGAAAAAGACAGAAGCATGATTCTTATGCCTTCTTCCATTCCCAACACATTTCATTGTTTCAGATGTAAATATGAAAGATACAGCATTTGATAAGACTGTTTAGCAGTGTAGCTAAGGCTTAGATCAGGATGTCCTCACTCATCAGGATGGTTACTAAACCTTCTTATTGAAAGTTGTCAATAAAGCCTCACCACTTTGTCACCATATCTTCACTGTAAATTACTTGATACAGACACAAACACGTATTTGATTACTTATCTACTTGTTTGTGTATGTGATCAGATTTTGCCTCCATTTAAAGCTGGTGTAATTCCTCTGTCTCTCTGTTTCCCAACACAGTGAAGCTTGTGTGTTAATGCAATAGGGGGAAAAAATATATAAATGTGTGAATTATTGAATGAAGCGGAGTGGTGTGTGTGGGTGTGTGTGCTCACGTGGTTCCCTGCAACATTCAAAACTATGTCACACAGATCCTGCACCACTGCACCCATTTACTGGTGGAACATCTCTCCAACGTGCACATCTAGAACACAGCAATTGAGAATGATCAAAACATGCACACAAGGTCTGAGTCCACACACACATATTCATTGATGCACAAATGCACTCACACAGTCTGTATAGGCATATATACTATAGCTTTTGTATAAAGCAGTCAATGTAAGTGCACTGTTTTGTGTTACATGTTCACATGTTTCATGTACACACAAAGTGCCGTGATGTGTGCAGCCAGCCTAAGCGTTTTTGTTCCGTTGCTCTCTATTCATTGCCTTCACGGCTCTGCTCTGATTTCTGTTTACTCTTGTTGAAGCTGCACTGAAAAGTCAGCATCAGTGTGGCCAGATAACCCAACCGGCTCTGGGAACATGATGTTACTGGCAGTAGCTAATGTATGCGCATATCAGAAAAATATGTTGAATATGCAGCATTAGGTGTGTGTGCTGCACAAAAGCACAAACATTTCTTCACAAAAATCGGTTTAACAGGCAAATTAAGTTACTGTCTTTTTTCTGCTGTTCCTCATTAAAACATACAGTAGCCATTCTGTTTGGATACTGAGGCCCATAAAAAACGCTTTAAAAATATACAAAGCATAATTTGATTTTAACAAATTATTGCTGTGGTGTTTTTTCATTGTGAGTGGAACTAGAACAAAAAGATAATGAAGCCTGCTCAGAAAATCTGCAATAGTTGTCAATATTGTGGATTTTTGGGGGCCAATAACGACACCAATAATAGGGAGTCAAAAATTCCTGAGTAAACTCGAAAATTTGAGGTTATTAAGGCTTGATACTTTACAGTTTAACTTTATTTCAAATAAGATAAAGGAAAACACAACCAAATATGCAGGACAAATGTTTTTGGGGTAAAAAAATGCATCTTCCGTGCATTGTGTAAAATAAAAATTACATATTGGCAAACACGCTAATACAGACTTTTATCAGTAAACCGATAAATTGGTCTGACTCTCATTGTTAAAGTGACCATATAATGCCTTACAGTTGATTTCATGGCTGAACAATACCATTGTTACTGTGGCTACAGCAGTGTTAAGGAAGCCTCTTGGTAAACAGCGTGACATTTCCAACACATGCTCTATAAGAGGTTGACCTGTCATTAGAGAGTAGCTCAACTGACCAATCAGAGCAGACTGGACTATTTGAGAGGCGGGCCCAGAGCTAGATCGGTGTTTTAGAAAAAGGGTGAAATGAGGTGCCTAAGCAATGTGCAGTATAAGACAAAGCTTATTTGGAACATTACTGCATATAAACCTATTCTAGTAGACCCCCAAATAAAAAGGATGAACCTGTAAATTGCCAAAACATAGCAATGTAAAGGAAGAGCTCAGGAGGCTTTTTGAACCGTCCATCAATCACATTTTTCCAGTGGATTTGAACCAGCAGCCTGAAGGTCACAACTAGCCAGAGTCGCTAACCTTTAGAATCGCACTCCAGGGAACAGAACCTATCATCTGTAGTGTGTGGATAACTGTGTTTGTATGTTCAATGTATTGACACATGACTGCGGCTCAGCCTTCAGAGGTTTGTTTTTCTCCCCCCAACCTCAAAGGGATGTTTTGTAATATGATTGCCATGATACATATTTTATGAGCTTTTTAATATCGCTGGAATACTGAGCAATATGATTTCCCCAGAGTAGTTGGAACACACTTGTCCTCTTTCTCTCCCACCATCTTATTTCATGGCTATTTCAGGTTGAATATGTGCCAACTTTTTCCTGAGCCTGTGTGATGAAATGTGTAGGAGTGTGCTAGAGTTGGGAGACCATGTGTGATAAACTTGGAAACTGTAGCATCTCTTCCAGTCTGGTCGCAGGTTTAAACAAATAAATTCTGTCTTTTTCTTTCCCTCCATCTCCACCTCTAGCCTTTTCATCCCATGGTAAACCTAGTGTGCAGTGCTGACCTGAGGATGTTCCTGTGTGCCCTGTACGCCCCGGTGTGCACGGTCTATGGCCAGGTGTCCATGCCATGTCGATCTCTCTGCCAGCGCGCCAAAGACGAGTGCAGCAAACTCATGGAGATATTTGGAGTAGCGTGGCCAGACGACATGGAGTGTAGCAGGTGTGTTTTTCATTTTAAATCAACCCAGTATTATATAGTACTAACAGTGTCATCACACACAGGATTTTTGAAGCATCTGTGCAATACTTAACCTCATGATGGATGCAATGGTGATTTGTGTTTAAACTTTGTTATACAGTTCTTGATTCAAGCTTAGGATATTTTAGAGGCTATACTCTTTTTTCCAGGTTCCCGGATTGTGATGAGCCCTATCCTCGTGCAGAGGACCTGCTAACAGGTTCTGACCCCACTGACCAGTCATCCATGACTGTGCAGAGAGAATACGGTTTCTGGTGCCCCAGAGAGCTCAAAGTTGACCCTGAACTGGGTTACTCTTTCATGGGCAAGAAGGACTGTTCTGCTCCATGTCCCTCAATGTTCTTCAACCAGCAGGAGCTGACCTTTACCCGATACTTCATAGGCGTCGTCTCCATCGTCTGTCTGTCTGCAACACTCTTCACCTTTCTGACTTTTCTCATTGATGTTACCAGGTTTGAATGGCTGAAATCTGATATCAACTTTCTGAGTGTGATTTATGAGAATACTTTAGCTAGACCTCAATCATTTTTATGGATTCTGCAAGCATTTCTGAACAATTTCCAAAGTAAATTCTGTAATAAAAAAAAGAAATTGACAAGTGAGCGCTAGAAACTGTTATTAAACATTTATTTTAAGTAAGTTGTAAATAATACATAACATTAATCAAAATTTTATTTTTTCTCATCAGGTTTCGATACCCTGAGCGTCCAATCATCTTCTATGCTGTGTGTTATGTTATGGTGTCGCTGGTGTTTTTCCTTGGTTTCCTGTTGGAAGACAGAGTTGCCTGCAATGCAGTCATCCCGTCTCAGTTTAGAGCTTCAACCATAACACAGGGTTCACACAACAAGGTGGGAGCCGCACTTCACACACCTTTCATGTGAATGATTTTGGTTTGTAAGAATCCTATAAAGTCTTAGATTTTCTTTAACTGTATTCAAATTTGAAAGCATTTCCCTGAATAATAAAAACATTAGTGATACTATACTTTAAATAATAACTTTTGATTATTATTTGGAAATTTTATTTTAGATTTCATCTGGATTTCTCTCTCTATCCATACTTCTTGATCAGAATCATAATTTAATTGTACCTGGCATGTAAACAAGTGCTCTCCCCTTCAGCTGTTAAACATGAATTAGATGACTGATCCAAAGTTACTGCTCCCACTCCTCTCTCAGGTGTGCACCCTCTTCTTCATGGTGCTGTATTTCTTCACCATGGCTGGCAGCTTGTGGTGGGTCATACTGACGATCACTTGGTTCCTGGCGGCTGTGCCTAAATGGGGTAGCGAGGCCATCGAGAAGAAAGCCCTCCTCTTCCATGCTGTAGCCTGGGGGCTCCCAGGGGCCCTGACTGTCACCTTGTTGGCCCTGAACAAAATTGAAGGAGATGGGATCAGTGGAGTGTGTTTCATAGGCCTGTATGATATAGACGCCCTGCGGTGGTTTGTTCTGGCACCGCTCTGCCTCAATGTGGCGGTGAGTACAGTCAGAAGATAAATGAATCAGTGGGTGGGTGGATGAGAGAAGTGATGAGTGGGATGATACGATGAATAAATTAATGTTTGGTTCGATGAAAACATGTACGGTTTGTTGTCGGAAATTTTATAGAGATGGATAGATTAGTAAATGGATGCGTGGATTGTTGACAGTGTTTTGGTCTCTGTTGTTGTCATCCAGATCTTAATTATAATTTATTTTATTTGTGTCTGTCACAGTCTTATCTTGTCGTTTCTCTCTCTCTTCAGGTGGGTGTCTCTCTCCTGTTAGTGGGCATTGTTGCTCTGAATCGGGTGCGCATGGAAATCCCTCTGGAGAAGGAAAACCAGACCAAACTAGTCAAGTTTATGATCCGAATGGGGGTGTTCTCGGTGCTCTACCTTGTCCCCCTGTTGACGGTGATCGGGTGCTACCTGTATGAACACACCTACCGAAACATTTGGGAGAAAACATGGATGGAGGAGAACTGCAAGCACTATCACATCCCCTGCCCATACAAGGTAGAGAGAGGAGAGAGAATGTATTCATGAAACCCTGTGTAATGTTGCCATCTTTGCCAGACAAAGTATGCGTCACTTGTTAAAGATGAAATATGTCATTTGTGAAGACGTTTTTGTGTCACTTCCTGTTGACACAAAGCAAAAATAAGTCAGTTGATCACTTGTACACAACTTTACACTTAGACTATCCCAGATGTCAAGGTACATGTTCATTTAGGGCAGCTCATTGAACATATTCCTCTACTTTCTGTCTGAAGACAGATGACTCCTCAGGATTTACCTGTCGTCTCAGTCACACACCGAAAATAAATACAGACAAACTCTTGGCAGCGTTTTGGATATCGCAGCACTCTGTATATCACTCACCCACACACCCGGTGTTTGTTGTCACAGGGCCAGAGTGAGCTGGTGTGAAGTGCTAAGTTGCCCAATGTGAGGGATTAAGTATTTTCTCTCCTCATTAAGTGACTAGGATATGTTTATATGTGTGTCAGAGAAGTACATATACCAGAACAAATGGGAAAACAATATCTCCAGGGAAGATTATAATACTAATACTAATACTATAATAATACATTTTATTTACCGTGTAATTATTATCAGTTAAATTGAGAGACGTCAAAACAATTGCGTAGTAATAATCTGAAAGCATGAGCGAAGACTGCGTGTGTGTAAGTGAGTGAGTTGGTAAGAGAGGTGAGTGGTATGGCTGAGCGAGTAGGTATTTGTGAGGGGATAAGGGAGCATCATACATCATTAGCTCAGCTAATACAGACTCCACACAAGACTGCCATCTCTGTTTTACGCTATTTCTTTGTCTCTTTGTCTTTTTCTCTCTCAGCTGGTTCTCACACACACTTCTTTTACTCAGTCTCCCCCTTCTTCCCCTGTACTCACTCACTCTCTCTCAGGGCTTGCTCAGTCATGCTCTGCTGCCTGTACTCTATAATGTCTTTGTAGCTGTTTTGTGGCAGGAGTGAGATGTTTCGTAGCGTCTGAATGAAAGAAAAACACATTTTAATGAAAGCTTCTCATCAATCTCACATATAAAACTTGAAAAATACTTTAGAAGTATTGGTATATGTTTTCTTTTGCCGTAATTATTAAAGCCGAGTGATGTTACGGTAATTTCATGAAGGAGAAGTGTCAGCAAATTTGTCACTGACACATTATACTGTATGAGAGAAGCTGTGAGCAGGTGCAAGTACTTATATTATGTGGTGGTGTCTGTATGTCTGTGAGTGTGTGAGCACATGAAGAGACCCCCTTTATGTCCTATTGTAGCTGTGGAATTTCAATATTGCAGTGTTATTTGATCTTTACCCCCGAGGGGGGTTGTGGGGGTTGCGTGCAAAAGTTGGTGCGTGTATAGGAGCGTACAACTCAATGATTTTGGATAATTGAAGATTCTGTTCACTGCATTGTTCACTTTATTTGTGCGTGTCTATGGGTGGTAATTTACAGAACACTCAGAGCCTCTTGTTTTATCTCAGGATCTGAATCTGAGACATTTAATCTCTTCCTGGGCGAGACAGACCAAAGCTAATTAATACATATTAATTCACCTTACTCTGGTTCCTTTGAAAAGCAAGGAACACCGAGGCTTTGTTAAAGTCCTTCTCCCCTAGGAGTCACTTTAGGAGATGGCACAAATGCTAAAACACTTAACGAATAGCATCTTAATTAGGATTTAATCTTATGTTAATAATAAATGTAATGTCTCTTGTCATTGTGCGTGTAAAGAATATATTAAATTTCCTGTTTAATTATGCTCCCAAAACTGATTCTCTGATTATGACTTAATTAAATGGTAAACCACACTTTCAGAACATTGCTCTCCCAAAAAGGTGCAACACGTGTTTTAATTTGCTTTCTGTTTATCTTGAAACTCGACACTGTTCTCAGTTGATATTTTGAAGATTAACATTGATTTGGGGGATTTGGATGCTTTAAAATGACGGTTTCTTTAAACCACCTACATTAACCTATACAACTGCTGTAAAATACTGCCCCCTGCTGTCAATTTCTGTATCTTGCATCAAAGTTCAAGTCCAACGAGCTGTTGTTCTTAACCTGACTGCAGATCAGCTTCTGAACCTGTTTCTTTTCTAGGATGAACCAATATTCACAAAGACTAGCTGAACTATAAATATTCATCCGTGCTTGATACTTTTAGTCCCTTTAATGTTGGAGTAGTTTAAAATGCTTTTAGTATTTCCTCCCCTGAGGATAAATGCTGATCTGTTTCCAAAATAATAAAAGCTCCTTTCTTCCTCTGACTCCTCAACTGATCCGTGTGTGTTTTAAACACCTTCTGTTGTCTTGATCAGATAATTGTGGAGTTGATATTTAATATTCCTGTAATTATCAGGTGGAGCAGAGCAGTCGACCGCTCATGGTTTTGTTCCTGATCAAATACCTGATGATGCTGGTGGTGGGGATTCCCTCTGTGTTCTGGGTGGGCAGTAAGAAGACCTGTTTCGAATGGGCCAACTTCCTGCACGGACGCAGACGCAAAGAGTAAGATGCAAGTTTTGTTTTCAGTCCTGCTGTTCAATGAGCTTATTAGGCTACAAATTATTCTTTAGATATAATTCAGTTTTATTTCCCAAGTGAAGTTACTGCTTGAAACAGATAAACCACATTAAGAATCACTCCTCATAGTAATCTAACTTATAGGCAGAGAAATACACAGAATTTACCTGTAGTGTCTGTGACATGTGTGTCCACCTCAAATCGTTAACAGCACATTAATATTCCCCTCCTCCCCCTCTCCTGTTTCTTTCTCACCTCTCTATGTTTCCTCTCTGTTTGCACGCCCTGCGTTTCTCTGACACGCCAACCCTAAACCATTACACCGCTCCTCCTCTCCCTGCTTTCACCATGTCTCTCTTCTTATTTACTTTTTTCTGTCCCACTGCTCTCCTCCAATTCTCTGCCCCCCACTCCCCTCTTCCCTCTCTTCAAACTCTTTGTCTTGTTTGTGGATCTGTCCTCTGTTTCCCATGCTCCTTCCCCCTTGTCTCTCCTCCTTCACATCCCACCCCTGCCCTCTCTTCTATCTGCAGCAGTGGGGTGAACGAGTCTCGCCAGGTTCTGCAGGAGCAGCCCGACTTTGCTCAGTCTCTGCTGCGTGAACCCAACACCCCTGTTATTAGGAAGTCCAGAGGAACATCCACTCAGGTAGGGCTGCAAACACACTGCAGTGATACAGTTGTGTCATAAACAATCATTGTAGTATTTATTGTGGCAGTAAGAAAACAAGCAGGATTTGTATAAGTGGTTTTAGTTCTTGTAGCAATTATTATATGTGGTTCTGTGAGTAGTTCTGTGGATCTGCTGAATTTTTATCTTTGTCTGTGCTGTCTGAAAATTACAACCTAGACTTGATCTGACTGAAACTGAGATCAGAAGCTGTTGTTTTATTGTTATCCACTAATGTCCATTAGTTCCCCAAGATAAATTGCTGACTCATTCCTTCTTGCTATTTGGCCTTAATGTGCATCGCAGGATGAGCACGGCCACTTTTTGGTGCAGTCAGAGAAAGTAGAAAGAAAACAGTTAACAAAATAAAGGTTTATTATTGTTTTTATATTTGAAACAAACACTATTAAAACCCACCAGGGTCCAACGCTTCTTGCAGCAAACAGGTCAGGGAACAGAGCTCTAACTAGAAGAAGGAAAAAGTCTGACCGCTTACAGGCACCAAGCACATGAAATCATCAAGCAACCTGAAAACCTGTAAACAGAATCAATCTAAAGGTTATGATCTAAGCAGACTTACAATTTTTAATATAACTTCAAACTGATCAAACAAACATCCTCTGTTGTTATTACATATCTGACCTCTCCTTTCTGTCTATTTGTAGGGCACCTCCACCCACGCCTCCTCCACTCACTTAGCTGTCCTGGACGACCTCGACGAGCCGGTCAGAACTCACCACGGCCACCCTGCCTCCACCAGGAGTAAAGCCAGCAGCGTTCACAGCAAGGCCAGCTACCACGGCAGCCTGCGCCGCACCCGAGACGACAGGTAGAGCAGATCCTCTGTAACACTCTGTTTCTCACTCTGTCAGATGGTGTGAATCAGATGAAGAAGTTTCTTTCTCCTCTCTCGCCCCTCCCAGGAGCGATGCGGTGGTTTACCGAGGTACAGAGGAACGCAGTTTCCATGGCAGCATGCCACGTCTTGACCACCCGCTTTCCACTCACAGCAGCCTCCATCATATAGAGAGCAACTCACGGCACGGCAGCCAGCGAGACGTGTCTGAAGCCCTGTCTACCCTCATCACCCACGGAACCACTGCGAGTATCAGTCGAGTTGCTGAGAATGACGGCACGAGTGCCTGAAAACAATCACAAACTTTACGGGAAATCATTGCCAGGACGCTGTCTTTCAAAGAAGATTTCCTGTCAGCAGAACCCCACTGCAGTGTGTGTAGTGTGGGAGAGTCTGTCAAGATGGAGGAGGTACCAGTGTGTGCTGTGGTGGTGAATTTTAGTTTCAGTTTATCGCTGGACGGTCGTCAGCTGTGCAGCTACTGGAGAACACTGGTTTAAGCTGGACAGGAATGTTTACATATTTGAGTTGACATAGCAGTTGAATCCTGATTGCTCAACTCAAACTGCTGAACCAACGAGATAAATCCACCTCCTCAGACTTAAGTGACATCAAGATGTTATTCAGGTCAAGTTTAAGTATCTCGTGATAAACAATGGTGACAGTTTGTTGCAGGTTTACTCTGAAAGATTCATCTTGGATTTAGAGGTTTGACACCAGATCATTGTGACACACCTATACTTCTAAATAAGGATCTTGAATCGTCTTGCAGGATTTACAGGAATATTGTTTAATATGTGAACTGTGCCGAGTATTGCTTTTGTAACAATCTGTTGGTTTGTCGTCTCATATGAAACTTGACTGATTTCAATCAGATCTAATTATTCCATGTTTTTGTTTCTTAGACTGCAGCTCTTAATGATGTTTATCTTTGTGTGGCTTCAGAGTCAATGAATATGGGCCTCATGTGACATTTTGGACCTTTTTGTGGATTAGTGAGATATTTTTATACTGTGAAAATCATCTGTGTGGTCCTGAATGCTTTTCAGTGACATTGTGTGTGTGAGTGCGTGTGTATGTGAGATTGTGTAAGAAATAAAGACACAAGTGGTTAAGTGTGTTTTTAAACTTCAGTTACTCCCTCTGATCTAAACAGAGAAGACATGATGGAGGGAACTGATTGGTTGTCTTCAGAACCAGTGGGATGAATGATCTGGAATAATGCTTGTGAACTTACTTAACATGCACAGAGGTTATTCTTTATTATTAAATCATTTCAGCACTGGACCTTTTGCAGAGAGGCATCAGCTTTGCAAGGGAAGATAGGTCGGCTTTAGAAACAAACAAGAGAACAATTCACACAACCAATGCTTATTTCCTTTGCTGTCAACAAGCCAATCTTGGTAATAAAATCTAAATGGAAGAAGCCAAATAAGACTCATTACAAAGTCTAAAAGCCTCAAAATCGCTTAACAATCTAAACATCAATAACCTCTGTCTGATTCAGGAAGTCGTCTATCACTGCATTCAAGTCTAACGGCGGAATAGACTGAAGTGTAATTTCAAAATGGAAACCAATGACAGTGCTTTTATTTTGAAATCTGTCAACGTCCTCATGGCAGAATGGTTGTTTCTTTTTTTTCCTAATGCCATTTTTACTAGTTGCATTGATGTGACCTTACATGCTCTTTGGTCACGTGTGATTGCATTGTTCAAACTTACAGAAACATTCAGTCATCAGGCTCGATATGTTCTCTGACATTTAATGTTATAGGAAGTTAAATGTATAATATCACTGTCTCTCATTTTCTTTTTGTTCCACAATCCCTCAAGTTAACCTACCTCACCTCTACCTTCAGCCTTCTCTGTACCTGGGTGTACGTACACACACACACACAGCACACACACGTTATTGTTTTTTTAAGTTAAAATGCCTATCAGTAAAATTTTGGCTTATTTCTGAAGAATCTGGAAGGCTCTAAAATCAAACACAAACCAATGACTTTCAGTGACTCATGAGTTCTGTCTTAAGTCTCACACACTCACACACACACACACTAGGATCAGTAGCTAACTCCATCCCACAGTTAGCTCTGTGTTTTTCATTCTACCTCTTCAATTCAAACGTACCTTGCTGACTCTCTGGCCTTTCACTGCTGCCTCTCTCCTCCCGTCTCTCTTCACCTGTTCACTCGTCTGCCTGCGTCCCTGTTGTACATAGATCCTCTCTCCTCTGTGGTGACTAATCGTTCTCACATCTGCCTCCTGCCTCTCCTCCTGTAAATGTGCCCACTCTAATCTTTTTTTGGGACCTACACAATCTGCCTGTACTTTTGCAATTCTTGAATACTGACAAACATTAACCATTGTGCTTTTAAAATGAGAGATGCTATGAAACATCTCATTCTTCTCATCAGTCCCACAACCAGACATTTCTGAGGAAGCTGTTATCATCATCATCATCATCATCATCATTATCATTACAGTGCTTCACAGTAAACTGGAGTAGCTTGAAAATATGGCACATTAGCAATCATGGTTTAAAAACAGATCAATATTGAGAAGTGTGAAACTTGGGTTGTATTTGCCTTGTAATTTATGTGCAGTTTGGGACTGTAACGACTTGTTTTACATGCAGTCTAATAAACATTTTATAAACGTCATTGCTGTTTGAATTGTGTGGATTTTTTGTTCTGTTTGTTAGAGCTGTGTTTTTCTTCAGGCCAACTAATCTTGTTACCACACCTCAGCTCAGTGACCACATTACTTAAACAGGTTTGGTCACTGGCATGTTGCACTTCTAGAGTTAACACAGTGGGGCTCTTATAGCTACCTATAAGTGACTTTATGACAGAGACGTTCACCATCAGCTAACAGTCATTCAGTCAAGACCAGATTCCTGATCGTTCTCGTTTCCGACGCACAATGGCAGCGACATCGTGTTTGAGCGTGGACACACTTTGTTCCAGCTGCTCTGAGAAGTCTCTCATCAGACGACCCTGCTCATCTATAAACAGTCTGAGCCCCAGCAGGTCAGACTCCTCCTGGAAAACACACAGAGCAGACACACAACTAACAGTTCATCAACAGTGTAGAACATGTGTTAAAATGAACCCACATGTAGGAGGTGACACAATAGACTAACCTAAAAATACGAGCTATACTTGTTGGAGGTAACAATCCAGTCGGTTCACTGACAGATGATTGAACATATATATATTCTATATCACCATTGTATCAAACAGCTAATAAAATAACATCTTATAACAACGACATTCCCTGAAATGTTCCCAACTGTGCGGTAAATAAAAAAAAAGGGAATAAAAAAATCGTAGATTTAATGTATGATATCCTCTCTGTGGTCACTCCACTGTAATCTCACTGAGACTTTACTTGAAGGTCAGTTTTGTATTAACAAGGTCTGACTGTGGTAAACTGTCACTCAGGCATCAGGCTGCAGACAGGCACAGATACATACACTGGGCCTGTGTCTGCGCAGGTGCTGCAGCTGACCCCTGACTGAGGTCATGCTGTGGTAGAAAACCTTGAGAGCACGGGCAAATTCTGCATCACAGCTGGGACGCTGCGACCGACCAGGCCCACCATCCCCACCTGAAATCAACAAGAGAGAAAGTGTGTAAGCAAGAGGAGGGGAATCAGAGTTCCTCTCTTATGACTTAAAGAATGGGAAATATCTGCCATGTAACATTTTTTGTTTTATAGTCTCAACTGTACAATTCTATAAAAAGATACAGCATGAATGCAATGTGACTCTATTTTGAATGTGTGTTTTTAGTTCACTGGAATGAAAACGCATCCAGCACTGCCTGTGGTTGGTGTGTGTGTGTGTGTGTGTGTGTGTGTGTGTGTGTGTGTGTGTGTGTGTGTGTGTGTGTGTGTGTGTGTGTCAGTTACCGTTCCTGGTCGTGTTGAGCTGTTCTCTCAGACAGTGATTTTCTTTTATCAGCAAAGCATTATCACTCTTTAGTTGTTCCACATCCTGTAGCAGAGCTCTCACTGAAGAGCTGAGCTCTGCAGAGTTTACAGGCTGAATCACACACACACACACACAATCACACACGTTTATAAGCACCATGATAACAATTTTGAGTAATTCTTATGAAAAATTGTTCTTTTGAAAAAACATAAAAGGGATTCAGACTAACACTAAACTCACCACAGCGTTTGTTGGGCCTTCCTCGTCGATGATGAACACACCGTCTGTAGTCATCCTCACTCCCTCCAGTGACGACACCAAGTCGGTGCAACCCTCTGAGACGAAACAACACAACTCAGCTGCTTAGATTCTTACTGCATTGATATGCAGTGCTGAACATACATAGTCACATGTAACATGAATAAACCAACAAGACCAACATACCAAATAAAGTTAAGTTGAGGGTGAGAAAAAAAGTAACCGTTACTCCGAGACTTGACCGATCACTCATGCATCTCTCTCCATTCTCACCTTGAAGGCCCCACAGCTCCAGCACGACAGCGCTGCTCTGCAGGTGGTCCAGCAGACGCTGGGAGGTGTGGAGGGAGGCAAAGTGGACTCTGTGGTCCAGCAGAGGGTTGAGGTTGTGCCACACAGCTGGAGTGTAGAGAGGCTGACTGCAGTCAAACATCCTAAAACTAAGAGAGCGGGAGGAGATCAACAGTGGAAGAGGAGGATCTCAGCTGTGGCCACATGAATCCAGAGGAAACTAACATTCAATAAATACCAATATATTATCACAGTCCTCTGCATTGACTGTGCCAAATAACATTAAAATTAAAATTACGTCTCTGTAGTTCCCCCCATATGCGCCTCACCCAAACTGAACCCCTCTATTGCGGGCCTCTCTGATCCAGCGCAGGCCACAACACTGCTCCAGGACCAGTTGGAAGTCCAGTCGTCGTCCCAGTAGCTCAGACGGATCGATCAGGATGTCATCTTCACCGAGTGGGCTGGAACATGAGGAAGTTATTTACTAATAACAACAACTAACTGTGTGTTTGTGTATGCGGTCAAAGTATTACACATGTTGTGGGGACCTTAAATTGTTCACACAGTTACATTATGGGGACTTGTCTGCCTTATTGGAACAAAATGCCCCAAAACGTAAATGTTAAGGGGAAGAAATGTTTAAAGGTTAGGTTAAGATTAGGTTAATGTTAAAGTTAGGTTAATACAATTAGGTTAAGGTTAAGGTAAGGATTAGGGTTCAGCAATAGTACGTTTGATTGAAGCTACATTAAGTCTCCAGGAAATCATGGTTAGTAAATGTAATGTTATTTCTTCTGTCATGTGTGTGTGTGTGTGAGTGTGAGTGTGAGTGTGAGTGTGAGTGTGAGTGTGAGTGTGTGTGTGAGTGTGAGTGTGAGTGTGAGTGTGAGTGTGAGTGTGAGTGTGAGTGTGAGTGTGAGTGTGAGTGTGAGTGTATGTGCGCCCCATACAGTCCAGTGGAGTTGCAAGGAACCAGCTGAGCTTGTAGAATGGCCTCCTCTGTGCCCTCTGACCCCAGCACCTGCAGACAGACATGATCATCCAATCGTCACTAAGAGCTTATCCACCATTTAGTGTGTGTGTGCTGTGTGTTCTGTGGTTCCACCTCCAGCTGCTCCTCCAGAGGGATGCGGAAGGCCAGAGACTGAAGCCAGAGGTGAGCGGTGCCCAGGAGCAGAGGCTCCACTGGATCCCAGAAGGGATCCTTATCTCTGGGTAACGCAGCGGCAGACAGACCTTCTACTCTCTGACAGCACCAACACAAGACGAATCAATGTAAATGTAAACCAGTAGGCTGTGGAAAATAATGATTTCTAAATAGTAAACACTGTGAGATAAAATATTTGACTGAATACCAAGCGATACAAAGTAATTACAAAGCAGGTTTAGTCATTTTCTCAGATGTCTGTTGATTCGTTATGTGTCCAGTCGCGATTCTTTAGTCACAGTTTCTGGTCACAATTTTTTATTTTTTATTTTAGTTCATACTGGATTTTTTAAGGGTCAGGGAAACCAATCAAACTTCAGTTCAGCGGAAGTATTAACTTTAGACTTAAAACATTTATTTCAGTTACTTACATTGATTTCACTCTGCTCAGCCTGATGCTGCTGATAAATCTCTTCCATCAGGAATTTTCGGTTCACAAACTTGGTCTTGGACCACATCCATACCTGGGGAGGGCGTCAGAGAAAGAAACTAAAATTCTAATTGAAATTGGATTTGTAAATGAAGAGTGTGTAAACGAGAGACAGACAGAAAGACAGAGGACCGACCTGTTTCCTTCCCGTCGAGGTGACTCTGCAAACAATCTCTTTCTCCAGATCGTGGCCTTTTGGATCAGACAGCGCCAAATTCTTGATCTCCAACTTAAACTCCACCTCCTACAAACATGGCAGAGCAGGAGTTTATTACTTTTTAATAAATAATGTTGAGCCATTTTGCCACGCCCATTTCAAATTACTCCAGAATAGAAAAATATCCGTACACCTTGAATTTCCTGAAAAGTTTCCTGATTTTTTTTAGCATGTCTAGGCCCTGAAAAAGCCCCAAAAGGGAAATAATAATAATAGTAAAAATCCTGACAAGTTCAATAGGGCCTCCCACCGTTCAGTGCTCCGGCCCTAATTATTCCATGTAAATAAGGTCTATTGATAATAAATACCAAAGAGAGGTGTAAACCTTTTGTTGGAATGATGTTGACTAAAAAGGTTCGAACTGAATTTATACTTGATGCAAACCAGACAAGAGATTAAAAAGAACACGTTCAACGGGAAGATACCATGAGGGTTAAGTTAATCTGATGATGTCACCTTGCTCAGCTCCTGGCTCATCTGATTGGCCTCGGCCACCATAGGCATCAGTTTGATGTAGTCGTAGAACACGGCCAGCAGGCTGGGGTCCGTGTGAGTGCTCTCAGCGCCGGACTCACCTGAACACAGACATGATTAAATATGATCTTCCTGAACTTGCAGCTCTTTATCCCCTCACTCACCCAGGTGGACGCCCTCAGCAGCTGCCAGCTCAGACTGGAAGTAGTCGTAGTCGTAGCGGCTCCAGTCGTCCCCTCCCCTCTCTGATGGATAACCAATGAACAGGTAGGTGCAGTTGGAGCCTAGAACCAGGCGGTCCTGGAGGGAGAGGTAAACGCTCCATGTGAGATTTAACTACTTGTCCTAAAGTCTGACGGTCTGTTGAGACTCACCAGGTGCTGCAGCTCAGCTGTCTGGGAAACAGGGTGTCCATTGACAATGACCTTTGACCCTGGCTGAGGGGTCAGTGTCACACGGCGCTGTTCATTCCTGAAGACAGCATGTCGCTCCTGGATCCTGACACACACACACGTACACACACTAATGAGTGTGTATTAGGTCCAAGATACAGACAGTGACAGCCAGATACTTTCAGCAATCTGAAGCTCCCACACCATGCCCATCAATGACATTGTTCGCATCCACTACTGGACAATTAGTGTCTCTGATGTCACTCAGTGATCTGATCTGGTGGAAACTCACCCCAGGCCCTTGATAGAGATGGAGCTCAGAGAAGAGTCACACAGGCCAATGTCCCATTTACCTGGAACACAGAGCAGCGACAATGAGGTTTAAACTAAAACTAATTCAACACATTTAAATCTGTGAGGATCTGCTCTCTGAAAGTTAAACTGAAGGGGACGTCTCACTCGACTCACCCTCCTGGATGAAGAGCTTGACCACTCCAGACAGCTGAGCGTCCTCGTTGATGTTCAGGATGTAGGGATGCATCTGCATCATCCTCCTCTCCTGACAGTGACCCGGACACGTTGTGAGCAGAGGTGGTGGTGAAGAAAAGAAAATATCCACTTCGTCCATTTGCAAAGATGAAGTTTATTTTTGAACTTTAACGAAGAAATGCATTTATAATCTGTGTTTGTGTGTTTCCCTTATTGTGCGTTTCTATGAGAATGTGTGTACCTGTGTGATGTTAGCATACTGTTGCTCCCAGTCCTTCAGCGCCTCCTGCAGGTGTTGTTCCCACAGAGTCTGAATGGCTCTGATCTGGAGTTCGTTATGAGTCAGCAGCTGACGGAGCTCTTCTACACCCACAAAAAGCACACACACACACACACACACATACACACACACACACACACACACACACACACACACACACAGACGTACATGTTGACCTCTGCACAACCTTCACCTTTGCAGTTCCACTCGTTTCTATTGCAGCAGTGACTCTTACTGGTCTCATCATGGGCTCTGCGTCCCTCCTGGCCCAGCCGGCCTAGTCGCTGCAGGAGTCTGGCGTTCTCTGCCTTCAGCTCTTTGACCAGACGCTCGGTGGGGCTCTCGTTCACCACTGCCTTGTTCTGGATACGCTTTGCCCTGAGGTAATGGGGGAGGTAGAAGGATTACAAGGGGTGAGGTCTGTTAGTAGGGTACAGCTGAAGTAAAGGGAACTGAGGGAGCCATGATACTTCATAGTACCTCTCCGCATAGCGCAGTGTTGAGAGAGACTCCTCAAAGCAGATGTCAGCAGGGCTCAGTGTGGCAATCTAGGAAATGTGTTTTTTATTTGCAAACTTAAAAGCCAAGATGACCCAGCAAAGCTTTTTATAAAACGTATCGGACAGTGCAATGGAAAGTCTGATACCATTACAGTGCGACTGTTGCCTCCCAGTGCAGACTGCAGCAACTTGGTGAGAACTGAGTCTCTGTAAGGAATGTGGACGACCTTCTTCCCCACTGCCACGTCGGCAAGAGCACTGGAGGAGGAGAGAGGAGAGGAGAGGCGGTGAGAGGAGAGGAGAGGAGATGAGAGGAGAGGAGAGGAGAGGAGAGGAGAGGAGGTGAGAGGAGAGGAGAGGAGAGGAGATGAGAGGAGAGGAGAGGAGAGGAGAGGAGAGGAGAGGAGGAGAGGAGAGGAGGTGAGAGGAGAGGAGAGGAGAGGAGAGGAGAGGAGGTGAGAGGAGAGGAGAGGAGAGGAGAGGAGAGGAGAGGAGAGGAGAGGAGAGGAGAGGAGAGGAGGTGAGAGGAGAGGAGAGGAGGTGAGAGGAGAGTAGGTGCAAACTACAGGTAAACCAAACGCAACAAAAACTCAATGAAACAGTTAAACTACCTGATGACGTTGCCCAGGGTGGTGAGGCTCAGGTTGATGGCTGTGCCCTCTTTGAGTCTGTCGGCCTCTGACCCCGACGACCTCTGACGCTCGCTGCCGGCCAGGTCCACCAGGTTGATGTTGGACTGCTTCGTGATGCTCTCTTTGGAAAAAATCTGACAGGGTGACGACAACTACAGCTGTTGGAGGAAGCCTGGAGATAACAGGCGGCAATAAAATGATGACAGAGACGATACTGGAGTCCCAACACGGGTGAGAAACGTAAATGGATGCAAATCTGGGAGATGAGTGAATAGGAAAAAACCAAATGCATCAATTGTTGCCCTGAAATTTGAAGTGTAATGTGGAGTTATACTGTTTTCAGTTTGTTCTTATTTATTTTAGCGATTGAGGAACTTGCTTTAGTGTCTGAATGATGGAGGTGTTCACCTGTTTGAGCTGGAGGACGATCAGCATGTGTGAGCGACTGCTGTTGGCGTTCATGTGAGTGGCAGCTGTGGTTCGAGTCCTGGTGCCCTGTTCCATCAGCTGCTCCACCTGCAGAAACATGAACGTTTTTCATATGTTTCCAAATGCAACAGCTCAGTTTGTGTCTTTGTGTGGCAGCCTCACTCTCTCTGCATCCCCCCCTCACCTGTTGTGCACTGTCACAGGGGACAGTACGGAGACCCTCCACATAGAAACCTCTATGCTGCTCCTCTCGAACTCTGAGGGCCCCAGACGTGCGAGACCCCCGAGACAGCAGGTCAATTACCTGGAGGACGTGGAAAGAGACACAGAAATCTAAGAGGGTGAGAATGAGGAGGTCTGGGTATTAATGAATGACCCTTGAAGTGTTTTAATATCCAGAGAAAGAGACGACAAACAGTAAAGTTGCTGAGCAGGAGCTGAACTTAAAGCAACACTGTGCAACTTTCACTGAACAACAGCGCCCTCTGCAGTCACATGTGCAGTACTGCTCACTAAACAGAAACACAACTGAACTGGATATTACCCATCAGCCCCAGCTTCATGAAACACTTTGCTCCAATGCTGAAGTAAGTGTGGGGTACCCCTTCACCCTACACATATTGATAGTTTGTGAGGTCCACAGCAGATCCGTCTGAACTTGAACTTATTGAGCAAAGTGTTTTTATAGAACTTTGAAGTATCCTTAAATTAACTGATTTGATTGTACACATGTTGAACTTGACTTCGAAAAATCTCCAAATCTATACAGTAAAAATGTTTGATATTCAGAATGTAGTTAGTCAGAGATGTCCTGAATACAGACATATCAGTCTCTGCCCCGAGACCCGATCTGGCACCGTGTTGGTGTAGGTATAATCCATTTCCAGCCTCATCTTTGGACCTTTTGAACTTTAAAAACCGGGCTGAGCCATCAAAGGCCCCCAGGGGAGAGCTCATGAAAATGTTTTTTTACAGTACATGGAAGTATCCAGAAATTACCAACTTGAAGCTAAAAGTGTGTGATTGTGATTGCCAGGTGGCGTTGTGGCAACTTCTCACTATCCCCGCTTTCCCTCAAGCTACACAAGTGAGGAGTGGGAATGAAAGTGGCACCATTCTCAGTGAACAATCAAACTCATTTTGAAGCAGCTATTTCAAGGTAAAACACTTTGTATTGTGTTTCCTTCCAGGACAAAAAATACAATAAGAAAGAGACAAAAGGAAGAATGTAAACATAAAAGTAGCTGCTTTACCTGCTCATTATAGATTTCCATCATACTGAAAAATACCTGTGTGGAAATCATGAACAAAAACATTTAAGACATTTCTCAATATCATAACACACCTAATAACATGAAGTGCGCACACACCCATACACACTCTCTACCTGACACTGTCTGGTATCCTGGTTTTCTCTGATCGCTTCAAACAGTCGATCACAGAGTTTAGGAACCAGACCTTTGTTGGGCCCGTAGCCCACCATGGAGTAACTCTTCCCCGAGCCGGTCTGCCCGTAGGCCAACAGTGTGGCATTGTAGCCCTGCACCAATGAGTCAGGACATTTACTGTTAACAATGATTGTGCACCCTCAGAAGAGTTCATGTCGGCCAAGGAGCACAGAACAAAAACACAACATATCACAATCAATGGCAACAAAGACTTCTGTGATAAATAATGACATTTACCTGCAGGGCATTGTCCAGTATTCCTTCTCCCAGGTCCTGGAACACACTGTCCTGGGGATAGAAAACATTACATATACATACATAATACATATGTAGTATGTAATGACTATACCAATCACTTCCCTGGAGCTGACCTGGTCAGCGTATCGCCCCCCCTCCTCCTCAGGCACGTACAGGCCCCTGCGGTCTCGAGAGAAGCCGCTGTGGGACCAGTAGGCATAGTCGAAGCAGAACGAGCGCCGGGTCTGAGAGTCACGTGGGTCCTGGATGGTGATGGAGCTTGACACCATGGAGACGACACAGTGGCTGCCTGCATCCCTCTCTCTCTGCGCGAGGAGGAGGAGAAGTTAGAGGAGGACTTAGGCTCTCGATTACATTTAATAATTGACTAAGCATGGGAGGAAGAGTGAGTTGTAGTACTTTCTTTAAGAGTTCAGTGAGATCGTTTCGTTAACAACACTATTACTACGGAAGTGGTTAAAAAAAAGTGTCACACCTCATTGAAACAATGCTCTGCTCCTCCTGAAAAGGGCTAACAAATCTAAATCAAATTTCCTTTAAAATGTCTCCAGCTAAATTGTTGGTGGCTTTAAAATTGTGATATCTCAAGACAAATTGTCATGTAGTTTCAGTGGAAAAAACTGGATAGTAATAATTGGCTAGTATGAGTGTGAATAAGAATATGATTAAGGGTGCTTATATATGTCTAAAAAACATTTGATTGTATTTTATGAATTGGCCAGCACCAGGAACATATTATGAACATTAGAGCTGAACTAAATTATTTATCAGACTCGTTCTCTCAGTGCTTAAAGTATGTGGCCTAAGTTGCCATCCTACTCATTACATTTGTTGTAATTTTAAGTAAAATTATGTATTTAGTTTAATTAGATAAAAAGTGATAAATGTGCATGAAGTCAAATCCTCCTGAGTTTGTCAATACATTTGAGAGTAAACTGGCAAAGAGACATGTTGGCCAGGTAAAACTAGAAGGTATATTCTTTCTAGTATATTTAGTATTAATACAAATACTATACAGCTGTATATAGTCATATTTGTATGTCACACACTGATAATACACATACATTAGGAAAACAGCAGGAAAATAAATTATATAAACTGCATGAAACAACAAATGGATTGATTCCTTTCTAATGTGAAATTGTTCATTTCCTTCCACAAACCCACTGAACACTGACCTTGTTGAAGGGACGGACTCTGACGGCCACTTTGACACAGTCCTTGCCGTGCATGTCCGAGGCTTTAGCTCTCATTGTCAGCCGGCAGCTTTCAGCACAGGGGACTGACTGACACACCGAGTGATCCACTCACTCAGAGCACAGGAGAGCAAACTGTGTCGAATAACATGTGGACACAGACACATTCAGGGCAGCGGGAGACACACGGGTGTAATGTAGGTAACTGCCTTGTGTGGCTTTACTGGAAACACGATGGGAAACATTTAGTTTGAATGCTTTAATGTGAATGTGACTGTAACGTTTAAACTTCAAGAGACAATGGGAAGAAGAAACTGTTCGAGGGTAAAATGAAACAGTGATTTTGTATTTAATAAACTATATAGAAGTTAGAATTTGTTTAACCTATTGTATTCCCTTGGTGATTGGTTAATAAATTAAAGCAGTGGGGAATAGTTTGTTTCACTTTCCCCTCGTCCAACCCTCTGAATTATTGAGTAGAGAAACAGGAGTCAAATTCACATGATGGTAACACACATTTGTTCCTTTTCAAACTGGAAGCTGGTGGAGGATGTTGTCTTGATCTTAACTCTGCACACCTCAGACACACAGATAGAAAAATAGTTTGTGACACAATCACTCCATCTGCACAAAAAACGGAAATTGAGACAACAGTGAGATAGGTTTTCAAGCATTGCCATATTTATCAAAGAGCAGTCATCAAAAATAAGACATTCTACGTACATTCATCAGAAAATAGCCTGTGTGACAGATGGTGTAAATCTAATCAAACAATCCTATTAACAAATCCCAAAACAAGTTGAGCAACTCCAAATGCTGTGCAACCCCCCCCGCCCACCCCTATTTCACAATATACAACATACCCATAACGTACAAAACAGTCCACTTCTGTTGGGAATAGTGTACAAGTCTGTGCCTCGTTCACAGAAAACCTCCCAAATCAACTGAGTGTATTTTAAGACTGTGGCATAAGCAGCCTGCTTAGATGATCGAATGCAAAATGAAAATAATTCTTTAGGATTTATTTAATATCTTTATTTGGAACATAGCAAAACAACTATATACAATAGCAGTAGAAATGTTTCATCTCCATTGGGTTGGTTGCTTTTCTTCTTAAATAGAAAAAACAGCAGGCATCAAAGTCTTAAAAGTAAACAACAAAGAAAAAAAAACCTTAAAAATTAAGAGAATGTAAATAAAACTTTCATCAGAGTCAAGTTCTCTTCAGTCTCTGGGTTTTATGAGCGGACGCTGCTAAAAACCTTCAGTGATCACGTTCCCTCGTTCCATTCTGTGCTCAGACAATTAAGCCGATTACAAAGAGCGTCACAAAATGGCCACAGACACAATATCAAGTGAAATCAAGTTAATACGAGCGGGACAAGTAACCTCCAAAAATAAAGTCCTCTCGTTGCTTTTATTTTATTGTCCTACACGGAAAGGTCAACATACCAAGACGACTGCGGCTTTGAAGCGTTCAAGGACATAGTTCGTTTTGTTTTTTTTACACCGACTTGGCTTAAATCTTGAGACGGCTGTCTGAGGTTCACTGGTTAAAAGACACCGCCGACCCCCTCACAGCTTCTTCCTGCGGGTGACGGGTTTTGTGAAAACAGTCTCCATTATGCGTTTGCGTCGCAGGTTCATGCCCGAGGTCGCGACCTCTCCTCCTTTTACCCTCTTCTGTGTTCGTGGGAGTGGATCGGCCGGGCTGGGCAGAGGCGAGATCAGGTCCACCTCTGCTGTGGGGGGGGGCTCTGAAACGCCTTTGGATCTGAAGATGGGGAGAGTATCAGAAAAATAAATGATGGGAAAAAAAACACACAAAAAAACAGCATGTGGAAGTATTAGCTGTGACAAAGACAAAATCTAGATGAAGTAAATACTGTAATCGAAAATGTAAGTATTTATGTACAAATGTATTCCTAAAACTTAGTGAGTAAAAACAAAGCAGTCCTTCTTGACGTTAATTTGGGGGATTTATCTTTTTTCTTTTGGAGTAAAACAGTCTTACTTGGCTGTTTGTTTGCCCGTCTTTCTGGTTTTAGAAACACCCGCTGCTTTCTCCACTTCCACGTTATCTTCTTCTGAAGCAGCTGCATCCTAAGGGAAAAGGAGACGGCAAAAATGTTAATGCTTCAAGAGAACTCACATTTATTGTTTCTCCCTCAAAATGAATGTGATAATTATTGATTTAATAAATGATGATTTAATCCTGGAGATGTAAGTATAAACTTAATTTAAAACATTAACACAAAAGCTGCAGCAGGAGATTCCCCGCTCTGACGGGTTCACATCAACACAGAAATCTGTTAATTTCCAGGTGAAGGGCAGTGCAGCAGGCAAAGGCAGGAAGTAAAGTATTAATCACGCGTGTTGTTTACAGCTTTTGCTCTTATCACCAAGACGTCTCCAGTCACTCTGAGATTTTTTTTTCCATTTATGTGTCTGTTGAATGTCGGCTCCTTTAGACATTCTGTAGAGTTTCTACTTGGGGCCCAGCCAGAGAAAGTCAACAAAATGTCTGGAGGCTCTCAGTCGGACATTCGTGTTTACTCGTACAGCCCCTCCAGAGAAAGTCTGGAGATTATTCTGAGTATAGTGGATGTTTGTAGCGATGTTGTCTCGTCTCTGAACTATACCTGCTTCACCCAATCCTGCTTTCTGATTGGCAGTCATCTCCGACCCATCTCAATATATCTAAGTATATTTAGGCCCTTCGAAGAATTCACACATAGCGATTGCCACCTGCAGATCAAATGACGACTTGGCACTGATCTGGAGCTTTTGAGTGAATCTTCCAAAATGTATTTTTTTGTAGAAAGTCAGGCCAAATATCATGTAGTGTGACCTAGGAATAGAAGTGTGAACCTCACAAGTAAAAGCTCTCACCTGAGGATCAACATCTTGGACTCGTCGCCTGCTGCGAGTGACAGGAGCCGGAGTCTCTTCACTATGGGCTGAGGCAGATTTAAAAAAAATTAAAATTAAAATCACTGTGGACAGATGGATTATTTGTCCATACGACTATGTGAATAAAGGAGGCTCACCTCTTGTTTTCCTCCGTGAGGGGGAGTAGATGATTGAGTGCTCGCCTGGACTGGATTCGTCGTCAGCAGGTTCGGGAAACCAGGATGTCAACCTGCTCCGTCGACGACTTCGTATTCCTCTTGCGGTTTCTCACCATCTTTGAGACAACTCCTCCTCCTCCTGTCATTTAACAAACAGATTTGACTCAATCACGTTTGCAAAACATGTCAATGCCTTTTCTCTTATTTTCATTAACCACAGTTCTAGCTTCAGTCCAAAGGCGAAGGCTCTGTACGTACCTTCCTGCTTCTCCTCGTCCTGCAGCCTCTTGATGAGGGCATCTGCCACAGGGGTTTCAGAATCCACCTCTAATGGAGAGTCCAACAAGGGGAGATCTTCCTCAGGGTTGTCCCACAGTTTGCTCCTGGTTGGTCGACGGGAGTTGGTGCGACTGGCGTTGCCGTTATGCTCGGACTCAGGTAGGTCTTGGCTTTCTTTTATGTTTTCAGGTTCAATTGTCCCTTGGCTTGCATTTCCTGCACTCTGAGGAAGTGATACAGGAACCAGTTTCACCTGGGGGTGTCATCAATGATCAACAATGAATGGATGGATCGGATTTTATGACAGATGCATGATAACCATTGGTTAAAAAAACAATTTGATGTGACAAAAACTAAAAGAACAAACAAAAATGGCTTAATATGAATAGATGCTGGTGAATGAGATGATCTTTTTACATTTCAGTTGATTTAAAATCTTTTTAAGATTTCAATCCTTACCTGTGGGTAAATATTCAGAAGGGTCCGGCGGGACTGTCGAGTCGTCCTGCCGGGGCTGGGAGGTTGGCGTCTCTCCACCACCTCTTCCTCCTCCAGCAGTGATGGTTGCGTCTCAGACGGCTCCATCTTCATCTTTCTGGAGCTGCGTTTGAAAGGGGGAACAAAAACTTCTTCCTGTACATTCTGCTCTTCCAAGATCTCCAATGTTGAGGAGTCCAACTCACTGCTGCTCAGTATCCTGCGACTGGTCTTTCTAGGAGTGTTGCCCTGTGTGCCGCTAGGTTTGGAAGTAGTGAGAGTCTTGGCGCTTGTTCTTCGACCAATTTGTATCTGTGTGAACTCTTCTTCTAGGTCCTCCTGCTTTTTAAACTCAACTTCTGTAGCTGTAGGTTGCTCCTTACTGCCAGTCTGGGTCCTTTGGGTGGTCCTTGTTGAGGAAGTTCTCTGGGAAACCTGTCGCCTGGCTGGAGAAGAGGCCTTGGAAGTTGATGTCGTTGTGATATCCACGGCCTCCTCGTCTTCATCCTTGTCTTTAGGCTCTGGCAGAGCTTTGCGGGCACTTCTTCGAGGCGGGCTGGCTTGGACATTCGTTTTTCTGGGTGTACGAGTCTGACGAGGTGTTGCAGGGACCTCCCTCATCTCTGACTCCACTTTCACAACTTCCTCTGTTTCCTCTTGGAGAGGCGAGATAAAAGTGACAGCTCTCCTCCCTCTTGTTGTTCTCCGTGTTGGGGTGGAAGGAGTCTTCTTCTTTTGGGAAGTGGGGGTCTCTGGTACAGGATGTTCTTCTGGCTCGCAATTTGAGATCAAGACCTGTTTCACAGGCGTCTCTTCAAGGTTTTTAGTTCTTGGTCTCCCCCTCTTTTTCTTTTTTGTTCCCTCCTCGTTTGTAACTTCTATCGGATTTTTAGTTTCCTCCTCTTCTGGGATTTCCTCTTTATTGAGTTCTTCAATAGTATTTTTTGTTTCCTCCTCTTCTGGGATTTCCTCTCTGTTGAGCTCTTCTATCGGATTTTTTGTTTCCTCCACTTCTGTGATTTCCTCTTTGTTTAGTTCTTCTATAGTATTTTTTGTTTCCTCCTCTTCTGTGATTTCCTCTCTGTTGAGCTCTTCTGTCGGATTTTTTGTTTCCTCCTCTTCTGTGATTTCTTCTATAGTATTTTTTGTTTCATCTTCCTCTTGGAGTTCCTCTCTGTTGAGCTCTTCTATCGCATTTTTGGTTTCCTCCTCTTCTGTGATTTCCTCTCTGTTGAGCTCTTCCATCGTCCTTTTTGTTTCCTCCTCTACTGTGACTTCCTCTCTGTTAATCTCTTCTGTTTCCAAGACTCTGCTGTCCTGCAGGTGCTCCTCCATAGCAGGCACCATCTCTGTACTGGGTACAATCTCTGCATCCATAAGAACATTCTCTTCAGGTTCTTGTTGGTCCTCGGATGCTCGTGTATCCTCCTCCTCTCGCTTCTCATCGATAGCATCTTTTTTTGGCTCAGGCTCATCGTCGTCCAAAACTGTTGAGCGTTCTCCCACTGGAGTTGGTGCAGGTTCAGGATCTTCATCCAGCATTACCAACTCAGAATCCTCTAGCACATTCTCCTGAGTTGCATCAGTGTCTTCAGCCTGTTGGTCAGTCTGGAATTCTACAGGTTCTGATTCTGTCAGGCCATCAACCTCATTTGAATCCAGGATGTCCATCTCTAACCTCTGGTCATATAGTGAGACTTCCTCAGACAGGGGTGTATCCTGGTCTTCTGTTCCCAAAAGAATAACATCAGGTTTGACCACAAGCTCCTCACTAGCCTCCTCTCCTGGTGGCTGGGTGGAGAGATCGGAGGGAGGCAGATCATTCTCAATAGGCAGCGTGTCCGCCTCTTTATTCTCACTCTCGTCCATATCGAGCATCAGAGAGAATTCGCAGTGAGCATCAGTCTCTGGGTTGTCTGGCACAACCGTTTGATGGAACTCAGGAAGATCCAGCTGAGCACTATCGACCAGGCCGTGTTGTCCCTCCACAAGTTCAAGAGGAACCAGAAGAGTGGTGGAGGGTTTAAGCTCCATGTATGACGAGCCTTGCTCTTCGTCCTCCTCTACCTCCATCTCTTCTTCATTCTCCCCGAGTCTCACCATCACCACATCACCCTCCATTTCTTCCTCTACAATCTTTACAGGAGAAAACACAACAAGGTAAGTTGCTAACCTGCAGTATAGAAGAAAAAAGGTAAATTCAAAAACTGTATCTGAATATTTGGCATATTTAGATAAGTAGATATTACAAAATAATGTTTGCTGATGAATTTTTTCATTAGTCATCTAATCAGCTTTGTGTTGGTTACCTTCATCTCTGCGCCGGGGGGGATCAGGGAGAACTCTGCAGCCTCCTGCTCCGACAGACTGGGCAGGAAGTGTGTGTGTTGTTGTTCAAACACTGAACTAGCGTTGAGGGGTGGGAGCCTCCCATTGCCCTGCACCTCCTCAATGATCTCCACCTCACTACCAGAGTCCTCCTCCTCTTCTTCCTCCTCAGCTTGATCAGACTCCTCTTCTTCATCCTCATCTTCTTCCTCCTCAGACACAGGGCTAGATAGTTCTTCACTATCATTTACACTCACAACAGCTAGGAAAAAAAAAGCAGAGAAGTGCAGCCTTTGAGAAAATGTGAGAGGTATATTCGTATTGTGTAAATATGAATTTTTATGATCTTCCTCACAGTGGGAGTCCGTGCCAGTCGGCTCTGAGGAAGTCACGGAGGTGTTGGATTTCTGGCTGGTGAAAACTGTGGGAGGTTCGACAGCTGCCTGCTCCTCCTCATCAACCTCTCCTAGTGACTCTCTGGGAAAACAGAAACAAAACAATGAACCGATCAGAAACTGATGAGGCTACAGAAAAAAAAACTAGCATTATAAGACATTTTTTAGTAATTCTAAACTAATTATGGTACATACCTGTCGAATGACATCTGCATCTGTGATGCATTGTGAATTCCTGAGCGGGTGAGTGGAGGAGAAAGGTCGCTGCCAAACAGCTGCTGCTGCACAAACTCAGTCAGATCTATTGAAACCAACATAAAACAAAACATCAGCATCCTTTTTCAATATTCAAGTTAATAGGTGGCACTTCTGTAGCCTTGGTTATGAGTATATAGAATTTACAGTTTAAATGTATTGTGTATATATGGACCTGTTGATTGTTCCAGATCCTCCTCTGGTTCGTTTAAGTCTTCTAAAGGCTTCAGATGCTGGGTCACCTCTATGGATTCAGTGACATTTGCCTGGACTTCCTGTTCGGGGGCGTTCGCTGGTTGATCCTGAGATTCAACCTCTGTTCCAGAATCTGTGATCTCAGTTAGCTGGTTAAACACTAGTGATAAATAAAATAGAATGATCATTGTGTTAGAGAAATTAAGAAAACACACACTTTTTTCCATACCTTTAGTTTCTGAAAATGTTAAATTTGGTTGCACACATCTTTTAATGTTGGTATTAATCAGTGATGGTGTGAAACAGCCCACCTCTAATAATAGGTCATGTGAAAACAAATTGAGCAAATTAATTACCTTGACTAGGTTCCTCATCGTGGTCAATAGTTGCAGCATCTTCTCTGCTTCTTGACTCAACATCTTGTTCATCCTCCTTTTCAGACTGAATATCTTCCTCATTTTCCACCTCCTTATCAAGACCAATCTCCATAACTTCTTCATCTTCCTGTGCTTCGTCTTCTTCCTTCTCTATATTCTCTGACGTCTGAAGAGGGGTTTGCTCAGTGGCTGGTGAGTGCGTTTCCTCTGTTTCCTCATTTTCAGTGGAAGCTTTAATGTTCAGTGTCACTACCTCTTCATCTTCCTCTGTGCCTACGTGCTCTTCATCTATTTCCTGTTCTTGTGATAAAGGTGCATCGTAGAACTCGAGGGTGGTGTCTATTGACTGGACAGATGTCTGACTGGTGTCAAAGCTCAGGCTGATTTGAACTTGCGTTGCATCTGAATGTTTGGTTTCTACAGCTTCATGGATGGAGGATGATTCACTCTCAGAGCCTCTCAGTTGAGGTGAGGGGACCCCGCCTTCTGGAGGCAAGAACGTCACATGAGGTTGTTCCCTTTCCTCATCTGCATCCTCTTCATCATCAGCTGGCTGAGAAGACCAGCTTTTAGCTGTAGCCCTCGACATTATGGGGCCTCTGGTCAGCAGGCTGATCTCACTGTCTGCTGCGATCTAGAGGAGAAAACAGATCCACAGAGGGTTACAGATGCAGTGGAACCAAAATGTTTTTTTGTTTGTCTGAGAGAGCCTCTTACCCCATTGGTCCACCTGATGCCCTTCTCTGGTTCAGGAGATTCTGCTTCTTCGATGAAAGTGATGCGGCTCTCTTTGCTGCGGAGCGGTGGGGTGATGGAGCGCCCTGGAGAAGCAGAAGGGGTGGCGACAGGTGTTGGCCTCAGGCTGCTGCGGAGGATGGACTGTGGGGTGAAGGCTGAGAACACCGGGCCAGAGGCAGCCAAGGCCCGAGCTCGCTGAGAAAGAAAAAAACATAAAGAAATAGAAGCAACAAATTATTAAGATTCCCCCAAATACAAAGTTAATTACTTAGTAATAGAACAAAAAAATCCACACTAGTCAACGTACCTTGACGACCTGTGGTGTTTGCAATAGATTCAGTTCAGGTGCTTTGCTGATGCTCTTTGGAGAAACCCATGAGCTGGGGGGTCTGGGGGTGCTGAGAAGTGGCTGAGGGCTCTGACAGGTGGGTTGAACCACCAAGTCCATCAGCCTGGTTTACATAAATGAGGAATGGATGGTCAAATATCTAGTTGATATTTTGTCTGAAGTCTGGTTATTTTGAATTAGTACATATTTAAAAAAGCTCAACTGTCTTGCATCAGATAGACAAAAGTATTAAATTATTAAATACATGTTTCCTTTTATGTTCAAATGTAATTTTCTTCACAGTCACTGTTGCTCTTTTGAAAATACCTTGACTTTCGTTTGGAGGTCATGGTGATGGGAGTTCTGAGGAAGGGATCAGGAAGGGCTGAAGACGAGGACCTGGGGCTTGGACTCCGAATATCAGCTGCCCTGAAGCTGGAAGAAACAACGTGACAAAAGGTTAAAACAAAATAAAATAAAAAATTTAAGTTGTTATAATTTTGATATCATATGCTCACTTGTTTGATGGGGACGGCTGTGGTGTTGCACCTTTGCCTAACCACACCTCCTCAATCTTGGTCAGGACACTGTTGATAAATCCAGCCCTGGACATCACTTTCTCACTGGCAGAGCGCTTGGTGATAGTCGACAGTGGCTGCGGTCGAGAAACTGGAAAACAGTGTTTAAAAAGTTTTTAATGTCATCATTTTGATACTTTTGCCACTGTGTCAACATGTGATGAATGGAGGTTATTCATCTTCCATACCCTCTCTGTGAATGGTGTATGGATGCTGGTATGGCTTTGCTCTCTCCATTGCCAGTTTCCTCTGGACTCTGGGCAAAACTTTCCCATACTGATCCAATATAGAGTTCCTGGTGTTGATTCGTTCTTTCAGCTTTGGGTCTCGCTCATTCTAGGAACAAAGACATGGTAAAATAGGATTATCAAATCACATGGAAGACCTTAATTTTGACTGCTTTAACTCAAATATCACATACTACATATAAAGTTAATGTTTTGATAATTGAGGTGTGTCAAACATACTATTAGATCCATTTTAAGGCTGTGGTTGAGCTGCAGAGCAGGTATGTAGTTGGACTGTTGGAGGTAATGAACCATCAGTAATTCTCTGTTTTGGAGACCTCCTGTGCTCTGAAGAAACTTCTCCAAACACTCCTGAAACACAAACCCAAGAACCAGGAGTTTAGTCATCAACTTTACAAGCTAAAGAAAGAACAATCTACAAGCTGAATAACTATTGGTTTTCAATAATATTGACATTAAATCCAAAGTTTCTTACCTGTTCACTTAGACCCAGGGGCAGTTTGAGCAGCTCCTTGATGAGTCCAAGCTCCTGGCAGCTCTCGTACAGGAAGCCCATCAGCTCAGCCATATTGAGGCGGTTAGAATGCTGCCGAACTAAGGCCCACGCCTCTATAAGACACCTGGAAAAAGCCCACATTGGCTGTTTAATAAAGGGGACACTTGTAAGGCTAACATGCTTCACAGTTTCAGAATTTCGAATAGCTACCTGTTGTGTAGCAGTACAGACAGGCAGAGTTTGGCCTGGGAGGTGGAGGAAATCGGGAGCTTTGTGATGTGGAAATACCGCAGAGCGATCGAGTGCTGGCCCTGGCACATGAGAGCGTTCAGGACACGCTCGTGTTGCCACTCAAACTGACACTGAGAGGCAGCTGGATGCAGGAGCAGCTCAAATGAACTCTGATCAAGACAAAGAAGAAAATAACATTAAGAAAGAGCTCAAAGATAAACTGAGGGATTATATCATGGTGGTAGTTTTAAGAAGTATTAAGGGTTTCATTGTCCAAATTAGAGAATAATGTTATTCAAATTTGAGAACCTGATGGCCGTGATGGTCCAGCAACCAGAGGCCCTGTACTAGTTTCACCAGCCCAACCGGGATGGAAAAAGCTGAGGGGAAAGAGTGCACTGATGCTCCGTCCTTGTCGGGGAAGGAGTGCATGACATCCAGCAACAGGTAAATAACCTGAGACAACAGGTCAAGGCTTTTACGAGTAGTAGCTTTGATTTTGTCCAACCACAGGAGGGCTTATAATTTACCTTATCATGATAAATAAAACAAACCTCACACCCTGACATTTGAATAGTGTTTAAAATAACTAACCCAACAATAAATAATACCAAACTAAACATAATATGAACATCTGAATATATTTTCAATATACTTTGTAATAAGCTACAAAACCTCTCACCTGCATGCAAACAGCTCACTCAATGCCTGACAATTAAATATAGTTTCCAAATCTGTAATTTTGGCAAAAGTTTGTTTTCAATAATAGAATTCTTGAAAATAAGTTATTTTATGTTTATTATCTAATTTCTTTACTGTTTCTTAAAACCACATGCTCAATAATGAAACCTAAATTGCTAATTAATAACTGATGTAGTGCTTTTGAAGTCTTTTTTTAGACAATAAAGGATACGATTGAATGTTTGGCAGTTTCATCAATGTTTTCCAGCAGATAAATGTCCAATAAGGCCTGTGGATCAAAAACAAATCATTAATATCCTGTTCTTTACAGCGTTGATACAGCAGGAGTGTCAGTTATATTGATACAAAATTAGTAAAATATATTTCTAAATGCTTACATGTAGTGTAGGTGGGGGATACTGCCCATTCCCACCCTCATCCCTTTTCCACAGGTTGGTCAAGCGTTCACCACACTGACCGACCAAACCGTCAATCATCAGGCAGTCTGCACACCACTTTCCCCTGAGAAGGCAACAAGGCAGTTTCAGCATTAGATTATCTAATACAATTTCACCAGTTCAAGATATTTTAAACAAAAGACTCGTTAACCAGTAATTACATAACACAGACAACAGTACATTACAGGAAAAAAACTGATTCAAGTCAAGAGCCCAACAGAGGAGACCGAGATGGACATTAGACATTCTTACATTTTCTAGACTGGTGCTAGTCAATAATAAGTGAATATTATGTCTACTGCACTAGATTTTGACTGATTTCAATTTTGGATTAATCTTTATTGCTTTTGAACAAAGAGTACTCACTTAGAGAGTCTGTTGAGCTCCTCTCTTCGTATAGTATAATAGTTGCTGATGACCGAGTGGGTGTAGAAAGGCCTGGAGATCTGGAGAGCATCGTCATCTGAAGAGAGTGTGTGTGTGTGAGTGAGAGAGACAGAGAGGAGAAAAAAGCTGAATACAGATGTAGGCAAATGCTTAAACACACCTTGATTCAGAAATGCTACTATGCAGAGCAGGATGTTTCCATTTAAAGAATATTTGTTGGTTCATTCTTGTCAACTGTGTTTATTTACCTGATCCCTCGGGCAGTAAACCGGTACGACAGAACCAGAGGACCACCTGAGCGTACTTGGAAATCAGATTGGACACCATGTTCTTGTTGATCAGCCCCATCAGGCCTACAAAACAAGAACATAACCACAATATTTCAATAAAAACAAATAACTCAAAACAGGTTCTCAGTTACAGGACACAGCTGACCACTAAACAAGGAATTAAAATTCCAATTATAATATGTTCTGTTTGAACTGGGGAGTCAGAAATTACAAAGACCCTCAACAACACCGACATAAAAATCCTGGATGGCTGCACTGTGCATTAACGTTATGTGAACACTGTAGTGATTTATGGTTTATTGCCATTTCTGGAAAATGTGTCTCTCAGTTGCACAAATTAGTGTTTAATCCCAGCAAACGGTATACCTGGGAATATACTGCAGAGAACCCTCCACTGTGAAAGGCAGACTCTGGGATAATGAAAATGGCTTGAATGACCAGAGGCGCAAAAAAGTGAAAGTCCACCAAAGAGTGCAATCAAAGTGGATTGATGCTATGTCCAAAACACTTCCCTGTTTGAAATACTGACAGATATGGCTGCATATGATGAATTTACACCAAGCAGTAGTTTATCAACAGATGTGATGTTTGCGTGTGGACACTGCACCTTTTTGTGTGAGCTCCTGAGCTTCATTGAGCAGACAGTGGAAGATGGTGCTGAGGTTACCCAGCAGTCTCTGGCTGTGCTGCAGCAGCTGTAAGGTCTGAGGGTCTGTAAAGTTGGAGGAGCTGTCAAACAGCGGTGCACCTACAAAAACAAACAAAAACAAAAAGCAACAGTTCAACATCAGATTGTATACTGAAACAAACCAGTTGCCAATTGAGGTGGGAAAACAACCTCCCTCGGGAAATACAAAAGCTAATATTGCTAGCATTAGCAGAGCTGCTCAGTCACATATTGTTTATACTGGAGTAGGATAAACGCCTGTAGACTGGCTGTTCTCAAATGGATAACTGCATAAAAGAAAACAGTGACAAGCCAACAGCAGCTTATTGCTGAAGTAAAAAAAGACTGTTGGACACCTCATGTTAAGAGCAGTCTGATATCTCATCTTTAGACTCGCAGTAATGACCTTTAAAATACATTTACCTTATCATTCCAAACTATTATAACATTGTATATGAGACAGGAAATAAGGAAGAGCATGATATGAAAACATACAGATGCCGTCCAGTTCCTTCTTGGTCTGAACTACTTTGTTCCAGGCCCAATCCAGGATGTAGCGCAGGTTCAGTGCAGAGCCCGGTTGTTCTGTGGAAGAAGAACAGAATTTGAGGAACTAGCGTGGACAGCAGAACGGGTAGCTGGGGCATGTATGCAGAGGAGTGCATAACAAATTAAAGGTGCTTATGTCTACATATGTGAGATGAAGTCAAGAGCAACACTGAGGGGACATCTTCATCACATACTGCATGGGTACAAAGGGGATTGGGGTGTAGGGTTGAGAAACATTTCGAAAGTTAATTCTGCTCACCTTCTGCAGTCCACTGCTTTATACAGCCAGTGATCAGTCCCAGAGAGCTGGTCTCCACTGCTGTTGACAAGATGGCATCCAGCTGTTCCTCCTGAAGTCAAAGTTGCATATATTTACTTTCAAAACTAAAGAGCAACTATATTTAATTCTGTGAATTATTTTGTATATTATATTTTCAGATGAGAGATTTGTTTAATCAGAGGGAGTGCATGTCAGCTGAACGTGTACCTGAGAGAGACTGGAGGCCTGAGTGTCAGACAGGCGAGATGAGAGTAGGCCAGACATGAGGCAGCGAGAGTAGCTAGTGGAGATGGAATCACTGGAACAAGGAGCAGCTTTCTTCAAAAAGCTCAGAGTCTGTTTTAATGACAATGTGGAGGTTTAAGAGAAGCCTACTTTCCATTCAAAAACTCTTCACCTAATTAAACATAAGCTAACAGTAATATTGTGTAATGCAATAGTTATAAACATGACCTCAAGGCGAAACAACTTATCATTCTTTATGATGATATTTGTATGTCATTTGGACAGTGCTCTGTGAGGAATTTGCATGACGGAAAAGACTTAAATGAAGGAGAGTGAACAGTCCTTCTGATTAGGAAAAGGACTCTGACCACAGCTTTTGCTTGTGTCTCACTATATGGCAAAAAAAAATTTACAAAAATAAAGTACCATTTATCCAGATAACGTTAAGATATATATCGTAATGTTGATATAAAAAGACTTGACTGGGCTATTCGATTTTGGTCATATGGAAGAGGTGAAAAAGTAATTAATGAAACTTGCTTCTTTCTGATACCCAGAGCAGGTTACGTGAACGATCCCAGAGTTGAGCAAGCAGGTAGCATCTGTAACAGATACAAATAAAAGTAGTCTATCAACCTTTTTAGTGAAATCACATTTCAACAATAAACCAAGATATGTCTGCACATGCAACTTTTAAAGCGAGACAAATATGCATGAGATATACGACTAAGACCCTACTTTTTTTTTAGATTGACCAGGGAGATTATTTAATACAGCATATTCAAATGTCCTTCAATATTTACACCGACAATTAGATTGAGATGTTGGTACAAACACTGTCTCTACTTACCAAAGTTGTACGTAGTGGGGTTAAAATATTGTTCTGGTGGGGGACACGTGAATGGCAGACCCCTGCTTAAGCTGCGGTCATGTACCACCACATCCAGCAGAGCGTGTGGGGACACCATCTTCACCACTGGGTCCAGAGACCAAACTGCCAGGTAGGGACAGTTTTGCAGAGACTCCCCGATTCTAACACAACACAGAAGGTGCAAGTGAAATGTAGTGTTGCAGTTAATCAAACAGCCACTCCAGGACAACTATAAACAGACACACAACATCCTGAACCTTGGGTGTCAATATGATTTCAATGGAAGAAGTCTCTAAAAAAAGCTGCAAAACAGTTTCAAATGTACCTTAAAGAGTCCGGCATTTGTGCGTGGTACCAACGATTGATGTCAAATACCCCGATGTAGGTAGATAGACTTCCCTGACCATAGGCTTTGACTTGCCAGCTGAAGATGGAAACACTGGTGTCTGGAGATGCAACTGAAAACGGGAAGAAGTGAGGATGAATGGATCGAGAAATGAGACGGCAAGTAGTTACAGCACAGAGAAAGAAAACAAAATGTGACTATTTCGCCATTTTAAACCCATTGAAGATTTCTTTTCACTACTTTTGACAACACTGAAACATTGTAACAATTGAATATAAAAAATTGAATAAAACCGCTGAGAACCTCAGGAGATGCAGACTAACCTTCGTTCATGCTGTCATCCCTGTCAGGGTGGGGTCGGAATTTCTCGATGGTCTGGCAGCTCAGCAGCCGGGTGTTTGTGGTCTGAGCCCTGAGAGGGAAAGCTGCGCCACTTAACTCCTGACTGTAGCGTTCCTCGCAGTACTCTAGACCCTGAGTGACAGACACACAAAGAGGGAGGAGGATAAATCAAGGTACATTTGCAGGGGCCAACATGGTGCCCCCTTTATAAAAGGGATTATTAATTCACGACAAACGGAAAAATACTGTCATAATATTATATGAATTAAAGACCTCATAGAGGATCTTGCCAGAAGGCAGACACTTCCGTTCACTGAAGGCCATCTGAAGCAGGCGGAGGCTGACAGTATCCCCTTCACTGCATGAGGGTGAGAGGTATAGAGGACAAATAAGAACATAGAACCAGACTTGTCTGGGTGGACTAATTTAAATATATAAGACTTACAGGTCCTGAGACGACTGGACCGCCCAGAGGTAGCAGCAGTTCCTGGGGTCATTCTCTGGCTCCTGAAAGGTGAAGGCATACACAGCCACACCGCCACCTTCTAACAGGGAGTTGTATCTACACATGAACAATCAATCAACAGTTAGTACAAACACATTTTAAATCAACCTCAAATCCCTGTATGCATCAATGGTATACAATTGCATAAATATTGGACGTGCCTATGAATTAAAAGAGTACAGACCAGTCATTACATGGCTATAATTAGGCAAACTTACATTACTGTTATGGGAATACTTTGTATGAGATGCTTAACAGTAATAATGCAAGATGTCCTTATTTCAAAGAAAAAGCTCTAAATCCAGACATCCTCCCTTCTTTCTAATGCAGAAATTGTGAAGGGAAGTTGATGAACATTCAAACAATAAAATGTATTTGAATCCTTCAAGAGACGCCGGTAAATAGCAAAGTGAGGGTGGCTAACGTAGTAGTGACAACGCCAGCTGAAAACCAGTGCCAAGTCTGGAGTTAGAGAAAAACAAAAACTCACTCTTTCTTAAGTGTCTTCATGTTCCACAGCTGTAAGTATCCATTAGAAAATCCAACTGCCAACTGATTGGTCCTGGAGATGTACTGCAGAGCGGTGGCTCCCACTCCACTGGGCCCATTCAGCTGGAGACAAAGATGTCTGCCTTGCCTGGTGCTGACTTCTCTGAGTCTGGGGATCTCAGCAGGAGATTTGGTCACTACCTGCAGGGCTGTGAACAGAAAATATAAAAACAATTTACCCAAGAAAACTGGAAACTGACCTTTGCTCTTCTACCAAATAAAGTTTTCAAACAAAGAGAACACCACAGACAAGCATGCAAACACCTATAAACTGAACCCATTCTCAATCTCTCCTTACCTGAAGCCTCCAGTTCACTCTGGCTGCAGGACAGGTCATCGAGACAGAGGTCCACAAGCAGAACATGACCGACATCTGTCACTACAGCAGCGATGCCAAAGAACCAGCGCAAACTCTGGTGGAGGTGCTGCGTCGAAGTGCTTGCTCCCCCATAACTCACCAATGGCTCAATGGCTGTAATCTAGAAGAGAAAAAGGACATATCCAGGTTTAGTACCTTGGGTGGATTATTTTTGAACTCTTATTATAGAATGCTAAGATTAATAAAATCAACGTTGTTCTGACATGCTGTAAGTGTTTCCGGAAGTCAAAGTTTAAACACAAATTTGATGTGGGATTTCTGCCAAAAGGAGGTGCTGCTATGTATTGATCAAGTGACTAAACATTTGTTTCATGTATTCTTCTTCTGATCAAAGGCCACACAATCATGTTAATTAGGGCCACACCTTATACCCAGCATGAAGCTGTACATGTTGGCCTTAAAATGAGCTGTGGGAAGACATGCCATGGAATTTAGACAATGTGCTTAGATCATTAAATAAAGCCCCTAGTGTTTGATATGTTGCCTTACAATGATGATTAACTAGTCTTGTAATGACGATTTAGATTCAAACCATACAACTGTTTATGTTGCTTATTTATTGAACAGTTATCCTGGTGTGATAGATCATCTCTACTAGTGAGGACAGAAGAAGACACTGTTGCACCGGTAACTCACCCTGCCTGGTATGACCACAGCTTTGACCACCCTCGACAGTCCCAAATCATAGAGACAGAGCAAATTACACTCTGCTTCCTCCAAGCCAACCAGCAGGCCAGACCTAGAAAATTCAAAATAAAGGAGTTAATATTCGATATCTCCAGAGAAGGCATTAGATATTCAAAAAACATGTCTTTTGTTACAAAATATAGAAATTAAAATGTCAACTACCCCTCATTACAATCCACATTTAAAAGTGACAAACAAGTAACCATAAAAGAAATAGAGAAACAAAGCTCTGACCGTTTGAGCCAGCTGAAGTCCCTGGCAGCAAGGACAGTGGGTGGCTGCTCCCCTCCGCCACTGAAGCAGTAGGCCGACAGCCGTTCTCCTGTCACTGCATGGACAACCTCCAGATGGGGCCCACAGACTAACCAGGCCAGGCCGCTGCGACCTTCAAACACAGAAAAAATTATTATGTTATGATCTGAAACTTCAAAGATCAAATAATAACTTGTTTATAATTAGGTTTTACACATCATACTGCAGTGACTTGAGTTTTTATGCTGTTGAAACTATGCAAAATAACAAACAAAGAATGCCTTTACCACATCTACAGAATTATTGTTGCCACAGCAATATCATGAAGTCACAATTTCACAACTCTGGTGAGGGCTTTTTAACAGATGAATGATTATGTTCTTGTGTCTTGAAGGAATATAATATGATGTATTAAGTGTATTGTGTGTTTTATCATAAGTAGCTTATTTATTATTGAGTTATGTTTAAAACTAGCTCATAATCCTCGACCCAAAAAAATGTTAAAGAGGTGTAGATTTATTTGTCGTTCTGATAAGTCTTTAATAACTCAGGATGCTGCAACAGCTTCAAATACTTCAAAGAAAATAATGACTCAAAAAGGATACATGGTTATCACAGAGTTTTTTGTTTAATGTGTGTATATTTTGCTTATAAAAAGAGTAGTGGTTGCAATCCAAGAAGAATATACATTTATAGAATTGATTGATCAGTAAAAATATGCTTACCAACAGTGAAGTTCCCTTGAAGAACAGAGTCTAGAGCGATGTCATCCTCCCCTAGAGCATCTACAGTCACTCCAGGGAAAGGCAGCAGGCTGCTAGTGACTTGGGCTGTCAGGTCATGCATTGTTCACTGCATAAACACAGGACACATAGTATATTAGTAACAGTCCACGTATAGTTGTGACAAAACACTGAAATTATTGTTAAAGTAACATGGTTAAAAACATTTAATGTTTTTTAAACATAACCTTGCACTAGATACTGTCTAACTGATTTACCTATAACTAACATTAAAAACATAACCTGTGGGAACAACCAATCTGAACCCGTCCAACTCCACAAATCACTTCAGGCTTTATCTGCCAGGTTTAACATTACAAAAGAGGTCTTTCATTCAAACCACAGTTGCACTCCCAGTTGTCAGGAAACGTGCTGTCAGCAAATGTGCTGACAACTGTGGCGACAACAAACACATGGCACACTGCAGCACATCTGTTGGCAGATGTAGGGTTTGTCAGTGAGTTCTACTGAAGCGCTAAAGCAAAATACTATTTAAAGTCGTGTGTCACATGACCTGATGTGGCTTTTATATTTTTCACCAGACTAACAAACAGTCTCAATAACATTTAGAGGCAGCTGATAACAACACAACTCTCATACTACTAAAGTGAATCTGTGGTCAGATATCATCAATTCACTATGAAATTTCAGTTTTTACCATTCTTAAGTTATATTTTACTTTCCCATATCCTTCGTCAGTGATCCATAAACATAAAAAAATGTCATGATCTCAACACGGGTAGTTAGTTTTAACCTGTGTCTGTCCCTTACTTACTTCTCATGTAGTATATTTACCATAACTGACTCAATACTGTGTATGTTGTGTCTCTCGCAGCATTGCTACTTCACAAATAATCCAGCAACACACGACTAACTCCAGGATCCGGTACACACAGTGGTGCTTTAAAGGGCAACACCACCTGAAGGGAAAGATTCCCGTCAGCTGCACAGTGTGTGAGATTGGACACAATACTGCCCTCTGTGACCACATTGGAAAACACAGCGGATTCAAGTGAACTCCCGCGCAACACGCCTGTCACTGCGCTGCCACATGCCGAAGCTACAGAGGAAATATGGAGGCTTTTTATAACCGTTACAAAGAAAACAAGCACATGCTGTGCACGTGAAAGCATCGCTACACGTTCACAGACATAGTTACACCAGGGAATGAACTCCAGCTATATCAAATTAAGTATCATCATATACAACATCTAGTCCTCACGTGTATCAGCACTGGTCGGGTTTGAATTTGACACCACGTAACATTTGAATTGTAACAGCTTGTTACAAACCAGAGAAAATTCCAAGATAACCGTCAGACACATGAATCAAGAGTTACACTCAAAGGTTCAAGTTCAAACGTCAGATAGCTGGCTAGTGTTAGCTGGTTCCTTAGCATCTGCGGAGTAAATATTAGCACCATCCGCTGCGCTTGTTAGCATCGAGCTAGCTTGACATAATGTAAACAAACGATGGATAACTCTCCACCTGAGAACAGTGGAACGCTGGGGTGAAAAGCCCGTGTTAGTTGTGCCCGAATGAGGACCAACAGCTGCCTTACACTCTTCCCCAGTTACAGTAGCAGGCTACCCAGTTAGCTTGCAAGGTCACGCAGGATTACAGTCACCGAGAGCTTGCCGTTAAAGTTGAGCTAGCTAAGTTAGCCTAGCTAAAAGCATCATGCTCATTTAGGGGTTATAGCAAATAAGTTATGTCAAGTTACATCCGTTGTTAAATGATTACAATTGTGATGCAGGACTTGTGCAGCGAAGCAGGTGAAAATTCAAACAATAAGAAGGTATCTGAATCCGCCAAGAGTAACGAGTTAGCAAAGTGAGGCTGGCTAGCTAGACTAACCGGAGGTACGTCGCTACTTTAGCTAAAGTAGTGACTGCCGGCTTTAATGACGCAGACAACAGGAGTGACATTTAACCGGTGCTAACATAACACTACTCCCTGTCACCAGAGACATACCCCGACCTCACTGGAGTCTGTGGTTTTAGCGAGATGACGGCAGGTAGATGGTGTAAACTTAGCTACACAAGTGTTATCGTTCTGAAGCCCCATTATGTGAAACCAGCTTGTAGCGATTCGCAACAGCATCGTACACTTGATCTTCGGAAGCGACGAATCCGATTCTTCTGTCAATCCTTTTTGTGATTTCACCAGCATATGTGATTTTCACGGAGCTAGCCTCGTTAGCTCTCTGATTTATCTGCGCTGGAAAACGTGATGCAATGGACCACAAGATGCTGCTGCAGCCGTTAGCGACTCACTACCTGTCCAATGACGGCTTTATCAGCGCCACGAATGTTTGGTTTTCCTTGACACGTCTCCCGACTTCTTCTTTCTTGTGTCATAATCCGCTCGTTCGTAAGAAACAAGTCATACGTGAAGCCCTCCGGTCGGTTCGGGGGACACGAACTGCTCCTGGTTTCAGACGCGCTACTCCCGAAGAAGAGAAGTGCTCCATGCTCGACCTGTGCGTCACCCTGGCTTCTTACAAAACACCGCCCCCTGTGGTTGGGCGTAATTCCTACTTTTTCAACCTCTCATCTGTGAACACACATCTGAGGATCAAAGGACTATATCTGCTTGAAATACAACGCAAATTCAAGTGTTTGGATTTAATTTAAATGAGTTTTATTCAAAGTCTTTAATTATGATTGCATTCTAACCTTCATATACCACTTTTACATTTTTCCTCCAAGGATACAAACATTGTGTACAATCAGATGTCTATGGTCCTCTGAGCCCCTGCTGCATGGATGGCTTGTGTACTACAGGAGGCCTGTCCTACGAAGCCGGATTTGCACTTATCAGGGTAACTTCAGGGTAAATTCGGGGGTCTCTAATCCTGCAAAGCTTATTCACCTCTTATTGGGGGATATCACCATGGTAACGTGTGCTGAACAGCAGACCTTCTCCGGAGCAGGATAATTTGGAAATAAGAGATCAACCCGTATAACACCTCCACCCGCTGACCAATCAATTAATTTGTGACGTGTAATCAGCACTCTTAGAGGACCCTGTGGAGCTGGGTGTGGACTGTTAAGTCTCTGAGGGGGACAGGAGTCATCAGACCCACCAAATCCCTTTACCTTCTCTGATGAGGATCTTTATGAAAGATATCGATCCTCATCAGAGGGAATAATAAACATTTGTCAGCTGCTGGAGCCAAACATAACCAACCTGACACTAGGAACAATGTGCTCACAGTACCATAGACTGTCTGCATGTTTCTTTACTTGTGGGAGCTACTGATATTAATGTACTGGGTGTGTTAGAGGCAGAATAACCAGACATGGTTTAATACTTAGGTCGTTCACTTTAAGTAAGTTTATCAAATGAAATTAAATATTTATTTGGAATGGGGGATAGTTTACGGATATACCTTGGGATAGCCCACTGAACTGTATAACTCCCAAGCAGCCCCTGGGTGCATGCATCACTTGATGTTTTATCCTATATTATTGACTGATGTAGTGAAGGTATTTATTTATTTGGCACTCCATTCTTTACTGAGTGAAATTACTACTAAATTAATGATTTTTTTAAACAAGCACACACAGACACAGACCACAGTATATGTGACAGGTATATTTGGAAATTGGCAGTACTGGCAGCAAAAAGGTATGCATTAAAGATAGTTAATTTGAATATTAACATTTTTAAGAGATGTTTCTTTCCTTCTTTAAGAAACCGATCTTGAGAGGTAAAATCCAGAACACATAATTTGTCGTTTATTGCAAAGCACACAGATATAGGTACAATGCTTATAAACAAAACACGACAAATATACAAAAATATTTTCCTTTATGTTACAATTATCAGACCTATAACTTGGTTGAGTCAGACAATAATGCAAGTGCAGTGTTCTGACGCTTTTTTCTTATTTGTTGCTCAATCATCAAGTCGAACTCCTGTCTTTCTCTGAGGAAAAAAGGAAGAAAAAAAAAGGTCACTGATCATATTTTAGTGTAGAAACTATTCCTTTAATGGTTTCACTCATTAAATCTTACCTGTTGCTTATACAACGTCCTTTTAAGTACTTTTCCTCTGCCTGTTTTACAGAAACATTGTCAACACCAGCAATGGCATGGATGATGGCCTGAACAGAGAGACAATAATATCACAACACATACATTTCATAAACTGACTTTCAGGTACCAAAAATGGTCTAGAAGACCAGCCAACAACAACACACGTGTGTTGGTGGAAGCTTCAGCTCACCTCAGGAAGAAGAACATCCAGAACGAAAGGGGACATGCTCCTTGGCTTTCACCTCGGCCAGGCAAGGAGCTGTGGCCATCTCTGTCTCGTGGAGCTCCTTTAGGTAGCAGTAGACCTGGTCCAACTGCTGGTCATCTTCCAGGTACATGTTTACCACCTGTCTTCGATTGGCCTTCAGAAATGAGCGAAGCCATCTGGACTGCTGCCGCCCACGCATTACAGCCTGTAGGGAGAGTAAGAAGAGTAAGTAACAGTGAATATCTTCATTCAAGGATAACAGCTTGCCTCTGTATCATCTTGTGAAGCCCTATCAAAATAAGTTAATGTAATGAGAATGCACACAACAGACTTCATTAAATCATACCAGAAGGCGTTTTTCCACCATGTGCTGCTTGACGATGAAATGTACGAGTTTGTCATTGGCTCTATTGTGGGCGGCATGAGTCCGGTCCGGCAGCAGCCGCTTTGATCTCATGCTGACCTTCTCCTTCTCATCACTGAAGCTGACATCCTTAAGATCGTCACCTGGCTCCCCCAACATGGAATCGCTGGTGATGGTTAGTTTCTCCGAGTCTGTCTGTGGGTACTTCCTCCTCACTGGATAGCCTGGAACAAATAACAACCAAACCAGTAGAGAGAATCAGTCGGACTGAGTGGGGCTGCAGGTGTACTCAATTAGATTTATATTCTGTGAGTGTCACACAACTAAAACTTACTCATGTCGTGGGCAAAGTACTTGATGAAGGAGCCAGAAAATGAGCCACATGCTACAAAGACAAAACCAGATTATTACTGATAATACTTCTGTGGTATCATAACAATACTGTTTACATAAGGTGGATCCCAGTACGAGTGTTCTTCATTGGTTTCTGTCTACATAAGCAAGGGATAATACTCACCAATCCGTATTCTGTAGTCCGCTATGAGGGCCGTCGACCATTCAATAACAGCATCATAATTTTCTTTGGCTTTACACTGTGACAAAATCAATATGAGGGTCAGAGACAGATGATCACTGTTTCAAGAAAATATAGTTTTTCAGAAAATCAAGTTATATTTTATGAGTAACTCATACCACCAGCTCACTGGCTTCCTCACAATCAAAAGGCTTCAGGATTTTCAGATTCACAGAAAACCTTAAAGAGAAACACACAACTACGTCAGTTCCTGATTATCTGAAAGTGTGCAAGACATTTCCTAACTAACATTTTCTTTAAATATCTTGATTTGTGCAGCCAGGTTTAATAAAATCCTATCAGATATAAAAGACATTCCTAAGATATCATCTACTAGAAGAGGACACCTCATTTGTTTTAACTTATTTTGAGATGCAACTGTGGCATCTCTGAAAGCTATGAGCTGATTACAAAATCCATTAGTATGATTTGCAGAGACTCTGTTGGGATGGGCAAAGCAGCCTCCTTGCCATTAACAATCCACAAGGAAATTATAAATACAAAAGAAGAAACTCAGAAATACATAAAAACCTTCTCATGACAGCAATACAAATATTGCTGTGATAACAAAAAAACTAAATTGTAGACTGACGTTTCCCTAAGAGTGGTACTTCCGCCTGTATGCCAGTCACGTCATTGTCAGAGTGAACGCAACACGCTGTTGTGTTGCAATAGTGTCATTGCAATATTGCCATAACAAATGCAGGATGTTTAAATATGTTTAAGTAGAAGACATGCCAGCGTTCCTACTTTACAGGGACATGCTCAGTGGTTGAACTAAAAACATGCAGCTGAACTAATGCGTTCCAAGGACTGTTCCTGGATCAAGTTTAAACTCTTTAGAAGAGTTTGTGTGCTGAACAACAAGAGCATTGTTAAAGAGCCTTGTTGCTGAGGTAAAGCTGCTGCAACGGAAAGTGAAACTGTTCTAAAATGTCAGTTTGTTTGGAGGAAACACGGCAAAGCAGATTACTGAAATGGCCCAACATGATATTGAGACCAGCAATGAAAGGACATAAATGACAAACACAGCTCAAATAACCATTTTTGATGAAGGAGGAATAACTGGGGATGTGAAAGAGTCAAAGTTGGTCCAACTATCGTATTAGAGAGGTTGATGTGATATTAGTTTTTTAAAATGTAGAACACCCTTCTATGGAAAAGATTCAACTGAACTGCTCTATTGAGAAGGGATCCTCACAATATATATTTCAATCAAACAAAATCAAAACCCATCAAATTTCCTACCCTTTTTTGGTGTGAATCATTGGGTCATCGATGAACACAATGCTGGCTTTTTTCTGCTTATGATTCACTCGTTTTACCTGCCAAAAAATATGGGGTGGATTTAAGCCTTTTTCAATAATTAAGGATTAGACGTCACAAATTCAAGCTTTCCTAATGTGAGGAATCATGAGAAGTCAATGATTCAGGTTTTTACACTCACCAATGCAGGCCAGAACGGATAATTTCTAGTTCTGTGCCACACAAACGCTCCTTCAGTAATGGACGGAGGCTCTGAAACACAAGAGGCCAAACAGTCCACTTTAGATCTACAGTGTGCATAATCCAGTTCCTATCAACTCAGAGTTATTGCATTCAATAATGACATTTTCTCTCACTTTTGTCCATCGGCATTAAGAAACTTGGTAGCTCCTCGTCCTCACTTTCCTCATCTTCAGAGAAAGACAGAGATGGCAGCTGTTCTTCATGGTGACTCAGCTCTATTGAAAGATCCGAAGACAGCAAAGACCCGTCGTCTTGGTAATGGGGGTGAGAGGTTACAGAGGGACAACAATAATACAGAATTAGAGAGGACAATCCTTCAAAAGTTAGTCCGTACACGACAACATTTATTTTGAAAAACACAACTCATTATATTCAGAGAATTAGAAGACCTCTTAAAATTACACAATTTCTTAAAAGAAACTTAGAGGAAATGTGTTCACTGTACATAAGACAAACACTACAGAGGCATTACCTTCTTCTGCTGAATCAGTCTTCAGTTCAAATCTTGGTCTAAAGCGTTTGGAAGACAGAGAAGTGGTATTCTCCTGCAACGTCCCTTTCTCGGTACTCTGTGTCTTGACGCGTTGGTGCTTAGCTGTTGGACCCTTGGTTTCACTAAGGGTCTGGGCTTGCTCCTTCTGACATCTTTTTCTGAGTTGTCTTGGCTGGGGAGCATCAACCGTCTTGCATATGGTTTGAGATTTTGATTTGGTGCATGGCAAATCAACCTCTACTGCCTACAGCAGATCAGATGCATGAGGAGTTAAATTATAATCACTGGATTTATTTGCATGCAGAAACAACAATCGTCAGTTATGATCAAATACTGTACCTTTAACTGAGTGATGACCTCAGTGTATTCTAGCTCTGTCTGTTTTGCTCCAGGAGGTGACTTTGAGATTTTGGTCAGCTCGTCAGTGGAGGAACTGCGTACTGGCGTGGAGGTCAAGCAGAAATCTTCAGTCTGTCTTGTCCGTCTCCTGACTCTTTCTGGAGTACTCAGTAAGGAACATGCTGGGAACTGGCTGACAATGGCCAAATCACTTCCTAGCACAGTGTTTGATTCATCTGATCCCGGAGATGAAGCTGTTTTTGAGGCGACTTTCTTGGCTGGTGACTTCTTACATTTCCTTTTTCTTGTTTTCCAACGTCCACCTGAAAGATCATTGAAATTTGTACTGTCATTTAGATCCAAATCAGAATAGGTAGTAACATCCGTCCTCAGTGAATCGATCACAAGCGGTCAGAGTAAAGGTCTGAATGAACCCAAACAGGGGTCCGAGACACATGTGGCCACATTTTAACTGCTGTGTACAATCAAATCTGTCCTGGGCCACAAATGAAGGACAGCCTACTCAGCTGATGTATCTGCCCTGTGACTGTTGAAACATAATCTTACGATTCTCACTAGATTCTCTATAGGGTCATTTGTTTTCAGCCACTGCCACAATATCAACTCTGATCATCCAATAATGACTGATCATTGTCTTAAATGAGTAAAATCTCTCTTCAGAGCTGTGCACATTAATCAATTCAGCCCCTCCTGACTCTAGCCTAGCTCTGCTTCTCTATCTCTCTCGCTTGTGCCAACACACACAGAAACATTTTCATTGTCTTAGTTAAAAACAACATCACTTTATTATCACGGACAGGAATGACATCTTTTTTTGCATAAAGAACGGGAAAGTTAGATCCTATCGCAATCTTAATTGGAACACATTTTAATACCAGCTGTGAACAGGCAAACTAAACATTGTCCTCCTGCGATCCTATCTCTCAGGAAAGATGCAAATCGTGTTGCAATAGTACAGATCTGACCAGGGGCTTAGAGAAGCATTTCCTGGGAAGCACCCTGATTTATTGGCCTCCCAAGAGCATTCTAAATGCTCACACGATTCAGAAAGCGAACAAAAGAGCTGCATGTTGGAATACCTTTCATGGTTGGTGTAGTCCCCTCGCTGGACAGACTTCCCTTGGGTTCATTGGATCTGGAGTCCACTTATGCATTAAGAGGTGGCATTTATCAGGACAGATCCCCTTCAGCTGAGGAAACAAGTCTCCAGGACACCAGGGCTCGCAGACAGATAGAGAGGTTTGGCAGCTGAAAGGAAAGAAATACAAATACATGCTGTTCAGCGTCTGGGCCCCACCATGTTTGAAACGAAGGGGCGTCTACACACTATATTTATTATCATTATCAAGTTGCTCCAGTAAATTGACCATGTAGGAACATGCCTATCAAATAGAAAAATACCAAGCTCATTAACTCAGATGTTATTGAGCTAGAAAGTGACCTGATCGTGTCTAAGATAGCATCGCTGCTACAAACGTGGCGGTTGAACTCAGGTTTTGACAGAAGAGCGAGCAGAAGCGTAAACATCTGCACAGACAGCGTCAGACGTGCATGAACATCAAGCTAAACAGCGAGTCTACCTGTCGTAGTTATGCAGGCGGCGGCTGCATAGATAGCTACAGGCCAACCAGCTGCTAGCAAACGTGCTAGTAAACAAACGCGGATCACAACAACAATCCTGCGCAATGACCACAGCATCCGTCAGTTCGAAGTAACGTCCACTGTGACCGAGCTCTAACGTTACGTACTGAAACAGTCATCAACGGTTTGCTTGGACCTTCAACGTCCGATTCAGCGACTGCTAGCATCACACGCAAACATGGCACGACGGAGACCTTGATCGTATCTAAACTAGCGGAGCAACCCGTGAAAGGTTTCCACATGTTTGTTATCGTTTCTTTTATGTGACATCGATCCATGACCAGGCCACTCACCCAGCCCACAGTTTAGATAGTTATCTCCCGACTTCCGCTCACCTCAAGACTCCGTGCGTCGTCGTTAAAGATCCATGAACTCCTCCTCATCGACCTGCCTCTTTCAAATCATCGGAAAGTTTATGCTCACCACTCCATTCAACAATCTCCCCTGGGAACAGCCGTGAATAACATGGAACAAACTCGGTGTACAGTACTACTACTACTACTACTTCTACTGCTTTTCGATGGCAGTACTCAGGGCTCGTTTCCAGCATTAAAAACCTTCAGCGCCACCTATCGGAATAAGTAGGATGGAACCACCTCAACAATGGTTATAATAATGCACCATGTCTTTCTGACTGAGTTCTCTGTAAGTTGCTCTTGTGGCTTTGAGTCATAAAGGACTTACTTAAAGTACTACTCAGCATGTTTATGAGGTGTCAGTCCGTAAGAATAACAAAAGGGGAAATAATCCACTCAAGATATTTAGTTCTGCATTTTTCTTTTGCCAGTCTGATATCTGCAACATAACTCAGTCCCTGGTTAACCAATGTTCCTCATCAGGGTTAGTTCTACTGTTTTACTGTTGGATTGAAAATGATGGATGAAAAAGGTTGTGTCTGCCTCAGGTTGCTGCAAAGTTTCATTCAGTCCAGTGTGAAGGAGTCTGATGGTCAGGGAGGAGCAGAAATCAGCTCCTGGGAACAAGGTAGATATCTCCACCTGCTGGTGTGACACCTGTAGAAGATCTGACACAGGAGTCTGATTTTAGCAAACACACAAACTTTCATATTACACACAGATGCTCATTGAACTACGTCAGGTTCAGAGTCAAGTTCTATGACTTTGACTTTTTGAATCTTTTTAAGATGATGACCAGAAATTTTTTAAGCTTTTGTCTGTGATTCTGTTCGTTTGTGTTCCACATCATCTATTGTTATCGTCACTAAAACTGTGTTTGTGTGTAAAGACCTTTTCTTGCTGTACATCCGCTGCAGTTGTATATCAAAAGGTTTTGTTTTTAAACATGTCACCCTTCTTCTCTCTGTCAGAGGTGTTCTTCTTGTTTCTGTAGTCTAAAGTCTCTGTGTGACTTTGACTGCAGTGGGTTGTTGGACGGCTTTGAGATGATGAAGATCCTTTCAGACTACAACTCCCATTATACCATCTCACAACATTAAGTGCATGGTTGAAGTCCTAAGTCCTGGCCCAGCCGGATAACCACCTGCTTCATGCTGGCATGCTCACCAAGCACTTCATCATTGAGGAGGAGGCAGCTGACAGTTCAATGTGGAGACTGATTGTTGAGTATATAACCGCAACAACAACAACAACAACAACAACAACAACAATAATAATAATAATAATAATAATAACCAGCTCTGAATCTCACTTTCATGTGGGTATTAGGAAGGAACATTTCACTCAGGCTCAAGGCTCAAGTATTATCAGCATATGATTTAACTGAGAAGTGCCTTTTAAAAAACGTCAACACAAATCCATAAATTTTAACATTCAAAGACAATATTTATAACATTGACCCACAACATCCATCACCAGAGCTTTACAATGTGATCCCAATCTAACCTACAGCAAATCAGCGGTGTGGCCTGAGGGGTAGAATGGCTGTTCTCCAACAAGAAGGTCCCCACTCTTCCCCATCTGGATGCCGAAGTGTCCTTGGCAAGATACTGAACCACTAAAACTGGCAGGACTTCAAACACCTACTCATTGCACAATATCTTACACTATGTAAATTTATAAACAATAATACAAATATAAATTAAATTAAATTAAATGAATAAATTAATTTTCGGCAAATTTTGGTAAGAATTTTAGCATGTTAAAGCCCTCAAAAAGACAATTAATTTGCCTGAAAAAATCTAATAATAATAATAAAACAATCCTTACAATTTCAATAGGGCCTCACTGTCTGTCAGTGCCTGTCAGTGCTCGAACCAGCAGAGGGCGCAGTGTTACCACTCTCTCACTGTTCCTTATATCGCTTCAAAAGCCTCCTGCATGAAAACACTGAAGTGAGTCAACGGAAAGCAGGGGACGTCTCCTCCACTCCAAAAACTGTTTAAAAGTCAACATAGAAAAATTAACGGCTTTTGAACCGATGACCAGAGATGACGTCTGTGAGAATGCTTTAGTCATATTGGATTTTTCCTCATTTCATTCATTCAGTTGACTGTTAATCAGACATATATCTTATATTGATGCAGATGTGATCATGTTTTCACATAAAGGTGGAATGAGGGAAATCTCTTATTTTCCTCCATGTTGAAATAGTGGAATCAGTCTCAAAATGATACATTTAACTGTGTGGGGCAAAACCTCACTGACAGCAATGCTACAGCCATAGGAGTCCCCCTGCAGTACAGGTCCATCAGTCTCTGTCTTTATTTAACATATCATCCTAATAATGATATCCTGTGGTAATTTAACAAGTCTCCACAGAAGAAGTCCAGTTCTGTCATTCGGAAGAGTCAGCGGGCCACCTGCCACTCAGCTGGAACCTCTGGATGCGTATTGGCCTGTGGCGGATGAGGGGCAGGGTGGCCCCGCCCTCATCCAGATGTGCGCCCCTCTGCGCACTCAGTCCACAGTTCGCTTCAGCGGAGTGCGGAGCCGCGGGAAGTCAACAGGAGGGACAGACACATTTCAACCGCACTCAGCCAGAAGCAGGCGCTGACTTTCTGCTGCGCCACCTATAGATCACACACCATCTAATGGGTCTTGGTTGTGCCCATTAGACCTGAGCCGTGCTTCTGGATTCTTCTCGTGGTGTTCTTGTTTTGGTGTGTTGTACCTGGGCAGCCTGAGACGCAGCGCTGATGGAGGGAGGCAGGGCTGAGTGCGGTGCCTAGTCCGGAGCACAGTTGAGCCTCATCCATCCAGCGCAGAGCTCACTCCATTGACAGGGAGCGGTCTGCTTTTACGCACAACCTGCGTGCATCTGCATCCCGCGTTTTACAGGTGAACCAGGGGCTCTCTACACAGGCGACAGACAGAAGAAGACAAACCAATTAAGGATTTTTATTTTTTATTTTATTTTGGCGACGGAATGGGGGATGTAGCTGGTTTCCCTATGCGCGTGGAAGTGGCGTGAGGCTGTTTCGAGATTGAGAAGACGCAAACTGCAGGGGCGTGTGGTTAATTGAAATCGATCCGGTGGTCTCTCTCTCTATCTCTCTCTTTTCTTCTTTTGAATGTGACGCAGCAGCAGAGGTTCTTTCTCCTCTCCTCCTCCTCCTCCTCTTCCTCCTCACCTCCTTCTCCCATATCTCTCACCTCCAACATGACTTCACTGTCTGGGACCAAGGAGAGGTCTGTGAGCAGCCGGAGCAGAAAATATGGGGTAGGTTATTCATTCCACGCCTCTGGACACACCTGTGTTACCTATAATCCCTGCAGACGTAAAAACTTATCACCCATTCAGTGCTGCATGCACTCCATCCTCACACCACCCTCTGGAAGCTGTAGCTTCTTCCTCCCACCTCAGGTTGACGCGCATATGAGGCTGACACCTCTTATTGGATGTGCAGTGTTCATGCTGTTAATTGATTGCTTTGTGAAGATCACGTTTGGCACAATGTTGTCATAACAGTTCTGTTGCTGTATTTTCACATTCACTGATAGAGCTCTTATAGTTACCACAAACTGAGGATCACACAGCCACACTTAACACCTGTGTCAGTGCTGCTATGCCTGCAGCCTTATTCGAGTTCATTTAGAACACAATAGTTGACTTGGAGATGATTGAGCATTGCACCTATAAACTCATTTCTGCCTCATCCCAGTAGCTATAGTACCCAACGTCTACAGCCAACACCACATCAATGGGTCTCTTCTCTCTGACTGGATTTACCCAGCAGCAAAAAAGCTCTAATTTTCAACTCTTTGTGGCTCATTTGATGCTCTCATGTGGCTGTCTGTCTGAGCAGATGGAAACAACACCGGCGTACAGACAGGCACGGAATCTGACTCCATCCTGTTCAGTTAAGCATCCAGTATGTTGACTGGAGCACCATCACAGTGAATGTTGAACTTGATCTTCCTGCGTGTCAGTTTTAAACTGGATGGCCCTTTGATTAAATGGTAGTTGAGACTCCGTCTACACATCTGCTGCACATTGCCTTTGTGTTACTGCCACAAGATGACTGTTTCATGGAGATCTAGTCTGCAAGTTGGTGGCATGTGTACATGAACACTGTGAGGTCATTTAACCAGGATGATTTGTTTTTGATGATATCTCATAATCCTCAGATATATGATGAAAGATGATTGAAATGAAAACAAGGTAGGGTAGCTTACTCAATCTAGATTTAATGTGTTGGATATAATGTACTCCTCTTTATTTTGCTTTGCAAGCTAAATGTAAGCCCCTCATCATTTCATTCTCATCCCAGTGCAACTTGTTGTGTTCACAGATTCAAACGAACTTTTTCATGGCAAACATTTGCAGAAAAAAAGGATATATGTAATGATGACTGTTGGTTCCCTGTATTTTCCCCCCCACCAGAGAGTCATTATGCACAATATAGAAGAGCAAAGGAAATGCAGACCTTCTGGGAAATGCAGCCATTATTAATAATTACCTCTTATTTTAAAAAAAATTCACAGATGCCGGACACTTCACCGACCAAATCTGCGACCTTTTCCCCCGACACATGGTACCGAAAGGCCTATGAGGAGACCAGCAGATCCGGCACACGCCCCACTCCAGAGGGTGCCGGCTCCATGCCGAGCTCCACAGGCACCCCGTCCCCAGGCTCAGGAATCTCCTCCCCAGGGTCCTTCTCTGGATCACCTGGGACCATCTCTCCAGGGATTGGGACAGGATCGCCAGGTTCTCTGGGTGGCTCCCCGGGTTTTGGCACTGGCTCGCCGGCCTCAGGCAGCGGAAGTTCCCCTGGCAGTGAAAGAGGGATATGGTGTGAGAACTGTAATGCAAGGCTGACAGAGCTGAAGAGACAAGCGCTGAAACTGCTCATCCCAGGACCTTACTCCAGCAAGGTACAAAACTGTTCTGCTTGTTTTTCTTTATTTTCTTTCTGATGTGTGTGGCTTTGTGTGTGTATGTGTATGTGTGTGTGTGTGTGTGTGTCTGTGTGTGTGTGTGTGTGTGTGTGTGTGTGTCTGTGTGTGTGTGTGTGTGTGTGTGTGCGCGCGCGTGTGTGCTTGTGTGTGTGTGTTAATAATCATGTTTGTGTTTACCTGTTCTGTAACCCAGTGGGGACTAGCTCAGTATAGCACAGCTTTCAAAAATAACCTGCTCCATCTAGCTGTGGCATTCAGACGGTAACACTTAAGAACATGGTCGCTGATGAAAGACTGGGCCTCTAATCGTTCCCTTGCTTAATCTTACGCTGCGTTGTCAGAAGTTATTCTTCTCATAAATCATAAGGATGCTGTAGTTTGTCCAACCTTCATGTGACCAGCTGTTGAAAAAAGAGAAACCCAACAGCCTTTGGGGAATGGGGAATTATTGTATCTGAAGATGTTAATCAATTACTGAAAAGAACAGAATGATAAACACGGACAAGACTCTTTGGCATTGAGTTGCTCCTTTTACCTGATTGATCATATCACCAGAATCGATAGCTTCACTTTGTCCTTTATTGCTTTTGTGAGAGAATTAACATGATGGATTAGTGAAAGACACTGACCATGTAGAGCAGATATTCATTTATATGGATTTCTGCCTTTTCTAATTTTCTTTGACAGGCCATTTATTTTTTTCTGTGTGGAGTCCATGTAATCGTTTTTATTCCATTAGTATAGTGATTATCAACAGGAAAATCACGAGGCCCTAAGTTTTGCAAGTTGATCTGAGATAGAGGATCAACCATGTGCTGCAGAGGTTTACCATTAATGTATTTAATTTTCCTTTTGGTTTCATAATGAAACAATGTTTCATATTGAAAAAGGATTCTGTGACTCTGCATAATCTTTTTAAGTCGTTGCCCGTGGGTGTAATGTCCTTCTGATGCAGTTGACTGGATTTTAGTTACGAGTACAATGGGGTCACACATAAGGCTTTGAGTTAATTGATAACAAATAAGCAGTTATTATTCTCCATGGAGTTAATAAGGTGCAGCCAGAGAGAGAGAGAGAGAGAGAGAGAGCGAGAGAGAGAGAGAGAGAGAGAGAGAGAGAGAGAGAGAGAGAAAGATGTGGAGAAGGTGTTTTTTTATTAACACAAGAACATGACAGTTGAATATTGTTAGGAGCTGTGGATTTTAATGGGCTCCGTCGATGAGCAGGCCTCTAATTAAAACGTTATTGTGAAGTTGGGTTGAGTCCAGTCTGATTAAAACAGTCCCCATTGTAGTTAACTTAATTGCTTTGTAGAATGAGCACAGACACATTATTTACAGTGTTGTAATTGGAGTAGGTAGCATATGTCTTTGTGGAAATTATATCTGCTTAAAATATAAATTTAGTAGAGCATGATTTTATCCTGGTCTGACATTGTCCTTTCTATGCAAAGTTTGCGCTTTCTCCTCGTGTCTGTGTTGGTTTTCTCTGGGTGTTCTGGGTTCTTACTCCCACAGTCCAAACACATGCAGACTGGGGTGAGTTCATTGGGGACTAAATTGATTGTAGGTGTAACTGGAGTGGGAATGAAGATTTGTCCCACTCTCTACATGTCAGCCCTGCGATCTGTCCAGGGTGTGGCTCGCCTCTCGCCCAATGTCTACTGGGATTGGCTCCAGTCCTCCCTGTGACCCTAGGATAGATGATAGATGGTTGGATGTTTGGATGGATGGATATAGTACACAAAACCATGTGCTGGTCAGGCTAATAACACGTTTTGGGCCTTCACAAACCAAAATATCTCCCTTTGGCTCGTGGATTTTGTCAATGAAAAACGGAGACTCTATTAACTTGTGCCGACTGTTTCATACTCAAAATAAATAACCAGTGACAATGGAGACTGACACTGGATATGATATTCACATTGTAGTGTCACAGTCATAGATATGTTCCTCTGATATGTTCTCTAAAATGTGTTATTTTATCTTTAAACCTCAGCTCTTGTTGATCAGTCCAGTGAAATGACTCACTCAGGATCAACTGGGGGATTCTTGCATGATTGAGTTAAATTGAAGCCATTTCAATTAGCTCTTTCACTGCACCTTACAAATAGGATAACTCATTGTGTAATTGCATGAGGGGCTCTAATGGAAAAAATGAAATGACTGAACCACAAATTGAGATGCACTGGATGTGTTGCCCTTATTTTCTGCTGCTGGTCACTGAGCAGCTCCTTTGCATCAGCAGTGGTTGGTTTATGGCTTTAGCGCGCCTCTGTGGTCTTCACTGATAAATGAGACAGTGTAAGTCATTAAGCTGGTCAGGATTTCTTGGCAAGTTTCCCTTTTTACATTGTGACTTTTCCCCCAGACTCTTCTCACAAGAGTGCAATGACCCACACAGGTGTTTTGTGGCTGGGAAAAGCTGAACTCATGTCCTTGGTGAGGCAATGTGACCTAATAATCCTTCACCAAATGTGCCAGAGCAGCAGTTCTAGTGTGTGTGTGTTTGTGTGTGTGTGTGTGGTCTGGTGTCCCTTCCTGTTGTGCTGCCAGCATGAGATCCCATGTTATTCCCACCGGACACTGGGACATACGTGACCCTCACAGCCAGAATAAAAACACACACCAAAAAATACAACCCCCCTCCAACAAAAAAAACACACACACGCACACACTCCTGAACTGTGTAGACCTGTCTTTGTATGTGAATATGAATACATGATAGCTCATGTTTACTTGGGCTAGCAGACACACACATAGACACACAAGCAGGGCTTTTAATATATGCTAATGATGACCTTCACCAGTCTTCTCATTGAGTGTTTTGCTATTTGAATGTCTGCAGTTCACTTTGTGTGTTTGTATGTACACACACACACACACACACACACACACACACACACACACACACACACACACACACACACACACTCATTATGCTTAAATGTCAAGTTACTACATTGCAGCAAATAAACCACTGTTTGTTGAACTCATTCACTTGTAACTGTTTATTAGCCTTTTGTTCATGCAGTGTTTTTTTTTACCTGTTTGTCGTAGAGAAAATATATTAATCAGTCAGCCGTGACTAGGCTGCATCCCAGTGGCTGTTGGGAGACATGGCACTTTACAGATGAAGAGACTAAAGAGAGAAGATAGGTAGACCTGTTTTGGTTTTGTTACATATAGTACAAAACAGGTCCTGTATATAACAGTATATTGTGTTTTTTTCTGATTTGACTTAAGAGTGCTCTGTTGAGGGATTCAAATGAACAGAATAGCTTTTCAGATTTAGATGCACACAAGCAAAAAAAATACATGCACACTTGTAACTACAGGACTCAAAAGCACATCTGGCTCCACAGCTGCACTCAGTTAAGGTCTCTGTCCCCACTCTGCATGTGTGTGTGTGTGTGTGTATGTCTGTCTGTGTATGTTCATGCATCCACACCCACACCCAGATCATAAATGGATGAAGGGGGAACTGTTTTTGGTTGGTCCAGTTCAGCTCAGGAAAGTGGGTCAGTGAGTGTCTGAGTGTGTGTGTGTGTTTGTGTGTGTGGTGTGTGTGTGTGTGTGTGTTTAAATCACCAGAATAATGTCTGTTTCACATCAGCTGAAAGTCAAAACCATCCGTGTTTATAACGTGAAACATATACAGTTCCACATCAGACATGGAAATAATGCCCAAAAAGGACATGTTTTCGAATATATTAATTCCTGAGGACTTTTTACTGGCAATTTGAGATTTATTGAGATTACTTCCATTTGCACTTATTATTTTAACATGTGATATCAATTGTAGACTGCACACTGCACTTTAAATGTTTATAGTAGCAGCGTTGATGTGGCTGTAAATTTAACAACTGTCAGCAGCTTCTACAGTAAAAGGGTTTGAACTTAAATACATGTCGCCGAGGCCGGGATCATTTATAGACACAGTGCAGTGACATTAGAGGAGTAAAGCTTTCTGTGGTCCTAACATTCAGGGGTCATTTATTTCTGCATGATACCATAAACACAATCAGTATTTTGGACACTGCAGCCAAAGATTAGAACACAGAAATAGCTCTGTCGCTCTCTGTCTGCTCACCCTTAGTTTACCAGCTTTGTTGTCTGACTCATTTTATTTAAAATAAAAGGTTGGCCATCATTAGCATAACCTAAGCTTAACAAATAACAGGGTGATCACAATTTTAACACAGCCATAGCCATATGGAAATAATTACACTCTAACAGACCTGGACACACATGGATCCTTGACTATGGGTCATGATCGTGGTGGCAGCTGATTGTGAATTATATTTACAACTAGATTGCTCAGATATACATATTGATACACCTCAGCATTCATGTTAGACATTGTTTTTTCTCATGAATGTTCTACTTGCAGCATCCATTGCACTTCGGTCCGTTCTGCAGGGATCCCTTACATGTGCCTCTCTCTTTGTCCTGCTAAGAGGTTGTTGTTTTTATCTCCCCTGTTGAAGGTAAAGGGCAAAGGATGTTGCACCTTCTGAAGTTCTATGAGACAAATTGTGATTTTTTAACATGGGCTAGATAAATACAATCGGATTGATTGAAATCTGACAGATAACAGAGTTTTTGTAATTGTTTTTCTAGTTCTGAAATAATTAGTGGACTAAAAAAAAATCTCAACTCCGGGTCGAGTCATTACCTGCTTCAAGAGGCCTTATCAACCATATCCTGTGATTGGAGTTTGCTCAGTTTGCTCAGTTGTCATGGAGATGGAGTTGTTGCCATGCAAGCTTAGCAGCTGTTAGAACTGGAAATTATTGTCTGTATCGCCTCCATTAGGTACATGAGCAGTATTTGTAATTTTTTCTATAGCAATTTTGATAATTGATCAATTATTCAGGTCGTTTATCAATCTGCATCATCATATTTAAACATAACTTTTCTGATTTCAGCATCTAAAATCTGAGAATTTGCTGCTTTTTATTATTTACATGATTGTAAATAATAAACCTACATGTTTTTTTCTTTAGTGCAGACAAACCAGTTCTTTGACGATGTGACTACTGGAATTTTATGAGCACATTTTTCACTTTTTTAAATTTAAGACTAAATAATGAATTGATCATTTAAAAATAACTGACACATTAATAAGTAATGGAAACAATCATGAGCTGCATACATAAATACCTACTAGTCTCATTGTAATATTTCATTGGTGGATGGTAATGTACAGCACTTGACATATGACCATAATCTACATATCTGGCACAATATTTGTTATTCTGTGTGTAAAAATGCACACATCCTTTCAATTAGATGCAACTTGACCTCTGATGGTATTAACCCTGATGCCTGTCAGATGCTTTTAATACCCAACATAATAAAAAAGTTCCACATCAGACGATGGTGAGTACATCTGACAATCAGTTTAGCTTAGGAGCTTATTGATCCATCTACTGTTTCAAATGACTTCGCAACCCATGAGCACGAGTGAAGTTAACATGCTTGTGGATATAATCAATTTAACTAATCACCAAAACCACTAGTTTGTCTGTAATTAGTCCAATTATCAGAGCAAATGGTGGACTGTTATTTCTTTGCAATCTGTGCTCAAAGGGTTGTATTTCTGCACACAGGTAGCTAGAGTCATCCTGTAATAACCAAATCCCATAACACTACAAAAGCAGGCCCCTGGTAACCACGGCAGCTGGTGTTGCCGCGGCAGTGACATGTGACAGATGTGAGCCGCATACATATCTCCATCAACGTTAATGGGCTCCTCATAGCTGCGTACGCGTTGGTGAGAGGAAGAGAGGGTTGAAAATATATGAAGTTCGTGTGAATAATAGCGCATGTTACCGTGTGTGTGTGTGTTTTTGGCAAGGGGTAGAAAAATTAAATGCTGCAGTTAATGTGGGAGTGCGTGCACATAGCGCGCGTGTGTGTTTGTGAGAAAGCGAGCGTGATCATACCCTCTTGATGCCTTTCAGGTGTGACGTACATTACCATATATAGAGGTGGCTTCATCAATAACAGCAAGATGGTGTGGATGGATGAATGAGTGTGTGGGGAGGGAGGGATGCTGATGCAGGTTGAAATGAAGAGCGTCTCACTGGGTTTATGTCAGTTTGACCCATACACACACACACAAACACACACAACACACACACACCATCTCCCTATCTGATATTGATTACTGTACCCTGCCTTTTTCAATGCGATAACTTTATTGGTAATATTCAAAAACTCCAATTAAAAAAATAATACCCAAGGTTTTCTTTAAATACATCTATGTAGTTAAACACTATAATAAAAATGTATTTATATGGATAGTACTTTTCAATACAATAATACATTAAACTGCTTAAAAACAAGCAGAGTAAAACTAATGGTATAAAGATACAGATCCAAAAGTCATAGAAATCATATGATAAAAGCTTTTTTAGAATAGCTATTTGCTATAAAAAAAATTATATCAAAACATTTATTATTTTTACTATTTAAAGAATCTCTGTAAACTACACATTATATGCAATATATTTGATCAGTAGTCTGATGTCACCAAATTTTCCAAATAAAGCCAAAATGTGTCATGGATGAGATGTGTCAAGAGACTGGTAAAAGTTAACAGATGGGCCAAGTGCTGGAATTACATCTCGGAGAGGCAAAGATCAGCAGGCGGCTCCCTTCATCGAATGGGGAGGTCTATCCAGGTAACATAAATATATTTAATGTTAAAAACGTGTGACTTCTCTCTGACATTTAACTCAAATGGGTGTTAATTTGTACTAAAGAATACTGGAAGGCTTGAAAAGGATTGCCAGCCATTTTCAGATTGAGGCTGTCAGTGAGGTAATGTAGAATGCCATTAAGCAATCTGTGTCTAATGATAACACAACAGTGACTTCTCCTCTACACAGTCTGCAGAGCAGATCCCCTCTGGGATGAGGTGGAAGCAGCATAAAAGTGCTGCTTAACATCCTGCACGAACAAATTTACATTGACAGAGATCCCTGTGGAATATTCCCAGCACTTCATGTTATTCATCTATATTGTGAGGAACATCCATAGTTATAGAGAGGGCTTCCACCCAGTACCAGGTGGATGAAGATTAAGCTAGTGTCTGTGCAGTGTTATTCTAAAAAAAAATTGTGTTCAGATATTTGTTTCTCCATTTTTGTGCTCTCTCTCTCTCTCTCTCTCTCTCTCTCTCTCTCTCTCTCTCTCTCTCTCTCTCTCTCTCTCTCTCTCTCTCTCTCTCTTCTCTTATTTTGCCTTTGCTAAATTAAGCTCTACAGAGAAAAAAAAGGCAAATGTCACAAACAAAAGAGTTAAATTTAGAGGCGGAGAGGGAGAGAAAACCAGAGAGAAAGAAAAGTAGATTGTTTTCTCTAATAATGTTATCATTGTCATTATAGTCACTGACCCGGAGCGGACACACTTAATTAGACTAACTATCCCACCCACTAGGCTGCTACAGTCCACACACACTGTCTGTGTGTATAAGAGCCAGACAAGCTACAAAAAGCTTTACCAGTTCCCAATGACAGCAGAGGACAAATGTAAAGTTTGCTAATGTACATTAATGAGGACTTCTTAAATTCAAAAACACACATTATAAGGTCCTCTAGATGGATTTGTTGAATGCTTTAAAGTATTGTTTTTTTTTACAATATGTGCCTTTTTTCCATAGACTATATAAAAAGTTGGAAGACAAACCTCACCTTCCAGAAATGTGGCTAAAACATCCTGGATACAAGTACTACAATACAATTTAGAGCCAGGCTCTGTGCAGTAGTAATCGGGGGATGGAGCGGCAGCAGTGCTGTTTGTTGATGTTCACCTTCGACCAATCAAAAGTGAGAGGCTAGGCTGTTGATTAAACGTTTCATCCCATTTCTAGAATCAAAGAACTATAAAACAGAACAAATTTTTGACATCGATGAGGCAGGATTTATAACATGTAGTGCAGCCAGCCACCATTTGTAAAGAAATAAAAAGAACTAGGTAGTAGATGTTTTTTTTTGTCTACCACAAAAACTGTTTGCACCATGTTATTTTTAGCAATGTCTCCCATTTAGGGACTTCTTGAAAAGTTGCATAAAAAATACAAACGTCAGTTCAAACATCCTTGTGGTCAAGTTGTCTCATAACCCTCCTCTTTCCCTGTTCTTATTTTCTGTCTCAGTTCTGTCGAATTAAGGCAAAAATAAATAAAAAACACATTTGTATGAAAAAAGCTCTTGTAGTCCACTTAAGGCAGTGACAAAGAGAAGCCTGTTTTACATTTATAGCACTACTGCATTACTCACAGGCTCCATGACCAAAGAAACATACTCACCTCTCCTGCACACAACAACACACTGTAATAACAGACAAATTACATGCAGGCGTGAACACGCCCATACACACACAGGCACACAATAGTTTATAATACAGATACTCATACAATGTACTGGCAAAGAAACATCAAGGCACACTGAGGTTCATATGAAAAAAACTCTCAAATGGAGAAACAGCAGCTTGTGTGTATGTGGATTACCAACTACACACACTTGATGGTGGTGAAAGTGGCAAAAGCACCTGCTGCCATGCGGTCCGTGGCTGCCATGGCAACTGCCTCTCCATCAGCTCTGCATCACAGAATAAGTGGAGAACACTGTAAAGTAGTTATGCAGTTGTCTCCTGTCTAGAACGTTCCTGTTCCATCTGTCTGTTTGTCTATGAATCTGTTCCCTGCTGTGTGCTGTGTCTGTTCAGTTGTATTGTGTCTTTAATGTGTTAACAGAGTTTTTAAAGTTTTGGATGACATCACCACAGCCACGATGAAAAGTGAAAATGTCCCAGTGTTCCAGCAGCAGGCGCCAGCTCCAGCACCCTGTGACACTGGGAATTCTCGCTTGCTGAACGGTTCATTTGAAGACCTGCTAACCACACTTCTAACATTAGCCAGTTTGCTGTCACAAGCAGATATATCACACAGAAGCATGCACATGCCCTCACGCAAAGACACCTCGTGCACACACATGCATCATCCCAGGCTATCACCTAGTCAGATATAACACATCTATCTTCAGCTTCTCGCGCGAGGAAAAACACTTGGCTGTGAGTGACAGGGATGGTGTGTCTGTGTGTGTCTGTGTGTCTGCGTGCTTATCCATCATTAATAGATATTTTAAAACTGTTAAAGTAACAGTACTGACGAAGTTAGGACAAATGGCTGAATCTGGTCAACAGATTTAGGGTTACGTCACAGATAAAGTACGTATGTGTGTTTGTTTGTCGGTGATATATGTGTCAAGTGATGACAAAACTAATCAAACCATGTTCCCCTCTTGGTTCTTCGTCTCATACTCAAACCTTGTATATTTAACACTCTTGAGTACTTATTAGAGTTTAAGACTCAAATACATTTTCTGGACACTTCCTTTAATGATATCCCATACCACTGCTTGTCAAACCCATCCCTGATCCTAAAGATTGATCGTAAATCAGCTTTGGACAAGCCGTTGATAATTCTGAACATTTCCCCCAAAGTTTAGCCAGAACCAGACACATACACACACACACACACACGCACACACACACACACAGCCTCCTGCAGCCTTTGGCTGTATTGACTAGCAGGTTTATTTACAGAGTTTGAGCTCACTAATACTTATGATTGATAATGCACATTATCATTAAATGCAAATGTGCCTTTAAAACTATTTGAAGGACCAGTCTAATGTTTCAGTGTAAAGCATTAGAAATTCAAGGCAAGTCGATGAGTTTTGAGGTCAAAATTGAATGATTGTGAAAAAAATTGTTAAAAGGTTTAATGTTTGTATTCAATGGAGGGTATAAGTTGTAAGTGAGGTATATTATTTCCAATATTATCTATTGCAAATAGCACTAATAAAGTATAGGGAAACCTGAGAGGGGAGATGTGAAGGACAAGAGAGTAAAGATGTGGTGAGGTTGAGTGTGTGAGCGCTCAGTCCTAACACACCTTTTAGGGTCAAAATCAGGGCCAGGGCTTTGTCAGTCCGTTGCTCATGTTTTACAAGTAATGTAATTACATTCCAGCTCTAAATACACTGCAGTGCTAGGCTGTGAAATGTGTGTGTGCATTCCTACTTTAACTATAGTCTAACTACATAGGTTAAGAGGCTGGCTAATGCCAATAATAGGACAAGAAGAAAACTCTCTCTCTCTCTCTGTCTCTCTGCTCTCTCTCTCTCTCTCTCTCTCTCTCTCTCTCTCTCTCTCTGTGTGTGTGTGTATTTTAAGGACCGTGAGTGTATTGTGTCAGAGCATTGTAAAGGGCAGGAGGTGAAACGAGAACAAGGCTGACATTTCCAGGCTCCATGGCAGACTTCACTTCACTGCAGTAGTTGTTGATCATTTCCCCAAGTGTTTATAATGGAGGCTTTTTGGACAACCTTGACTGTAAAACGATCCATGTTGCGGTTACGACGAGCACAATGTAACATCTGGTTGTGATGACAGCACTACAGACTGTGTGGTTCTTCAACATTGTATGTTTTGTACAGTTTATATTGTAACATCTGGGTAAAGTGATCCTCAGCAAACAAATCTAGATTATTTTCTCATTTATTTATTTTTCTGCCAGGTTCTTTCTTTCCATTTGTTACTCCCTCAACCCATACTGAGTAATAGAACAAAAAAAAATCATCCACTTTATCCAGATGCTTATCATCCACCTCAGCCCAGCAGCATCCCCTCTGTCCTCACATCATTCCTCTCGGTAGCTTATCAACAAGATGGAGGAGGATAGAAGAGAGAGGGAATGAAAGAAAGAGAAACTAGTCAAAACAGGGGAGAAAAGCAGAGGTAATAATTCATATAGGCTACCCAAAGGTAGTAAAGCATAGATGGAAGGAGATAGTGTGTGCGTGCGCACGTGTGAGAGAGAAAGAGAGAATTAAATTGGGTGTTTGTTCCCAGCCGTGCTTCAATCAGACGCAGAGAATAGCCTCCAGCCGTTAAACTTTCCAATTACCTTGAGCAGATGGAGCCTGCAAGCCTCGATTTAGAGGTTTTAAAGTGGTTGTTGTTGTTTACTGTTATCTGCTGCTGACTATACAACAGGCTACAAGCAGTGTCGGACGCAGACTCCCTCTTAAATCTTTAGCTTCATGTATCTCTGTATCTCCCCCTCTAATGCTTGATTACAGCCTACTGAACCTCCTATTGGATTCCTGACCCTGGATCAGCAGCAGTCTAGTAGCTGGCAAAGCAAGCTTGTGGCCGGACGGTTGTCAGTTAGAATCAAGGTTTGATGTCCGCACGAAACCTGGAGGAATGAATCTGCCCCCCTTCAAAAACAGCTCTGCTCTTGACTGTGAAACCTCCTCTGTCGTCTTTGAGGAGCTCAGCAGCCGAGGCACTGTGGTTCTTTTTTACGGAGCTTCAATGTATGAATGAGAGCTAGTGTGTGAATGTTGAGCCTGGTACAGAGCGAGCACGCTCAGTTGGCTTTCATGGATATGGAACTGTTGAAATGTGTTTTAGTTTTAGAGGCTTGCAGGATGATTCAAGCACTCCCTGAGGGGGTTTAAGGTTTATGGTAAAACACATAAACCCTCTTTGTATGAGCCAGAGGGAAACACCTGATAAATTGGTTTAATGTTCTGGTCAATAGGCTTTTCTGCATTGCTTGGTTTATTTATGTAATTATCTGTGAGTGTAGTTATTGTTTTGTTTCAAAACTCCTACCTGAATAGTCTGGGAATATGTTCGTATGAATATTAATGCAGATTGTACAGGTGGTCTCATTCCTCCTGTGTTTTAGTGAACATTTTAGCAGCATACTTTTTAACAAAAGAGGTAGTCTGTGATAGGTCATATTTACTGGTTTTATTACCTTATATATTATTTGAATTAAAACATATTATAGCACCAAAATTCCTATTGTTTCGGTCAGTCGCTCCACTGATTTGGTCCAGACTGCATCTTTGGTGCATCTTGTTTTTTTGAGGAATCAAAGTCTGAAGTAATTCAACGGTGCATTTGACATAGTGTAATGTTCCTGTACAGGCAGTGCTCACCTGTTTCCTGGTGTGTGTGCACATGTACAAGCGGGAGTCATCAGGCAGATATTTTCCTTCACTTTCGCCCCAGTGAGCCTCACTAACCTTGGGATGGAAAGACATTGGAGGGAAGAATGGATAGATGGGGGAAAAGGGAGGAAAATAGGAGGGGGGGGGGTGGGTGAGAGGGTGTCGGAGTGTGTGTTCAGGTGAGGGATACGACAAGATGGATTACTCAACCCAACAGGCAATTCATCACTGTCAGAGAGAGAGGGAAAGTGAGACTATGGAGAGTGGAAATGAAAGAGGGGAGAGAAAAGAAAGGAAGAGTCGGAGAGAAGCAAGGTGAGGGATACCCTGTGGAGGGGGAAAGGGAAGGGATGGAGGGCTTGAGGCAAAGATGGAGCAAAAGTTGGCGAAGGATGAAAAAGGGGGATAAACAGTTGTGGTAGGTTTCCTGGTTCCTGAAGCATATGTGCTGGACTTCCTGGTTTTAAATCACCTGTTATGTGGGTTTCATTTAGTAGTATCACCTATACCATGTTTAACCTGAAATTTCTCACCGGCAATGCTTTGGGAATCTTCCTGCCGGACCCTGGCATTAATGAACAACCATTTATCCATTCACCAAGGTGGATGATCAGATTTACAGACCCTATTTAGACTCATAATAATGACTTACTGGTTAAGCTTGGTTAAAGTGTAGCCGCCTTCCTAAAAAGTATTTGGTAGGAAACAAAGTATTGAGGATAAAAACAGATAAGCTGTATTAGGTACTGAGCAGAGTTTGTTGTTAGAGTATTAACCCCCCCAGAGCCAGCTCAACCTACCGCAAACATCCCATGTGAAAAAAGGCATTTGCACAGACTACCTTCTTACTGAAATTAACAAGCAATGAAGCCAAGATACTCAAATTCAGCTTTCAGTCAACCAAGTCATTGGCAGCTACAGCCAGCCCACTGAAGTGTTATTTTTCACATATTGTTTTGGTAGAAAACGCCTTGTTTACAGTTCATCTGTAGTGAAGACAGAGTAAATTAGGCTGCAGAGTTTATATGAAGCTCATTTATACTCAGACACCACCATTGATAGACAGATAATGAGGAACCAGGCACCAGTGGGCAACTTTCACATAAAAAATGGGCATTAAAGGCCATCTAAGAACAACCAGTCTCTCTCACTGCCAGCTGGTTAATTTACATTGCGGCGGTGGGCTCATCCGCAGGCTCAACACGGTGGGAGCGGGGACATGATTTGTAGATCACGTTGTCAATGGAAAGGGCACGTTTGCTGCACATGATGAATATACGGTCGGTTTGGTCGTCACAGACTCTTAAATATGCAGAATGCATAATGAAAAATCCCCTAATGCACAGTTACATGTTATGTCTGCATGAGAGCATGAGGTGTCTGTAGCATCAGTATTTTATACCATCTAATATGGCTTAACATCACATCTACACACATATACACCATATATCCTACGTTGTGGATCACAATGTGAATGATGAGAATGATGGGCAGTCCAGGCGCCATTCAGACAGCGAATTAACAATGGCTGCATGAATGTATACCGCTGGCAGGCTGCAGACCAAAGTACGTCATCACCATGGTCTGAGGGAGTGCTTCAAAGACTCTCTGAAGGCCTCACGCAAAGACCTTCACACTGCCCCTGCTTCATGAGTGTCACTTACCCACAACCATTCAAAGAAGCAACATTTCAAAGGCTACCAACATCTATTCAGACCAATACATGAAAGCATGTGAAGCCAGTGTCTCAGCCTCAGTGAGCTAACCACCCTTCTGTACTACCCCCATCGAGAGGAACTACGAGACTTCAAATCAAGCACAAGTGATGGTGATGACATGGATGCATATAGTTGTACATATGTTTACGCATATATACTTTAATTATATTCATTAAAAAGGAAAAACCATGTCAAGTATGTTTCATGTTGTGCGAGTAATTTTAATTAGCGCTTTATTTGATTGATTGATTCATTATTCATTCATGTTAAATATGGAATCTTTAAAAAAATCAATCATGTTTGGATGTTATCACATCTGACATAAACTATTACTGATTGGATTAGGTCTCACCAACACACCCATCATTGTACAGTGCGGACACACATCCACATAAAAATATGTATACACAATCCCACTTTAAGTCTCCAGCGAAAGACAAGTCATTAACATCCCCTATAGCTAGTTAGTTGTATATGCTAATTAATTTCTGCATTGCTATGGCAACACAAACATAGAATGGCATTTTTTCTTTGTTATTGATGTAGTGTGTCCACATCACTTGGGTGTGTGCGCGCTTGTACGCAAATTAGTGTGTGTTCATCATCATGTCTGCATATGTGACTCTATGCGTGTTTGTGTGTGTGTGTGTGTGTGTGCATAATGGTTTACAGTTGTGTCCTAACCAGTCCCACTCCTACATCCATTACCGGATCATATGAAGGAATGACCAATTAAGAAGGTGATTAAAGGAGAAACCCTTCAGAGAGAAGGAGAGAAAGAGAGGAGAGGGGGAGGATGCAGGTAATAAAGTAGAGCGAGGTGGAGAAAGAGAGAGAGAGGAAACCTACTGGGCTCCTTAAGTTATTTATCAGTGAGGGGAAACAGAAACAAAGAGAAAAATCTGGAGAGAGAGAGAGAGAGAGAGAGAGAGAGAGAGAGAGAGAGAGAGAGAGAGAGAGAGAGAGAGAGAGAGAGAGAGAGAGAGAGAGAGAGAGAGAGAGAAAGACAAAAGGGAGAGGGATTGTTTTCCTCAGTGTCTAGACTCTCACATGCTGTTAAAGACATTTTCTGCTTAGGGTTATTTCTGCAGAAACACTAATCCAGTTGTCATGCTAACATCAAATTCATTGTTTATTGTATTCATCATCAATACATCTGGTTAGGCTGCATCCATTACAGTACCTGTTTGAGTTTCTCCTACATCCAGTCACACGGTTCATCAATATTCACATTCACAATATTCAAATATCACTTGGGGTCAAATGAAATGCAAGGAACTCTGCCCTAACACAAACCTACAAACAAATACAAACACACACACACACACACACACACACACACACACACACACACACACACACACACACACACACACACACACACACACACACACACACACACACGTGCACAGTGATATTTCAGGCTCCAATACCTTTTCTTCACTCTGTCCCTCTTCTTTTAGCTCTTTTTTTTCTCACCTATATCTCCTCTTCGATGTCATCATGGATGGATTTTATAACCGATGCTCAATAATGTGCAAATGCTTTGACCAAGATTTAAGAGGCAAAATTATTGTGATATTATTTTAATTATTATTATCATCATTCTTACAATTGGCTTTTTCATGTTCTTTAACTTCTTTACATCGGATGAAAAATTATTCACCACATGCTTGCTGTAATCTTATCATTTCACGAGGTGTGGTCCAGTTAGATTTATTTTCTTAACATTAACATTTCTTAGTATAATTATTTTCATTCTGATCTTCCCTCCCACACATTTTTAATGAACATAACAGGCAGTGGATACAATTAGAAATAGCAATGCTGAGAATAAGCCTGCAGGTAGTGATGGTTGAGTAATATTAGTTCAAAGTCAACACAATGGACACAATGTGTTGCATTTATGCAGAACTCATTCAGTTTGTTAACATTTTGATCTACATTTCCTGAAGGGATTTTTTTCCTTCATTAATCTGGACTTTATCCTCAATTGTGCTCGTTGGTTCGAAAATGACTCCACTGACTGATGTGAATTAGGGCTGAAGGGAACCGAATGGTTCCTCTGCTGGTGGTAGTTTGACTGAAAGGCTGGATGCTTTCACAGCTCTCGCAGCTTAATATCTTTCTCACTCATAAACACAGTGCTGCTTCACATCTACTTTTCGCTTCAGAGGTTACATGTTCAAACACGCGGACGGCCACATGTCTAACACATGCCACTTACACTACCATTCACCTTTTATTAGAAAAATGTGTTTTTTAAGTCATTATTGTTATAGCCTAAAATAATGATTATTCTCATAATGTTTTACCCTTTAAGAGGCCCTAACACTCCTTGGTTATATTGAAACCAAAATAGACCAGATGCCATGGGTTTCAAATGTTACATTTATCATTCAAGTTTTTAAGGACAAGGAAAACATTAAGCTTAAGTTTGTGCCATTGCAGTATTTTTAGATAACCATCGAAAGAAAGATGGTGTAGGTGTGAGTATAAGTATGTAAAACAGAAATAGTCTCATGCAAGTTTACACACAGTTCAATAAATACAGTTACTACATAATTACATTTTTATTATTCTGAAAAACCAGAAACCCAATGGCTTCTGATTTTTCATTGATGGATTTTTTAATAGTTGTGTTCATGTGTGTCTGCTTGTCTAAAACTGACAGACTCACATTTAGCCCTAAATTAAACATTTGGAAATAAACACAAAGCACATAATATGTCCAGAGAGTGAGAGACAAACACCAAAAGAGAAAAATGAGAGTGACGGACAGAATGTGTTTTAGAGAGATAGCGAGAGAGAGACCTGTGCTTGACCTCTGTCAAAGTAGCATTTATCCTACACTTGGGCACATCCATGTGTTTGGTGTGTGCGTGTGTGTTGTCATTTATAACCTTCGTGTTATTGACCTTGCTCCTGAGCAGACACTCAATCATTTACGTGCACCTGCATGCACACACACACACACACACACACACACACACACACACACACACACACACACCACACACACACACACACACACACACACACACACACACACACACACACACACGCATGCGCATGCACAATCATTGTCCATCATGGGACCGATGTTTGTGATCATGGGCCACCAACCTACTAAAACTTTATAGTATTTTCTCTTGACACTCTCTTCCCTACTGTGTCTTTTACTGCTTTCCATTTTTCATGTGTGTGTGTGTGTGTGTGTGTGTGTTTATGTGTGTGTGTGTGTGTGTCACAGCAGGTGCAAAGACTGGCTGACTGGATTTCTTCTGCTCAAGTTCACTGATCCAGGATTTGCAGTCAAATGCTTCTGCATGTGTGTGCAAATATCATGAGCAAGTAGTGAGAGAATGAATGAGAGAGTGAGATGAGAGGAGGTAAAGGGAGAGGAGGGGAAAGGCTTTACCTTCCCTTGGTCACTCATCTGGAACTGATTACACACACACGCTCACTCACACACCAATAAACCATCCTCATTCTGGCCATAACCGACAAAGAATGTGTTCCTCCTCTCTTCTCCTCTGTTCTCCTGTCTATTTAAGAATTAGGCTGTTTTCTGTCACTTCCTTCCCCGTCTCTCAGATCTGCCGTCACCTTCGTCTGTCTTATCTTTGAGTGTTGTGCCATGAACTGGTGCTAAATTTAGCTGAAGTGAAAACAGGGATCGACAGAGGTTTGAAGTAGAAGGAGATCTTAATGCAATCATACAGTTCAGCGTCAAAGAATTTGATCTTTTATAGCACTTTTTGCACAAGCAAAGACAAATTAACAATAAAGTCAAGACAAGTATTTTCTATTCTATTCTAAAACATTGTCTTATACTGAGTGGAATGTGGACTGAGTGTGTGTTTGTCCATGATGTCAGTTATTGTGTGTGACAGCTCATTTTCCTGAACTCCTTTTACCTCCAGTGCACTAACACAAAAGCAGTAAGGGACAAACAGGGCCGTTTGGGCTGTCGTTGCTTATCAAATCACAGTAATGGCATCCTTCTGTGTCCAGTCTACACACAAAGACACACACACACACACACACACACAAACACACACACACACTGCGAGTCACTGAGGTCACTGCTCGGTTAGCTCGGATGCCGTCTCCATCCCTCCGATTCCTCTCCTCCTATCACTCACTCCAGCCCTGCAGTGTGGAGCTGAGGCTGTGTTTGTCTGCCCTTGTAGGAGGAAATGAATCACACACATGTAGGCTATCGATGGTGCTGAGACTGATAGAGTCACTCACAGAATACTGATGAACTCAGAGGTGATGAGAACGCTGGCAGAGACAGTTTGATGAATGAAGGAAAGGGGAGGAGAGCTGCAAATATACTGGTTTTTACAACGTGACATTTTTATATAACCACCATCTTATTTAACAGTGAAATAACTAATTAATACTAATTTTAATCTAATAATGTAAACATCTACATAAGACTTTTAAAATAAATTTGATTCCAATTGAATTTTCTCATTGAGTTCCTTATTACTGCTTGTTTTATCTGGACCAGAGTCTTGTCTCACAACATAACACAGTACTAATACTTGTGTGTGTGTTTGTGTGTGTGTGTGTGTGTGTGTGTGTGTGTGTGTGTGTGTGTGTGTGTGTGTGTGTGTGTGTGTGTGTGTGTGTGCATCTGACCATGGGAATGTAAGCAAACTCAAAGATGAGCTCAAAATAACAAAGAGGAAGCTTTAGTTGCAAGAGAAATACAGATGGGTCAAAGAGAGGGCACCGAGAGAACGAGAGAGTGAGTGTGAGTGTTTGTATTCAAGAGTTGCTCCTTCCAGTATCAGTAAAAGCTTGTTCCTAGAACCCCTTTCTCTCTTGTCTTTTCTTAGTTTTTCTTTTCTTTGCAATTTGGCTGCTCCCCAAATCTCCGATAATTTGGAATTTGGAACAGCAGGGCTCTCATCTCATTATGGCTGCTACGTTGCTGCTGTGTGTGTGTGTTTGAGAGTGTGTAACATGGAGATACAGAGGGGTCGTTCCAAGCCAACAGAGATAACATTTTCCTCTTTCACTGATTTTTGTCAAATGCCTGACTTTTCCTATTCTTTCAAATCATGGAGAGCAGGACTAATGTGCTGCATTAAGAGCAATGGAAGCTGCTTTTACTCCAAAACGGGCTCCCTCCCTAAGCAAGACTTAACTAATTCAAAGTTTTGTTGTGTCTAATACACTATTTCAACAGCTTGTAGAAAACACAGTACAACCATTCAGATAAGCAGAACATACAGTGAAATAATGAATACATGCAGATGAGAGAGAACGAGGAACATCAGCAGATTATTCTGTGTTGCCCAGTGCATATTTGGTGTCTCATGTATGGCAGGAATATTTGTGTGAGTGTGTGTGTGTGTTTGACAGAGAGAGAGAGTGCATGTTCTATTCATTATTCTACTCACTCTGCTTTAGTAACAAGGTAGTCTTTATTCATAAATACACAAACACACACCGCTCGCATGCTCGCCAAAGTTTGAGTGAGTGATGTGTGTATGTGTTTCTGTGTGTGTGTGTGTGCATGTGTGTGTGTGTCTTGTGGTTTGTTGACATAGCCTGGAAGGCAGCTCTCAGACTGAGAGGTTTCATTTTAGTATTAGATGAAATGTTGCTCTGTGTGAACACACACCTCCACATGCTCAGACAGTGTATCGATTGAGGAAAGGTAACAGGCTTGTTATTGATAGAGGCTTATTTGTGAGTGGCGGACAGTGTGTAACATTCACTCTACTATTCCATATGGACCCCCAAAGACGCTGACCCAGACTCTTTACAGTTAGGAGGACTTTTGGTAGAAACTAGATATCGTTGTAAATAGGTGTAAATGGTTAAATGACCAGTTAATGTTATGAATTAATGTAAAACTGGTGATTGGATGCATGTACAGTGTTTCTGCAGGAGAATTGTCTGTGGACATATCTGAATTTTTTTTTCTACCTGTCAATCACTCATTCACCCACATGTCATATTATTCCTGTCTCATCTGTTGTTATCTGTCTGAGCCAACGTCTGCTGAGAGATAACCTGTGTTTATCACAGGCTTATTGATCGGACACACATACAAACTCTGCATCTCCATAACTCATGCATTGATTAAACTTCACTAAACAAAGCGTGCCTAGCAATCACTTTGATTAATTCTGGACGTGCACCGCCTCCGTCCTGAGGATGATGCACTGAGCTATTCTAATAAAAGTCCCTGTGAACCTGCTGAAACCGATGTGCTGGACGTTACTACCACTATAGATCAACATGTGTCATAAGTGATTAGATTGCTTCATCTCAGGTTTCTGGTGAAAGAGCAGTCAGCAATCAATCAGAGGGAAAATGTCTGCAAATGGAGAATCTTTACTGAGATGACGGTTGATGTATTGAACATGGTGAAAGTAATGACTCTTTGAGATGCAGCCACACTTGGTAACGACTGAACCTGCCTGTTTGCTTGGCCTGTGGGGATGCTGGCTGTGGTGTTAAGGTGACCTGCTGTAATTTAGCCACGACAAGGCCAACTGCTGGACTGAGACACAAAGAGCTGTTCACCTGCTTAGTCGAGGTTCAGTGCAGCTGGGGTCAGTGAGCAGGACCCATGAACTGTAGGATCAGTTGTTATTGCTATTGTCATGAACAAGCTCATTGTTGTGAAAGCTCTGTTGTCTTCATTTGGTCTGTGTTGCCTTGAGTTCTGGCTGACACTGAGCGCTGTCTGCCTCTTTATTCAATGTTGATCAATATTGAACACTTCCCGTGTCTGAAACGCACCAGATTCAGCATAATTTCCATGGGTCCTTTACAATACATATGATTAACAGTTCTCGAGATATGCAAGCCACGTCCAGACAAACAGAGATGTCTGTAATATACCGACGGTATAAGTTAGTATCCCTTTGGCACCTTTGGTTGAATGTGGGATGTGCGAGATGGAGGCCAAATCTGGGCCGAAACTGTTTGACTTTCACTGGCAGATGAAGGCGTATGGGACGGTTATCTCATCGTCTTGTTACTCATCACAGGAAGGGAAAACACCTGTTCCTGTAGGTAACCTGAGGACCTAGAAGAAGACATGTGCAACTCAGTCCACAGACTTCCTGAGAAGGCACGCTGCCCCTGTCCCAACTGCACAGACGGCAGAGTCCCGGTCACCTTTTCATTCAAAGTTTATTAATATTGAACGTATTGTGTGTCTAAATCGTACAAAATTTGACTTCCTTGGGTACTTAAACAAAAACAAATACCAAGTCTAAAGTTAACAAAATGAACAGTTCTGTGTTCCACAGAAAGAAAGAGATTTCTAATAATAATAAGTATGTAGTGATAATGATTCAAACCAAAGTGGTAGCACAGCAAAGTACCACAGCTCCTCCTTTCTTTCTTTATTGCCTGACCAAAGGCAAAATCACTGTCTCACATACGTTCTCAGTTTACTGTAACTATCACTTGTGCAGAAAAGGTCTGGAGCCGACCCAGACACCTGACTTCATTGCTCCAGGAGAGGAGGCTGGCTGAAAGCAGGAGGTTAATTACAGTCTTCATGAGAGTTGGCAGCACCTAACACAGATGTTTAGTTGAATTATAGAGCTTCTAAGCAGGAAGATCTTACACCAACACTACACCTACACTCCAGATGAATTAGCTTGCAGCATCTCTTTAATCTCAACATCAGCCTCAAGGGCCCAGACTTTCATAAAGAAAACTCTTTCAATTTAATGACCTTTTTGTCAGATAAAGTAGCTTATGAATTGTGTGTTCACTGGGGTCAGGTCAGGTTTAGAGTCAGATCTGTATCTGCATGTGTGCGTGTGTTTTGCTTGTTAACTTTGATATTTGGACCAGAGAGAGTCATGGCAGGAGATTTGGAGTGGATTTCCACTCTGCGCGCGGCTCCAATTAGTCTGGAAAAATCACACAAAACACACACATACTACATACCTGCACGTATATGCTCATGCACACAGGCTAAAAACTGCACAAACAAATTGGATGAAAAAATTTACAAACACAACAAAGCACACTAATTGCTTACACACACGCACACATTTACACAAGTCCACCACACAAACATTGAAGGAGATGAGAAAGACAGAAAAGAACGGCGGATACATTTAATATATTTATGTAATAGTTGTGTTTTTCTGTTGAGATATTTATTCCAACTGAAAGAGAAAATTGGTTTGTGTCATGCTTGTATCAAAATATTTAAAATTGTAACATCTTTCATACTGATATGATATTCTATAAACATCCATTGTCGTTTTTGTTCCTGCATACATACCCTTAACGTTCATTGTCTTGGCCTTTCAGTTCAACTACAGACAGAAATAAAATGGGTTTTTACAAAGGTTCCATGAACAGCACATGACTGTCAACATGTTGAAAATGTCAGGGGACTTTTACTTGGATGCTGTTTCCAGCCGGTGATAGTTTACATGTTGATACCGTGTTATCATGTGTGACATTATGTAATAAACAACTCTAATATGTTGACTGAGACATGAATGAACAAGAGATAGTTTTTCACCTTTACCAAGCTGCTGCTCCTTCCTTCATTAAATACATCCTGTAACTTAGTTCATGCTGAGAAAAAAAAGACAGAAAAGAGAGTAGAAGGTCAGTCGTATCTTCCTTCTTGTATTAGACAATTCTCCTTGCTGTCAGCGACTGCCACAGATTTACCCTTTAGACCAGAAAGTTGTTTGGTGTGTGTTTGTGTATTTTTGGTTGCGTGTGTGTGTCTACACGTCTTCCCTCAGGCCACATTGTTTCATTGCCTTTTTTTTTCTTGAATTCACTATAAATTTTTATACACATGGCTTGTTAAACATGTCTATTCTCTCCTCTTCTCTTCTCCTCTCATCTCCTCTCCTCTCATCCCTTCTCCATGAGTCTAAATCCCAACCTTGTGTTTCTGTCTCTCTTTTCAGGATCCCTCCTTCTCCCTCCTCCTCCACGATAAGCTTCAGGTGCCTAACAGTTCTCGGCTGGCGTGGAACGAGCGAGACAGTCGCTGCGATGTTTGCACCACTCACCTCACCCAGCTCAAACAGGAAGCCGTGCGCATGGTCCTCACCCTCGACCAGTGGGACCTGTCCCCCACCTCTTCCCCCCCTGCACTGATTGAACGATATGGATCTCAAGGACCACCGGGTCCGCTGGGAGCATCTGGAGTTCCTGGGTCACGGGACTGGCCTCCTCCTTTTCTCCCTTCCTCTTCCTCCTCGGCAGCTTCTTCCACTTCACATCCTCCTCACCAAGCGTCCCAGTCGCCCTCCCCAAGCCCAAACCAGACCCCGACGCCCAGCCCCAGCCACGGACCATCCAACGGCAGCCATGGGAGTCCCTCAGTGCAAACATCCAGCTGCGCTCCCTCAAACCCACCACCTCAAGGTCCAGGGCACAGACTGGGGTCCAAGCCCAGCTCCTTAGGTCTTGGAGGTGGGTCGGACAGAAGGAATGGGTCTTCTGGTTCAGGAAAAACAGCTGGTGCCCAACAGCATGTGACTGGGGTTAACAGCCCCATCAATAGCGGGAATGGTAGTAATAATGGGAGTGGAGCAGTACTGAGCACAGCAGCTCTGCAGGCCCATCAGCACATGAACCGGACTAGCGGAGGGGTTACACTCTATCCTTACCAGGTAAGCTCTCTGCAGAAATGTTTGTGTGCACCTGGTTTTGTTTATGTGGCGAACGTTCACATAAAATCAGCTTCTTCTCCCGTGAGGACAGAGCAAATATACCACGGAAACGGAATACATTTATTCTATTCTTGTATAATTATAGGCTAGTACATCTGGTGATGTGCATCACAACAGGGACATTTTCCAGCTTGTAGGTGTACCTGCCTAGTGTAGTGTGAGCTTGTAGCTATTAACCACCCGATAACATGTTCAAATCTCTCCTCTCTTCTCTTCTCCTAGTCAGACAAAGCTATATCGCATCTATACCTCAGGCAAAGTGTGTGTCTGTGTGTGACCATGTGCACATGTCTATGTGTTACTGTAAGATAAGGAGGGGGGGCAGGAGGCAATTAAAACCCTTTGTGTCTAATTGCTGCAGTTTGTATAAAAATTCATTCCCCTCCTAAGTCATAACTCATGGAAATCTGACTTAATAGGCAAGTAACATATATTTTTTAATTGATTGTGACTCACAGTTGAGGATGGCATTAATTCATACATTTAATTTATTCCACAAATCATAAAAATATATATGTATGTTCCTGAGAACTCCAGAAATTGCTTAAAATGCATTTAGTGTCTTTTAGTATAAAAGTAATCCAGGGATGGTTCAGTCCAGTGATAGTTTTCTATTACATTTAGAACATACAGTACATTAGTACAACAAGAACTGCTAATAGCTAATTTGGCATCACTTCAGTGGTGCCAGCATACCAAAAACATGGCAATATTATACTTGGTAGTTTTCTGTCCTGTGGTGATGTCACTAATCACATTCTTGAAACTGTTAACACGCTCTTATCATGAGTTCAGCATAAATACATCCTTCAACAGGGTTGAGGCAAAGCAGCAGGCTGCAAGTTAGCACAGAGAAAAACTGTAAAAGTGACTGAAATGGAGATAGAAGAGGACATGTAAGGAGGAGAGAGGAAGAGAGGAAGCGTGAGTAGAAAAAAGTGGAGGATGGTGGAGGGAAGAAAACGCTGCAGGTGACGAGCGGTCCAGAGGTGGATAGAGGCAGGAGAGCTGAGGCTCCTGGGGAGATCCAGAGGGGTGTGTGTGTATGTGTGTGTGTTGTGTGTGTTAACGTGTGTATGAGCATGTACAACAGATGTAATAATTCATACAGTGATAATTAGGACTCTGGGGACTCTATGTCACACACCCGCGGTACCCCTTCCCTCTTTCACTGGCATTCACTTTCTCCATCTCGTTCTCTCACACAGACGCGCACCCACACACACACACACAATCACTCTTACTTATTCCTTACGCCTTTCTCTCCTCGCTCCTATTATTTCTGTCTCGCTCACACTTCATATTCATGTCCTCTTCTTTCTTGCTATGCCGCCATCTCTCGTATATATTTTTATTCAGTCCATGACTTGAATCAGATATAGAGAGTTGGAATTGTAGGTGGAAATTACTTTGTACAATCGCAGGAATTGTTCCGTTTTCTTGTCCTACTGGTCAGAAATAAATGAGACATATGAGCAGATATGTATTCTGGTCTGTCTTTGAGGATATGACAGAGAAATTGTTTGTACCTGAAGCAGGAATTCCCTTCTCTGAGCTTCTCGGTATTGAAGTTAGTACCTGTGTTGGGAAGTGTAAAATGTTAGTGAGTGCTTGTGCTGTGACTTTGACAGAAATGGTGTTTCAGCAGGAAAGGAGAAACAGAGCATGATAATAAATCACCTACGTTTAGACTCACTCCGACCAGAGAGAAAAGGGAGGAGGAGGAGGAGCCGAGTGGAGGGATGATCAAAAAGTGGGGAAAGCACAAGGAAATAAAGGGAGATGAGACTAAAAGATAGAGATGTAAAGGATGAGGAAAAGGTACGAGAGATGGGTTTCGTATCAGAGCGAATCAGAATAGTAGAAATTTTATGATACAGCTTACAAGGGGTGTATTAATATATAAGGGGCACATTAACTCCGAGACATCGGTCTGTATGAACCCATTGCTGAGTAGAATAGATCTGCTTTAATGCTCGAAACATAAAAGAGGTCTGTAGATGCACAGGGAAGCTTTCAGAATCTCTTACAATGGCTGATGGCCCAACACTGGCCAAATGAGAAATATCTGCCTGATGATCCGCAGCAAGGTAAAAGAGAACAAAAACACAGACGGAAAGACGAGAAAGTGAGAAAAAAAGCAGCGGCAGAAATCAATGGATTACATTGGAAATGTGTCTGTTAGTCTCACAGCACCAGTTTTGATTTATTGGACAGAACCTTTTTTAATGACAAGAATCACCATTAAATACACTTTTAATGGCAGCACCAGAAGACACAGAGAGCTGAGGGAGGGGGTGCGCTGAGGGAGCCAGAGAAAAGGAAACGACCTGTCTGCCGGTGTGGAGTTGACATTAAAATCCTGCTGGGTCAGCAGACTAAGAGGTGACACACCAAAGGTCCAGGCTGCAGAACTAATGGCTGAGGTCAGACAGCAGTGCGCTCTGTGATGTATGGTTCTTTAATTTCCTCCCAGTACACACAGAAACTGTTATATCAACCGTAGCTTGGTGGCCTACTGTCAAACCAATACTGTACCTTTTAATCTGCAGTAATCGTTCAGTTGAATAAGAAAATATCCAGAGCAGAGAATCTGTTTGTGTCATGGCCTGTATATTTAATCTATGTAATATCTGTATATGTAATATATAAATACAGTCTGTGTTTATAGACTAGGGTTGTATATATATAGCATTTAGATTGTTCACACTGCATCTATTCCCCCTGGTAAAAGCAGGCGGGACCACACACATACATGGACACAAAAACACACAGTTTCTCATTTCAGCCTCCTCATACAAACCTTTAGGCAAAAATTCTGTGTTGTTTGTCTATGGACTGTGGTTGGAAAAATATGTAATAGAATAATATAAACCTAAGAGAGACAAATGAGGAGGAGGATCTTGAGGAAATGGTGTTGTGTTGAAATGAAGATGAATGAGGCAGCAGAAGTACGAGGGTTGTAGATAAATGCTGCATTGTAAAGAAAGAGGAAGAGTCTGAGTGACAGAATAAGTGTTTAAGTGCTGTTTTCCTTCCACTTTATATTTCTGGGGAAATCTACTATCACATTAATCAAAGTCCCACACTGACAGATACAATCTTAGGACCAGGTGTTCTCTGAAAACATGGTCAGACTATTTTAATGCATTTCAAAGTATCATCCTCAGTGTTCTTTGTAAAAAAATTGAGATCTAAAGTGATATGACCGCTGAGCATTTCAAGGACTACATTACCCAGAATGCTGTTTAGGTAAATCTATTACCAGCAGGTAACTGCAGGCATGTTGATTTAAATAGGATTTATCATACTGTCCTTGCATTATCTATGTGCAGTGTTTCTGATGCACAGCTAATTTGGCAGTGCTCATACAGTACAGCCGGTTTAATGAGAAGCATGAGACACATTCGTCACACCACTGTGCCAGATACAGAGAAGCACATAAAACACAATGTTATAATGGTGAATATGATTATTGGATTTTTCTATCCACGTAGAATGCGAAGGCCCTGTCAACAAGAGATGGTTTGGCCTATGGAGGATTCCCTATTTGCATTAACAGCTCTACCTGGTCCCATCGATAGCTACTTTAAAGGGATTGTTCAGTGAAAAATGAAAATTCATTCTCATTATCTACTCACAACTATGCAGATGGAGGGGTGGGTGAAATTTTTAAGTCCACAACACACTCTCAAGTGATGAGTAGATAATGAGTGAATTAAAAAAATTTCTGTGAACTATCCCTTTAAACTACTGCACCTACTGCAGTTCAGCCATCCACATAGGTAGCTTGTTAGCTTCATCACTGAATCCTGTGATTGATTGTCCTGACAAGGATCCACTGGTTGTCCCCTCCATTGCTCAGGAACATAAGGATGCATTTGAAGCAGCCTTGGGAATGGGTCAGCCTTGTTCTTCAAATGTTTGGTAACTGAGACTGAGATTAGAATACTCCAGGTGTTTTAATTAGATTATTGCTAATTCTGAGTATGACCTTATTTGGGTTAAGGTTTACATTGCAGTGTCTTATCTGAATTATTGTTAATATCAGAACGCTGAACCTTCACTGCCGGCCACATATTCTCTCACCACCCATACTCCAGCTCTCAGCTCACATTACAACCCTCTGAGGGCACATTTCTTTCTACACTGTGCAAGTACTTTTCCCCCTCCCATTCACAAGGATAAATGAGGGACCAGCACAAATGCGCAGGTAGTCCATGTAGCTCACTGAACCTTTATTCCATGTGTTCATGACTCCTTTAATAATGCAAGGGGAGCGAGCCAAGTCTGAGCATTTGAAACGGCTGTAGATGCACACAGGCATAGATAAACTATAGAGGCATCTCATTTACAACTGGTAATTCATCAAGGCAGTGGGCTGCATGCACGGACCCCAGGAGCCCTCGGCAGTAAATATATACGTGCAGGGAAAGTGATTTACACACATACACACAGGTGCAGAGAAGTGCAGACACATGCATGCACCTGCAGGTTAATTCTCACACAAGCTCTTGTTCCTTTATCGGAGAGTGTGGGTTTGATTTAGGTTGGCCGGCTGTCTGGCCACTGGCAGCACATAAAGAACTATAATCAATAATCCATATTTATTTCATGACTGGGTTGGCTACACACATGTATGCAAACACACAAACATGAACACACGTCCCTTTGTATGTCGTGTTACAAACGAATGCCTTACACTCATCCAAAGCAGGTAAATTGCCATATTATTTCTTCTTTGTGTGTGAGTGCATGTCTCAACCATCCTCTGAATGTGCTCCGGCTCAGACCGACACAGGCCCAGGTACATTGGTCACTCTCTCAGTTCTCTAGGTACATAGACAACATGGCCCAGTGGTCGAGGCACAGACCATGTAATTGCCACACTCAGCTCCAGTCAAGGGACTTTGCTGTAAGCCATACTCATCTTTCTCTCTCCATATGTTCTGTCTAGAGTATAAATACACTATCACCTGAGTAATAACGGCAAATATGCCCAGAACAAATCTTACAAAAGTTTACATACACATATAAACCTGTTGTATTCATACCGTAAACCTGCTGCTACAGTAACTGACACACAGGGCAGGAAATTGCATCTCTTGCGAGTTCAAAGGTCTCTGTTTGTCCTCACTGTCCTTCTCTCCTGCATCTGATAAAGCACAAATGGAGAGATGATCCAATAATAAAGGACAAACAAAGGTAAATAGTTTAAGATGGCAGAGCGAAGAGACAGAGGGAATACAGGAGAATCAATAGCTTGAAGAAAAGTGGTGAAGGGAATAGAAAAGAAGAGAATTAAGGGTGACAGAGAAGGAGAAAGCTCTAGGTTAAAAGAGAGAAGTAGAGGCTGGAGTGTGTGTTTGTGTGTGTGTGTGTGTGTGTGTGTGTGTGTGTGTGTGTGTGTGTGTGTGTGTGCGTGTGCTGTGTGTTGTGTGTTTGTGTGCGTATCTAGGACTCAGTCATTCGTGCTGCTGGTTCACTGTGATCACTGGAATCCTTACTTTCAGTCTACCAAGGAACACACAAACACATTTTCTCTATCCATCCATCCATCCATCCTTACTTCCTTCTTCCTTCCTTCTTTCTTTTATGGATTTATCTTCAAAACAACAGATTGCTGATGATGATGCAGACTCACACTTAATTATTCCTTATTGACTCTGCTTGTTGATCCTTGTGGAACAACTAAACACACCCACAGAGAACGTGTCACTTAAATGTCATCCACCCTAGCTGCATATCTGATCTGTGAGCCTCATACAATTTAACAGTTAATTTATTTCTAATCTATTCTCTTAACTTGTTTTGCTTTTGTCAGTGATATTAAAAAGTCTCTTTCTCTCTCTCTCCCCCTTTCCCTCTCTCCCCCCCCCCTCTCTCTCTCTCTTGTCAGATCTCCCAGATGATCTCTGAGGCCTCCAGAGAAGGACTGTCTGAAGCTGCCCTGAACCGCCACAACACACACTCTCCTTCACACACCAGTTCACCATCACACACCAACTCTCCCTCTCACACTCAGACTGTCACCACCACCGCACCGACCGCCACCTCTGCTGCTGCCTCTTTCTTTGCCAGGTAAGATTCTCTCACACCAAAGTGCCACTGACAGAAGAGGGTGACATGTGGAGCACTTTCCTCAGTAGGTGCATGTCAGTGCATGTCCTGTTCAATCTGATCTGCCCACACAGAGGTATGCAGGGTTTGATATTATGGGCAGGAGATGATGACAAATTGACATTTGGCCTCGACATAATCTGCTTGATCAGGCGCAAAATTAGAGTCTGATCAACATAGATTTTTGGGGGCTGATATTGATACAGACTGGAAGGAAAAACTTCTAATACCAATATATGGGCAGATAAAGTATATATTTTATAAATATTGAATACATACATTGGAAGGGTCTCCTAAAATGCCCTTATCAAACCATTATGACAAAGAAATGTTATTGAGGTTTACATTTTTTAGAGTTTAACTATAAACCTTATTATAAATAACTAAATAAAAGAAAACATAGAAACAACAATATATAGTTATGAATAAGGAAAATAAACACAAAAATTATTTACGAAGATCATACCATGAATGTCTTTCCTGTATTAATTACTGTTTAAAATAAAAGTTTTAATAATCCGGCATATTGGCACACATAAACACAAATACCAATGTATCTGTGAAAGGATGCTTTTTAGTGGCCAACCAATAAATTTAACAGGCTTTTCTGGATTTTCTTGAAGAAAGCCACAGGAAGCTGCTGAATTTTAGCAAACTACAATCCTCAATGGTATTGTATTTTTCTCAATGACTATGGTTTAGCAGCATAGAGACTAAGCTAATTTGTATTACATATCATTTTGCAAGATCAAGCATAGTTCATTCTGGGTTGAAATGTCCAGACATCACCACATGTTATGCTAATGTCTCTCAAGTTGACTATTTGAGCCAAAAAAAGAAAGAAAGAGCGAGTTAACCAAAAACAGGATGAAGTGAGATGAAGGTGTTGAAGACCATAATATATATATATTACTTATATTTTTTTTAGTGTATAATCAAATGTCCAGTCAGCAGTCATCAATGGGCTGTGTATTTAAATCAAGTGAAATGCACAGGGATACAACAGGAATGAGACATGGCTAATATGGGTAAATTATTGATGAATAAACATGGGAAGCTCAAAATGAGTGTATAAATTATTCATGGCTAACAAAAGACTGTGAGTTTGTCACGGTGTTTGAAGTAGTGCTGAGACGTCAAATCTAATGAGCTGCTTTAAATCACCTTTCAAATGATACCTCCACTTTTCCTTCAAACGTTCACTACACACCCCTTGCCTCTCCTCCTCTCCTCTCCTCCTCCTCCTCCTCCTCCTCCTCCTCCTCCTCCTCCTCCTCCTCCTCCTCCTCCTCCTCCTCCTCCTCTCCTTCTACTCCTTCTCCACTCCTCTCCTCTCTCCTCTCTCCTCTCCTCTCTCCTCTCTCCTCTCTCTCCTCTCTCCTCTCTCCTCTCTCTCTCCTCTCTCCTCTCTCCTCTCTCTCTCTCTCTCTCCTCTCCTTTCGCGACCAAGCTGACTCGTAAATTGTATGGGAGCACTTACAAAAAAATGTGCACGCAGTCTGTCTCTGTAGCTTTACCTCTATGACCCCCTGAACTGTCAGGTAACAAGGCCATTTTACACAAACACACACACACACGCACACATCTGGCTGACATTCCAAACGTACAACCAGCTGTCTGTCTTCGATTTATGAGCGTTCACCTTCTGACTGAAAGAGCGGGCTTTGTTTAAGGGTGCAGGTGTCAGTGAGTGGACATGTGTGTGTCGATGTGTGTATCTGGCAGTCAGTCTTTCTCCTCCTGTTTTAAGCTGTGTTATTACTGTAGATCTTCAGTCCCGTGCTTTGTAATTTCCTTTTAAAATCAGAGTGACAGAGTGTCACAGCGTTTGTTTTGTTGTGAGCTCATTATTTCATCCCCACACGCACGTTTGCCTGCATTTTCCTCTCACTTGTGTGTAAGTATGTGGTAGGATTTCAGTTTAATTGGCAACCCACCCCAAAAAAACCACAACAACTATGTAGCCTATACTGTGTCACCTTTTGACTCAGATGAGTATGAATGTGTATTTGTGTTTATGGTCGAAGGATGCAGCCATGCAGTGCTGCTAAATCCCATGGTTGTCTTGGTCTTTACTGACAGACGTGGACTGCATACAGACACTCTTATTACCCACACATGCACACGCATGCACACGCACACACACACACACACACGCACACGCACACGTACACACACATAGATCCTCTTGCTCACTGTTTGCACACATAACCACATCGTCTCTCACCCGATATCTTTTGTCCTCTTCATCCTCCTGTTTCTATCTCTTCTCTCACCTCCACATCTCTCCTCTGCTTTCCTCTAATTGCCACCTCTATCACTCGTTGGTTCTCTACTTTCTCTCACTCTTTTCTTTCTTTGCTTGGAGCTTTTTATCGGTCTTCAATTCTCTCTAAAAAAAAATCTGTTTCCACACTGACCTTTTCTTTACCCCTGTTAATGTGAATGTGAGTAATATCTTTCATTAGTACCAATCTGTCTATGAATATGTCCCACTCACACAGAAATGCTCAGTCTCCACAGTGCTGCAGTGACCCTCGGGGGATGCTGGGATTGAGGATAGAGACATGCTGTACTTCCCTAGGTGTGTGTGTGTGTGTGTGTGTGTGTGTGTGTACGATTTTTCCCACTGGGGGAAGGGGGTTTCTATCAGTGCAGGAATTTTTTGCTGCATGCTCAGAGGATTGGGCCTTTAGGGATTTGGCTGTATGTGTGTGTGTGTGTGTGTGTGGGGTCTGTGTGTGTGTGTGTGTGTGTGTGTGTGTGTGTGTGTGTATGGGTGTGTGTGGTTGCAGGTAGCAGAGTAAGTGAACTGGTGAGTTGGGAAGGCGTTGTTGTTTTGGATGGAGATTGGCTGCTCGATAGGGGGAAGCTGTCACTTTCCATTGTTTCCTTTCAAAATAAATATCCCATCACTTGATAATTGGCCCCCAATTAACCACAACTAATACTGGTTGATTGATTATTTAAATCTGTGGTCAGTGGTGAATACATCAGCATATAAAGGGCCTGATAACACCATTACTGCACTTGTTGCTGTTAATGTCGCTAATGTGTAATTTAACAGTAACGAAAAGCAATCATCTTTATTTTAAAAAGAGAATAAGAATACCATTTGTTGTTCAAGTGTCATCAATAAAGAATTCAGTGATTATATCCATTCAATATTTAGTATGTATCATTAAAATGTCTAAAACAACTAGACGAGATGTTATATATTTTGTAGACTTGTCTACTTGCATATACAAAATGTTTCCAACAATGTTCAAACCCAGAGAATTCCCCAATTTTATTTAAGGTAAAGGGAGGTTTCATTAATCGCCTTTAAATTGCGTCATATCTGCTTTACCGGTCTCTGCTATAAAGTCTGGGGCCCAAAACGTATGCATGGCAAAGGAAAACCACACAGCTAGCCAGTTAGCCAGTCGGCTGTTATGTCTTCCATGATTTGCATTGATCCCGATTATTCATTGTCGTCTGCTGCGTAACGTGAATTAAACGTTCATCACATGACCTCTTCTGTGAACATGATTCGCTCCTGAGTCGTGTCAGGTAGATTTCCATCTACACCAACGCTGTTTCTCAAAAACATCGAACTCGATCTTTTGTTTATTGGCGGGATTGAGAGACCTCTACTGGCAAAAAATATATATTTGAAGTTTAACTCATTAACACACTTATTATGACCAGGTCTGATATCTACAGTAGCACACACATGTGGTACAGGACACACATGCGCCTGAAGATTCATGTGGACATTGTAACTCCATGTTAAACACAACGATGCAATAATATTTTATTGCTCAGGCTCAATTTTACAATACTGCATATCTGGTGGTGTTGTAATAGGAAGTGGAAAGTGTGTAAACTGGAGGGGATGTGCACATGTCAATGAATAGATAGTGTCTGTCCATGCCAGTCTTAATGACCACACACACACATACACACACACACACACACACACCATCGCTCTCTGTGGGTCCTTATATCTCTCCCCACTTGATGGCCTGTTAATAGGTAAGTAATTTTCCTACAGAGAAAACAACACAGTCCATGGACACCAGTAATAAATCAGCTTTGTATGTATGTGTGTATGTGAAATTGTGTGTCTGATTCAAGGGAGTCTTTGTTTGTATATGTATATGTGTATCAAGTGTTTTTAGCGCGAGCAAGAAGAAAACAAAGCAGCGGCGTATTACTGGCTGGACAATTTGTGACCCGCACTGCTTTTTAACAAGAGAGTGACGCATGAAGGCACAGACGGGCAGAGAAGCTAGGATGGATGACAGGATCAATATATGTAAGGAAGGCTGAATGGATGGTGGGATGGATGGCTGGATATATGGAGGGCAGGGAGGAAGAAGAAGCCAAAGGGAGACAGCAAAGGATGAAAATAATGAGATAGTGGGAAAGAATAAGGGATGAAGTAGAGTGAGAGGGATTTAAGAGTGGAGCCATGAGTGGAGGTATAATGGATGAGGAGGGGGGTAAATAAAAGCACAAGGGGGTAACAGAGGAAGAGCTGGTGGATAGAGGGATGGAGTAGATGGACGGATAACAAGTGCCCTTCACTCCAGTGCTTGATTGGAATAGATCCACTTGGCCAAATCCCAGGCCACTTGTCATTAAACACTACCAATTAGCTTGTGTGTGTGTGTATGTGTGTGTCTGCCATGCTTGAATTGTGCCATAGATTAAACCGGTCAGGGTAGGAGAACATAATGTGAAGACAAATATTTGGTTAAAATTGGGGTGGCCGATGCATTTGAAGGATTTGACAACAACTAAAAAAAATGGGACACAGGTTTTGCACAGTGAGCAGCTCAGCCATAAATGACCAGAAGAAAAGAAAATACATTGCTGTCAGCAGAAATAAGTCTTCATGCTACATGTAGGGATCCCCAGCAGCAGAGGAACCGGGCCTGAATCTCTAGCAGATGCAGCAGCCATGTTGTTCCCATTGTTACCTAGAAATTAATTCAGACACATCCCTCACTGAATCCTCAGTAACACCATTCATATTTTTAGGATGCAGTAAATGCATGAACCTGACAAATAGCAGTGTTTTTCATAATCTGCAACACGTGTGGTTTTTAGCATTCAAATGATATAATAAGAAACCTGTAATTGCTTTTGATCGCATTTGCTACAGTAAATGCGTAAGCTCAGCTCGCACAGGGTGAAAACCACTTAGTGGTCGTCTCGTGGAGCTTTGTTTCATACAGTGTGTGCTCTCACGCTCACACTGATGGTCACAAACACACACCTACACACACAGATTCACACACAAATCTCCTGGGAGAGCTAGTCAAATGGTGAAACGCTTCGTCGTTCTATGGGTCACTGGATCCACATCTCTCTTCCCCCCACCTCCCTCCTCTTCTATTTATCTCTCTCTCTCTCTCTGCCGCTCTCTCCCTTTCTCTCTCCGACCCCCCTCCTCGCTCTCATTTCTGTAACCTGCTGCAGTTAATTGAAAGCCAATGGTGTGAGAATATGGCTCTTTGACAGAGAGTGTGTCAGGGCACAAGGTCCTCTCTCTCTCTTTTTATAATCTTAGAAATATATGAGAGGATAGATTAAAGACGAACAGAGCAGGAATCCCTGCCAGGGCTGTTATAGAAAGGTTTTATTTCATCGTCTTGTTAACGAAGCTGCGTTTGGATGAAATCTGGAATTCTGCCTGTTTGAATTGTGGCCTCTTCATTTGCAGATAAGGAAATACATTTACACATACAGTGAAATATTGCAGGAAATCTCTTCGGTGAACTATTGCCAGAATATTAAGTCACTCTACCTCAAGAAATATAATTTTAACAGAAACCCTTGAGGCCACAAAAGTCATCAAGTAAAACAAAATCAGTCACATGATACACAAGCCAACATTCACCAGTGGGCAAAATAAAACCATGAGAGTGAACAAGTACTTTGACCATGACATTTTTTCAAAAGATGCATAAGACAGAGATGGAGACAATTTTAATAACTGTCCCTTTACTATAAAATACTTAATATAGGTTAAACCAGAAATTCTGACTTGAATATATCTGATATTTCTGCTTTGTGAGAACGAAAGAGAGTTAGAAATGGAGGTTTTAAATTAGACGTGACTTACTTTTCTGCTGAGAGAAGCAGCGAGAAAGAACCTGCTGTGTTGATGTTAGGAACGAGAGCGTGAGGAGAAGAGAAAGACAAAGAAATGAAACTTAGAAGTTGGAGTGGAAAGCAGAGTAGGAATAAGGAGAATTTAAGAGCATAGTAGATGGGGTATGCACACACACACACACAAACACACACACACACACACACACACACACACACACACACACACACACACACAAACACACACACTAAATTATATATATATATCATTTTTGTGCCTACTTTTGAGCTAAGTGCCGCAAGGGAATTGAGCAGCAAGAAAGCAAATGAGCCACTCCCTTTCCAGATGTTGGTACATATGTAAACAGCAGCGTGTGTGTGTGTGTGTGTCTATGCGTGTCTTTGTGTGTGTGTGTTGAAGGGCATATAATCTAGTCCTATTCTGCAATTAGCATATTACCATGGTTGTTCTGCGGTAAACTATGAGGACGTAATTATAGACCCATGTGGTTATGCACATGTGCCACCGTCCTTCCTGTCCTTCCTCCTCCTCCGCATATCTCTCCACTGAAATCATTCAGTGTTGATGTTGTTTATTTTCAAAGCATGATTTTAAGTGTTTTAATCAAACTGACTCTCTCCTCTTCCTCTCTGCTTTTCTTCTTCAGAGCTGCACAAAAGTTAAACTTAGCATCCAAGAAGAAGAAGCAGAAGACGGCTGCAGTCACACCCCCAGTGACATCATCACCGTCCTGCGACCCACCTCTGTTTCCCACCAATTTCAGCTCCGCCCTGGTGGTGGCCCCTCCCCCAGCTCCACCCTGCCTCCTCCGTGCAGCCAATAAGATAAAAGATACCCCTGGGCTTGGAAAGGTAATGGGAAAAAGTACTTTAACTTTAAGTTGATAAACTACCTTGTGACAATATAATATGCTTTATTTGCTAAAAAATTCATTTGAATGTTATATGTTTAAAATTACACAGCAGACTGATAGCTACATGTTAGTCAGACACATATCGCTTTCTCTGTGATGTGTGTAGCGAACAATTCATCTCAGACTTTAAAGTTGAAATTTTAGATTATGTAGATTTAAACTCTGAGGGTTAAACAAGGGAATACTAGGGACAGGATAATATTGACAGAAGGGCCAATCGATTTAGACTATTCGTGTACTGTGACATGCGTATAGGCCTATATAAATTCTTGAAGGAGTTCTAACATAGTATGTAGGTGGTTTAAAAAAGGGTCAGCAGTTTGAATTGTAATTCCAAATTTTTTTAATTTGGAAGGTTTTATCACTAAGGGACTATTGCACAATTAGTTGTTATTTTAATAACCAGTGCAATGCCTGTTTGGAATAAGCTGTTTCCTTGGTCTGTGGTGACGCTGGTTGCAGTTTTCTTTTTGAAACTAAAGGGACCTTCAGTAATTTAGTTGTGGTTAATAAGGAACAACCGACGTACCCTGAAGCTGCACACAGAGCTGTTCGTTGTTAATTCCCCTGTTAATTCAAAGTTTAGTGAAGCAGAACCTGAACTGCAAAAGTAGCTGTTGTCATGAACACACACATTGTCACGATCAACAATGTCACTTACGCTGGTCACCTGTTTCTTCAAAATGTATTAAGATTGAACGTCTCATCGCTTTATTTGAATGTTCAGGTCTTAGTTGTAGCTTTAATGAGATTTGGTTTTAAGTTAAGTTCTACTGCATTTTGCAAAGTTCTGGAATGAGCTCAAAATATTGAGCTGTTGGGTTTTATTATGACCTTGGGCAGTTTGTCTGTGTGTGTCTACTGGTATGTGTGTGTGTCTGTGTGTTTGTGTGACACCCCTGCTGTACCATAGTGAAATGTAGCCTAATGGTTACCACGGTAACACATCTCAGGCTGACAAAAGTCATCTGTCACCGTTGCTACTGGTTGATGAAACATGTGTGTATTGTGGATGGGGGCGAGTCATGCTGCTCAAGTGTGTGCAATATTGATCGTCCATGTAATGAGTTTTTAGTGCCCCCTCCTCCACAGTTTGTGCGTGAGGCCTAGTGACGGTGTGTGTGTGTGTGTGTGTGTGTGTGTGTGAGTGTGAGTGTTTTCTTACTGGGACAAAATAAATGAGAATGGATAACAAAATCAAAACAGCAGGATCCTTCAGTGGAGGCTTCACAGGGACACCACACGTCCTGTTGTGTTTTCATGTGCGTGTCCACATACAGTAGGTGTTAGTATTAAATTATAAGAGTGCATCACAGTAGCTTATTGTGTCTGTGAGTGTTTGGGCAGAATGTTAGGATATCTCTCCATGTAGCCTAATGCTTCTTTTTTAATTGGGTCTTTATTGGACAGTAGATAGTGAACAGACAGTAACAAGGGGGAGAGAGGGACAGAGGCTGGATACAAACCAAGAACGTTGTGGTTATGTGGCTCTAACCATTTGGCCACTGGGTCACACCGTTAAGTGTGTGCGACAGTTTGTGTGTGTTTTGTGACAATAACATTGAATGCCAGATGAGAGGACAAATCCAACGACTCATGTCAATTAAAATACATTTTTAATGAGATGTAGTAAAATCTTCCTTAATTAAAGTTATCCAGAATAACATTAACAAACATCCAGTCAGAAAAACATTGAGAAAACAATCTGCGTCATATAATAATATAGCTAACTCAATCTGCAGGCACCAGTTTATGAGTTATTAACTTGATCTAAATTCCCAAAACTCACCGTGTTTTGATCTGGTTCCTGATCCTTTCCCCACATTTTCACTGTCCACTACTGAAGATATAATGGTAGAAAAAAGTGTGTTGTTTATAAATGTAAACATAAAATAAATAGTTAAAGCCACATACATGAAGCATTCATGAACAGAATTATGAACTAAATGTACCATATGATTAAAATCATGCTTTCTCATGAGCTGCATTTCTATATTCGAAATCTTGAAATCTCTGGGAAATATTTAGTTAAGGTGTTAATATATTAATTGTGTTTTCGTGCAGCTGATTATTTTATGTCTTGTATTTTTTCCCCGTCTTCTCTTTGTTTTTCCTTTGAGTCTCTGTCTGTGTTTCTCTCCATATGGAGGTGACAGATGTCTCCTCAGTTGTCAGGGAGACAGATTCACACTCACATATTTACAAGGGCTCACAAACACAACAGCCAAATAATATTACTTATATTACACACGCCAACACTAAAAAAAACACACACACACACACACATACAGAATATGTTAGGAACCATATTCACAAACCAGTCCTCACACAGTGCCTCTGTGGTCTCATTGTTTCATTCCTGGCTTCTGTTTAATCCCACTATGAGCCTCTGTGATCTTGTCTGGCCCGCCCTGCTGCGAACAAATGTCTGCTACCACTGCTGTTTAATTACATCTATCAGACACCGTCCTCCTCACAGTCATGTGGACGTCTCACAGCCGCCACTCTGGTGTCATCTGTGTTACTGGGGATCTTTGATCACAGTGTTCCTTCATCTCAATTGCAAATCAACTTTAACTTCCTGTCGTCCTGCTGGTAGACTGCTCACCTTCAATCAACTTTGACAAACCAAGAAAAGCAAATCAGTCTTTATAAAAATTCAGTTATTTCTCTTTATTTGATTGTTAAAGGATTGTGAACCTTTAGGAAATGTGTTAGATGTGAATGTCAGTACCACTCTCATACCTTCTCACACCTGTAATTAAACATAGATTGTACATAAAGACAATTTCATCCCACTATCTAAAGGCAAAATATTACACATACGAACGCTGCCATCTTGCACATTTGGAGCCAGAGTTTGTGCTGTAGCAACCTTTCTTACAGACATTTTGTGTCTTCTAGGGGAAATTTGGGATATTTGCTAAGCTAAGTTGTTGTCTGCAAATTCTCATATTCCTGATATTTAATTCTGCAGTCATTGCTGTGGTTTCAAACGAAACATGTACTAAAAGAAGCAGGAGAAACACTACCAAGGCAGAGAGATATTTTGGTATTTGGACCCCAGCAAGCCTGTGCTGTGAAATCGATTGAGGCTTGCCAAGACCTAATCAAGCACACTCGCATCCAGACCTATGCATGTGCAGACACACACACACACACACACACAAACACACACACACACACACACACACACACACACACACACACACACACACACACACACACATACACACACACACACACATACAAACATATGGGAAGAAGAAAATGGCTGTGGTGACATTTCCCCAGTAAAAATGTCACCTGCAGTGGGGGTCGGTTCCCTGCTGAAATGGCATTTGCACAGATTCACACTCGCTCACTGGCCTGCATGCTCACAAATTCGTAGGATTATAGTGCACAATGAAAGATGTCAAGGAGGCAGCAAAGCCCCCGGTGGAAGTGTGTATGATACATCCTGCAGAATACATGGGCTTGTCTGCGAATGTGATGGAGGGGGGGGTTAGGGTTCTCCCTGATGTTAATACGGCAGAAAACAGATTGAGACATCACATTTAAAGCCAGAGGGAAATCACCTGCACAGGTCAGATGTCTTGCTGTGTGTGCATGTGTGCATGTGTGTGTGTGTGTGTGCATGTGCGTGTGTGTGTGTGTGTGTGTGTGTGTGTGTGTGTGTGTGTGTGTGTATGTGTGTGTTATAAAGAATACGAGAGAGATGGTGAGAGTCAGCCTTGTTCCCTTTAGGGATGTTGAATTTAATAGAATCCCTCACTGGATCTCTCTGAGTGGCATCTGCATGTCCAGCTCCCCTCTGATATTTCTGTACATGGTGCCTCTACATGTTGATGGCAAGCTCCGTCTCACTTTAATCAGCCAGCTGGGAGTCCTCCACCCAGGCCACTCACTGCCAGGGAGCATGTGTATTGGATGTGTATGTATTATCACTTTAAAAACCCACCGGAGACAGTAATATAGAATAGATCATTGACGTCTTTAAGATGAATCGAAACGTAAAATCATCAGATAGACCATTGTAATTAAAGGTGCTTATTTACAGTTAAAGACACAAATCACAGAAGTATATGGTTCGCTGGAGATCACTGCATATACACTCGCTGCCAAAAAAAAACAGTGAGAAGAACTGTCTTCTTCTACCATCGCTTCATCACTACCCTGTCTGCTCCTCTCCATGTCTGAATGCCAGTGAAAGACTGTGGTAGCTTTTCCCCCACATCTTTCGTCATCTGCAGACAGCATTATGCACACAAACTCACACACACACACACACGCACGCACATATTGCGACTTGACCTTGGGGGAAAGTGATACCATGACAGCTAATCAATTTTTAATAGCAGCTACGATCCCTCTCAGGCCACAAGCTGTGTGTGTCTGTGTCATGAATTAGCACATGCATTTTCCACGGACATTTGTGTGTTTTCATGCCAGCCTGTGTGTAACTGTGCGTCTTGTATCCAAACAAGTGAATGAGTCTGTTGTGGGAATCGTGGCTGAAATATTAATGCTGTTAGTGTTGGCATTGCCTGAGCATGAGATTTGGTAGTGTAATGTAATGGTAGTATCACAGAAAAAATGCTACATAGACTGTGTTTTTACGCACTTATCCTAAATCATCTTTTTGTTACATGTGCTGCAGACACCTGATGTATTCTGGCATTATGTTGTATTTGGATCTTGCATTAAGAATTCAATGCTGCTCTCGCCTCTGCACTATGCAGCTGAATAATATGAGCGAGAGGTTCAGAGAGAGTGCATCATTAAATACTGATATTCAGCTTCCTATTAGGTGACTATGTGCTACTGGGCTACTAACACTGTGTACATACCTTTCAGTTATTGCTAACAGTGTGATAGACATCAGTGTCAGGCCTGGGTTTGATCTGCCTTTGGTATTTACTTATCCTCAGCAAATACAATAAAAGGACCAAAACCATCCTGTTGGTCTGTCTCTCAGGACTTTTATGTGTCTGTGACCACGTCTATTAATTCCTACTGAACTGACCATGATATAGGAATATCAACAGTCTTATACTTTAACATAAATACTTGGTTGGCTGTGGATCAGGAGGATTAGTAGGTAAACACATTTACCAGAAGGTTAGTGGTTTGATCACCCAGCTCTTCTTGTTTGCATTGTCCACGAGTGCCCTTGGGCAAGATACTGAACCCCAAATTGCCTCTGATGGTTTAGCCGGCAATGTGTGATAGAGGAAGAGTTGCATATAGAAGTGCTGTATGATTGTGTGTGTGTGAGTGGATGAATGGGACTTGTTAGGCTTCGATATTGTTAGTCACTTGTGAACCAAATGCAATTGTATTTTGTTGAAGATTCAATTTAATTTGACAAAATGTTACCCAAAATTACAATATTCAGTTATTTCACCATCTCTTTTTAATGAGGCATCTATTAGGGTAAAATAGAGGCTCATCCCTGTTGGATTACAAATTCATACACCACCATTGTAAAACCCTGCAGTGCGTCTATCAGAGAACAGCCACCATGGATCTTCTGATACCGACAACTGAGCTGGAATGAATAAATTAGTTAAAATTAGAACTGATTGACTGGAGCCTGATCTTGCTTTTCCCGTATGGTATTTTTATCTATCGCTGTGTGTATGTTTTCCCAGATGTATGTTTCTGCAGTGTTTGGGAACCAATTAGACCTCAGTCTCAGTCCTATTGATTTTCCAGCCAATAGCAATGAAGCACTGCTGTGAGGGGCAATCGAACAAGCTCAGCTCCGCTCAGGGTTGCTTGCTGCTGTTTAGGTGAATTCCTTCACTTCATAGTGCCTGAGTGGTGCGTGAGGTTCTGCTGAGGGTCAGGGGAAGAAAAAAAAAGCGACTCCTTACCTCAACATCTATAACGGCATTTACCCTGGAGCACGGTAATGAACCTCCAAGCTGTTCCAGGTGTGATCAGCAGACCTAGAGGTCAAACACAGCCTGGGACTTCGTATGTTAAAGCAAGGAATCATAAAGAGACTCCGAATATTGATAACAGTTGTTCTCCCAGGCAAGCAGGAGTTTTCACACAGACACATTCAAACAAACTTTAGCATCTCTATTTTTCTCTTTAACATCTCTCTTGCATCAGTATTCACTGCAGCATAAAGTGTAAAGAAAAAGAGAAGAGAAAAGAATGGAAATCGGAAGAGGAGAGAAGGTTGGGTGATGGGATGGAGATGGGACAGAGAGAGAAGGGAGAGAATGGAGCAGACAGTGATCTCGAGCAATTTCTGTCAAACAGAACGAGACAGAAGAAGGGAGAGGTCTATACAGTATGTGTTGTGAAAGAGAGGAGGGTGGAGAGAACAAGTAGAGAATTTAAAAGAAGAGAAGAGAGGGATGAAGGGATGTGTATAGAAATGAACTGTGTGAAATCACAGAGTAAAGCAAACAGGCAGATTTAGAACAGACACTGTATTGGTTTGTTTAAATGCAGTTCAGCCATATAGATTCTGCTGCATGCATTGAAACTCCCTCATTCAGAACAATGACACGAAACACAGTGGCTCTGATTCTGCTGACATATCAATTTCCCTGATATTGTTTGGCGATCATCACCACAATGCTTTGACAGTTTGAAGATAAAAGGGTAATGGAGGTCAAGTCTTGCCTTTTCACATGCGCCTTCAATATTTAGGAGGCTGGACAAGGAACGGCATTGTAGCATTATTTCTCATCAAACACATTCACAATCACCGGCAACCCTCTCAACTGACATAACGCAGAATGAGCTCTCTGGGGGGAAGACTTTATGAGTTATGCCTTATAAAGCGTGCAGTGGTGAAATCCTTCCCTGCAGGCTCTTACTGATGTGATGGGCTCTTTTATTGGGGTCAGGAGAGGGCGTAGCACCGAATGGTGTTTGTATGTGTGTGTGTGTGTGTGTGTGTGTGTGTGGTGTGTGTAGAGGTATGGGATTGTTTTCAACACAAACTCTTGACCTGCCAGTGAAGCTTAGTGTCTTAGATTTCCTGGGTCACAGAGGTCACAGATTTATTGTATTCCAGGGGAATCTCAGTTTATCTCACGTCCTCATCGATAGACCCACTTTTATATTTACACACGTGTAATTATCTCCATCTCACAATGGCTTCAACACAAACACTCTCATGCACACTCTCCCACTCATACAATTCATTGAATCAACTCTCCTAAATGGCCCATAGCGATTGGATGATGCAACCAAAGGAAAGACTGTTAATGTGTTCTGTGAGAGAGAAAGAGAGAGAAATATGAATATACACAGCAACACAATAAGAGCTATTAGTATGATATTTGTCTTTGTGCTCATTACTTGTCAGTATATTACCAGTAGGCTTTAATTTTCAGTTATCCTTTTACGTGAGTTCATTCAGGATGACATGACCTTGTTCTGGTTGTAAAATGGAACTAAATAATAAGTAACAATTTTTTTTTATACCAAGAAGGACAGATAATTTGGTTTCTTGTTTTACATTGCCATTATGTTGTTATCTAGAAACATTGTTAAGTAGTGGACGATAACAAATAATCCTTTATAGTGTAGAAATCAAATGTGACTCAAAGTTTGCAGTGTATTTGCAGCATTTGACAGACATTACATAATCCAAAGACCTTTTATTTTTTATAATCTTTCTTCCTTTCTCACATTTTTACTTCTGATCACATCCTTGTTGGCAGCTAATGGATCTGTATGTAAATAAACATATATTCACAGTCCTCTTTCATCCTGCGAATCCTCTATCTCGAAGCGCAGTGGGGTTTGGAGTGTTTTGGGATTACTGTACGATTCGTAATCCCATGGTGGTGCTTAACTGGAGGCGCATGTGTGGAATCACACTTCAGACGATGATTCATCTGTGCTAACAAGCACAAAAAGAAAAAAAGATCTCTCCTCCTCTCTCTCCTCCTCTCTTAGGAGCCACATAAACACAGTCTTTTCATCTAACCTGCTCCTCTGTGCCCTCGTGAAATAAATCTATTGTTAAGGTAGCACATGGTTTGAAACTCGTAAAAATTGATTTCACCGATATTTTTGTATGACCCTGAATGCCCACTGCGGTCGAATTAACACACAATTAGTAATTTCATGTAGAGTAACTGAGATTTTCCTGCTGGGTCCTAATCTCTTTATAGATGTGACTTTTAGTCGTTCACATCCATCCCTCCATCTATGTATCCCTCCATCTCTTGTACCCTCTATACTACAGTTATCCTTTATCTATCCCAGTATACAATGAGAAATGCAGGGTACATACAGATACCCTCATTTAAAGTTGGGCATTTGGTCCATAGTGTGTCATTTCGAGGACTGAGGACCAGAACTTCTCTCCAAATGAGACCCAGAGTCTCACCAGGGCCAAAACTAATGATGCGTTAGTGGAATTTCTGTGAAGTCATAAGAATGTAAGGATGAGAAACTGCAAATCTTCTGCCTGTCAGTCTGTACCTTCTATGCTGATTTGCTGTTTGTGAGACATTCAGCCCTACACTTTAATCGTGCCTTAAGCTCTCTATCCAAAAACTTCTTTACATTTTGTGCTGTCAGCTTTTCAAAGCTGGACCTATTTTACCATGAACTTCCACTGAAACCGATTTCTTGTTAGAGAGGCAACTATAGAAGCTGAGCTGGTTGCATTCTTGGCTTTCATTTTACATAACTAAATATGATTTCATGGCTTTGATCCTGCTTGTTTTTTGATTTACATTTACCTGATCACAGTGTTAGATTACCACTAATGGTTTGGCCTGGGGTGATGCTGGTTACAGTTGTATTTCTGAAACTGTAAAAGTTGACACTACACTTCCTTGAGTCCATGACAATACACATGGCAAGTGTGAAGCAGATACGATAAACTGTTCTTATATATGCCACATAAACACAGACAGAGATTTGTGGAATTATTCAAAAGAAGATGCAACAATGAAATATGACAATGAATTGCTGGCTGGCTGCAACAATATGCAATAAGTACATGCCACATAGTTAACAATGATTTTTCCAAAATGTAGCAGCTTCACTATCCGATATTTTACCCTTTTGACTTGTTGCAGCCTCAAGTTGTTTTTATTGTCAGGAACCTAAAATTCTTTGTTTCACTTTTTGCATTTTACTGCATCTAAAGAATTGGATAAATACTGGAATAAATAGTGTGCGACAGGCAGTAATTTGTACGTATTTCATATTTAACACAGGAACATCAAATGGCAACTGTGGCATTGAAATTACAGGAGATATGTGCAAAAGTGTAAAAGGACATTAAGGCTGACAGAGTGCAAGTCTTCAAAATAGAGCATAACTCTGAAAAGTAAATAGACTCAGATATTTTATTACTATCCCCATACACTTTAGAATCCATCCAGTGTCCCAGTGTAACTATCAAATATATATTTGATGATCAGGGCGGCTCAGATCGCTCCCCGAGACAGTTGCAGTAAAGGCTGAATCATAAATCACTCACAGTACCGGACACTCTGTGCAAATCATTTACTTCACCTAAGCTATCCAGAGGGTAAAACCTGGTGTAAATCTTCTGGATAATGCTGAGGCACCGGACAGATGGACTGAATCAGGGATACGGGCAGGGAGAGAGCAAATGGGCGAGATTTTCGAAGATAAGCTAATGCAGCAGAGTAAGAGAGAGAGAGATAAAATAAACTGCTGGAAAATACTTCAAACTTTAACTCATCTTTAACTGACAGGAAAAAAGAGTTGTTTATGTGTTCAAATGTTCTGTAGCGCACTCAGATGTGATGACGCAGCGTTTTGCTTCCTCCGATATCAAAGAAAACAACAGCAGCTGTCAAGCGGTAAATTGTGGCTGCTAACACTTTGTGACAGGAGTGGGAGGAAAGGAAGTGGAGGAGAAAGGGCTAAAACAGGATTCCTGCACTTCAGGCTTTTGATGTGTGGCAGAGAGCTGAAGGTAGAGAGAGAGGGTGGGTGAGGAGAGGGAGAAGAAGGGATTTAGGATAGAGGCAGAGAGAGATAACGAAAGATTGACGGGTGTTAGTAGATGGGAGGAGGGAGGGAGAAGCACTTTGGGTGAATGAGGTGATGAGGGAGAAAGAGTGTGTATGTACTTGTGTAATATGTATAAAGCGGAATGTTGGGGATCTTTGGGAGTCTTGTCACAGGTAATTTGCCCTCTAGGTTCAAATGGCTCCAAGCAAGAATCCTGTAGAAATATCAAGTTTGAAGACTTTTCCCTCAGAAAAACTAATTTCATCCATTTTCATTGAGGTCTGACATTGAGGTCTGATTGTCTGCGGGGACGGTAGCAACTTTAGGGACATTGCACGCAACAGCTCAAGCAGGCATGAGGCTATTAGTACGGCAAATATCGCTGCACACAACGATACAATGCAGCAATGTAGCAAAACTTAAAGTTATAGATCTCCTGTGTTATGAGAAGTGTAAAAGCCACAGTCGTAGATAACTAATGAGAAATACTGCATATTGTTTGATGGACAATTCATCCTCTAAATATAAATAAAAAAGTCTATCTTGCCAAGATTGGCTAAAATTTTTAGCCGAAGAGCTGTTTTCATTTGTGAATGTACGTCTGTGTCCTGTGTCCGTTGACTACAGCCACTGATTTCTAAAGTAGAAGTTGTTTTTTTTGTCTTTTCTCTCCTTCAGGTGAAAGTGATGGTGCGGGTGTGCCCAGTGTCTCAGTTGGATGCAGCCGAGTCCAGCTCTTTCCTCAAAGTGGATCCCAGGAAGAAACAAATCACCATAATGGACCCGGCAGCCAATCAGACGCCAAGCGCAGCTTCCCAGAAAAAAGCAGCAGCCAATCAGGTCCCGCCAAAGATGTTCACGTTTGATGCTGCGTTCCCTCCTGATGCTTCACAGGTAAGAGATCTAGAGAAGACATTGGATGGGATTTTGATAGGAAGATTTCACTACATTATATAAACAACAGCAATGTATACAAAGACACCCCTGTTTCTGCCAGCTTCAATATTTCTCATTTGACTAAAAGTGCATCAACAAACTGTTCGTTGTTGGCACTTATATTTAAATGAAACCCAGTGACGCGCACTACGCGCTGTGAGTAGGGCACCAAGTCCTGAGGGGGCACCAAAAAAGAAGCAACTGAAAATCATCATAGTTATAATAATTATCTAGCCGAGCATTTGGTTGTATCATAGGTCCGGCCTCAGCCGACAAAGGACACGAGAGCAGGTTATGCGCTCGGGACAGCACACCCGTTTATTCTCCGTTCATTTTACAACTCCACTCATAACAGAACAAACTTCCTTTAAAAACCCCTTTCAAAATACGATTATATTTCAAAATAAGAGTCCCTAGTATCAACAACGGTACAAGATACGATGGAAAATGGCTAATCGCCCAATTTGGACCAATTTGATGTTTTCTATTCAGCTGATATTTAACCATGCAGCTCCCAACCATTTGTTTCTATGCTTTTCTAGATGCGTTTAGCTGTAGAATTGAATGGAAAGTGTAGAATTAAATTACGTGAATCTAAGGGCTTAGAAAGTATTAACTATGAAAATGTATTATGGTCTTCAATATGTTTACTCACAGGTTTTAATTATGTTTATGTTCATTTAAAACACTTCCCTTCACTTGCATAGTTTGTTATTTCTCTATATGTTGTATTGCATGTATACAGATATTACGTGCTTTGATATAACTATTCACAAGACCAATGTCCAACTCATAACCGGTTGTCTACGCTGATCGTAATTTATTTTAGGACACTCGGTTTGGCTGTAGGTAAGACGATGGGTACTTACTGTCTCTGCTTGTAGTTTGAGAGATAACGTGGCGTTTCGAGAGATATCTTTTCTACTTCGCTACTTCACTGTATCTTCAAATAAGAGCAATGTGTTATTCCAGGACTTTAAATACGTTCCTAACTGTCGCACTTTAAATAGGTTTTAAGTTTTATTCATTATGTTCTTAAAAAGTCTTAAATTAATGCCTGCATAAACCCTGTGTGAGTCAAATGTAAAGACCTTAGAATAGAGTCAAGTTGAACATAACATTCAGTATCTAACTGCTGCCGTAAGATTTTTGAAATGATCGAGGCAAAACCACTGCACCAGTTCTCGAATGGATCATAGATGTTTTATTTACCCTCTTCCTACATATCCATCACTTCTCTCTCTTTCTCTCTATCTGCCTGTTGCTAGGCGGAGGTGTGTGCGGGAACGGTTGCCGAGGTGATTCAGTCGGTGGTGAATGGAGCAGATGGCTGTGTCTTCTGCTTTGGACACTCCAAGCTGGGTAACGCTCGCACACACACATGCACACGGGCTGGGAACGTCAGAGCGTGTGCAGCTTGTGAATCATCTTCAGCGTGTCTGTCTGACCGCCAGTGTTGTCAGTCTTTCACTTGGCTGTCTCTCCGCTGGCCCTCGTCTATCAGAGAGAGAAAGAGGAGGATTAGTGTCTGCTGAAGCTGAAAGCATTCTCACTCCGCTCTGTCTGTGTTTCTGTCTTCTTCTAACTCTCTCACTAATCCCTCTGAAGCTGGGTTTTTAGAGAAGCTGTCTTAAAAAGGGTCAGGACCTCTCTCTGCTCACTGCAACACGTCTGAACCCATACACATGCAGTGACACAAAGACCCACCACACACACACACATTGACACCAACATCTTCTTCAACCCCTGTTGTGTTTATCCATGTACATTCAAACAGCCTTATCCTACTCAGCGTGTGATCTCCATATATCCAGTTGGAGTCTCCAAGTCCCCTTGAACTGCTGGCAGAGATTTAAAATGCTGCAGTTGAACAGGGAGCTCTGTTTCTACTGGATCAAAGAGTCATGATGGTTTATGTGTAAACCAACATGCAAACCACTTTACTTCAGGGAGATGGTCCTTTGCCAAATCTGGAAAGCAATCAAATTATAAATATGTAATCGTTTTGGGCAATCTCATGAGGCTGTACTCAGTTAGAGGTGATCATTTTATGTTTAGGGGGTCATTTTTTGTGACTTTGCACCACACTTTTCCAGCCACATTCATCCATTCACACACACATTCATACAGCACCTCTATACACTGCACCTTCTCTACCACACATCACTCACACACTGCAGCTGCTTAGTTCAGTGTCTTGCCCAAGGACATTTTTGCATTCAGATTAGAAGAGATGGGGATCGAACCACTGACCTTCTGGTAAGTGTACGACAGACCCCACTTCCAGAGCCACAAGCACCCCTAATTCGCGATCAGTCAGATTTTAGACAGGTAGCATTTCAGAAACACACATTAAAGTATAGATCATAATTTCAATTTGCCCCCATGAACTGCAATGCCTGGCTGGGGACCTTTACTTTCATTCTCCACCTGTCTTTCCCCTTGTTTTCTATCCTCTCTCTGTTGTACACTCCATGCTCGGTACTATATGCAAAAAGAGGACATTCAAAAAGCTATAAAAGTAAGCACGTCCATAATGTGGGTAATAATCTCAATCATTGTACAGGAACACCCTGAGTGCACCAAACTACACCAGACACAATAGGCACAAGAAGCTATAACTACCCATCCATTAGCTATACCGCTTATCCTTCGAGGATAGAGGGGGAGCCGAAGCCAATCCACGCTGACATTGGGTGAGAGGTTTTGTGCACCCTGGAGGTCACCAGCATATTGCAGGAACAACATACAGAGACGAAAACTATTCACTCCCCCTCCTACAAATTCTAGTAAATGTACATTTGGATGGGTTTCCCCTCTCTCTGATAAATATGCCAACATTAATAGTAAATATGTTCATATCACCATGTCCATGTGTTTTCACTGTGCTGTCAAATATTGAAACGTTGAAAATGATTCATACTGTATAATATGACTTGAAACATCATGCCTCACACGCCCCCCAAACAGACTGAGTCCGATTGGTTTGGATGATACAGAGTCTTAGGCTCTGATGGTGCTAAAGCTTTTACATAATGGAGAAATCCATCATAGACAATTTGCTATTTCAATCAATTTTACTGTCATTTTAATGCTGTGTAGTGGTCCTGACCTTCCTGGATTCAGTTTAATGGCTGAGATCATTCAGTGTGATATAGCTGCACCTAAAGCCATTGGTCCTGATAAGGCTGCATTATAACAGCATTAACTTTTTGTCTAATTAAAATTGTGAGAGTAACACATACGCAATTATCTTTGGTTCTGTGGCCCCTTGGCTGTAGACAAAAATGTGGGACAAGACAGTACTCTCTCACACACACACACACACACAGACACACGCACACACAGATGCACTCATTCACAAAGAAGTAACAAGTTTTTCATTGAGTGGGAACATTTAATAAAAGCCCAAATGATCCTAAAATAAATGGATGAACTTGAGGGACGTAATTGAATCCTCTGGCTTTAAATTGTGTCTGATGGTTTTTGAAATCTGTTATTGAATTACAGGCCTTGAACGGATCATCTTTGAGGAATGATGAGTGTTAGTGTGTGTGTGGCTGTGTGGCTGTGTGTGTGTGTGTGTTTGCATGTGTAGCCTTGTGTGAGCTCATGTGTTTGAACTCATGATACAATGCTGCTCACATTCTCACTCCGATCACTTTTTCTCTGACAGTATCAGCCGTTCTGTTTGATGAGACCAATTACTGGGAATATACATCAACCACAAGGACACATACACACACACAGCTTTATTGCCTGTAGCGGACACTGTGTTGCAATGTGGTGTTAGTCGGGGGTGTCTTGACAGCCCATGGTAGCCAGAAGAGAAGGAAACACTGCAGAACTCGACATCCCAGAGACGTGTAATTTAAGACCTTCTCACATCGAGATGAGTCCAAGAGGGAGAAAAAACAGAGGGAGGAGGGTTGTTAAAATGCTCTGCAGTTGTGGCTAGTGATACTTCATAGAGCCATTAGAACTGGGGGAGTCCATCTGACTTGTAAAACACAAAGAAACCCACTGGAAAACACTTAAATCAAAGTAAATGAAACCCCAGTGTTGCTTTAAACAAGTTCTTTTAATATAACCATTCGCCACATTAAGCATTTTTACAACATTTATGTCTCTGTGTAAAACAATGTGGATCTCATTCTTTAGTGGATGTTTCAACATTATATAAACACTACCATAATGGTATAAACCTGTTCTGTCTAAACACAGCCCTCTTGCTTGATTGTGTTTAATAATTCACATCCCGGTTTTATAATTTTCTTTGCGGCAAATCATGGAATGTACCTCTGTTCTCACAGTACATCACGGAGCTCCAGGGAACACCGAGGGAGAACAATGTAGAATTATAGTGCAGCTGACAACCTCCCCTCCGTCCCCATCTCAGAGCAAATCACACACATCTCTTCAGCCTGCATCACACAGCAGTCTGGCTTTTGATGTCCTCTATTTCTGCATAAGTGTTTGAGTCGGTTGTGATTGTTACGTGTGACATATGGCTTTTTGTCGATGTGTGTTTGATCTCCAACTGCTGGCAATCAGAGCAGGTGTATATGTGTTTGTGTGTGTGTGTGTGTGTGTGTGTGTGTGTTTATGTGTGCGCGTGCGTGTGTGTTTGTGTGGATCATCCTCTTGTGACTCACAGGCACCTGTCATGTGCATATGCATTTTCAAACACATCACACACTGATCTATTCATAAAGTGCTGTGATTTCCCTTTTTTAAAATGCTCTTTTCTGATGAACTTTGTTTGGTCTCTTACAGGTAAATCCTACACAATGATTGGTCGAGACGACTCTCTTCAGACTCTGGGTATAATCCCCTGTGCCATCTCCTGGCTCTTTAAACTCATCAATGAGAGAAAGGAGAAGACAGGAGCTCGCTTCTCTGTTCGTGTCTCTGCAGTCGAGGTCAGTGCTTCCAATGAGACTTTGATTTGAAACGATCCTGGTAGAGTTGAACTGGTGCTATAACTGAACCAGACAATGAAGAGAGGAGAATACAGCTCCTTTTGAATACTCTAGCGCTAATAGAGTAGTGTCATCATGAGATTAATTTCTGTAAGTGTCGAATTTTAACTGTTGCCATCACATGTAATCAATACTCTTTAAACATTGCCTGTATGACTGGTCTGAGAACATTTATGCATAAATCAATTTAGGAGACAACTTTGTAAATTGTGTGTATGTGTGTGTGTGTGTGTCCGTGTGCGTGTAGGTTTGGGGAAAAGAGGAGAACCTCAAGGACTTGCTGTCTGAAGTGGCCACAGGCAGTCTACAGGATGGACAGTCACCTGGAGTGTACCTGTGCGAGGACCCCATCTGTGGCATGCAGGTACACACACACGCACACACACACACACACACACACACACACACACACACACACACACACACACACACACACACACACACACACATTTAAATATATTGCGGCTGACAGTTACCTTCGTTTATGTAATGTGGCTGAAACAAATTCAATTCTGAGTGTTTGTATGAACAGCCTCAGGCTTTGTATTGTTATACTTTACCTTTGTCTTTTTTAGCTACAGGCAGTTCTCTTTTGTCTTAGCTACTATACAGCCACGCACACGCACAACCACACGCACACGCACACGCACACGCACACACACACACACAAACAAGCACACACACACACACTAGATCAGCAGATACAGTTTAATAGGTTCATATGTTATTAGGGTTGTTTTATCCAAAACTGCATGAAGAATTTATTAAAATACCAGGTCGAGAAACCAAAGCTTTTTCAGTCTGACTTGCTGAGTCAGGATCAAAGAAAAACTATTTCAAGTGCAAAATAAAAGAACGCGTAACCTGAACTCTTTCAAGTAGTGTCAGCATATTTAATTTGGAATTTACTGATGTCTTAATGATCACAATTATGAGCATTTTTTTAGACAACAAAAGGCTCCTTATATGACCTTCTAATCACCATCATCATAATGTGTGTATGTGTATGTGTGTGTGTTATGGGGGGGGGTGAGGGGCTATTGTATATGCTTATAGGATTACAGGGTTTGATACAAGCACATCTGTGTAATCCTTAACTAATCTGACATAATCTCATCAGTAATGATAGCCTGCAGTACCACACACACACACACACACACACACACACACACACACACACACACACACACACACACACACGTCTCGTCTACTCTTCTCTCTCCCTCTCCCTCTCTCCCTCTCTCATTTGCACTCCCTCATCTCTTTCTCCCTCTATTGCTTTCTCCCATACCTATACACAAATAATACCATAAGTACAATATTATCATCGCTGGACATATCTTGAGACCATTCAGTTAAGATGTCTTTCATTTTCTTCCCAGCTCCAGAACCAGTCCGAACTGCGTGCTCCGACCCCAGAGAAGGCAGCCTGGTTTCTGGACGCCGCCATAGCAGCTCGTCACAGCAGGCAACACCCCAACACCACAGAGGAAGAGCACAGGAACTCACACATGCTGTTTACATTACACATATACCAGTATCGTATGGAAAAGACAGGAAAAGGAGGGAGTAAGTGCTGTTTGTTTAAACACTGTCATTACCCTCATTACTGTTATTACTGACAACAACAACAATTAACTGTCCCAGCTACTGCTCTTCCACTGCTGCAGATACTACACTTAACACTGTTGTTATCATATCACATGATAACATAGCTGATGCTATTAATACACTGCCTCAAAGCAGCAAAGAGTGGATGTAAACAATAATGAGTGACAGATCAATCCATTCACCTGTAGTCAATATGGATAAACAAGGAACATGAGCATCAGAATTCATGACAGAGTTGTAGACATACCCTTCACACACTGTATGATCCTTATAGAGATTGTGTGTTTGGATTAACTCACAGTCACATTACACATTCACTCATGTCTGTACAAATAACTAAGTGATAATGTAGGAGTGGTGTGGTTCGACAAACTGACAGACTGTGACAGATGTCTGATGAAAATATCATCGATAATAATTAGTGTTAGTGCATACAGTGTGTTTGTGTGTTGTTGTTGTGTGTGTGTGTGTGTGTGTGTGTGTGTGTGACTGTGACTGGGAGGGAGAGAGAGCTGAGTAAGTATGGGAGAAAGAGAGGCAGGGATATCACATGCAGGCAGTGTGGATGTATATAAAAGACATAAACAAATCAATGTGGGAACAGACTGTTTTCTGTCTGCAGCTATTGTCGCTGGCACCTGTAATTACAGTTTGTCTTAATCTTTAAAGAAATGTGATTCCCAGTTTGTTGCTACTGACACAGCTCTAGCTGTAACCTTAGTCAATGTTGTCACACGTTTTTAAGATTAATTCAGCACATTATACAAATGACTATATGGAGGGGGCTATGTTCAAAAGAACAATGTAAGAATGATGAACATATTTGCTGTTTATTGGTGGCTGATTGTTGACTTTTTATATAAAGTATACTGTAACGTTAAGATTACTTGGTTATTACCATGAGATTATGTTTTTCTCTTTATTTTTTGTTTTGTGAGCTATTCAGCCATAATTAGGCAAAATCTTCTGGACTGATTACCACAAAACTTGGTGTTAGGATCTGGTATAGGTCAGCAAATAAGCATTACATTTTTGGAGCGCATCCAGATCAGAGGGCGAATGGAGGAATTATTTTGCACTTTTCGAAATGAGCGTTTTGGAACATGTTTGTTGATTTGATTTGAGAATGATGAATGGGTCTTGATGAAAAAGTTAAGTATGTGTTATACACTGATATTTGTGAGTGTGTGCAACTTGGTGCAGATCAAAATTTGCATGTGGATCTGGTGAATTTTAAGTTGTTTTCATATGGTGACTGTTGGGCTTCGGTGGAGGTACCCGCTCTCTAAGTTCCCTACTGGTTTATAAAGTAAATATTGTGAACTATTATGATATAACTATAGCGAGGAAATGTTAACATCTGCTGCTGCAGCTGTGTTTTCAGTTTAATTTGATCGTTCAGACTAAAGGTTGCTTTATACATCAAGAGTAAGCCGATCTCTTTACTGAACACCTTTTAAAAGTTAGACAGGATTTTTTACAGTAAATTAAAATTGCAGTTATCAATACAAAGATCATATGGACATGTGTCTGATTATGAATGTTTGCTTGACTTGTTGTCCTCTATCTTGTTTACCTTGCCAGTGTCCGGAGGTCGCAGTCGCCTCCACCTTCTTGACCTTGGCAGCTGTGACGTCAAAGTACTTGGAGGAGCGGGAGGTGGGAAGAGCAAGGAGAACTCCTCACCCAGCTCAGCCCCACTGTGCCTTTCTCTATCCGCCCTTGGCAATGTCATCCTGGCCCTGGTCAACGGCAGCAAACACATCCCATACAAGTAAGCTGGTGTGTGCAGGTGTGCGTGTGAGAGGAGAAGAGAGGAGGAGAGGAGAGGAGAGGAGAGGAGAGAAGGGAGGGATTGATGAGGAAAGCAGGAGAAGAGGAAAGGAAAAGGGTTGACAGATAAGCTGCTTCAGGTTTTGGGGACTTAATGTTATAAACAACAACAGCTGCTGTTCCATATTCAACACATTCATTTAGCTGGTTAAGTGACTGGCAATGAGAGCAAAGGAGAGAAGAGAGGGGAGAGATGTAGGTATACAGACAGAGACAAAGTAAACAGTAAAGCGGATAGAAAATGTAAATATACGCAGTAGAAAGATACCATAATTGATGTGGTAACATTTATTATGCTCGAGCAGTGGGTCCCCATTCTCCTTTCTCTTCATTTAATCCCTCTTTTCTTTCCTCCTTCCTCCTTGCTCTGCCTCTCTCCTTCAGGCTGTGTAGAGCTCTGCTCCTTGCTGGGTTAATTTAATCACCAGCTTTTGCATTTACATTGCAAAACAAGCTGCAACCAACACTGAAGCTGTGGGCAAAGCTATGCAGTGTCTGCTTTGGCATTCAAGACTGGTGTGAGACTGTGAGGGGATATGGACATGTTTTATAAACGGATGTCATATAGTGGATGACTCAGTAGATACAAGAATATGGTGGTTCGCACTGTCGCCTTACAGCAAAAAGGCTCCCGGTTTGAATCCTAGTGCCTGGGGTCTCTCTGTGTGTCTGAACTAATGTCAGCGGGGATTGGCTCCAGCTGCCCCCATGAAGAATACATTATTATTACATTCAGTACTCATTGGTCGCACCACACCCAACGTTATAACTCATTCTGTCCACCGACAGACATAATGATATATGAAAAACCATTATACAAAAATGTGTGCTTTTCTATCTTGTAAATGTACTGAAAGAAATGCACAAATTTAGTCGGATTCATCCCTGAGGTAAGAAGGATGTATTTTTGCACAATTTAATTGCATTCCATCCCATAGTTGTCAACCAAAATCATTAGACTTGGTTCTCTGTCTATTAGCACAGATTACTATGGTGGTCCAGTTAGTAGATTTAAGATATTTCCATGGAGAGACTTTTTCATCCTTAGAAAGCAAACCAACATTAGAGAAGATATTAAAGGTTGTTTCCTGTGACCTTACATTATTGGGAGCAATGGCAAAAACTCTTCTCCATTCATTTCATCACAGCTACATGCTGAGCTTGTCCTCCATCGCTTCAGTACTTTGGAATTAGGGTCTCATCCTAGCCTGACTGTTGCTGGGTAACGGGTGACTTTATGCCAGTCGTCTTGTGTTTGTACATTGCCGCAGAGGCCGACAGTCGTCTGTCACCACAAATCTTGTGAGACCCTTGTTTCAGCGTCAATAAAGACTCTTCACACATTCAACCTTTCTCATCAGGGACTCACTATGCTCCTTTTCCAAAATCAGATCATTTCTCTCTTTCTCCCTTCAGTCGTTAAGCTCCATACAGTTTTTGATCTACGTTTCCTCAAGGACACATTCAAAGTTTCTATCCTCCAAAATCACAGTCAGAGAAATGTCTAGATTGTCGTAGTTTATTTGTTCAGCCATCAATAGTACAAGTGTAGCTTGAAAAGAGAGCATCTTGTTATATTCAGCAGTCCTCCCTGATAGAACTCTGGTAATAACTCTAGGCAGAAGTGTGAGATCTAATCCAACAGCAGGGTATCAGCACTTGAATTAACATGCAAATTACTCCTGCATGAGTCATGAATTTACCTACATTAATCTCAGGGAGAGAGAGAGAGAGAGAGAGAGAGAGAGAGAAAGAGGGTTTGTTGAAGCCTGAGGCGGCAAACTGAGAAAAGGCGATGAGGGAGGAGAGGAGTGGAGCATCGATGAGAAAGAGGAGGTCAAGAAAGGAGTATGTTTGAGTGTGTGTGTGTTAGTGTTTGTGTGTGTTTGTGTGTGTGTGTGTGTGTGTGTGTATGTTTGTGTGACTGTGAATGTATGTATACGTGTGTGAGGAGACATGCCTGCAGGCTGTGTTTCTTGAAAAAGGGGGACAGCAGCATGAGGTATTGAGCCACAGAGGAGATGTACTCACTGTCAGCATACAGGCCTCAGGCAGGCACACATGCACACGCACACACACACACAAGGTTATGAATGATTGCAATAGCCCACCCAGGAAAGTATTTTCTTAAATACACAGCCTAGTTTTTCTAACCCATCTGCTGTAAAATCTCTTTGGGAGATAGATCGTCTCCCAATATTAGACTGTAATATTCAGAGTGCCTTTTCTAAGAATTCTTGAGCTTTAGACTGAAATAGCATCCTTTCATATCATCTCACAGCTTTAATCAATAAACAATCAATAGTTACCATCAACTTTGCCTTTTGTATCTGTTAGCTTCATTTATATACATATTTCAGCTTGTGACATAGACTACAACCACAGTAAACAAGCTTTTAATAATCCTCCCTCAACTGTGGGTGGCGGAAAAACAATTGGTTTTGTCATATGTCATAAAAACAGTGTGCGTTTTCCAACCTGTCTTCAGTGCTCATGTCTCAATAAATGTGCGTTTCCAGGGACAGCAAGCTGACCATGTTGCTAAGAGAGTCGCTAGGCAACATGAACTGCCGGACCACCATGATTGCTCACATCTCTGCCTCGCCCAGAGATTTCTCAGAAACCCTCTCCACCATCCAGATTGCTTCCCGTGTCCTCCGCATGAAAAAGAAGAAAACTAAAGTCACCGTGGTGAGTTTTGATCGAACCTTGATGCTTCGTTAAAATTGGGAGATCATTCATTTTAATTGTTAAAACTAAAACTGTCAGTACATTAAATGCATGAGACAGTCTCAGGTAACATAACTTTGACAAATGGACACTTGACTCCCTTTTAATCAGTTTCCATGTCATGCTTATGATGAAACATGCGCATAATCTTGTCATCACATTGCATAATCTTTTATGTCTGAGTTTAAGTTAAAAACACTTTGTTTTGCTGATTTAATTTCGACACCACACATTTAGTCGACTCCTCTCCCTTTTTCTATCAAACCACATGTGCACAGTGTGAATGCTCACCTATTTCAAAACTGTTCATCAGTTGAAAAGGGGTCGAGTGAGAATAAAGCTCCAGCCACAAAAACCTTAAGACTTGAGGAATCTTAATGTGCCAGTATGTGACAGAAATACGCATAATTACATTAAATTTAACAGATTTTCATTAAATTGAAGGTCTTATCTTAAATCTGGTGGGCCACTGTGGTATGTTACATTTTGGACGCCATCCTGTTTTCTCTCTACTCTGTTTTTTCCATCTCTCTCAAGAGGGAACTGTCAATTAAAGGCTCTGCAAATCAAAAAAAGAGTGAATATTCTCCCTCTCACCTCCCCTGTCTTCACTCTCTCTGCAGCAGTACACCTCCAGCTCGTCTGGAGGAGAGAGCTCCTGCGAAGAGGGCCGCATGAAGCGTCCCACCCATCTGCGTCCTTTCCATCACCGTGGAGACACCGACTCTGACCTTCCACTGCTGCGACTATCCAGCGACCCTGATGAGTATTCGAGCAGCGAACAGTCCTGTGACACAGTCATCTATGTGGGCCCCAATGGAGCGGCGGTGTCTGACAGAGAGCTGACGGACAACGAGGGACCGCCAGAGTTTGTCCCAATTATTCCCGCTCTGCTACGAGGAAAAGTGTCAGAGCAGCATCCAACACAAAGTCAAAGTCAGACAGCTGGAGTCCAGAACAAGGTAGATTACAGCATCAACTACAGTTCAGACGATTCGGAATTTTGTTCTGAAGAAAGATTAGATTGACTTCTGAGTGATTTCTGCTCCGACAGGTGCAGTGTCAGCAGGAGGAGCAGCCCAGTGGCCCCACTCAGGCCTCCCAGTCACTGCTTGGGCAGCCGTTGGCCCCCGTCCCAGAAGAGGCAGCGGAGTGCCTGAAGTGCAACACCTTTGCCGAGCTACAGGAGCGACTGGAATGCATTGATGGGAGCGAGGAGGTAATTTTCTGTCCTATTATGCAAGGAAAAACCACAGCTATAGAGAGATGACAACATAGACTGGGATGCAAATCAGAGAAATTACAGTTATAACAACAATAACATTGTATATTGAAGGTTTGACACGTTGTTAAAGAAAAAGGACCTTATTCAAATGGACAAATTGTTGCTCTTTACAGCTTGTGTTCACTGTGGGAATTTCTTTTCAATTCAAAGAAGCATATTTCATTTGTCTACAAATAATGCATTTGAAAAAACCCTATTTCTAACTTTGTAAATGTCACACATTGTTAATGACTCAAGTGATTTATTCTCATCTATCACCAGTGACGTTCTCTTGGATAACCTTGTGCTTTTATTTTGAGGTTAAAGTGACATACGTGGAACATATTTTGTTCTTTGCACAACACATGCAAATGGGAAAAAATCAGTTTGACAACACAAGTGCAGCGTATATAAAACATGCTGCAAATACTAGTACAAATCAAACAGTGGTAAATGTCATGTGAACAACAAGGTTTGGCTGTTTTTCATCCATCACTCTAACCCTTCGTTCAGGTGGCAAAGTTCCCCTTTGAAGAGGTTCCAGCAAACAAACAAGGTGCCAAACAAGAGCCATGTGTATCTTCATCTGTTCCAACCTCAGCTCCTGCTGCTCCTGGCTCAGATGCCATGTTGGATACAGAGGACACAACAGGTAAACACTTTTTATTTCATACATATGCTGTATATCAATATTGTATCCCTGTGTCATGTACTTATAAACTTGAATAACTTGGACCAAAAGCTGGCTATGAAGGCGAATCCATTCCAAATGTGTATTTGTTATTCAACATCCAATCACTGTTAATGTTCTTCATCTCCAGGCCCTGCATGTGCCGTAGAAGGTGCCGTGCAGTTCTCCTTCACCTCAGATGCACCGGTCTCCAGGAGGAGAACCAATGACCAACAGCTGCAGGAGATCAAGGAGGTGGTGGAGGAGGCAGAACTGGCCCAGACAATGATCCACAGCCTGGCTCAGACTTCTGGTTCCTCCATAGTCACTAGTACCAGGAGTGTCACTGGAAGCAGCTGCATCACCTCCAACCCCCTGCAGAGGGTCAAAGGCTCCCAACTTCATGAGAGGTGAGTATAGACCCAGTGCAGTGGAGCCTCAAGAAAAAAAAATAGTGTTTATTTGGACTTTTTCTAGCTGTTGCTGATTGGAATGTACTTTATCTCAGCTGACATGATGTCTTCCTTGGTGTCTGTCTCCTTTACAGCAATGAGAGTCAGAATGTTAGTGGTAACGCGGATGGGAAGGCACGTGCTCTAGGATCCCCACGCCTCGGCATCGCCAGCCTGACCAAAACCTCAGACTATAGGTGGCCGACACTTGAACTGAATTTGGAAAACCATGAGATAATAACACTAATTCTTCTTGATGTTTCTTTTATAGCTTAATCAAGCTGCGTGTAGAGTGATTTGATTCTTGTATTTTCCTCAGGCCTCCGTCCTCTCCATCACAGCGGTGCAAAGTGTACACTCAGAAGGGCGTGTTGCCGGCAACGCCCCCCCTGTCCTCATACACTCTGGCTCAAGATGGCCAGGCCACAGAGGCTCTGATGTCCGACAGTATGTATCTTCACAAATGTTTCATTTATTTACTTAAGAGTCTTTCCTTTTTAAGTTTAGTTAACTACCAGATAATTTCAGTCATTAGTTCAGTCTATACTGCAAATGATAAGTTGGTGTAAACTGAATACAATAGTGACTTATCGTATTTATTATTATTATTATTAACATCTTAACAATGATGGCAGAGTCCATGGCATATTACATAGTTTAACTCCATCGAAACTGGGTTGAAACTAGAATCATAATCTGATGCCAATTTGGTGATTTCCTAAATTTACCAGTGAACCAGCAGGTGCACATATTCTTCACCTGGAAAAGAAAATGGATTACGATGCCAAATGTGTGTTTGTGATTCTGCAGACAGTTTGGCCGCAGACAGTGGCCGTTCCTCAACAGAGTCCATTCTGTACAGAACGTCTCCGTTGGGCATGAGCCCACAAGTCAGAGAGCCAACCCCGTCTCTGTCTGCCAGCCTGGGCTCAGCTGAGACACTCTGTGACGATGATGTACCACCTATACCCATGGACACGCACAAGGACGGTGAGCTGCAGTAAAACAGCTATTTTGAACACAAGGATAAGTAAATCATGAGTCACATTCAAGCCCTTAAAGTTATGATGAAAAATACGTTCAAAACATGTAAGCACCAAGACAAGCTGTGAAATTGAGAAATCTCTTTTCTCTCTCCTCCATCTGTAGCCTCAGAGCCAGCTCGATCTGTGGGAACAGTTGCACCTCTCTCACTTGGGGAGGATGAACTGGTGTACACTGTGGTGTCTGGAGGGCAAGAGGAACCTGACATTGTTGCTCTCATGGAAACAGGGGGCCTGACCTGTCATCCAACCAGCATCATCAGCTTCAACAGTGAATGTGGCTCTGTCTCTGCCCTAACCTCATGCTCTCAACCCTTCAACCTCATCAGTGGTGCTGCTGAGAGTGGAGCTGTGCAGAATTACCCTCTACCTACAAGTCTGGCAGTAACCTCAGGGGTTACAGGGGTTGTTGCCATGGCAGAGGTAAGTGTGACTGCCTTTGACTTGAATATATAGTAACTCATTTGGCATTTGGGTCTTAAATCCTTTATTGTTTTCTTTTGGATTTCAGGTGGCAATGGCCAAGTTGCGGGTAGAAGGTGAAGCCTTAGCCACAGTGATGTCTAACTGTGGTTCGCCCCATGTCCTCCTGGGTGAGCGATCTGAGCCTTGGCAGTGATGCGGACCAGTCTCTCCACAGCTTCAGCCAGTCTCAGAGCCAGCAAGGGGAGGCCTTAGCCGATTCTGATCCCAGCCAGAGCTCTGGAGTCGAGGGGTTCGGTGATTATGAAAGCTGTGGCAGCCCAAGGAGAGGGTGTCTGGAAGGAGAGGTGGTGCAGCAAGAGAACGGCAGCGCTAAAGGAACCAAAGACAGGCTGAGGAAAATGCCACCCTCCATGGCTAAAACTAACATTCAGATTCTGGTAGGACCCAGTAGCCTCTCACCTTTCAAGACCACAATGAGCATTCACCAAAGTGTGACTGTCAAACCCATGATGATCCAAGAACCAACCCTGCTCTCCTCACCTACCAAGACGAGCTTAATGAAAGATACAAGCAAATTCAATGCACCATTTTTAGCTTCGATTTCCAGTGAGATGAGCTTTGACGACCCCTGGTTGAAGCGCGGAATGGAAGAGAGGAGGACCGGGGAGTCAATGTGTGAAGTGAAGCCAGAGAAAGGTGAAGCAGACCATGTAAAGTGTCAGGGTGGAGCTGGGGCCGGAGACCACCAGGGCTTCTGCAAGGATGGTGAGAATAGTGATGCATTTGTGTCATCTCCAGATTCCTTTAATAAGAGAGTGGTGGATGGTTGTGAGATGGTTGCTGTTGTCGCCCAGGGAGAGGGCCTCACTATGTTCAGCCCAGATATCCACCGTACTTCCAGTCTTCCACGCGGCTGGCACCGTCTTAACCGACACGATGGCTTAGACAATGGTATCGAGTACCGCAACCTTGGTGTCACAACTTCAACTCCCTGTAGTCCCCGCTCAACACTCGACCGCCGGGGATCAACTGGGAAACAGGGCTTTTTCTCCCACAGGAAGGGTGGGATCCCACCGCTTCCACCGATAAGGAAGTCCAGCCTTGACCAGCGGAGCAGGGCGGCCAGCCCTCTCCACCAACCCAGTCATGGAGTCTCGCAGATTGGGAGCTCAGTAGATGATGTGGGGGGTTCTGCCGCCAGACTACGAGGCTCCAGCATAGACAGCAGTAGACTTTTCAGCGCCAAGTTGGAACAGCTTGCGAACAGAACCAACTCACTGGGTCGGGCACACACCTCCCACATTGGTTCCCACCATTATGACTGCTTCTCCCTGGAGAGGGGCGAGAGCCTGAGAGGAGGAGGAGGAGTTAGGGGGGACAGCACCATGCCTCGTTCAGGGCGCAGTCTTGTCCGGACTGGATCGGTTTCTTCTCCCACAGCAAACACGACTAACTCTGGTTTCAGTGGCAGTACTGGTCCAAGCAGCGCTCCACAGTCACCAGCCAAAACCAGTGGCCAGTCAAAAATATCAGCCGTCAATAAACTGCTAATGACCAGTAGTCCCAAAGCCAGGAGTCTGTCTGCCTCCAGCACCAAGACTCTGAGCTTCTCTACCAAGTCCTTTAAGCCAAACCACCAGCCGCAGCTCCAGCCTGCCTCCTATTGGAAAAGTATGAATTCCTCTTAACAGTAAATTTACACGTTTACCCATTTAACATTGTTAAACTACATGACTATGGTAATTAGCCAAACTAGATGAACAATGTGATTCTTCGTTTTAGCACAAACTCTGTGACCTTCTTCTGTTGGCACTTGAAATTTGACACAGGAAGAAACACAGAACACTTTCAACAACAACTCACTACACATAATTCAATAGTTCCCCATGTTTCTTCTGCTGTTCAACTGAGTCCTTTACCTGTTTCCTCAGCCTCAGAACTCAGTGCAGGCTCCTGTGCAGCAGCAGGGACCCTCCCCTGGATCCTGGTCTACCCAGTCTCTAAGCCGCAGTCGGGGGGGAAGCCTGGCAGCCAAGCTCCCATTGCGGGCCGTCAACGGTCGTATCTCAGAGCTCCTCCAAGGAAGTGCAGGCTCCCGTTCCAGGAATCATGCACAGGGAGGAGGCCCTGATCCTGCAGAGGAAAGAGGAGTTGGAGGAGCAAGGTGAGTCCGGCTGACTTTATGTTTCAGGTCTTGTAAAATAATTGTATTGATTTATATGAAGTGCAAGTGACAATTTCTAGCTTTTAGACACAAATGCAGTGTGTTTGAATTAATTCCTGACTTGCTTTTATTTAACTCAGTGGAGGGGGAGCTGGAGCAGAAGGTGGTGGAGATGGTGGTCTGAGTGAGGAGAAAGCAGCAGTGGTCCAAACGCTGCCTTCTCCCTACAGCAAGATCACAGCCCCTAGAAAACCTCAGCGATGCAGCAGCGGCCATGCCAGCGACAACAGGTAGTTGATTGAGAAATTTAACATCTTACATCTTTTAACAATACTTCTGGTCCCGCCTAAAAAATGTATTTTGTTTTTGAACATACCACTGAATGTGATCTAATTTTTGTCTAACAGCAGTGTACTCAGCGGGGAGCTCCCCCCGGCCATGGGGAAGACGGCCCTGTTTTACCACAGTGGAGGCAGCAGTGGCTACGAGAGCATGCTGAGAGACAGCAGCGAGAACACAGGGAGCACCTCCTCTGCTCAAGACTCCCTCAGCGAACACAGCACCGTCACCACCTCCTCCAGACGGAGCTCCAAGAGCAACAAGAAGAGCAGGAGCAACACAGGTCTCAATAAACATTCAAACCTGTTATCTCAATATTGCTTTAATAACTTTAATACTTAGCTGGATAAGGTGTCATAGAGGGTGACATAACAGAGGTCATTGTTTGTTGTTGGTTGGTGTCTTCAATTGTCAGCAAGATTATGGGTAGGTTTTTATAGGTTTTTATTGATATTCACATCCAAGAGAATAATTCATGGATCTTAATAAAAACAATAAGCGTGTTTAGGGGATTGATCTCAATGAGTGTGTGTGATTTGATGCAGATCCAAATGAAAGTCCAAATGTAGTGAATTTAATTGTGGTTTCACTAGAGGACGGTTGGGCCTTGCCGAGGTTATGTGTTCTACCGAGTGCTATTTTGGTTATTGTTTGCAGTAAACCCTGTTTCATTGGCCTTAATTAGGGGACTTACAGAAGCTTATCTCAACTGAGCTACAAATATCCTTCTGCAACAAGAACATAAAGTCAACAGAAAGCAGCATTTAAAAACTGGTGAATGAAAGAACCAAATTTCATTCAATTTTAATTTGATCCACTCCCTTTCACCCACCACACTCAGCACTTGACCGAGACAAGCTCAGCCATGACTATAATCAGAAGACTCCCAAAGCTTTGACAAAGAAATGAAAACCACAGAGGAGCACTGATAGAAAGAGAAGGAGAGATAGCGGCTGCTACAGAGAGAAAAAGAAATGGGCAGGGAAGAGAGAATGAGAAAGAAAGCTGCGGTTGCAGAAGGAGCAAGGTAGCAAAGGTGACCCTGACCACTCATCTGTGAAATGGTGAAGGAATCTGCTGGTGTGGGCTGTAATGAATATATATTCATCAGAACACCACAGAGAGAGCCTGCTAATGTGCTCTGCAATTTACACTCTGCTGGTTAACAACGAGGATGGATCTGTGCGTACAAGCGTATGGGACAGAGGCTGCTCTTTCTGGTGTGTCTGTGAGAACTGATTTAAATTGAAATGTACCTTTCCCTCTGTGCCTTTGGATGTGACTTCACCTCCTGCCACGCGGCGTCAAATCGGGATTTACACTCATTTTCCTTTTTCCCACAACTGATCCTGTAGCTCAGAGAGAGAGCGTGTGCTGTCAATCTCTCACAGAAAGAAAAAAATGAGAAAGAAAGGACTGCCTATGCTTTTTATACATGGAGGTTGAGACCAGTAATGGAGGCTGGGTCCAAGATAGATACAAAAGAAAGAGAGAATTCTCCTCAAGGTCCCAAACAGAGCTGGTGAATCCACCTTTTGCTATCATGCACCACGTGCATGCATCTAAAAAGCATTACCCTGTTTAAAAATCTTTAAAAATCAGCTTTCATAGAAAATGTCATTGCTTTTAACGTGTGCCTTTTGTTCCACAAAATCAATTGTAGCCACTGATTCCTGTATGTGGTCCAGGTATTGGTTTTGTTGTGGGGACCTAAATCGGTTTACCCAATCAGATAGTGGGGATTCATCTTCCTAACGGGGACAAATACCAAGTCCCCATAACGTAAATTATTAAATCTTGGGGACATGTACTAAGGTTAGGGTTAGAGTCTCTGTGGGAAATCAATTGACAGAATGTAAATTTAATGAAGTCAAGGAGACACAACTGTGTGTGTGTTTGTGTGTGTGTGTGTGTGTATACGATGGGTTCTCCCTAGATAAATAAATGATCAATAGAATAAATTAAATACAACAATTCAGTTCCAACTTCAGACAGAAAGAATATGAATAGTAAGAGGAAGAGAAGACAAATGTGTCGCAGCAACGTGTGTAAATGTCTGTCCAATGTCCCTCCACATCTCGACCTGTCCTCGTCATCTACTGCACTGACATTTCCTGCCTCGTTCGCCCTGCACACACCCTCTCCTCCCTGCAGACCCTCGTTCTCTCTCTGTCCCCCTCGACGCCACGTCCTACTATGTAATGAAATACAAATGTCTCAGCTTGACCTTCCTGTGCCACACTGAGACCTGCAGCCTTATTAAAATCACCCCCCTCTCCCTCCTCTCTGTCTCTCACACACCTCTACCTGCTGTGAATCTGATAACACCCATTCCTGACGACATGGTTGTCAATTTCTATGTAAAGTGAGTGTGTGCCTGTATGAATGTGTGTGTTCGTTCAAGCGTAGTGGGCAGATTAGAGACGGACCCGCTGCTCTTATCTATAACTTTAATGAACAGGGAATAAACTTTTTATCTGGCTTCATATGCCATTATCTGTTTCTTTTTCTCTTTATGTCTTTTCAATCACTCAGTACTTTTCTTCTGTTCCTTCTATTCTGCGTCTCTCATCTGATGATTCATCCCTTTCCTGTCTCACCTCTCTCCTCAGCGGAGTAGCATTCTGCTTTTTATCCTCCATGCTCTGTCTTCCTGTTTACCTCTGCTGATACACAGCAAATTGAAAAGTACTTTATTGACTGTATGGCGGTTGATTGGTATGTTAACACGTGCAAAGGTGGAAACAAGCTTTTTCTTGTGTTAACATTCTCTTCCTGAAAAGTCCAATATAAGTAAATGGTGAGAGAAGGCAGCAAGCTATTTCGTTTTTACTCAATAGAGATATAGTTTAACATCTTTTGGAAATTCACTATTTTGCTTTCTTGCAGAGTTAGAGGAGAAGATCAATACCACTCTCAAATCCGTTCATTCAATATAAGATTACAACCTTTAGCTTAACGTAGAATAAAGCCTGGAAACACAGGGAAGTTGCCCGGCTCTGTAACAACATTTTAATAATAATAATAGTTATGTGGGGCACGTCTGTTGTTGCTACCTTTTTTTGGAGAGACTTTGTTCCTCTACAGTGAATGTAATCAGTTACAGGATACAGTGTTACGTAGTATTTAACAAAGACACTTCACCGACAAACTGCACAGCTCACACAATGAAGTAAACCTTATTGTCTACAGTCAAACCTTCCTATAGTAAACAGCATCAAATGTGTCTCAGAGTCCAGAAATATTTTGCTGGTGACACTGACCTATTTGTTCTTTCAGGCCTCCAGCGTCGTCGCCTGATACCAGCTCTCACCTTGGACTCTTCCACCTCCTCGCCCACTCATCGCTCCACCAAACAGGCCACCACCTCCTCATCTTCCTCCTCCTCCAGCCCCGGTGCCTGCTGGGTAGATGGTCCGCTGGGGCCCCCTGCTCCCTCAAACCTCCGGGGCCCAACGGCAACGACAGAAACCTTTGAGATCAAGGTGTACGAGATAGATGATGTGGAGCGCCTGCAGAAGAGGAGAGACAAAGGAGGAAGCAAGGTGAGAGAGAGAAATGAATGAGAGGAGGACATGTGATGGTATTGGTCAACCTGCATGGGAAAACATATCTTTGTATTTACTTAAACATTTTTTGAAAACAGGAGGGAAGTGTCTGTGGTGAGAGTACATGTTGTTGGTCAACAAAAGTGTTGATATTGGCAAAAATAACAGAATGTTGGAAAAAGAGAGAATAACCGTTTGGAAGAGAGGGAACAAAGATGAAAGGGTTAAAGAAAGAAAGACATACAGTACAGTGGTATTTTGAGGGAGAATGAAGAGTGGGTTAAGGGAGTGGTCCAGAGGCCGGCCAACATATTACATTCAATGTCATTGAAATTGTATTGATGATTATTTGTCGGACACAAAAAAAGCAGCAATTGTTCTGATGGACCAACAAGAGGCGGACAATGGAGACGAGAAGAGACACAGGAAGCGATGGGATCTGAGCTACTGTTTCAGCCAATGAGTTAAGAGACTTCAGAAAAACCAACTTGCTTTAATATACAACAGTAAGGACTTTCACTAAATGAACATTAGCACTACACTCGATGAACAGTGAGTATTTTTAATAAACCCACATTCCCATTCTCTGCTTGCTCCAGAATACAGACTGGTTCTCTGAATCTCATTAAGCTGCTGCAAATGAATACAGTAGGGTTCCCGCTCTGAACCCTTTATGTATTCAGGAGAGGGAGCATTGTGAGCTTTGTGAAAGAGGGAGGGAGAGAGAAGCATGAAATATAGATTTTCCCCGCAAGCAGCCTTAAGAAGCCACTTAGCCCCCGACTGCTCCAGTGGAGCTGCTCAGTGTCCGAGGGTATGCACTCGGCCGCAGTCTCACTGGGGCTTGATGAGGTGTGATGTGAATGTTTGTACCTGTGTGAATGTTAAGTAGTCTGCTGCTGGGAGAGAGACACATGTTTCACAACAGAACACTGAATAAATAAAGGTGAGCCAAATCCATATCTGTCTGTCTGTCTGTGTGTCCTCTCTCCGTGTGTGTGTCAGGAGTCGGTGTATGTGAACGCCAAGCTTCGTCTGCTGGAGAACCGCCAACAGCGAATCAGTGAAGTCAGAGCCAAGTACCAGTGTCTGAAGAAAGAACTGGAACAAACCAAACAGTACCTGATGTTGGAGCCACACAAATGGACCACTGAGTGTAAGTGCAGCACTGACACAACAGGAAGTGCGCTTGTGTTGTGAGAGAAACAGGGTGACAACATCTGTCATGATCAGTGTTGCCACAGTTACTTTGAAAAAGTAACTTAGTTAGATTACAAGTTACTTGATTATAAAAGTAACTTAGTTAGATTACAAGTTACTTTATTTTAAAAGTAACTAAGTTAGATTACAAGTTACTTTATTAGTTACAATCAGCAGCTGCAGACAACACCTCCGCCGCCTCAACATAAAAATGAGAACCGGTTTTGCCAACACTCACTTTATTAGAAACCTCCGGAAGGCCCCCCGCGTGAACGGAGGGTTCCCCCAGGGGGCGCTGTAACTGAGGTGATCCGCGAGAAGGGACAGACACGCGTCCAGAGTCGCTGCCGCCGCCGCCGTACCCAGTCCCCTCCAACCGGTCCCCGCCTTCTGCACCGGCGACGGACACCGACCCGCGGCCCAAGAGAAGGAAAGCCCCCACACCAGCCACACCGTGAGACGCCGCGGACGAGGACCCAAAAAAAAACGTCGAGGCGTGCCGCACACCGAGCCACCGGCGGCGCGGAGAGGAGGGCGACTGCTCCCCCAGCCGTGGCACGTGCCCGGCGGTTTAACCACAAATACCCAAATAGTAACGCACAGTGACTTGGACAAGGAACTTTAATCTGATTACTGGTTTGGAAATAGTAACGCGTTAGAATACTCGTTACTGAAAAAAGTGGTCAAATTAGAGTAACGCGTTACTAAGTAGCGCGTTACCGGCATCACTGGTCATGATGTGAGTGCAGGGTGTGTGTGTGTGTGTTTGAGTTTCTCATCGTGTTTTATGCACCAGTGAAATTCAACAGGTAGAAAAGTTTGTTTTTTTCATTAAAATGATAAACATTGTCTGTGTTATAAGCAATCATTCATATTTGTCTGTAATATTTGTTGACAATTGTCGTCAGCCTGCTGTTGATTTTTAGGAGCACTCTTCATATTTTACGTGAAATGTGTTCACTGCAGAAATTGGCTTTATTCTCTATATTTCTGTACAACAAGGGCAACACAACAAAAGCAACAATGCATTAGTCTGCATCAATAATGTTCCGACTTCCCGCTAACAAAAACCCATTGTTCCTACATAAGACATCAATCTTTCTAAATAAGCCACACATAAATAGCTTCATTTTAAAAAAGGCTCAGTAATTTCCAGAGTAGTTGGGCTCTGTAGTTTTTGGCTGTTACTCAAACAGGAGTAAATATTACATTTCCTGGAGCCTGGGAACCGTTTTCAGCTGCAGACTGAAACATTGTCAATGTACTAAATATCTACAGCGATACAATAAAATACAAAACAACTTTATATATCCCAAAGGCATAATTAGTTTTGGTCAATTAAAAATAAAACAAGATATCGGCATGTACTGACAAATGTGCACTAAGCAGTAACACAATGAAACACCATGAATGAGCGGCTCGGTTGCATTGAGCTAAAAGTGCAATTTCCTATAAAGAAGGATAGTATATGTGAGATTGATTCAAATCGATTTATTGGGTAACTATAGAAACACAATACATCAGCCTCTGGAACAGTGTGGCCTAATGATGTGTTTCGGTTATTGTTCAACAACTGAGAAACAGAGGTATAAGTTATTTCCGTCTTTGACCACAAGGACATTACAAGTTATTTGGATCAATTCATTCTTAGTTTTGTTTTATCCTTTTCTCTAGAAAACTGAAAAAACATTAGGATATATAGAATACCTCCAGCTTATCTCTTAAAGTGATGAATTAAGTGTTTAAGCAGGTTGTGACTTCTTCTTTCTCTTTGTCCAATATCCAGTCGAGCTGCAGCAGGTCTATGAAGTGGATTCTCTGGAGTATTTGGAAGCCCTGGAGATGGTAACGGACAAACTGGAGACCAGAGTCAACTTCTGCAAAGCTCATCTCATGATGGTCACCTGCTTCGACGTGTCCTCAAGACATCGATAGACAGAGGGAGAGAAGGGAAGCAGGAGGACAAGGAGAGGTGGACTCACGGCAGGACTTCAATTGATGTTTATTAGCCAACACATTTTAAATATGTATCTCCTATGTAAATACATCTCAGTGGATAACTGGTAAGATGGAAGGAGGGGATACAGGGATGGACTGTCCATTTGATTTATCATGTCGGGCATCATTATGTCCCCAGATGTAAGTCGGTGGAAGGACAGATGGATGGAGAGATTGGGAGATTAAAGGAATGGAGATATCTGACCGGCCAACAGACAGATGACCTTGTAGATTTTCACATTTGGGCTTTTAAGCAACCTCAGAAACAGTCACTGAAGAGCATCTTATTGACAGGCTGCTTTGACTCAGATATATATGGCTGCCCTGAAGGGGGCAGACAGATGGTGGTGACTCTGAGACGACACATCAGACAAGTGATCACATTTTTCCAGAGAACGGAATAATTCTACTGCAGAGAAACCTCCTAGACTCAGTCGAACATTCAGTACTATACAGAGAGAAAAATGGAGAGACAAGCAAAAACTGCCTTTTTTAAACAAATGAGGATGAAGGAGAGGTTAAGGTCAAACAGAGGAACCATTTCTCCTCTCCCATTATTTTGGAAGAGCACTTTTTAGAGTAGTTGAGAGCCATTGACTGTAAACACAGTGCTGACTACAGGAGGCCTGGTGTTGTTGTGCAGTTGATGATAGAGACTGACAAAGAGAAAGACCGTAGGACAAAGAAAATGATTTAGATAAGTGCCTTGTGAACATTTCAACAATACCAAGACCAATTCTCTTTCTCTCTGAATATGTGTACATGCATTATGTATGGTGCTTACAGAAAAAACACACACACAAAAAAAATTATCATCGTCCTTGGAAAATCGTTGTTATTAGAGCCATTAGTAAATATGATGTTTTACTGTGATTCACTAGAAGAAAAGCTGTTTGGATCCCTAACGCTAAAATGTAAAATGTAACAAACAGGTACCGGTAGTCCTCTTTCAAAGGGCTAAAAGCAAGGTTTTTCTTCCACCATGATTTGTTTGGGCGCGGGTAATGGTGATCTTCACTTGCCAAGAGCTTCAGCCATCTTGTGTTTACAGGAAAAAAGGTTATAAGATGCCCACCGAGCCGTGCTAGTTTGTCAGGGAGCTTGTGATGCTTTTTTTTACTGTATCGTAGAGGGACCAGGCCAGGCCAGGCCAGGTAACACCAGGCCAGAGCAAGCCTCGCATGCAAACTTCAGTGGAGGAAAAGCAAGAGTATACATTGGTGTTGCTATCCACCGAAACAGAAAGCTGAATGCCGAACTTGCTTCCAAACTGGTCGGAAAAATGTTGGTCGAGGTTAATACGGGCCATCTATCAATAGCAAATATTTCCATCCAGTCCTTTAAAACCACCCAACAGTTGCAATGACCAAAAAAATGTATTTAAAAAAACGAACATGATTTTTCAAGGACACAGACTCATGTGTGTTTAGAAAATAATAATTATAAAAAAACAGAGAAGAAGAAAGAAGCTAGGTTCTTGTGCTGATGTGATTTCACTTGACTTTACTCACAAACAGAGCACATCTGAGTTTTGACCCTCTGGGGCACATGTACCATATAACCCCCCCACCCCGATGCAGTCGTGATGGCTTTTTCATGTTCATGAAGTCATGAAACGTCGAGTCACACAGGAGTGGAGATGAAAATGTGTCTCTGTGTTACATCCATCGACTGACTGACTGTCTGACTGACAGGTGGACTGTCTGTTATTTGTATCTGTGTCGTTCTGCTCTATTCTAAAAGAAACTGAATGATTTGTCAATGTGAGTGTTTTATAATAAAATATCTTTTTTATTTGTGTTCAATGGGACCATGGAGAGACTATGTGTGATAGTAGGATAATGAAATAGGTATAAAGACAAATATTTAAGACTAAGGAAGACCTTTGATTTACACCGTTAGACTTGAATGTCTTTATTGGAACAAAGTAGTGAAATTAGACTGGTTATACTTCCTAGTGAATACAGTTATTGTTAAAAATGGCCGACTAGTTCAAGTTCTGTGTCCAGACATTGTAAAGATACAAAAATATATTTAACGAAATGAAACTAAAGAAAAGATGACGACCAAATTAAGAGGCATAGATCTCTGCCTGGTTCCATGTTTTTTGGATAGCAACAATTTGTTAATATTATCTATGGTGCTTGAGATGCTTATGATCTAAATGTTTGTAAAAATATAAATATATGAAAGAGCCTGTTTCCCTCTGAAATTACAGAATAACTTTCGAAAGCTTCTTCTACATCTCTGTCTATTGTTGTCCACATCCACCGCCCTCATCTGCCCGGGAAGCAGAGAGCATTCTGGGAGATCCGGTCTGTAGTCTGGGAGGAAAAAAGAGGGAAGAGACTTCACAGGAGAGAAAACTCCGGCTTATTTAGTACGATGTGTCAAAAGCTTCGAAATTGATCACGATCCGAACATCAGAAACTCGGTTTTTATATTTTCCACTGGACGGGACTGCCAGTTAAACCTTTGAAATGTTTTAGGTTTTGATGTTCGTGTGTTACAAAGTTATAACAGTGATTCATTTCATGATCTGCTCACCCATGAAAGGGTCCTGGTACTGCGATGCCTTTACATACAGATTAAGTGATCTAGTCAGAGGTGTCTGAAGTTTCTCCTGTGATTTCTCTCGTTCCCCTTTTTTTATTCTCCCAGTTCACTGTACAAGTCATGAATGAAGTTTTTTATTTATTTGAGCTCAGGAGAGCAGATCTCGCCTGTCAACATTTTTATTTATTAACACCTTATGATCTTACAAAGTTACTATGCATTTATGAAATAGAAAAATAACTGTACATACATTGCTGAGCCTCATGTCATATATAAATATATATACTGTACACATAACATATAAACGCTCATCTTTATTTTATATATTTTGTGTTGAATTATTTTGCTCCTGCTGTTCCAGTTGGGGATTTGGATGGGTTTGGGTTTCCTAAAGTTTCCACATCCAGGGCAGATTACGTGGTTCCAGCACAACAAGAATTTCAGGTGAATAAATACTGAGCAAAATGAAATAAATTAATGGTTGATTTTTTTTTACATGTGAAGAAGGAAACGTTTAAGCATGAAAACAGCTGTGTTGTTTTTAAATGAAATGCCAGTATCTTCTACAGTATTAGCTAAAAGCCTTGTGTTATTAGCAGTGGATGTTTTGGGAACCCAAACCTCTGGATGAGCCAAACGGCTCGTACTCATTTGAAAATGCTATGTGTGAGGTTTCCTCCTCCATGTGTCACTGGGGAACTTTTCAAAACTAAAGGATTCAAAGAATTAACAAACTGACAGACGTTCTGTCGGAGAATTCAAGAATTATAATGTGTTATCATGAAATCTGACACATAGCATCTTCTAAAGGATATTGTGTGTTCAAGTCTGAGTCAGACCACATTTTCCAAAAGTAATCATCAGTTGTAGTAAGTGACACTCATTCTAGGGTTAGGGGTTAGAAAATCTTTATGATTTGCATGTGCACCTGTCACTCAGGTTTATGACTGGTGATCGGTGCATTTTGGTAAAAATATGAAGTGCAAGATTCTCACTGAGTGTTGATGATTAAAGATTGCAACTATAGCTGTCCTCTGCAGATGGGCTTTTTTTGAAAAGTGTGGTCGGACACATTGTATTGATGGGAGATTGAGATGGAGGGAATGTAAATAAAGGAATGTATTGAAAGAGTTTGACGTCTGACTCCTTATTCTTTTCGAAACATCGACCGGTCGATGTATCGTCCACACATCTGATGTATGTTCCGTCCAAAACCAATGAGATATGAAAATGTACCATTACAACTAAAACACATCATGAATTAATAAGATCTACCTGATTTTGTAAGATGTGACATGAAAGTCGTATAATTCTCTGGATTTGGCCGATCCTCACCTGCTCAACATGCAGAAACCACTGTTACTCTCAGCTACCTAGATTCATACCTAAAACCTTATGCCACAATGTAGGATATGCCAGAAGCACCAATTCAGCAGAGGCGTTCTTCCACATTTTAAGAAGTTACTTTGAATGGGGTACCAAAAGTAAATATGAAGCCATGTCAGGTCTCTGTGTTTATGCAGTCAAGTGGACAACAGACTTAATAGATTTAATTTAAGTTAAGCTTAATTTGCATATAATCCACACTCAGTAGGTTACAGCTACTTTGTTGGAGCAATGGCACGCTGCCTCCGTCATTCACCAGCTTCAAAGCTTCACTGCCTTATTTCTATTTTTGTAATGATCCAGCTATTTCTGTCAGACGAGGTTGAACCCCAAGGAAAGACTGATTGGTTCAGACACTATCACCACTGCAGCCTCACTGTCTCAGTCACATGACTTTCTCTTGAAACTATAATCTCACACCACTTTTTCCCAGGAACACCTTTTTTCCTTCCTTCATGTCCTTCCTACTCTAACATATATTCATGTGAAAATGATCCAACGTCTCACAAAAGCTGCTCGTAATAAAAGAGAAGTAAAAGTACCATAATTTTAGAATATATACCTTTTTTTACCTACCGTACATGTATCTGTGTGTGTGTGTTTTATGTTAGTGTGTTAGTGTGTGTAAGTGTGTGTAAGTGTGTGTCTGGACCTGACCCTGCAGGCAGCTTTCTAGTGACATATTGCCCTGTTGAGCTTGCTTTGATCACCCACACACAGCGGGGAAGAGGAGGGAGAAGGAAGGAAGGAAGGACAGGGAGAAAGAGAGATGGGAAGAGAAAGGAGAATGAAGGTGGCGAGAAGGAAATGCACAGACAGAGAGACAAGTGAAAAATAACAAAAAATAGAATTACAGCTTGGGCAAGTAGGAGAAAAGAAGTGAGGCATGGAGGAGATACCCAGCGGGTGCGGTGTGTGTGTATATATATATATATCCCAATACGCTAATGTTCACTATTTATAGAGTTATAATGCTACTTCATAATGAATATATATATATAAATATATATATATATATATATATATATATATATAAATCCCTATAGGATGCAGCATTTACATTTTCAAAGACTTGACGCTGCATGCCGTCACAGAGATGATAACATATAACTGAAAAATATCTTCCGAATATAAGCTTTAGATTGTCAATGTGTCCTCATTGACCTTGACACAAACACACATGTTTGTACATCTATCTTAGTGAGGACACTCATTAGCATAATGCATTCCCTAGCCATCCAAACTTAACCTAAAAATAATTGTAACCTAAACCTTAAAACTAAGTCTTAACCCCCAAACAGTCAATTAAAGGGGAGTCGGAAAGTTAAGACAAAATGTCCTCACTTTCCCAAAATGTTCTCAATAGGTAGGTTGTAGACTCAAACTGGTCCTCATAAAGATATCTATACAAGGGCACACACACACAAGAAGTGGAAATTTCAGAGACATATAAACTTAAATTTGGAAAATAGAATAAAAAAGAGAGTGACCTCCGGTTAATTGTATGTGCAATCATTTCTCTTAAAATGCTCTGAACACCTCTCCTTCTATATCTCACCTTTCACCTCAGGATAGTTGGACTAATTTTGTTGCTGAATTCAATTCAAGAATTCCCTGTTGGTCCCTGAGATTTGAAGATAATTTAAATACTGCTCGGCCTACCCAGCCTTTTTATTGGAGTAATTTTAATATATAGCTCATATTGAAGCTTCCATTTGTAAGCAGGTGCTTGTAAGGATTTAGAGCCCTCTTATTTGTGCAGAGAGGAGAAGAGTCCACTGGGATTTCACAGATCCTCTTTTTAAATTCGATTTCCAATAAAAAAAATGTACGTTAATCATTCATGTGACAAGATGTTCTTTTTTAGAAACTTCTTTATTATAAAATGATCTAATATAAATACATTTGAACAAACTGTCACTAGAAGACTAATAATCTACATCTCTATAGCTAGTTATGATTATAAGTATTCATGGGTAAAATTTAACGATTAAATGAATGACTATAAATAACATATACTTCAATAATAATATAACAACACTGATGATGTTAAGTAAGTGTAAAGAGAAATATAAAATTTTGGATTTGTGAGGCTTGAGTCGATCAAGGAGGAATAAGGTTTGTATATTTAATTTTAGGGTTTGGGTTGAACTTGAAATACAGACTGAGGATTTCTCTAAAGACATAATGGGGAGGATATGTGAAGATAAGAGGTGTAGAGATACAATGGTGAGACACACAAATACAGTTCATGTAATTCTGGGGGTAAGGGAGACAGAAAATGGGTGAGAGAGGTAGTGAGTGCCAGAAAGAGAGAGAGACAGACGGTCACGACGAAGATGGTGAATCTAATCCGATGGCTGTTATGAGGAGAGAGGAGAGGGGGAGAGTGAGAGGCAGAAAGCCACGGAGTCAGTGAAGTGAGTAATGGTGGTGAAGGCACAGCAGAACCAGTCGACTGGAGCCATGACGGCACGTCTTCAATCAGTCTTTTCATTTATTCTCCACAAGATACAGTCAATTCTTTTCTATCACTCATATCAGGGGGGGAAATCTAAATGATTAGCTGTTGCTGCTGTAATTCATCTGATTTTGCAATTACTTTAAATAATAGTTTTACTCTGTATTTTAATGCTCAATAACACTGAACATCTGACTAATCCAGGATGGATGAAGGATCTAGGGTTTTTACCATGCCGACAGTCGCAGTCCTGAGGGAGCAAAAAGTGTCAAAAAGCAAAACCTATTTGTAACCTTAAAGCAAACATAATGCCACTCTAATCCCCTCATAAACCATAGAAACAACCACCCACACAGGGAGACCCGCACCCACACAGAGGTTGTCCCTCTCAGAGGAAGTGCTGTCATCAGTTTGAAAATAGGAGATTTGGGGGATTAACAAGGCAAGTGTGTGTAAGTGTGCACATGTGTGTGTACAAATATGAAATTTTCTCTCAACTTGAAAGTGTTCTTTGGGGTTTAGGACTTAGTTTTAGTGTAAGGGTTGTAGTTGGACATTTATGTGTCATGGTTTATGTTAGGAGCTACGGTGTGCATTATTTCAACGAGTTTCCTTTCAACTGATACAAGACAAATATCTTTGTGTGTGTATGTGAGTGTGTGGGGGGGGGAGAGAGAGAGAGAAAGAGAGAGAGAGAGAGAGAGACCCATAAGCACATTCCATCACAGATGCACTCTGGGTTTAACTTGGAGGTCACATACTGACAGAGCAACACACAAAAACGGGGATTAACATGGGAAGTGTGTGTGATGAATATGTATTGAGGAGAGATGGATGTTTTGAAAACCGGACTCTAGTAAAATAACACTCAGTCACACACACACACAGTAAACTAAGGGCATGAGATCACTCATCATGATGGAATCTGCAGATTACACACAGGAGATGAGGGTCTACACACTCTCCCTAAACTAGGCTAAACACTGAACAACAGGCTGAAAAAATTACAACAAACCAACATGTACTGATTGTAAATGTGTAAAACCAATTGTCAAGACAAGAATTAAAAAAAAGAAGTGTTTTTTTATTAATCAGAAATCAGATGATAGAAATTCAGGAATGCACTCATGAGCTAACGTGTAAAATCATGACTTTGAGTAACATGTAAAGACTTCAAGTCACAGTTGTACTGGTGTGTTAATGGCTACAGGATCACTGCTGGTCCATCTCACAGCGACATTCTTCCATTTTCATCAACAGATCCTTGGACAAGGGGTGATCGTCACTGTGGGTGAGCTTTAAGATTTGATAGGCCTGTGAAAGGAGATAAGTGCAGATGTGAAGGAATATCAGACACCTGAAATAACAATAACAATCGAGAATAATCCTTGAAAAGCCATGCCATCTAATAAACTACAGGCCCGAGACAGTAGATATCTATATTTCCCAAAGCCAAGTACTGAGATAAATTCTGACCAAGGTCTTTGCGCGAATCTTGAAAAAGAACTGTAACACACAAACACATTTAAACAAATTATAAAGCACGACGGACACACCCCACACACCTGCTTGAATGTGTCTAAAGCTTCCTCGATGTGTCCCAGGTAATGTTGCAGCTTTCCAACTCTCATCAGCTGGACTCCATGGACTGGGTGGGGATCAGGGTAATATTGTCTGTGGAAAGAAGAGAGAGACGATTAAAACAGATGGAGAAACCGTGGTTTGGAAAAGATCATGACAGGATCATCATGATTTTGCTGCTTGACCATACATTTAACTCAGATCTGTTAATTTTATCCTGTAATGTTGCATCTTTTCAAATTCCCATTCATGTTTGCTGAAAAATTATTTATGCTCTCCAAACAGAGACTTAATATATATAATGTATACAAATCAATATACCTTCATTGAAGCCTTTCTAGGGTTATTAGATTATAATGCATTATCTATCATCTATATATCTATTTTCTGCTACTTATGAAGGCCCAGGTCCAGAAGTGTCAGCAGGATGAGCAAGGTAGCCCAGACATTACCTGTCATCCAGGAATATTCATCATCATTTTACAGCCAAAAGCAGAAATAACTCTGCCTCAGGCTGAACACACCAGCATGAGTCACATCAAAGCTCTGTCACTCCAATATACAATTATATCCACACAGAAGTTCCTAAACCTGTTAAGATGATGTCTATTCAGGTCTTAAATGTGATCACCATTTAATGGACAGTAATATTCTGACATTAATCAGTCGGAGTTAACATTTACATAACATTTTCTGATTAATCCAAAAAATGTACATACTTTGGATAAGTTAGTGAGTAATCTGACCTTAGTCACATTATGTTGTCATGTATATTAATCACAGTATCTTGTCTATTCAACAGTTACTAACTGCTTGAACACAAAAGGTTTTAAGGTTAAACAAGATGGCGGGGGCTACTAAGAATTCACATTCTTGGGGAGAGGGAGAAACTGTAGTTATATTTATATTTTATATAATACATTTTGTGAATGGGCGCAAACAACTCACTAGGTATGTTTTCAAAAAGATCACAGGAATGTGGGAAACATGAAATAATGTTGACATGATTCAAAATCAGACAAACACGAATAGGAATGGAATATTCTATTAGCAGCTTGTCAGATTATTGGTGTCCATGTAGACAGGACTAAGAAGCAGAAGGAAATGCCCCAGAATCTTAAAAAACTGGTTTGAACCAAACTTAACATGAACTTCCATTGGCTCTCCGATTTAAAAACATTCTATTAGCTCTACAGCTGGAATTAATATGGCAAAACCCGACATTATTACTTCCTAGAATACTGTATTTAAAGAACCGTCTCAAAATTAAGGATTTAGTTGCTGTATTTTGGTTTATGATTTGTTTTCAAGAGCTTACCATCCCTGTCATGTGCAAGTTCACAGAAAATGTACAGATGGCCAAACTCCCCTTATCCTTTCAAGAGTAAAGAGCTTGTTTACTGTTACATCATCAGGACAAAAACCACAAAGTCTTAATGATCTTAGTATTTACGTAACATGGCATTTAAATATATAAACATGCATGTTTTAAAACAGACAGTTCACACAAACACACAATGAATCCGCAATACACACAAAGAAGCAGGATGCTCTTAGTCCTTTATGGATGAAGAAACACCAGGGAGTCGAAGGAAGCAGCTTTGTTGTTGGTAAACAGTGGGGTTCTCAAAACACTCATTTATCCAACTCAGCTTGTTATTTATCCTCTTTTCTTCTCCCTATCCCTCTCCTCTAATCTCTCCTTCCTTTTCCTATTCCACATCTCCTCTGCTCGGCTCCTACCTATTTATGTTTGCGTTTCGTGCCCCGCTAACTGGAGGGATTAAAGTTTGTGATATCCATCAGTCAGTCAGTCAGAGTCGGGCGGGATGTCGTCTCTCCTCCGCTGCTCTCCATTCATTCCTCCTCACTTTACCTCTGTTGCCCTTTTAAATCTTTCCTCGTTTTTCCTGTCTCACACACGTTTTTGAAATGTTATGTAACTGCAGTAAGACGGTATTAAAATGCTCACTGATGACACGACATTCTCCATTTCCATTCTCTCACCTCATTTAACTTTCTTGTCTAGTGCAGTCATTCTGACACGCAACAAACAAAGAGCTGCAAGTAAACACACACACCAGCACTAATGAATGAGCATGCACGCACACAAGGATGAGGTCAATTTGAATCCACTTCACCCTCTAATCTGCTGTATTCGTCAGATTTCACTTCTCTCAAGCGTAAACACAACACAAGAGGGTTCAATATGCTGGAAATGTAATCAACTGGAAACAGAAACGGTTGTAGACGGAACACGTCTCTTATTCATAATGCCTCTGAGCCGACGGGAGCCAGAGGCAGGGGCGTTACTTTTCGGTTTGTCCGTCCGTCGCATTCTCGTGAAGGATGAAGTGATTTAAATATATTTTGGTAGTCAAAGGTCGAAGGTAAATTTCACTTTTACCTCTAAAAACGCATTTTCTGTATTGTGAACAAAGTATCTCTGAGACAATTGCAAATATTGTACTTATATTCACTTTGACTCAAAGAATTGATTAGAATTTGGTGGTCAAGGCACAAAGTCACCGTGACCTCACCAAACCTGTTTTTTGCCTCATGATTTGACTAATGTTCACTTTGACTCAAAGAGTCTTAATTACCATGAGGGAATTCAAACGTGAAATTTTGACCTGTTATCACTTGGACTCAAAGATGACCTCATTTGACCTCAATGATTAAGTAAAAAAATATATGTCGACTGAAACTACTTTCGGTGGCGGAGGCATACAACCAATCGGAAATTTCTAGTTTTCTTTGTGGACTGAAATCAGTAACTTTTATTGGCTTATTTTATTGACTCTTTAATTTAAAAGGAAAACAGTTGTTTTGAAACGAGTTGAATCAAAGTAAATGAACTTGTATTGTCAACGACCAGAGTAATTTAAGACTCTGTAGCTTCTTTGATAATTTTCCCGCACGATGCTAATAGCCCATTTGTTCATACCTTCGAGCCTAACTAAATTACTCACTGACGGGCCAACCAATTACAGAGGCGCTCCCTGATCCTGTGGTTAAAATTGAATCATTAAACAGGAAGTTCAAAGACTAAACCAACAACATTAGTCCTCCATGAATAATAAGAAGTTACAATATTGATTTAATTACCCAGACGGTGATTCAAGTAGCCATGACATGCAAACACTCAAAAAGACCAAACTCCAATTATATTTCCTCTCTGCATATAGAGTCACACACAGCAATTAAAATAATTTCATTAACTTAGGGTCTCCTGAATTTGTCCCTTCTTTTTCCGCCCCGAGGAGAGTGAATTGAGAGAAATACAGTCTTGTTGTATATGCAGCTAGTTAGAAAGCTGCAGCCCTCGGCTACGACTGTGAGAGGGGGCAAGAAGGAAAAATTAATAGTGGTGGAAAAGTGTTACATTTCCAGGCAAATGCTGTGAAACTAATGAGGCCGTGGTTTGGAACAAAAGATCCACAGCCTGATGCTTGTGAGGGCGGAACATGGATTATTTCTCTGAGACAAAAACCAGGGAAGGAGAACGAAAGCATGGAGGAAAGATTATCTGTGAATCGTCTCCCTAATTGTATTTAGTTTTCTGTCCATTGCAACAGTAATTTCACTTCTGTATCTCCACGGTTTATCCAACACCATGCATCTGTGACTAAGATAAAGAACATTCAAATAGATATAAATCACAGTTTAATCATTTAGTAGAGAAATATTTGTTCCAAACATAAAAGGAGTTTACCCAGTTACAGCAATGCCTGCTCCCGTCCCCTCATCCAAGGTTTCATACAACTATGATCTGTGAGCAGAAACCAAAGAGGGATGCTCCCCTAAGGACTAAAGAATGAATATATCCAGTGTGACACAATAAAACCCCAGAAAGCCAGACATTTCTGTGGGGTCAATGTTTCCTTTTCGTTCAAACTTAGTAACTCTGACCCTCCTTGAAGAATCTTGCAACCTTTTGGTTGATTCTGATCCACAGTCCTGAAAACCACTGAATTACAGGCCTGTCCGTCCTTAATACCATGTGAAAATATTTTAAAATAAAAATGCTATAAAAAGGTTCAATCCGATCATAAGAACTGACTACAGCCGACACCCGAGGGCAGTTCTAAAGCCTGTTTATTCAAAGGTCAGTGATACTTGACTCAGTACGGAGAACTGGAGAATCAGTTGTTGACGTGGTTTGTGAATGTCAAAGTCCCAGCCCCCGCTGCCTCAGAGCACTGGTTAACTGTTGATTAAATGTTGATAAACACTGAATGGATTGTGTGTCCATATCGCACCAAATTCAACACTGCACTTCATTGCGCCATTAATAATACACATACAAGGTGTGAAGCAGATAAGTCGGTTTTCAAAATATGGGGCCTTAAGGATCCACCATTTTTAAAACTCAAAAAGGAAATCACATCATCCAACAAGACATCCAATGAGGTGCCACACTAAATCTGGTCAGTAATCCCTTTAACATGTTGGTCAGTGATTTGCCAAATTTGCTGTCATCTTCACCAGAGGATGGAAACAACAGCTGCAGAAATAACTTTTAGGGCAACAACCATAAACCGTGATGCCCGACCAGGGAGTCCATTGTAGCATTTTAAAGTCACTTCACTGTCTGCTCTAAAGATGGAAGGACATGCACCAAAAACATTTAGAAAAATGTTGCGCACATCTTTGCATTTCATGTGGACATATGAACCACAAACAGGATCACAGTGACTGACATTGTGGGGGAACTTCACTGGAGCAGCAAGGCCACTGATGACGCAGAAATCTTACCCAACAGATTCACTCTCTTTAATACTGTGGAACCTTGGATGGAGAGAGATACTGAAAATCATGGCTCGTTTGTTGAAACTGTAAATTTAAAAAAAACCTTTACTGTGTGTGTGTGTGTGTGTGTGTGTGTGTGTGTGTGTGTGTGTGTGTGTGTGTGTGAACATGACTGTAGCAGTAAAGTATGTGCAGCATGGCGTTCACAGCCTGCAGCAGGTGTGCATTACTCGCACACAGGCACAGGGAAAGGTCCTCTCTATACATCAGACACTGAATGGTGAAGCTGACTAAAAAGACCTGCAGAGAGAGAGAGAGTGAAAGAAGAAAGGAATAGAGAATGAGAAGAGGGATGGGACACAGAGAGAGAGAGAGGGAGAAATCCTGCAGCTATCATCCGTTTAATGCCATCTGAAGAGCCCAGAGGAAAATAGGCGATGAATATGGAGGATCCCCCTCCCACTCTCTCACTTGTCTCTCCTTCTCTTCAGTTGTTTTCTATGTGCATTCCTCCATTCCTCTTTTTTTCAGTTTGCCTCATTTTATACTTCACTTTTCTCTCTTCTCTCTCCTTTCCCTCAAGATTCCCTCTTCATAACATTGCTTCCTTCATATTTGGCCACTTGTCTTCCCTCCTCTCGTCTACTCCAGGTTGTTGATAACCTCTCACCCCTCACTCTTCTGCCCCTCCCTCATTTTTCTTTTATCTGCTGCTCTCTTCCATCCTCTCTCTTCTCCCTCCCTCCCCACAATCATCCCTCACTCTGGTCTGCCCCCTGCACATTTCACTTTCTTTCAACTGACACCCAACTCTCAATCCTCTTCTTATCATCACCATCTCTCTCTTTCTGCTGCTCTGTGTCCAGTTATTTATTGATAGGCTCTGTTGCTGTTTCCCCCCTGTAGATGAGTTGTCAGTGTGTGTCTGTGTGCATGTGTGTGTGTGTGTGCGTCCAGTACTTTTCCAATAGAGCTCAGCCCAGAACACAAGATCAATCTCCCTCTCAATTCAATGCAAGCATCAAAATACAATTTTGCCAAGTACACAATAGCAGAAAAGTGCAATAAAACACTGGGATCAATATTTTAGGTCCAAACTAACTGATGTAAATCAAATAATGACAGCTGGCTAACCCTGATATTAAATTGCATCCAAAGCTTCGAGGACAAGGAGCTGTGTGGCTCGCTTGAGAATAAACCACAATTTAGGATGATTTTTTTTAATTATTAGGATGATTACTTATTTATGGTTTCACTAAATTATCTATGTCAAACAACACTCTGACACCATGTATGTTTTAGTTTTTTCAGCTTAAACCTTGTTATTGTCATTCTCTTTCAGTCTTTTCCCCTCTATCACCTCTTCGTGATATTTACTTTCTGAAAGCACAGATTATTATTTTGCTTAGAGATAACTATGTATTCCAAGTAACCCGTCCCCTGTACACTGTGCTCTTTTTATGTGTGTCTATCTGCAGGTAATCATTCCAAGACTTTTCCCCCTTTCAGTGTTTAAATTAGATCATATAAAACACCATCTGGAAAACCTCTAATGAATGTGAATCATCAGAATTCAATCGCAACCCAAGCTGTTAAAGTGATAATCACATGGGTAAAGACAGTTACACTAAGGAGTTGCACTTTTGATATACTCCTCTGTACATTGTTGTCACTACTAGAGAGTCTGGAAAGTCTCTAAAACCAAAAGTATATGAACTTTTAAAGGCAGACGATGTTCCCCTTTAAACCTGGAGACATACACACCATACATACCCTCTTAGAAACAAGGGTTCCAATAAGGCTCTTCCTGAAGGGTTTTGGTTCTTTGTAAGACTAAGGGGTTAATTAAGAATACTTTTTATTTCAAGAACACTTTTTGGACGAAAGAGTTCTTCGACGATTGGTAAAGCATAGGTGTCTAAAGATCTTGAATATTTAAGGTTTACCCATGTTTCAGAAGTTTTAAATTTATATATATCTGAAGTCCTGTTAATCAATTAATTGTTCTGCCATACTTGATATCGTTACCACTGTTTCTGGCGGTTGAGTAGGTGGGTACTACTTGAAACCCCTTAAGTGGAAAAGTTTAGTGACAGAACCGTATGTGCTTATGTGCACAGACAGACAGACAGACAGACAGACAGACAGACAGACACACAGACACACAGACAGACAGACAGACAGACAGACAGACACACAGACACACAGACACACAGACACACAGACAGACACACAGACAGACAGACAGACAGACAGACAGACAGACAGACAGACACAGACAGACAGACACACAGACAGACACACAGACAGACAGACAGACAGACAGACACACAGACACACAAACAGACAGACACACAGACAGACAGACAGACAGACAGACAGACAGACAGACACACAGACACACAGACACACGGACAGACAAACAGACAGACACACAGACAGACTCACCTGTAAACTGGAATTGTCTTCTCTCCATATCTCACAGCTTCCTTCCACCGACCCAGGTGAATGGAAGCATCCAAAGCCATGTCCGTCATTCTAAGCTTGTAGAGGTTTTCATCAGGCACAGCGCCACCAACAGTTGACAACAAATCACTGCAGCTTTGTAGTAGTGCTTCCCAATCTGGAGGGTCACATAAGAGGCTCATCACTGTCTGAGCTCACCTCTGAGTAGAGACAGCAATATATCCAGGCAGGAAGTGCTTTTACACATGAAGTTGTGATCTTAGACTATGATGAGTAATCTCTTGAATTCTGGCTTGAGTATCCAGAGTATCGGTCAAACACACCTTTCAAACAGACACACTTATAATTTGTGTTTTGACATGACTATCAAGATGTGAATCATTTGTTGTTAGAGGTGGAGCATCAGGCTATTTTAATGGTCTCCCCGCAGCAGAGCAGACCCTGGATGGATGTCAGTTATGTCCACTGGATGTAGCTGATCTTGGATGTTAAGGATACCTGATTTTGCCTGGTGTTCTTCCAGTCTGGGCAGAGCCTCCTTCAGCAGGCGCCATGTTGCTTCGTCACCAGACAGCATGAGTCCATCCTGCACAGAGAGGAGAGTAGACTTAACAGACAGAGATCTAATACAAACACTCTTGTGCACAGACTTGGTCTGTATGTAGTCTCTCACTGTACCATTCTGAAGAGCAGATACAGTGAGCATTGTAAATCAAGACACAACTTTCTTTGCAAATACATTAAATTGTGCCTGCACTTTCTATGTTACAGCACCTACAGTCCACTGGGTAGCTTCTGTAACACACACACACAGCTGGATGGACAGATGTACATAGAGCGCAGTAACATAGCACCAAAGCAACCCCCTGTATATGATTTGTCAAGAAAAGTATTATTATTATTATAACAAACACACACATTCACTAGAACAACAACAAACAAGGTTTCGATGTCAACAGTCGTCTGTTGCCATGACAACTTTGGGTCAGAGTCCAGCATTATCATCTAAAGATTAAAGAGAGAGGGAAGATGACAGAAAGTGTGTGTGTGTGTGTTTGTGTGTGTTGTGTGCATGACAAAGTTAGGGTTGAATAAAATGAATGCTATTGTCCCACAGAATAAACTGAGTGCTCTCTCTTAGCTTCTCACACGCACACACACACACAAACCTGCTGTTAGGTTATTGGAGAGACAGACTAAAGTGCTGCATATGGAGAACAAAGCTGGAGGATGAAGGCAGAGAAAATAGAGGAGAAGAGAGATGACTGAATGAAAATACACAACTTCACAGAGAGAGGGTGACACCCTGGAACAGAGAGGCTAGACGAAGAAAGAGTGGAATAAGATGGATGGAGAAGAAAACTGCAGCAGAGAGGAGAGATGATTTTTCACATTTTCAGGAAACTGTCCGAAAGAGCGAGAGAGGAAGAAAGAGAGAGAAAGAGGGGTGAAGAGGTGGAGCGTGACAGAGTGACTGAGAGGAAGAGGAGGACAGCAGGAGATAAGACGGAGGATGAGAGTTAAGGGGGAAAAAGAGGAGAGGACAAGGAAGGGTACACTGTAACATGTTACGCACCAATACACTGTGTAAGCCAACAGTGGCATGGCAAGGGTTAGAGAGAGAGAGCGAGAGAGAGAAAGTGCATTTTTGGTAACTTCTGGTTGAACTGAAAGCAAAGTGAAGTTCAAATGAAGAAATCTGCCTGATTTGGTTTAGAGAAGACAAAACTACATGTGCGAGTGTGTATTAGTGATCATGACAGTGAGGCAGTGGATATTGCTCGCCAATAATTACTAAACTAAATGGAATCTAAACCTCTTTAGAAGGGTTTTTATTGGATTTTTTTATATTGCAACATATCAGATACACACTGCAATCCAACTGCTCGACAGTGCATGTCACAGATATTTCTACACCGCTACAATGAGACACAACACTGAGTCAGCTCTATTGTTTTATTACAGATGAGTGCTCTCCGGAATACATCACTGCAACGGTATGAGGCAACACTTGCACAGCTAAGGTCATAAATGTATCCCATCGCAGCCTGAGGAGAAAAGGATCAGGCCAGATTTTTAATACTTGTGGTATTAAAATAAGTCTTAAAGGTTCAGTGTGTAACAAATGAAAGAAATCGATAGGCAGAAATTGAATATAAAATAATTTCGCTAGTGTGTTTTCATCTAAATTACACAAACTGATGTTTTGAGGATTCTCTTCAGGCTTTACTGAGCTGGTCTCTACAGCAACAGCACAGTACTGATGGGATGCTCTTTTACCTGACTAATTATGCCTTACGCTGATTATTGGTCATATTTGGATCATCATGAACATGGAAACCTAGATAGTGAAACAGTCTGAATTTGTATCTCTCCCAAGGAGGTTATGTTTTCACTGCTGTGCGCCTGTTAGCAGGATTATGCAAAAACTATTGCACCAATTTTATTGAAACATGGAAGGAGGGGCTATGGCTCACAGAACAAGCTGAGTGGATTCTATTAAGAAGGTGGATGCAAGAATTTCAGGTCGTTGTTTTTTGCATATTTCTGTGAATTTCTAAAGAAATAATACAAAGATCTTTATGAAAAACATCAAGCATGTGTAGAGTGTTAAATATCTATAAACAAGTGCCTCTGAGTGGTCCTCTAGATGTAAATCAAAATCAATCATCTACATCTTACTTTGTCGTGAGACTGGCATCGCTGGCAGTGGCAGGTAAAATGGTACTGGTCCTCCAGCTGTCTCTGTCGCTCCTCAGTCAGGGACAACGTCTCCATGTAACTAATAGTGAGCTGGAGACACAGAGGACCCTTTAGTTGAGAAGACATTGAATTGGTCATATTTCATTTTGTCCCTCTTATAGATTAATTAGCTGTATACTGTGAATCATTGTTAACTGCAGCTCAGCACAGAAAGATATTTTGAAGTGAGTTTGTGCAACTGAGTGTGGAGAAAAGACACACAGCCGGAGTACTTGTGTGTGTGTGTGTTTGTCCAGATGGTGTGGATGCATCTCATTACATACAGTCAGGAGGGATGAAGTGTGGAAAATTGCAGAAATCATCACATTTGTGTTGCTGTGATATTTCATTTAGCTGCATTTTTAATAAATCTTTAATACCATTAAGTTCATTTTGCCTCCATCAACATTTATTATGATTATTATGATAACTACAGAGATGCCATGTCCAAGGAATATGAAATGGTTCTTGGTTTCTGATTATCTTCCATTAAAGAGCCTTGGGGAAGTGGCTCCTCCATCAGTAATAACAGTGAACATATTAAAGAACATGAGCATGAAAGCAGAGGCCACATTACTATCAATAAAAAACAGTTAGACATTGTGTTTTTAAGTGTTGTGAGGATGCAGTGTGAGTATTTTTCTTCTTCATACCTCCTCCTCAGGTTTGATGTCTCGAACAGCTCTGAGCTGCAGCTTCGTCCCCTCGAACACCATCACACAGTTTGGCCTGCAGTCATGGTTTAACAGAGACAGACTAGCAGAGAGCAGAGAGCAGGGAGAACGAGGGGCAGGAGGTGGCGAGGCAGTCAGAGGGCGAGAGGAGGAGGAGGGAGGAGATGTGTGAAGCAGAGTCAAGAAGGTGGAGATGAAGTGAGCGAGGAAGAGATATATGAGCAGAAGGGAGTTTAAAGAAGAGAGAGCGTAGGAGATGTGGGAGCAAATGGGATGAGAGGGAAAGGAGGTGAAATGAAATGTTTAATTTTCAAAATTCATTCAAAAAAATCTTTCTGACAATGCTATGTATATACAGTATATAACCCCTTAACCAACGCTGACAACCAGCTCTCTCGCTTGTGAAAATTAATATATATCAGCACTTCATGTCAATTAATTTCGAAGTTAAAGTTCCTTCAGTAACTCAGCACATATGCAACATGATAAATACTGAGAAAAAACACGAGAAGAGCCACATCCCAATGGTCAGGGATTTCTCAAATCACTCAGACTAGACCAGTGGGACGACAGAACTCAAAACACAGGATGAGGGAGACATCTCCCACAAGATTACCACATATCTACCAGCCAGTGTAGTGCCATAGCTGAGGGATGACAAGTGTATTGTTAAACAAAGCGCTCTAAGGTGACTATGTACTGTAATGTGATGTAATGTAATCATAATACCAATCCTCCATTTAAAAGACTGAGTGCTTAAACACACAAACTCTGGTGACTGTCTGAACACTATGACAAAATGTCATTGCACATGTCACTCTTCATTTGTTTCTATCAGTCTTTTACCCTTACTCTCTCTGTCTCACACATACACACACATACACACACAAACAGAGTCACTTCCCACATATATAATGGATTCAACTCGTCCTCCCACTCACTCAGATGAAATTATATTGTATAAATCACCACAGCCTCTAAAATGTTGATATCGTTGACTGAAGAAATATCATAACTTTCTGTAAGACGGGAAGTATTGCAGGGGAGCTGCATTAAACGGTTTTACTTTTAGCAATATTATTATTATTATATGTTATCATCAGCATTCACCACAAAACTTGGTGGTAGGATGTGGCATGGATCAAGATATAACCAATAACCACTATATTTTAGTGTGAATGCATATCAGGGATCATATCACATTTTAGTTGATCTCTCACAGAATAATTACTGTTCTTGGATTTAAAAAAATCTAAAATGTTAGGGGAGTGATATTTATGAGAAATGTGGTGCAGCTCCAAATTAAAATCTAGATTTGTGAGTTTAAATGTGGTTTCATTAGGGTACTGTTGGTGGATGAGTGCCATTCTAGTTGTTTAAGTGGCACACACTTAATACAAAAAAACAAAAGAAAAGCATGTTGTTATTCTGAGTTTGTTAAGACCTCTCTGACCCATGAGAAGACATTTACTGTCACTGCACACATGGCTGATAACAAAACACTGAAGAGGTTTGTCTGTTTTTATCACCTCCTCTATTAATGGTGCTCTTGTTTATCATATTCATTGAGCAAAACAATGGGTGCAAGAGATAGACCTGCGTGTGTGCGTGTGTGTGTGTGTGCGTGTGTGCGTGTGTGTGTGTGCGTGTGTGTGTGTGTGTGTGTGTGTGTGTGTGTGTGTGTGTGTGTGTGTGTGTGCGCAGAGCCTTTGTAAAACCATCAGTTACCCCTGGCTTTGTTCTACAGAGGAGAAATTGCAGGTTGAATATCAACTACAAAGCATGTTTTTATCAGATGGAGAGCAGCTCGTTAGCATACTAATGAGATGAATTAACTAAACCACATCACACATTAACAATATCAGCTCACTCTAACCGAGACTAAGTGCTGCGGTACATGCAGGACTGAGAGTGAAATATCACACGTGTGAGTGTACAGACTGTACAGGACTGCTGGGGATTAAATGAGAGAAAAGCCTCAACACTATTCTTTTCTTTCTTTGTGTTGTTAACATTATAATTATAATAATAATTATTATTATTATTATTATTATTAACTGGCTGACTTACATTTTGCTCTGAAATTGTCAAAATAAATGCCCCATCTCGCTAAGAAGGTGAACAAAGTCCTGGATCCGCCTCCTGTTCCGGATCTGCACCAAAGTTGAATGGCTTCTACCCGGAACCATACCGCTTCTTTATACTCAGTTTCGTGGAAATCCATCTGACAGTTCCTGCATAATCTTGCTTAAAGCCAACCAACCAACCGACAAACTTCCTTCTTGGTGGAGATAATTACAGCACCTAATTTGAAAATTTATCATTTCACATGTCACTTCTCTATGGTTTGGTAAAACATGTGACCCGAGTCTTCTATACATTTCAATAGATTCACAGTGTTGAACATTAGCTATCTCTAAAGTAAAAGCTAAGATCCAATAACAAATATCCATCCATCCATTATATATACAGTTTATCCTTTGAGGGTTGCAGGGGATTGATCCGGTGGGTGAGCCAATCCCGACTGACATGAGCAAGATGCTGGCTTCCATCCTGGACAGGTGGCCAGTCCATAGAGAAAGCACAAAGGTCATTAAAGGGGAGGTTAAACATGAACATATGTTCATAGCAGCTCAATTACTGCAGGTCACTTTTACAGTTTCATGAAAAAAGCCACAACCAGTATTAGCACAGGCCAAGCAAACAGGCAGGTTCGGGCAGTACTGCTCTACTGTCTCATTACAGCTTTCCTCAGGACACCGGGGTTTAGGGGTTAGTGCATGTCAAACAAATCACAACATAGCTCAACCCATTTTACACCTGACCAGAGGTCCAATCAGCAAGAGAAACTGACTGTACAGAGTAGCTATTTGTAATATTTACCCTTCTGGTGAATATCAAGTTTATAAACATATTAACATGTCCCCCTTATACTTTTCATATGATAACAGACACACTTTATCCATAAATTGAAAAAAGCAGTGGGTGAGGATTACATATTTAAACTGCAGTACACATATGCAAGATTTTTTTTAAGATTGAATCCAAATTACTATGTTTTATTTTGAAAATGCATAATCTTTGATACTCCTTGTGTCCACATTACTCTGGAGAAACTGAGATGTTTAGAAACGAGAATGTAGATACTCGCAGCCTCTTTCTGATTGGGTCTTTTTAGTTAACATGTAGCTATTACTGAGTCGTCAGGCAGTTAAACGCAGCATTTAAAAATAATCCAACTAGGTGACGTGCTATTAATCAAGCAATTTACCGGCAGGCGCATGCCCAGTGTACGCAAGCAGGCACATTATATACATTTTCAGGCGTGTTAGTGTGGACAGGGATTATAACATTTTAATTTGAAAAACTGCGTTTTCAAAGAAAACATAGTAGTATGGATGTAGTACAGATGCTATAAGAGCATGAAATCTGCTGTGCAACATATACAGTACACATCTCCCTGGTCTTTGTTCGTGTCAGTGAATGTTTTCTTTCTGTTTTCATTTCAGTGTATCCATGTAAGGATTTGGGTGCATTTACACATGGGTTTAGGTTAAACTGTGGTGGTATGAAGTAAATGTTTGTGTTAGATTACAACGAGTGAATAAAGGAGAATGTTATCGTTCCTGCTTTAAATCACACATCCTGATAAAGCCCTCAGAGGACAGAATTTAATATCATATTTTCAATGGGCCAATTAGCAGTGAATGACAAGCAGAAAGAGACAGACATAGAACGGTGAGCTCAGTGGAGACAAGAGAGGAGAATGAGGAAGTTTTCAAATGAGGAAAAAGAGGTCTGGACATACAGCGGAGATAGAGAGAAATGAACGGAATAGGGTGAGATAGAGGTGTGGCCCGTCCACAGAAATCCCCCCACCTTTTCAGCAAACCTACGGTTGCTAGGCAACCCAAAATATGAATAGGCAGGGGACCATCCTGTGAACAGGCCCCATCATTTATGGATGAGTTACGGCCCAAATCGTACCCACACACTGACACAGACACACACAGACGGCTTTTGCTGGGCTTTGGTAAAGCCACTGTGACCATCTGACATCTCAGCGACAGCCAGATAAACTGGCGGAGATACCTGCACTGTGTGTATGTGTGTGTGTAAGTGTGTGTGAGAGAGTGTGTGTAGAAACATTAACAACATGTGCAACAAATCCTACCCCACTCTCCCAGGACTTAGTGGCAGGATTAAAGTACACACCTTGCTCAGTGTGTGTGTTTCACTCCTACATGCTAGACAAGAATAACATCGCAGTTGGAGTAAAGTCTCTTACTTCTCTATGTATTCTGTACCCACCCCCCATCCCACCTGCAACGCCACCATCCCCTCCCCACCCCTATCTCCACCACCCTTCCCTAACTCAGAATTAGAATATTCATTCAACATTCATTTTCAAGTTTAGCCTCCAAACAAAAATGGGCTTTTTCCTTTCGTAGTCGTACTTCAAAGAAACTGCCAGGGAAATAGTGAACAGAGTGGAGGGAGGGAGGGAGGGAGGGAGGGAGGGAGGGAGGGAGGGAGGGAGGGAGGGAGGGGGGGGGGCTTTGAGAGTAAGTGGGTGAAGGATGGGTGGGGCTGGTTGGGACATGGTGAGGTAGCTGCATTTACATTTTCTGGCCGTCATATTGTATAAGTGACATACAATGGCAGATAATAACAAAGATTGTGAGCTAGATTGAAATTAATGATGCTGCTTTAGATATGAGTGATTCACATTTTGACCTTTGTGTGTGTGTGTGTGTGTATGTGTGCGTGTGTGTGTGTGTGTTTGTGTTACCTCGGATACAGTCCAACTCCAATCTCTTGCAGCTCTCCATCACTGAGGGCGAAACAATTACATGTCACCTGAAGCAGAGGGAGAGGGTAAGAAAAAAAGACGAGAGAGCGATCATTTGTTAAATTGCTTGAGAGGAACAAAAACAATATCTTTCATCATACCTTTTGAACATTTTCACACATCTCTGGCAACTGACACCAAAAAATAAAGTCCCAGTAGCACTTTGATTGAAACACGACGTGCTTTGAGATGCAGAATATTAAGCTGTGTGAAATTACCATCTGCTTATTTTTGAAGGGGAATGCTCTGTTTAAAAGAAAAAGCTTTTTGAAGTAGAAGACAGGTCTGTAATGCTATTCATCAACAGAGTTCACAAAATCTTTCAGGGTTGATATACACTGAGTTTTAATGTAAAATGCTTTTTTGTTTCCCCGAGGCTTGTTTCCCCCTCCCTCCATCCTTTCCCAACCCTCACCCCTCTCCCACATTCAAAACAACAAGTAGTATATCTAATGGATGGGTGGATATCATTCCTTCAAAACTACGCAGAGAAGACAGACGAGAGAGGATAACATAAAATATACTCAAGAATTCATTAGGTACAAGGCTGGTGTGAAACCAATTTATCATCTTATACAAGAATAAAACAGGGATGACAGAAGAAAAAATAAATAATAAAAGATGGGTCAGGAGATGATTAAGGACAAAGGAGGTCATTTCACTTGTATAAAGCTAATGGTTTATTGAAGGTATTTCAATTATCTTTTCAGTGGAGAAATGGTTTGTGTTTGTGACTGTAGGCAGATCATTGATATGTTATTATATGAATTGACAGGCATACTAAAAATGATTATTTATTCAATAATTTGACTAAATAACAGACAGTTAATCGAACTTGTCTCATGATTCTTGGAAAGGCAATGCTGGTCAGGTTGTCCATCACTTTGTTCCAAAGAAATATATCAACAATTACTTTGGTTGATTGCCATAAAATGTTGTCTCATATACAATACAAATAACTATTTTATCGAATTATTATTGTTATACAATTATACAAATACACAATTAACCTGAGTTTATATTTCATCGGAAATTTACATCAAAATCAACAAGTCACAGCAAGAACTATAACAACATTTTTCTATCAAAAATGGAAACATTGAAAATTGCATTATATGTAGCACTGGCTTGAATAAACCTCTCACTATGCATCATGGTTAATCGCATTATTTCAGAACCAAATATTTCAAAGATTTCACATGAGATTTGACAAATTTAATAGGGTTAGAGAATGTTGGATTGATATAGAAGTTGTTTAAAAGGGGAAACAGAATGATGAGAAAAGTGAAAAAAGCTAATTATAAAAAAAACACTTGGTGGTGTCAGTCACCGAGTTAGTGCAGGTAAACTAATGATTATACAACAGTTGGTACTGTTAATTCAAATAATTGTAATTTTATCAACATTCAAATTCAGAGACACTGAGAAGGATGGTGAGGATCACTGTGAAACACAGACGGATGTTTCCCATCATGTGGATGTTCACACCAGAACCAGAAGTCATCAAAATGATTTGACTGGAATCTGAACTCTTATTAAAGTCACTCCTCTTGGAAAATGAGGGGGTATTCTCAACGTATATACCAAAAAGCCAAGTAGGGAATGTAATTACATGAAAAACAAACTGACATGAATCATTCTCTCTTCGTCTCCCAGACATTTTCACACACTTCATTGTTATTCAGTTGTTCTCACACACATCCATCACATGTGCCATAAAACATGCATTAAAGTGCAGGAGACAGATACATCATACAACAAAGCTATTTGTTGTATATTAATAACACTATGGCAAGACAGGACAACAGTTAAGTGCTTTCATGAGATTTTTATGGAATAGTTGTCACCAACAGCAGAAACACATCGAGGGTTACGAGTCCAGGCTCAAACACTTTCTTCAGTTTTTGTTAGAAATTTACTAGTGGAAGTGTTTGACCAATCACAAAAGAGTAGGATACCTGCCAATCAGAGCAGAATAAGGGTGTTAAACCAACAGGTGCTAAAACCCAGTGTTTACGACAGAGGCTGAAAAGAGGAGCTGCAGCAATGAACAGTTTAAGGAGAGTGATGTGTTTCCTGAAACTCAGCGCATTTCAATCTTTTTAATGTAAGAACCTGAATTAAAAATTATGAACCTGAACATGACCATTATATTTCTCCTTCTAGCTGTTGCAGCTTTAGAAACCATCAGATGTATATTAGAGCCATTCACGTGAGGCTTCTGCACTAGGTGAATCTGTGGGTGTGACCATTTAGGGACTCTTGAGGTCAGCTCACTATCTAATGTAATATTATCTAATCATCAAAATAATAAACAAAGCCAAGTGCCACTCATAGTAGGGTGGGTGGCATGCATTAACCCCTTTAGATTATTTGTATCCTGATGAATCACACAGTTGGATTTGAAAGACCAGAGAGAGCAAAGCCGTAAATGAAGCTATGCTTCAAATTTCTTTTCCTATGTCTTACAACTGTGGCCTTTATAAGAAGTAGTATTTGAGTTCCCCACAGTTTTCACAGTATTAGGAAAAAGCAGCATTGATTAGTAACAGCAGGGACACAGGGACGACCGTGCAGAGAGAACAGAAAGGATGGTTTTAAGAAGAGGGAGGAGGGCAATGAAGTGAAGAGAGAATTTAAACTAACAGTGGTAGGACACTCAGCTGGGTATAGATCTGTCTCCATCACACACTCAAACATACACACACACACACACACACACAAACATCAACTCTCTTTGGGGATGAGAATCAATCTAGCAGAACATCCACATCTGCAGAGCCGGCTGGTGGACGCCTTTTGCATTCCAAAAACCAAGCACACGCACACGCACATTCACATTCACATTCACACACACACGTATAGGTGGGCTTCCCTGTTTTACAGAGCAGTACTCAAAAAACTGCTTTTATGAATCAATTCCTGTATGTTTCTGTCAGACTCAATTGGTAACTCAGCTATGAGCTAATTGTTTCACCTCTATCGGTCACGATGTAAATATAAATAAGGGAATCATCTCAGAAATGCAAACTGCACTAGTTTCGGATGTGCTGGACGGGATTACATCAAAACCAAAACTTGGTTCACATGCCTTGGGACAAAAGCAGGAAAACACTGAGATGGTGAATAATAACCTGTTAGCTCGGAGTAAACTATTAGCTGCAGGACTGCACTGTGAACGTCTGTGCTGGCATTAAGTATTCATGGAGGGAGGGGCAGATCAAAATGATTTCAGTGACATTTTGGAAACATACATGGGTGGCATATTTCTAAGAGGCTGGGTGGGGGTTTGGGACGGCGAGGGAGCGGGAGGTCCTGTCATATCGTATTGGAGGCATTGGATTGGTTTGCTTTGTCCTGTCATGTCGGTTCAAAAAACTTGTGACTGGATGGTTTATGTCTTTAATGTTGCTGGAATCGGTTCAATTACTGTCAATCTGGGAGAAACTACAAAGGCCATCAGATACAATCAAAGGCCGCATCTGTGTGTGAGTGCGTGTGCAAGGCTGTGTGTGTGTATGTGGCCTGTGTGCACTGGTAATGCTTTGATAAAGTATTTATGACTGCATCATGCTTCTTTCATCTCTCAATAGACAGGCAGACAAACATAGACAGAACTACTGAGGAATTATGGAGAGAAATAAACGAGGCTAAACATCATCTCTTCTGTTCATGTACACTTTTAGATGCACCCTGCTTTTATTATTATTATATTTAATTATTAATATGTATATTTGTCTCAACCACCAGTTTGGCACTATAAATGGGCAAATTTCCAAAATGAGCACATTTCTTCTTACTGTGGCAATACAATATCATATGAACAAGGGATCTCATGGTTACTTGTATGTGAGAGGAGTTGCTCCAGTGTCATATCTACAAAGCATTTTTTACCATCTTTCCATAATGAGCTAACAAGTTCACCTTATTCATTTTAAATGTGAGCATTTTGTCGGCTGATTATTCAATATATAGTTTGACAAACTTCCACGTGCATGCGTGTGTGTATACGTGTGTGGTTACTGGCAAGTAACTAATGAGGTAGGTCAGAGTTTATTTCTGTCTTTATTTAATTACAGAAAATATGTTTTTTTCTTTTCAAGAAACCCAACATATCAAAAGGCCCCATGTACTTCCTGAGTGACATCACAGTACAGATTATTGAAAAAATGCCATATGGTTTTGGAGTTTTATTCTGAAAACTCTGACTTTGGCTTGGTGAAATTGTAGCCATGGAACTATAGAAAAAATGAAAGTCACAAAACCCTACATATAAAAGGCGCCAGTTCACAAAATTATCATGAATGTGAAGTATCATGAAAAAATTCCAAATGGTTTTTGGGATCTACTCTGTAAATGAATGATTACAGATGAACAGACTGAAAGCCTGATGATTTTATCCCCTGTATCTTTGGTCCTGATGAGATGACTCCTCTGGAGCTGTAGTGCTTTTCAATGTGATTGGACACTGTGGCCAGAAAGCTGCTGTCAAGAGCTGCCGTATAAATCCACAGCATTATTTTATAGCCTGAGGTGTGAACTGTAGTTACAGCACTATCTGAAGGACATGTGGGTGTTGACTGGATCGCTGACACTGCAGTTAACTTTATTACTATCCCTCCTATTTTCAGTTTAAGGCAATATATTTCTTTATTTCTGGTGCCACAGAAATGGTAATCTTTGTTTGTCCCTGAATATTGTCATTAAACTTGATTCCTTAAAATTATGAAACCAGATTTATTTAATTGCCCTGGTGGTTACAGGCTTACTAATGAACACAAACAGCCCTAGTTTGACTGAGGAACTTCCCCATTCTTTTGTCCTATTATATGAGAAAAATGAATTTAAAAAAAGAGACTTATTAAATGTATCCTAACCTAAATCTAATTATGTTCATTGTGGGGACATGGTTTATGTCTCCATTAGTAGGACACGTCCCCATTAAGATTAAGGTATACACAACATGACAAAAACCTGGACCACACATTCATGTTTACGAACCCACATCAAGAGTCTGTCTCCATTTAAATTAGCATAAAACAGCCAAACCACCACAGGAGTGGATGTTGGGCAGAGAGAGGGGAAAGGTGAGGTACATAGGAATGAGATTTGAGAAGAGGAGGAGATAAGACGAGTGGAAGGAGAGAGTTAGCAAGTAGCAGGAAGGTAAGAGGGCTGTAGAGGGAGGTGGGACATGAGACTGACAAGGTCTGATACAGAAAAAGCGAGGGAACGAGGGAGGAGGAAAGTGGAGCAGAAACGTGTTAAAAACTCGTTAGTGAACTTGTTAGTGGAGAGAGGTGCACCCTGGGAAAACATGGGGCAGAGTGTTGATGGAAATCCACATAAGGGAAAAGAGCTGGAAGCATCTGCTTGCAATGTGGGGCTCAGGAGTCAAGAGGTTTCAGACACTGGATCTTTCAAGGACTGCAACAAGCCGTTAGGATGGTAACTCTGTGATACTGTGACATCAGAGTCATATTAAATGAGTGGCCCTCTCTTTCAGGAGGGAAACGGCAGCAGCTTGAAGGCAACAGTAAAAACTGCTCAGTGATCAATCTGACTATCTTTGTTTAAACTCACATGTAGAAAGCTGCTACAATATCCCCTCTTTTCCCCATAATTAACTTGAATATACAGGTTTTTATATGTGGGTAATAACACTGGAAAAGGGGGGGGATTGACTCATTTCCCGTTCACAGGTTATTCACCATTGAGATGTATAACCATACTCCAATTTATGCCTTTGTAATGTGAGCAGAATTCACAAGCTCCATCACAAACACCCACACAAACAAGGGTAGAACATGCTATCTCCACACAGAAAGACCCTGACCAGAGTGGGATTCAAACCGGTAACCTTGTGAGGCGTACCACTGCACCATCGACTACACTACTTAAATGTCCTTATTTGCTTTTACAGCTATTTACTATGTGGCTGTATAGTATCTTTTCCCCCTGATTAGTGTTTCAAATGGATTCATTCCATCTTTTGGTCAAATTACTATACTGATTAGGCCTTAAGACATAAACATACACTATTACACATTACACACATTATTAAACATACATTATTCTGGTGATAGAGTTCAATTTAACCACTAATTTATATCCATGCACAGTTTGCACACAGTCACAGTTGCAGAATGTGGAGAGGAAACAACTATATAAGTAAATTGAGCTCTAAACAAGAACTTACATTTCTTGTGTGTGTTTAAATTGCTTACACCCCAACTGCACCCACAAACACACACATAAACAAACATCAGCTCCAGACTACATGGAATGGAAAATGAGATTGCCCTCTGCTCTCTAATTACTCATCTCCATGCTGATATCCAATCATATCCAATGAAATGAGAAAATAAAGTCGACATGTGTTTTTGTCAAGTTGGCACATTTTCAGCTGATGAGCTCCTAAGCTGGTGCACCCATGTGTACACACACATACACGCACGCACACGCACTCACACGCACACACAGTACAGACCTCAACTACACATTAAGTAGAGGCAGATTTATGGCTCATACTGTAAATCCTTCGCACACATACACACTCATATTAGGATGTATTTTTTCTTTTGGCTGTAGTACATTGTATATTACTGCAAAACAGTACAACAGGCAGAAAGGCAGCAAATACAATTCTCAGGTCGGGAAGTTGTTCAAATAGTTTTAACTCAGAATATGGAAGCAAGATGGACCCTACAAGGACCGTTGAATATGAAATTTATCGTTCAGAGCATTAGAACAACACATTGATAGGTGTTCCTAATTTTGCCTGACCAGTTAACTGGTGTAGCTCACTCGAAATTAACAATAACAGCAGTTACAACTTAATAACACATTACAAATTAAACGATTGGGAAAAATACGTGTGATATGACATCATCAACTCAGCGAGTCATGTGCCAACCTTTTTGCCAACATAACAAGTTGCTAACTCACAGAGGCGTACACGTGAATCTTCAAAGTCAGGAAATAATTTTTCTGTGACCCCATGAATGCACTGTTATCCTTTAATCTTCCCTTTCTCCTGTTGCCAATTAAAAGGAATTTTGTTAAGACATTCCTAAGTAGGAGGTCTCGTTCAATAAAGGTGGAATTTTGAATATCATTGATTTTACCAGCCATGTTTGGACAAACTCTACAGCATTCGACAGATGCCAAAGCCTCATTAGCGTTCCACATGAGTCTTGTTCTTCCCTTTTCTAATCAGTATTCATGAAAAAATTAAAATAATTAAAAAGAATATGTAACTTTAGTGCATGAAATGGAGAACCAGACTTCTCTGCTTCATAATGAGAAATAATGAGGAACCATACAGCAAACATGAACTTCTTCAGGTAAACCACCCAGTAACCAACAGTAGATGACTTCAACAAATACTCAGAACAGTGAGCAGTAAAGGCTACACAGCAGCCAGCGCTCATTTTCAACACAACATATAAACCCAACAACATAACCACACAAACCCAACCACACACTGAGATGTCAGTGTTTATAGAGTAAATTACTGTGGTGAGTGTGGCCTACAGCTGTAGCACAACCAGTAAAACTGCTGCTTATTTACAGAAGTGACCTGAGAGGTCCAAGTACTTTCTGCTTCATTCCACTCTGTTACTCGTTTTTTCTGACCACTGTTGTCCTGTATAGCAACAATACCAGAAAGACAAGAATGATGCAGGAAAGAGAGTAAGTACAACATGCGATAAAGAAAACAGGTAAAGAAAATTAAACAGTAAGGACAGCCAAGCAGACAGTGTGGGGGCAGGTTAAATCAGAAGAATACGTTATTGTTTTCAGTCTTTTTAGGAAATCAGTTTTTACTGCTTGGCTGCTCTGCTGCTGCAGTCTGAATCAAAGGCTGTCTCACAGAGGAAAGACCTGTCATGTGCTGCACCCATTCCTTCCTCAGCAAACTCAAACATCCATGCAATCCTGAAGACAAAGGTTCCTCACATTTATAAAAGTGTTTGTCTGTTAAAAAAAAAGAGTTTAAAAATACCAACCTTCACTCAGGAGCAAAAATGTGTCTTTAAACTTAAAACACAAATAATGTGACATTTATCAAGATGATCTTTTTATATCAACTGATACAAATCTTTTTGTCTTGATATGATTTGGTCATATCCCCCAGCCCTTTTTGATCTTTAAGGATGATCTGGATTATACATATGCACATGGAATATTGCTAACCGTAAAAGATTCATATTATATTTCCAATTTCCAAATTAAATGTCCGTAGGTGTAGTGTGAGTGTGAATGGTTGATTGTCTCTGTATGTTGGCCTTGTGATATACAGGCGACCTGTCCAGGGTTTAGCCCGCCTCACAACCAATGTCAGCTGCATGTTATCGGCTCCAGCCCTCCCACCCTAACCACCCTCAAGGATAAGCAGGATAGATAATGGATGGATGTCTTATTTCTCACAGAGGAACTTTCTCTGAAAAAAAAATTCTTCCTCTTTGGTTTTTAAATTATGCTCCCATCAATCACCTTGATATCTACACCAAAGAGTAAGCAAAAGCATTATCCAGATATTACAACATGTTTCTAAAATTAAATATTGAATGCACTGCACCATCATTGAACACAAAGTCTGGCAGAAAATATTTGAAATCATTGACTATGAGTTGACTGGCATGTGTGCCCTCAGGAGACTCCAGCGCTCTTAAGAAAGATGTCTGCAGCATGCACTGGGATCAAGCCATGGGCTGTATGCATTACAGAGTAAGCCTCGAGGCATACATATAGTCCGGAAAGGTTTCCGACGGCAAACATGTTAGGCACTGTGATGGCTGCCAAGTAACTTGTAATTCACCCCTCATTCATTTCCAGCACTTCTTACCCTGTCCAGGGCTTCTCGGGCAACTCTAAGTCTCATTCCAATTAATTTCAATCCTCTGGGCTTTCGTAACTTATTGTCATGCCAGTGTAGAGTTGTCACTTATCACGACATGGTACACAGGCACAGTTGTCCGTGGATTGGCACATTTCTTAAAGCCAAAATGAGCCACTTTCTGAACGTTATCGCTGCAGCCGAGTTTCTTCCTGAAGGTTGTTGTTGAAGCCTGCTGTGTGTTTGCATCAGCCACTGCTGCACAGTAAAATACCACTGAGCCTACACTTGATTTTAATGTGTGAAAATGACATCATGCATCATGTTAATGCTTTGGCTCTGTTCTGAACAGACTCATTTGCATTATCAGGCAGTCCTGGTACACAGAGAGCATCTCATGTGAAAACACAGCATGCTGGTTTCACATTAAATAATAATGATTTATATGAATTCACCTATAGACACGATACATTTGTTTCACCATACTGAGCCTTAGCCTGATGACTGCATGCTCCTACTTCTTTCCTTTTTACCACATGGATTCTTCATGATCTACAGATAACCAGCAATGTCTGTATTTTGTAGGTTTTCCATGCAAACGCCATAGACTTGGACGCATATGTTTAAGACTGAGTCAGGGAAATGTTGAGTAGAACTTTTGAAGCTGTAAATTGTGTTGTTGTTTTTGGACTTCACTATATTGTCAGTTGTTCATGTTATTTCAGTGAGTGACACTACCAGGATAACATCTAGCAGCAAATTAATCAAACATTAACCAAATCAGCTCGGATAAATTGATTACAAAAATGTCATCATATCAACAGTGTGATGCTGTTGAAGAAATACAAAAAAATGTCTTAAAGAAAGTCATCCTGTAAAAGTATCAAGTATCGTATAAGGGCTATTATCCATCTATTCTCTAGATAACAGGCTCTCAATCTGATGCTTCTCTCACACACTCTCACACACACACACCAACACAAAATCCCTTAGGTTGTAAAACTACAATTATCTCCCTCTCCAGGATGACTGTAGGTCAAATGCTTCAGCCAATTATCTGTGTGTGTGTGTTTGTGAGTGTGCTTTTGTGTGTGCGTGAGTGTGCTCTTGTGTTCACACATGTCTAAATGCTTACACGCTAAAATCATACCAACAAAAGCTTGTGCATTTATATGCTACATATGTGCTGCTGCATGTTTAAGTGACTAGGTTGTAATGATAATGGTGTTTTTATGGCAAAAATAGTGTTTAATCAATAGTCATTCTAATAATGACAACATAGCTATTACAGCTGTGTTTAAGTGTGTGTGTGTCTCTGTAGATAATTTTGTATGCAACACAATGGTTGTGTGGTTGTTCTTCCGGTGTATGTTCCGGAAATTATAATGGGACTCTTTTTATATATTACTACTGTGGCAACCATAAGTAACACACACACAGTACCAGTTCACACTCTGCCGTCAATAAAAGACAGAGGGGAACGTATGCATGACAAAACACATCCGTGATCTGTTTCCTTCTGTGATATCACAGAAATGGAGTGAAATAAAAGAATAAAACTGAAAATGAGAGGATGATACTAATAATCAACAGGAAACGAGGGGTTATGAATGTTTCCCTGAGTATCAAAAATGCAAATCTTTGCTGTGGCTTTGACAGTCACCTAGATGAACACTCTGGGACATTTTAGACTGGCAATTCTCTCCACCACCACCATGGAAAAAAACGATGGAATATTTTGTGGAAGTAAGAATCAATACTAAGGCACACTGAAGCTGTTCTGACAGCTCAAGGTGGTCCAACACTTTACTGAGACACTTCGTGTAGGTTTTTCCATTTATTTATCACCCGTTTGCAACTGAAAACCTGCTGAAATGCCCAAATCTCAATTTGTTGCAGAAGCTAAAGCACCGAGGCAACTCGACAATCTGACACACTAATGAAATAAACTAGTGGCAGTGCTCAGAGTTATACTCTGGTGTTGAACAAAATGTTTAAAAGATACATTGCAGAGGCCTGAGCAGGTGTAAAATCAGTGGTTTATCTCGTACTGTAAAAACCTAAGCACCATAACTTGGCTTTTAAAATACAGAATAGTAAGGATCATTTCCAACAACAGATTCCCAGAGGCCAAACTTTATGTTTCTACTAACAATACCTGTATGCCAATGGAAACTTAAATTATTATATTAATATAAGAGATTAGTGTGATCTATAAAGTGACTTTTATGATACACAATTATCTCAAGCTTTTAAGGAAATCTCATAAGAAACAGTAAACACAGAATGAACCCACAGCGTCTCTGTCATCTACAGCATGTTACGTCTCTATAAAAGCCTTCTTAAATCCTCTCTCTCTACACTCACACTCTCTGTGAGAACTGAGCTCATTACATTGAGACATAAAATCAAGGATTTAGCATAACAGTGAATGGTGTGAAGATGAAACGGCTCATCATAAAGAAAAGAGAATTAAATCTAAAAAATGCTACATCATTCAGCCATGAATAAATATCTTTTAATGACACTAAGTTCTCCCCTTTCACTGTCTGCTGGAGCGTGTGCACCATTTGTGTGACCATAGATTTCTGCACTGCAACCTGTGTAGACTGTGTGTGTCCATGCACATTTCACATGCACCTGTGTGTGTTTGTGCTTAAGGAAAGCAGTTATTTCTGCATGGTTGTGTGAATTTGACATGTGAAGAGGTGTAATGCAATCTGCTTTTGATTTCAAACCCTTGTTTGTTTCTCACAGTAATAAAGTAATGCCTTGGGCTATAGGTGTATGTATATATAGTTTATGAGTGTGTTTGTGTGTGTACACCGTAGTGATAAAGTACTGCCTTGGCCAATGAAAATTACCCTCATCCATCTCCTGCACGCACGCACCCACGCACGCACGCAAGATAGACAACAGAACTATGATAGGCTCATATCATTTAAACTGACCTGAGTGCAGCAGTATATATTAAAAGCCATTAAATTATTACATAAAACATGTGTCAAATAAAATAACTAGTCATAATTTCATAATAAAGGTGGTGTTAACAATGTTCAGTGGAGTGATGAACAAAAGGCTCAACTTTGAGCCAGTTTACTGGATTGCCTTCACCCATAGGCAATTCACCCACACATTCACCCTCTAATTAACAACAATCAACAAAGTGATTAATTAATGATCAATTAATCGTTGCAGCTCTAATCATTTTCTTCTCAAGGTCAATTCAATAACAAACCTGCTGTGGGTCATACAGCACAAAGGGTTGGAACTGACAAGGCAGAGAAGGACGAGTACATTATGACAAAACTATAATTGGTTAACTAGTCCTTAATTTTGTCATCGAGGGCGTCGACTATTCAGCTCTATCAGCAAATTCTTATGTTTAAACTTAATGTTTTACACATTTAACAGTTCCATTAAATTGTCCTCAAATGTCCCTAAAAGTCATGAAGACGATAAAATACTTTTTCAGCTGCACTATATAGATGAAAATGCCTTTATAGTTGTTTAACTAAGGAGCTAAACTAAAGTTCATTACTCGTTCACTGTGTGTTGTCTATGGAAACACTGGCCCATCTATTATTCATATCATTCAATAATTAATTAATTTATCCCCATTTATTTATTAAACTCTGTAGAACAAATACAACAAATAGAACTAACCTCTTACTGATTGTTACCATGGGAGCGGGGGTGTCAGCACAAAACAAACAAACACACACACACACACACACGCACACTAAGTAGTTAATTAGTGAAACTTCATGGCTGATATTTTTATCTCAGGAACAAACCATGAGCCCCAGGGGCAGAGAAGAGAGTTGGGGTAGACAGAAAATATAACAAAAAGAAAGACGAAGAGGGGGAAGAAGAAAGTGGTGACTGATGATGAGAGCGAGCAGGGAGAGAATAGATATCGACCAAGACAAACAGAAAAGGAACAAGAATCAAGGACGTGTAGAGATCGTTAAAGAGTGAAAACATTAGATTATAATAAAAAGGAGAAAAGGAAGAAGAAAGGTGAAACATTGGAGTTCAGTATCTGAACCCCAGTGTTCTGATTCAGGTCCTGCTAAGACCAACAGTCCAAATCTATTTTCTAGCACATTGAGATTGATTTAAAAATGTCTGGACATCAAGAAATCAGATCAGAACTAATTTGGAGCTGTTTAAAAAAAGGATATTCCAATCGGACCAGTAACCACAACAGAGGTGTTTCAGACTGGACATTCTGGCTACATCTTGATTTCGAAGTGTTTTTTGGGTCGCTTGCAATGTCATTAAACCCAGGGAGACAGTGAATGGCTACTGATGCTTACATTGTAACTACAGCAGCTCATAGGTTGTGGATGTCTGGACAAATCAAATCTGATCATTTAATAACATGAACAGTCTATGCTGAAGATCTGATTTGACAAACAAATCTGATTTACCTGCAGTCTGAGAAAGGTTCAAGCCTTTGGACTTGAGTAGTTTTTTTGGGATAGTTCAAACTTTTGGACCAAGTGCAAGAAGTTCACACAGCATTAATCAATAGAAGAAGAAGAAGAAGAAGAAGAAGAAGAAGAAGAAGAAGAAGAAGAAGAAGTTGTGCAGTCTTCAGCTTTGACGATATAATGTTTAAACAGCAAGGACGTTCATTTGGCACATTCGAACGAGTGTCAATCACTGAGCCTGCAGTTGGTGATGATGGCAACACCATGATGATATTACAGTGACAAAAAAAAATCAAATGAACAGATTGATTCATTTTATCCATTCAAATAGAGAGAGCACTACAAGCCTATTGCAGACAGAGGCCGATCACAAACCGACCAATGTGAAGTATAGGTAGACACAGCCCATGTAGGTGAAGACAGTTGTACATATTTTCCACATATCATATACAAAATACTTAACTGTGCTCTCTAAACTGCAAAGTGAAACCAAACCAACTGGATCAAACAGAAACAATATGAAGCTTTGTTCTAGGTCCTTTTTCCTATTCTTATAAACCCTGTGACCTTTCCACCCTCAGTAACACAAATGCACACAGTCACACATCCTGTCAAAGGGTGTGTAGCAGCTCACACAGAAAAGCTCAGTGGAATTTACTCTTTTCTTGAGATCAGTGAACAAATGAGTCACGGCTTCGACCCAAACCCAGAAGAAAGTGATGTAGCTGTTCTCCTGCTCTCTGCCACAGACTGAGCACAGCGAGCTGGATATCCATCACATGAGTCTCTTTCTGACAGGAAAATCCACCAGCTTCATCTATCACCTGGATTTTGGCTGCGCGAATTCAGGAGGAAAAAGTTCCACGTTGACTGTTGTCATATGTAACAGTGCGATAACAGATGGAGGGACATATCCAGTGTGACGTTTGGCTTCTGACAAACAAGAGGCAGCTATACGTGAATGTAACTCTTTTGTATTCTTTCTTTTTTGTATTCTCTTCGAAACTAAACTCAGTGGAAACAAGATGAACTAAATATGACTAAATATGAACTAAACTTAAATGGAGTGTTTATCTCAGGAATGAAGCTGAAAGCTCAGCACCACTGCAATATGCAATGTGACAAACATCAGATGCTCTTAGCTCCAAAACCAAGCGTTGCACTGCAGCAAGCAAAAAGGACCAAGACCAATAAGAGGAAAACAAAAGTGTGTTTCTTGGTGGCAAGGCTGGAAATAGGTAATGGCACAAAGTGTTGCAGGGGGTGACACAGGGAAAATAGTAAAGGCAACCATTTTAAAATATGTTATGCTGGGTTCCAAAAAATACATAATCTTGTTATTCTACACATTGGGTTAATGGGAATATACAATAAGTCAGCAAAGTAGTTCAAGAGAAACAGGCATTGCTAGAGAGAGAGATGAGTGAGACACGTAGAAAGTAAGAAAAGAAAGCGATAAAAAGATGGAGAAACAGGAAGTGAGGGGAAAAGAGAAAGCATGAACACACATGAACACACACACACACACACACACACACACACACACACACACACACACACACACACACACACACACACACACACACACACACACACACACACACACACACACACACACACACACACACACACACACACACACACACACACACACACACACACACACACACACACACACACACACACACACACACACACACACACACACACACACACACACACACACACACACACACACACACACACACACACACACACACACACACACACACACACACACACACACACACACACACACACACACACACCTGCAGGGAGGGTCAACCAATACGTTTAGCTTGGGGTGGTCAGACAAATAACCCTTCATTCTCAGCATCAGTGTCACAGCTTCCATCCTCTTTCTGAAAATAAGACCATTCATCTCACTGTGTGTGTATCTGCTGTTTTGTCTCAACATAATGTCAGTACCTGACAGTTGGTGGAGGCCTCACAGGATTCAACTCCGACATTTTACTTTAGAACATGTAGAAGGAAGTGGTTTAGGCTCTTCTATTCAAAGGTAAAACAGAAATTAAGGTAAACTGATTATTTATAACGGACTGTTAGTTGTTATGGTTTTGGCAATTTTTTTGCAGCATAGCACACATCATATAGACTCTACAGATATAAGACAAGGAAAGGCTTGTCAGCACAGGAGCAACCAGTGTGTGTGAGCATGTGTGTGTGGGTTGTGCATTGTGCTGGAAGAGCATTTTTCTGCTCAGTGGAGCTCACAATCACCAGCTGTACATATGAGGGCCAATTTCGGTTCATTACCATCATTGTGAGGACATTTTCCTCACAATGATAAGGTAAAGGTACAGGTAAGGGGCTAGAGAATGCATTATGCCAATCGGTGTCCTCACAACTATAGAGAGACAAGTGTCTGCGCTTCACTGAGTTATTGATTCATAGATCCCCTAAAGGAATAGGATATTAATGGTGACCTCTGCAGTGGTGGATGAAGGGATATGCACCAAGAAAAGAGAGCAAACAGGCAGAGCAAGGAGCTATAGCAAGACAGATGATGGGAGGTTCACACTGGACTCACATAGACGTGTTGCCGCTTCAACCGAAACGCTGCTCATTCACTTTGAATGCGTTGTTGAACTGCATTGTGGTTCCTTTGTGTTACGCCGTTTGCCGTAAACACTCAAGCGCAGAAGCAGCTGGTACCTGGTGTGTGTTTTTCTGGATATGGTTTCCTCTGAAACTTCTGTTTAGCATTAAATAGCATGAAACTCATTGTTGACAATTTAGCACCACATGTTGTGCCGTGAACGCTTTAACGCTTAACACCGTTAGACTACGTTAGACAAACACACAGGAACACACAAACACACCTAGTATTTACAATTGAAATGCCAATGTTCTTATAAAGAACACCATTTATTCTCCAGACTGTAGAGTCTCCGTTCTCACACACAACATGCTCACTTTACTGCAGTGGCTGAAATTTAAATTGGGACCATACGGGCTCTGACAGTTTGGAACAGGAAATGATGCTGACAATTACAATTACAGGTCACAGCTTCAGGTATCATTATATGCAACAGCACAAGAAAATTCTCCACATTTCATCAGAATTGCAGACAACACCACAGTAAGGAACGGACAGAACTAATGAGAGCGGGTGGGGGAAGAGAGAGAAAACTTTGCCTGCTGCATTCTGCCCAAATAGAATTTCAAATATCATCAAAGCAGGATAAAAAGTAGTAGTAGTAAATTAATGCACCAGTGGTAGAAATTCCTTGTACAAGTGTGAAAAGGAATACTCCCTCTTCCACTCCCTCCATGCCTGTCACATTCCTCTTTCTTTCTCCACAAAATTTTCCCTTCATCTTCCCTTCTCCTCTCTCTTCATCCCATCCCCCTTCCCTCTTCTCATTGCCCATTCCTTTAGTGTGGTGGTAAAACCATCTGATGGTACAACCATAGCATGATGAAAGGATGAGAGCGTGAAAGGGAAGGTTGGGGGAGTGGAAGGGGTGAAGTGAATAAAAAGGGTGTGGTGAGCGGAGATTGGGATGTGGAATAAAAGATCAAAAACCTCTAATCTCAGGGATGTCAGATAAGTGGAGGGAAACCCACCAAAAGAAAGAGAGAAAGAGGTGTATTTTCTCACACTGATGCTTACAGACTTAAAGAATTTCAAAAAATCCCAGATAACAGATAAATCATATAACATTTCAATCAGAACTGAGGCAGGGGGAAGATGATTGAACTGTTTGTCTTCGATCTATCTTACTTTAAGAAGAAACTACGGTTTGGGGAATTGATGAATCTCACTGTTGTACAGTTGCATGTTTAAAATGTTCTTAATTTACCCAAGCAGAGGTTGATGTGGTTCGCTGCACATCTGTTACAGCTGAAAATAGAACACAGCAGTTTCAGGTCAACAAGGTGGAATATTTGTCAGAGATTGTGTCATCTTTTTCGGGGATAAATATTTGTTTATTGTGCAATGTTGTTTTCTTATTCTACCCATTCGCCATTCTTCCTATTCTTCCTCTATTCCTCAACCTCCTCTTCTCGTCCTATCCTGTTCTTCTGCACTCTTTTTTCTCATCCCTGGCAGAAATAGTCTCTGTGTTCTCTCACCTGTGAAACTAGGAGATGTCCTTGACTTGCAAGGACATTACTGCACTGTGTGCTTTGTGTGTGTGTATGTGTGTGTGTGTATTCAGTCCAAGGCAGTATAATTTATTAACAGTAGCCCTACAGTACACCCTTGTTGCCATCTGTCATGCCACTCGTACTGTCTTAGACCAGTCTGTCAATATCAGTGTGATTATATCAATGCCATTATGTGACATCTTTGCCATGTGTTAAAATTGGATTACATGTTGCCTGAAGCTAATGACATTTATTTGACTGATGAATGCACCCAAATACTCACAACCAATCCAATACAACACACGCGCGTGCACGCAAACACACACACACGCAGTCACGTTCACACGCGCTGTAATGCTGACCGTTCATCAACCTATCATGTTCTTTAATGACAAAGTGACTGCTGATACATCAGTGCACATTGTACACTAATGGACATTTTCTCATTATTAGAAGATATTTTTAAGTAAAACTTGTTTTTCACCGTCACAACATCCCTGGGAGCTGTCAATATTTGCAATTTGTTTTTCCTCTCAAGCTATTTGCAAACTTATTTTTCACATCTTAAAGTTGAATGTAGAAAGTTGAGTGTGTAGAATGTAGTGACATAAAGTTGCATTTGGCAGCTGAACACCCCTCACCTCACCCTCACCTTCCAAACATCAAAGAGAACCTGTGGTAACCTTCAGTTTTATAAATATAAAAATATAAAGAATTTCAATATAAAGGGCCTATTTTAGGGTAAATTAAACAGCAATTTGTATAATTAAGATGAAACACACTTGTGAAAACATCACTGGGATTAGTTTTATATTAACTAAATCATACACAATCCTTTAAGTCTTACAATTGGTCACTGTCCAAACATTGTTCTCTAACCTTATCTAGAAAATGATTAAGATTACTCCACAAAACCAATTTTCATCTTTAGCTGAAGCGGTTTCTGTATTAAAGTAAGGTCTGCCTCATCTGTCACTCTTGAGTCTCTAAGACTTCAGAGGACATTACATTTTAAAAATATATCACATGGACATTTAATTAATTATATTATGGGGACTTGGTCTCCATGATGTGACTTTGTAAATAGATTTAGGTCCACAATACATGAGTTGTATCTAGACACACAAACACACACACATCAAGAGTCTATCAGCATATGCACACACACACATACATATATTGCAGACTTAGTGGCTTTGCAGTAGGAGTCAATTAAAAGAGCTTCACATTGTAATTACACTATGTCAGATATACTGGCCCACTGGGACCTGGGTGTATCTATGTTTGTCCTTCCTCCTTATGTCTTCTTCCACTCCCACTCTTTAACTGTCTCTTCATCTCCACCTGGGCATGTTTTGAGGAGGAGCTCATTTAATCATAGATCCCCTTTCATCTCGCTCAAAAAAGAGGTCAAACACAGAGATAGTTGTTTGCTATTATGCTTTTAAGTGAGGTTGGATGTAAATGTAATGTGTATAATATCAATGGACAGTGCTTAATTTTAGAAATGCATTCTATCTACCCATTGTAGTGATATTTAAATTTAAATCAATGTGCTCCTCCCCTTCCATATTTGTATCATCCTCGTTCTCACCCTGTTTGCTTGGGGTCAGAAAAAGTGATGGAACTTTTAAATCTGCTCTGCCAGATTCTATCAATATAAAAATACAATTTCATACCAAAGCACATCCGTACACAAGGACACTTTTTGAGACCTGAAAGACACATGTTAAATATCTAGGCTTTTAAAATCCAGTTTCTGAACAACCTGATGTGTTGTTCAGAAACTGGATTTTGATAATTAGGTGTCCTTAGGACTGAACAAAAGCTTCAGTAGAGTATCTAAGATAAAGAGCATAGCCCATTCCACCATTGAGGAAACACTAACGAGAACATTCCGGACTTTAATTGCCTTGTTTGCATGGATGTAAATGCTAGATGGCATTCCTTTGAGAAACTCAGTGTCCGAGAAGGAGCCTATGACTGAGTTCAGGTATTGGCGGAGTGACATGCCCTTTTAGGCTGATTGAAGACCAGATGTGTTAATGTACCCTGGACCACCTATAAGCGTTTATGTGTATGAAGGGAGGCCCACTAGAAAGGTGAAATATTACCATGGCCTGTATCCAGAATTCGGTAGCATACTGAATCAGCAAAAGGTCAAATTTTTCTAATGTTGTATGGTGCAAAAAGGAATAATAGCACTATCAGAGGGGGTTTGCAGGTCATCAAACATGACACCGATGACCTTGGTTAAGATGAGAGATGAAGGAAAATTCTGACGTTGATATTTAGCTGGAGATTGATTGGCTGGGATAACTAAGAGCCCTGTCTTAATAGGATTTTGTTGAACTTGGTGCTCCCTCATTCATGTAGATATGTCTAAGAGATAATCAGACATTGACTTAGACACTGTGTAGTTGTCTTCCATGAATAACAGTTGCAGGGCATCATCTGAATAGCAGTGTCAATAGAAGCCGTGAAAGTGGATAATATACCCAGGGATGTAGTTTATAGTGCAAAGTGAAGGGACCTAGGACTGAGTATTGGGCCACAGCTGTGGGGAGCGGGTGGGACACATTGAAGGAATACACAGTTACATTTGATGAAAGCACTTGGCCCAAGATGCCAATATCAGAGGACACAACTAGCAGGATGCAGTGGCTCACTATATCAAAGGTTGCTGATAGGTCCAGCAAGATAAGAACTGCAGACTGAGCTGCCTTCAGGCTTCTTTTCACAGATAACAGAGCTGTTACAGTTGAGTGGCTACTCACAAATCCTCACTGATCTGGAATCAGGTTCAGGGAGGGAGGAACTCTGAGAACATTTTGAAAACTGCCCCTTTGATAGCCTAAGATAAAAATGGAAGCAACAAGGCCCATCAACATTTTCCTGGACATAGGGCTGTGACAGTAACCGTGTCACCGCGGTCATGTGATCCCCTACCGTGGGATTGAGCTCATTACCATCATAACTGCAGACAATGTTACTGAGCCCCAGGGAGCCATGCACAGCTCCCCTGCCCCAGGCAGAGTGAACGGAGCAGGGGCTCGAACACATGGATCCACGGACAGCTTCACTGCCTGAACTTAAGTGTGCACATCCCAGCCAGACTGACACCAACCCTGGGGCAGACAACCAGGTAGCCTTGCACAGCTCCACTAAGTCTTCTTACAGTGTTAATTTTAGATTTTTTCACTCATGTTTGGAATTTTTCTCATTCAATGCTCCTTTCTGTGTGCACTGCCAACAGAATTGAATACCCCAAGCTGTGACGGGAAGAAGAAATCCATAGTGTCACAGCCCTAGCTTGACATCTTCAACCACAGGTGCATGTATCCTTCATTTCACAGTGTTAATACAAAGTGACATTTACATTGTCATGATACATTTTTAATCGGTTGCTTGGGTATAATTTTGAACTGAAGGTGTGGATGTACTTGATGCTTCGAATGTTGTACTGTCAATAACAAAAAAAAATTAATCTTTGCATTTCACAATTGTTGATTCAAGAGAATAATTTACTTATTTGTGTATAAGAGAGACTTCAACATATCCAGAGTTAATAGGCTCTGGTTTAACGATCTAAGTGAATGGTCTAAAGTGCACAGAGCTAGTGCATTAAGGGCGTGTCCTAGTTAAATGGCAAAAAATGAGTGACTGGTTCAAGAGGGTTGTATTTACTCTCAGACTACAAACCAATAAAACAGGGCCATATCCCATTCCTTTTAAAAGGAGCTAGCACTTGGCAGTTTACCGAACTGCTACATGCACCTGGCAGATTTGCCAGATAGTGAGATAGAACAATTCTCTGCAGTAGAAATGGATCAGCACATGAACACGGTGACAGTGTGCAAGGAGACCAGCTGCGTGTTTAACAAGCCAAGTAGATGCACATTGTACATCTGCCTATGTAGGAGCATATTACCATCATGATAATGCACCACTGACTTCACACAGGTTTACTGTACATAGATCCATTGCTTTACAACAACTTGAGGTAACCATGCAACAAAATGACTTAGGGTGCTCAGATGGGTGTATTTTGGTTTTAAACAATGTGGACGCTGTAGAAGAAAATAATTGTTTAATAAATCTGAAACTCGCAAAGATACATCGCTTTGTACTTAGTGCTGGGTGAAAGACAGGGCCCAGAGTGTCATGGTTAACAGTCCCTCTTTATCGCCATGGTAACACTAGCCCCTGGGAGATGGGAGAGGAGCGAAGAAGAGAGGTGGGACTTACAAGAGCCAGTGTGTGTGTGTGTGTGTGTGTGCGTGTGTGTGTGTGTGTGTGTGTGTGTGTGTGTGTGTGTGTGTGTGTGTGTGTGTGTGTGTGTGTGTATTATAGTTAGTAACTAAAAAAAAATTGTTACAGTCACACAAACAGGTGTAATAATTGTATTACGCAGTACAGTGGTAGACACACATTTGTTTTAAATAGTAAATATCCAAAAATCATTGGTCTGGTTTAAGTGGAGAGGAGAAAGAGGAGAAAAGACGAAAGGAGAAAAGACGAGAGGAGGGGGTGGGGGGAGAGGAGGGACAGAGGGCAGTGAGCAGTAAGGATGACACATTGTTTGACATTACAGAAAACCGCAAACGTGTGCAGATTCTATAAGATTCCACACTATAGCTGTGTGTGTGTGTGTGTGTGTATGTGTCTCAAAAATCAATATAATTAGCATCAGGAATAGTTTGATAGTTGCCACCTTGCAAAGCGATAAAGAGCTTTCATAACCACACTTTTATCATTATGTTCACTATTAAGCTACGGCCAGAAGCATGATAGCTTCGCTTGGCATGAAAAAAACGAGAGGAACAGGTATAGCCAGCATGCGTCTGTCGAAAGGTCAGTTATTACCATGCGTTAACAAGGCTGCAGCGGCTATCTGGAGTCTTGTTGTCACCATGAGGTCACCAGGCAACAGCTAGCAACAGCTCTCTGTCAAGAAGGCCCACGAATCCAGAATTTTTTACATAACTGAATTAGTAAATTTCAGAGCTGCAGAGTATTTTTTGCTAATGTGCTTAATGTGCTAATGTGTTCACTGTTTCCAGTCTTTATGCTAAGGTACATTTGCATATAAACGTGAGAATGGTATCGATTTTCTCATCCAACTCTCCCATCAGCACAAAAGTAAAGAAACCTCTTTTCCTAAACTATAACCTTTTTAGAAGTTGTACCGATGTACCATGTAAGTGGATTAATCATTTGAGAAAGTATATGGTAAACACTTGTGTTGTATAATTAATATACTTTTTTAAAACAGCTTTTATAATTGTTATATTATTGATATATTTTGCAATAACTATGTATTTGGACAGAAATGTATTGTAAAGAACATTTACTCAAGCCAGTAAGTATATTGTTTGGGTTTTGTGTCTTTGTCAATATAGAGATGAGAGTGTGTGTGTGTGTGTGTGTGTGTGTGTGTGTTTGTCTGTGTGTGTCACTCAGTCTTAATGGTGGTTCTAATGAGTTGCTGGTATTTAACAAGAGGAAGCACAGCATGCAGGCCCATTAACAAGGAGAGAGCTGAAACCATAACTACAAAATACAACTGGGCTCTCATCTCCGCAGCCACTGCAGGACAACAAATTAAAAACAGACAAGCAGATATACATTTATTTGCTGGCAGGTGACTCTAAAAATAAGCGGCTGCAGCAAAAGGGCGCTTTGGGTTTCTATTTTTTTAAGCACATTTGCACTTTAAAAGATGACAAAAAAACACAAATGTCACAGGCACACGCAGACGACTTGAAAGTCTGCAAGGTGCGTCATATTGTCCCTGAATAGAACTGACGGTTTTGTGCTTGGCTGTGGTTTAAGAAGAGGAGACAGGGAGAGGGAAATGAGAGACAGATGAGAGGGAGAGCGAGGGAATGGACCCTGAGGAAACTCATTTATATTCAGGATGGAAATAAAAGGATTGATGGTTAAGCATTCTTCAGCTGGATACTTTACAGGCTCCTGTGTCTTTCTTTCACGAGACGCTGTTCACGGAAGTTTTACATAACTCGTTAATGACGTGCAGAGAAAGAAAGATGAAGCGCGACGGAGGCTGGGTGAGTGGGTGGATGATACTTGAACTTGTGACAGTACTTGAACCTGGGCACCTCAACTTCAGTTCACCGAGAAACATTTGAAACTTATTTCATGAACCGAAACACTGATTTCAAACCAGCTAAGACTTTCTCAAGATGATTATCTTCTGTCCTTGTAGAGGGATAAGCAAAACAATATATAATTCTAAATATCACAAATTTTATTTGCATTTGACAAATATGATTTGATATTGCAGACAGCACTGATACTTCAATCAGATGGTTTAGCTAATGTGTGCAGAAGATTTTCAGCTATTAAGTGTGTCTGAAAAGCTTGCCCCTCCTTATCAAGCTAATTAACTGTAAACACTGAAGATATGTGTTCTAGTGTGTTGAACTGTTTCGCCCACACACTCATAACCAGGCTCCACTAACAGATTTTAAGAGACTACAGGTCTTTCGTTTCAGCTTGTACTACTAAACAACCTTATCTTTGGAAATGCACAATCAACACAAACAAAATCAAAACCAACAGAGTGGAAGTTGTTTTTCATTTTCTGTCACAGGGATCATATTTCATGGAACACTTGGTTAATTGCCTAGAGTTCTAGAAATTATCTACAACACCAACGGTTATTACAAACAGCCCCAATATTATTATAAAACATTGAAGAGAGTGTTGGACTCAGTATCACGAAAAAGTGCCGCCAACATAAGTATAAATGGAAATCTGAGGACTAAACAGTACTAAATATTTCATCTTTCTTCTCCTCTTAGATCAAACCTTTTTATTCACCAACTGCTGGGAGGAACTTTTACTTAAAAGATATATCTTAAACTTCTGTGACTGTGCAGGATGCAAAGGGTTACACCGTCTTTTCTACTCACTTAAAAATTACAAGAGTAACTTCTCCCACCAGAGTTTTAGATCCCACAGACACATTTACTAGACTGCAGTGTGCAGAACCATAGTTTAGGCTCAATATTGACTTTAAAAAAAGTATGCTTTTTCAACATCATAGAGCCCTGCACAAAACTAACATCTACATTCTACTTTCTTTGAGCCAAGTAACCTACAACAGTCAAATGTATAAATGCAGTAAAAGTATGCTGCCTCTATCCTCTGGACTGATGGGTATCCAGCACAGTGAACTGTACACACTGTTTCTGCTCTTGTTTGGAGTTGTAACCATAATACAGGCTGAAGCATGATCCCAGTAATCATACAAGTAAGACTGTTAACAAACATACATACACAGGAAATAACTAATCTCAGTTAACACCCATACATCCAGGTTAGTTAGCCATGGTGTGTGTGTGGGCTTTCCAAAAAGACTAGAAATCTGTGCAAAGCACAATGAGGATAGCTGTACATTTATACATATTTCATATATTGATATATACTGTAGATATAAAAAAACACATATGTCTCTGCACAGTAAACCCCAAAATAAGCCCAGGGTAATACAACATTAGCAAGGAGACAATAAGTCGTCAGTACCAAAATACAGGCTGTGCAATATAACAAATACGTGTGGGTATCAGTGGCAGACTGGCCATCTGGAGTACCTGCACTTTTCCCGATGGGCCACTTGAGCTGTAGTGAAAAGATTAAAAACTGTCTCATGCTGTGTGATCTTGCATTAGTTTGGCCTGCCATCCTCAGACAGGTGTGTGTGTGTGTGTGTGTGTGTGTGTGTGTGTGTGTGTGTGTGTGTGTGTGTGTGTGTGTGTGTGTGTGTGTGTGTGTGTGTGTCCATGTGTGTGTGTGTGTGTCCATGAGTGCAGTAGAGATATAAATTAGAGGTCGACTTGAACCCTCTCGCCAGAATAACACTTTGAAGATATATTCATGGAATAGAATAATAAAAGGTGTGTTGCACATTCATGGCAGCACCCTGACCGAGTGTCACCGCTCCACCCCCTTCCTGTCTCGTAAAGAATAAGTGACATGTCATTGGTCTTTAACAGTTGTTTAGATATCAGGAGTTAATCACATGCACCCAGATATTTTTAGCAAATGAGCCTTCAAATGATCGGATAGGACCATTGACCCATAAATGTGCAAAGTGCACTCGGAGATGACCAACACAGGTACAGTCATCTCTGTATTAATGATGTCATACCATAAAAACCTCATCACACTCAGTTTATAGCTGTCCTATATAGAGTTAATTTTCATTTAAAATAAACTATCTCAGGTGAACAATGAAATTACTTTGACTCAGTGAACGGAGCCTCCACGTAAATCTATCAGTCCACACGTGGCTGGTTGATTCATTGCAGCCATCAACCAATTCAATTTGCGATTAAATTAAAAAAAACTTTCTATCAGAGTTGGAATCATGTAGATGTACAACACATATCGTTGAAGCTCAATTTTACAATAATTTATTACAAATTGTATCTATTGTATTTTTTTTACATTGATTTATTTTCCTTACAGTAGTTGAGAAAAATAATGTGAACAGTTTCTGTAACAGAGCTGTTTTAATAGATGGTTCAAGTTACAGTCCCTCATCTCTCCCTGTTAATAGTGTAATTTCAGTTCCTTGCCATTGGGCAGCAACACAGACACAGTTGAGTTATCAGCAACAGGCTGGGTAGACTGTATGTCAGCTGGACTGATGATAGATGGCTGTTGAATATGGATTTCTCCCTCATTAACATTCAAATGGCAGATGTAACAGTAACAAGTGAGCTGAAAAGCACGGTTTCTGAGACATCAGTATTTGCGATGGCCCTGGTAACATGGTTCCGCATTCATTGATAGCCTGAGCCATTACTAAACACCCAGCCTTTATTTGTCCTGAGTGAGAGGATGGACAAAATCATGAGGACAGGAGCCGTTACCGCACAGTGCTAAGTAATGTTCAGTTCAAAAGGCGAATATACACGAGGGATGACCAGCCAGGGCAAACAACAACGACACCCCTCGTATGGTTATTTTGTCCTGGCTGCTGATCGCTACACAAAGCCACAGAATTATATCAGTTGTTCCTCATTGGAGTTTAGATAATACTTGAACTCAATCTGTTTGACAATTAATTGGCAAACTTAGAATCAACTATATTAAAATATCTCTAAGAGATTAAGTATGAAAGACCATGTAATTTATGACTAAAGCTCCTTTCAGTGTGTGAGAATGTAAAAGTCTGAGCAGTTGCTCCGGACATTCTCTGGAGTCTCTTCTTCCAGCCCACAAGAATAAACTCTGCATAATGTCCAAATGAGCCCATGTGACAACACAGCAGGATATTCTCTGAGAACTCACAGCGAGCGAGTGGGTGTGTTAATGACGTTTCAAACACAAAACAGACTGAAAAAACTAAAACAAAACAAGAATCTCCTGCTGCGTTATACATATGCAAAAGTTAATGTCTGAAAATGGCTTAAGTCACCATCAGTACCTACTAAACAGTCACAGTACATATATAATAATCCTATTATTACTACAAGAACTGCACGAGTCTGGATCAAATGAGAATTTGGATTTTCTTCCTTAGAAACTAGACCATGATTCTCTTTTCTCTTTTTATTGTAAAGATTTATTGAACTAATTTAAATGTAAACAACAAAAAATATGATGAACTAGCGCATCAACTTCGGACACAAACTGTTTCAGATGACGAAAGAGGATTTTGGACATCGCAGAAAAATTAAACCACAAGAGAAAAAAAGTCAAGAATGATTGAGGGTGATGAGAGGCATCCTGTCACTTCCTCCTTTAAACTGCTCCCATCTGAATGGCGTTTTCCATTCCCGTATATACACAAAGCTGATAGAAAATGTCATTTGTTTCACATGCTATTAAGTTTTGCTCCAGCCGGTCTGGACCGAATGTCCACCTCCGTCAAGACAGAGCTACTTAAGATGCAACGTAAGAGTAAGGGGTGGTTATGTCTGTCGATGATTTTGGTTAAATCGCTGTGTGCGATTATTGCTGCAAACCAATTTCCCTATGGGGGCCTATAAGAAAATATATGAATATATTTGTTGTAACCAGCATCAGCAAGGTTTATTTATTTTATATGGTCCTTGCACAATTTTCATATTCACAGGTGTCTGTCAATTGCTCTCGCTGTCATGTTTCTGCTGCTCTGCATCACATTGTGTAAAGCTGCATTGTCATTTACCAGGAACGATGCAGCTCACTGTATGTCCCTAATGCAAATGCAGCAGATAGTTAGATGACATGGAAGTTTGAAGTGAAATCGCGTTTTTAATAAAAAAAAATCACTTGTGCAGGTCTGCTTGTCCCAGGTCGCAGTGAGATTAACCCGGCTCAGATATCTCACATTTCTGGAACATCCCATCTGGAGGACTTCAAGGAAATTAGACAAAATCCACAACACTCACATGCTTGTATGATACCGGCCTCAGTCCCGGTTTGTGTCCCCCCGGAACCTCCAACCATCAGTAATTACTGTAAACGCTGGAGCAATATAGGCGAGAGCGGAGAAAGCATGAGGGAGGATAAAGGAGACGAGAAAGATAGTGGCTGTCGCAGCTGGAGCCAAAAGCTGTTCATTAAGCCAACCCCACCCCCAACTCATACTCACACATGGCACTGCAGCACTCGTTGGACCAGCAACACAATACACATTCTGTATACAACATGCTGATCTCCTGCAACATTCCGCTCGTCCAATCAATCGCAGAATTAAGTAGCATCAACATTTGCATTCAAATTTATGTTCATTTTCAGTCACTCCTCTTCCAGTCTTGATTCCATCTCTTCCCAGTTCTCTTGTCATTTCTCTCGCCAGCTGTCCATTTCCCTCCGTCCTTTCTTCTTCCTCACTCTTCATTTTAAGACTTCATGTCCATGCCTCGTCTCCCAAACCCCTTTGTTTGCTACAATCTGTCTCAGTTCCTTCCTCACCCTCATTCCTTTCCTCCCTCCTTCCTTCACTCACACTCTCTTTTCCCAGCTCACTCGTTTCCTCTTCCCTTCTTCATCTTCGCCGGTTCCCCATGAGCCCACACACACAGCCAATCTAAGTCAATTAAACAAACGGTTTTTGTTCTCTCTTCCATTATACTGTCTGTGACTGCATTCATGACGGACATAAAGTCATTACAGTAAGCTGTGTATGTGAGAATTTTGCAAAGCCTAAGCTAATTAGGTAGCACCCATGGCGCTGCCAGCTACAATGGCAGACCAGGGAAATGCTAGAGATAAGGCTGAACATACCAACATGTACACACAAGGATTATTGTAATGACTTCAGGCAAACACACATATGAAAGGCAGAGGAACATTTTAATATGGGAAGTGAAAACATGCGCTTTTTATCTCAAAGATATTATTGTTTCCTATAATGTGCAACAATTTCTCATTAAAATCTTAAAAAATTACTTATTTTGAGATGTTATATTTTGTTAAATTGTGCACATAAATTATAGAAAAGTTTACAACAATTTTCAAACCCAGAGAAATCCACAATGGTATTCAAGACTACGAGACGTCTTTGAAACACGTTTCCTGTCTCTGCTAGAACCTTCGGGGGAATGACGCATCACAAAGGAAAAACACGAAGATGGCCAGTTAGCCTGTGTAGAAACTTTATTTCTTTCCCTTTCCTTGACTTGTTTCCTCCTTTGGTCATTTTTTTAATAAAACATACCATCCAGTGATAACTTTTCCATTAGGTATACTAGATTGGCATCTGGTTTGCCATTTCGATGCTCAACAGATGGCCAATAATTATCAAGGAAAGTCATGCGAATAAATTACTCCTACACACAAACAAGAAAGCTACACTCGCTCATAAACAACACACATCTGTCCAGGACACAGAGAAATACACCTACACACGTGCTATTTAACAACAAGGCACTCACGCACACACGCAAGCACACGCACACACATTTTGCTTGTGCAATTGAAGCCAAAACAGTTTCCAGTAAATTTATTGGCTCCACACTCACATGGTACCAGGTAGTATGTGAGTGAGTGTGTATGTGTGTGTCTGTGTACAGCGGATCTGTGATAAATTGACTCCATACTTGGGTAATAAACAATACAACATACCTTTCCATGGGGAGGCGCCTTGTTTCCAGCATGGTCAAATGTGTGCGTTTGTGTGTGTGGTCCAGTTGTTACTAATGTTGTTGGGACCTTAATCTGTTTACACAGTCACATTATATGGCATCACCTTCTTCTCCAAATTTGAAAATGTTGACGCTTTATTCTTTACATAATCCTTTGTGTCAGTATGATTTTACTTTATTTTTTCTTTGATTAACTCCCTCTGTACCCTCCTCTTCTCTCCTGTCTTTTGGTTTTCCTTCTTTCCATTGCTCTAACACAAACACAGAGCTACAACAAATGAGGAACCAAAGTTTTTCTATCCAACCTTTCTTATCTATCTATCATATGAGTTAACTACAGTCACCCTGAGCAATCAGGTCTTCAAAAAGCTCCCACTGATAAAAATGTTTACAGTAAGATTCAAAAACTCAACAGTGCCAGAGACAAAGACAGTGTTTCCACTGAGATAAGAATCAACGGGACAGTTATTGTTACAGATTTTAGTTTTATCCTGGTTTGAATGAAGTCTTTATCAAAACAAATCAGAAATCCTAGCACAAAAAGTCTTGGTGAGTGCAGACAATGCACACAAAACTCACACTGAACACCTCGTTGGGCATGTACTGGATGAGGCATATTATCTTGCTCCTGTGGCAGCTGTGCTTTTCAGTTTCCTGGTGATTGTCTTTCTTGTTTTAGAAAAATTTGATTCCGTTACATGCTCCAACTGCATATCTACAAATAATTATCATGTCGCACTGTGGAACAGACCGCCCACTTCATTCTGTGAACCAAGAGTGCTTAGCAAATTTATGCAGTTGCTGGCTACAGCATGAATTTTACGACACAGTAAATTACCATCAAGTAAAAGTACATACTTTTAGACTTGTGATTTTTGTGGCACTTTAGAAATGCTTTAACTTTTCTGATTGAATTGCTGCCAGTGGTCGGTTAAAAACTCGGCCTTGGAGGTGTCAGTCAAACGATGTATACAACACATATATAAGATGAAGTTTAGGGCTTGGCCTGAGTGTGAAGGAGAAGAGTCAGTGACAATGAAGTGGAGATATGATAGTGAGCGGGCAGAGAGCTATTGAAAGAGGCTCATTGGAGCAGGGTTAGAGCAGATGGAGAGGTGTGTAAGAGTTTGTTTTATGGGGTACAAACATGCTGGTCGTGTAAAATGTATGAGTGAGAAATGGGTCTGAGAGCAGCAATGGCTGATGCAGCAAAAAATGGAGTTCACACACAATTTGAAGCACAGACGCACACACCCACCCACACACACACACACAGATACTGATGAGGACATGTATATTTCAGGAGGGATATATATATATATATATATATAGTATGTATGTTAAACTCAACATATTTTCATGAATATGCTGGCCTAAACACACACATACACACACCCACACAAACAGACAAATCCCCTCACTCAGAGAAGGGAAGTTGCTTGAGGGACGCAATAAAATGTGTCGTGGCCAGATCTCATCTGTCATTGCTTATTGCACCACTGCAGACTGACCAAAGCACACACACACACACAAAATAACCTTACTATAGTCACAGGCAACACACTACAGACCAGATCCTGCTCCACACACACACACACACACACACACACACACACACACACGCACACACACACACACATCCCAAAGGATCTAAATCACTGACCTGTGCTGCATGAACACACACAAACATACAGTGAATACATATACAGCAAATACTCCTTCAGTCCTTTCTTCCCTTGGGTATATTAAAAGCTGTAATGATGCTGTTGCCTTACTTCATTGTATGTGCCCGTGTGCACGCATGTGTGTGTGTTTGTGTAACATTACTGGTGTTGTGGAGAGTAGCTATTAACATAAAGAATGGTTTTACAGCACAAAACAATCCCCTCTGTAAAAAAGACTAAACCCCTTACATCCCCCCCCCACACACACACATATATACAGAGAAAACTATACACTTACAGTAATGACCTATTTTGTAAAGCACACTGAACATTCCAAGCACACACTCATAAACTTCTCATTTGTTATGTATTAAAGGCATTACGGAGAGAGGTAGCATGAGGGGAGGAGGAGAAGAGGGGAGAATGAGAGAGAGAAGAAGAAAGGCGGTTGCATATGTAGAGACAAGTAAACAGAAGAATCATCAGGAAGATGTAAATACAAACATATACACAAAATATAACAAAAATAAAATAGTGTAGTATATATATAATAATACATTTTAAAAAAATTAAAAATCCCCTGATATCGTTCAACGACCTGTAAAAGGACCTTGAGGTTCATTGAGTCAGAACTAAGCATTTTTACAGATTCTTCACTCAATGAACTCAACACAACTCTACAATATCCAGGTAAGTCCGAGCCCAAACACTAAAATAGAGGGAGTTGGGAGGATTACCAAACCTGCACAAGCTTTACAGCTTCATTAAAAAGTATGTTTGGTAAGTAACATGTTATCTTCACTTTAATCAATAAATTAAGTCATCTATCTGTGGCCCTCGCAGGACTGAAATACACTCAACTAACAGTTTCTTTTCAATGAAATGATTGGCTGGCGTAGGTGTCTGTCCCTTACTGACCTGTCTGCCTGCACACACCCGGCCCGGGCTCACACTGCACATTGTCTTCAGCCGGGAAACACACACCACTGAAGCAGCGAGGACAGCCAGAAGTTAGCCAGCAAGTCACAGACAAAAAGTCGGCCTCTAGCAGTTGTTAGGCAGGGAGCGTTTCTATGTTTTGGGGGTGTGTCGCTTTGACAAAAGGTCCTATGGGTTGGTCATCTCTTCAAAGTGTAGCCTGCTCTTTTCCAGGATTACCCTACCGAGCTTTAACAGGATAATATGAATTGGTGTAGAGGATAAGAGGGTGTAAAGTATCAGTGAAATAACACAACAGTGTGTCTGTGTGTGTTTGTAGGAGAGATCGCCCTACTGATCATAATCAGATAACAAAATGTTCAATGCTCGACACAAACACACACCAAATTTACCTTTTGTATCTCTTCTCCAGTTTGTCTCACACAGACTGTTCATAGACAGTAAAGTTACAGCCAAAACAATGCAGACGTCTGTCATGCTCACTGCTAAATGATTAAAATCTCATTCCCCTGGCTCTCGTTTTTGAAAGGTATCACCTAGTGACAATTTATATTAACCGACAAAGTAACTGTGACACACTTTGTACATTTCCTTTTCTAATTTCATCTCTCTCTCTTCCTCCCTCTCTTTCGCTCCATCTATCTGTATGACTTCCTCCACTCTTCCCCCTCCCTCGTCTCTCTCCCCCTTGCTTGTTTTTTTCTCACACACTCTTCATCCCTTTCTTCTCTTTAATCCACTCAATGCTGTTCGCTCTTCATCTCCCTCAAACTGGAGCAGAATTCCCATCGGAACCTAGAGCTGCATTTAATCAGCAGTTTTTCAGCTTCACATCCAAACACACACGCGCACAAACAATGAGACTGTAAACTCATTATACACCAGTTTGTGTGATCTAAAGTCTGTGTTTTACCAATAGCAGGTGTGGTGAAATAAATATTAAAATGGTAGTGGTTTGTGTTTTTTCATTCATTGTTTTGAGGAACCTAAATGTCTGAGTGAAACTTCACTGGAACCTTTCAAGTAGTCCTGCCACTTCAACCAGTCAACCTCATGGTGGCGCTAAGTAAGGTCATTAGGTTAAATTATCTGGGACCATCATGTAGCGTACGGTTGAGTATTACTGTTTTTTACATTAATTTAAATACAACCTCCTTTAGATCATTTACATAGGTGCTTTCAGTAATCACACATACACAATCATTGTCAATGGACAAACATGTTGAATTCAAGCTTCATGGAGCCACGAAGTCTAGAAGTCAGGCATCAGATCACACATTCTTGCACACATAACAATCTGCAGTTAAAATCCCGGTGAAGGCAGCTGGTGTGTTTTAAGAGAATAAGACCTGAGGTTGTTCTGGGAACACACACGCTAACACACATTCACACACACACACACACACTCACACAGGGATCTAATCACAGATGCTCGAAAGATCTTCAACATATGTTGGGGTCAATCCAAACGCACCAGGGGATACTAGAGGCAATAACAGTTTCTAATGTCGTTGTGCATGGCGAGTCGCAGTGTGTACTTGTCAAAATGTATTCATGAGCACATCAAGATGTTAACGTGTCTATAAGCATTGTGTTTGCATGTGCCCACCTTTGCAATGAGGCTGAGGGGTTCTCTGCAGGATGGTGGCAGTGCTGATGTTATTTCCTGTGCCAGGTCAGCTGCTTCTTGTTGTAGGTACAACTCTAACATAGAAGCCAGCTGAGACAGACCCTGTTTCTTCTGCTCAGACATGGAACTGAGGTCTGTGAAAAGATTATAAAAGAAATGAACCTTGCTGTCCCTCTCAACGTCAATGTGCAGAGACAGATTCACACACACACACACTCGGAGGAGAGACTTACGTGATTCATGCTCCTCTAAAGTGTACAGCTCCTCACTGCAGCCCTTAGATGGACTCAACTTTAGGGAAGAAAAAAACGATTGGTGCATTAGTATGTTAGTTTTAGCATCATAGTTTTGACAGATTTTTTCGGGGTCGTCCATCATCTAAGACCTCAAGATCGCCTAGAGTTGACTTGAATTTCGTAAGAACATCCAGTTACACTCAAGCATGAGCTGATTAGAATTTGCTAGCCAACAGTCAAGGGCACTGTGACAAACAAATGTTCCCTTAGACTCACAGATCAACGGATTACATTCAAAGGTCTAAATCGTCTCTAAACCATGACACCTCAAATGTGCCCTTGGGGAACTTCTTGGCATTTTGAAAGATATTTTGAAAGATTAACTGATTCGATGTCAGTGATTAGATGTCTTGGTGACCTCATGTGAGTCTCGAAAAATAAAATGTTTGCATGTTTGGCCAAGGCATAAAACTGCAGTGCTCTAATTCTAGTAATAGATTGTTAAATATTGAGTTTCAAGCTGTTAAATGGATTGAAATTAACTTCTCAAGCAAGAAACATCAGCTTCCAAAAGTGTTTCATAAGTGCAAGGGCGATGCTTTTAATTCTTCAGTGGAATTAACAGAACAAAATTCCTAAAAGCAGAAGTGACCAAGTCTCTTTATCACAGTACTGACGTCCAGCACTTCACATCTAACAAAACAAAAGATTGTTGCTTCTTTTTTGTGCACATCATTGTGAGTGAGTAACAGGGAAAAACGTACCAACGCAAAGATGAGTCTCGCAGCCAGACGGACTGAGTCAGTGGGAACTCGGGGTAACAGGCTCCGCAGACACTTACACTCTCTCTTATGGTCAGACCAGGCCTGTTTCTGCAGAAGAAGGGCATTTTAACAAACTGACACACACAGACATACACTCACACACACTTTAATTCAGACACATACTTTACCTGGCAAGTGATATTGCAGTAGCGAGCGGTCTTACACTGGGAACACCTCAGCAAGGTCTCACATCTAAACAGAGGGAAAGAAAAAGATTCATTTTACTTGAACAAACCAGCACTGATGAAAATATAGTGATTCACATGGTGAGTCACTGTTATCAAACAGGACCTAGACGCCAGAGTATATATAGGTAGATATATAAAAAAAAACACTGGGTCATAGCTGCTACATTAACAAACACATCCACATGTCCGCTCAGGCATTCTTTAATTTCCTGTCAATTGACTTGACCTCATCCTTTTATATTTGCTATATAGAACTGACCTCCATTATCTATCTTTATCTGCCTACCAATCGCCCCTTTAAGATTTTCATCTAAGAGCAGTACATAAGTGATACTCTCCTCATGGTCACTGTCCTGTTTTTCTAATCGCAGTGCATGAGTCCATGCAATGTTAGCTGTACGTAGGTCCACTAGTGGGGCTTATTTCTGTTCTTGTGTGTATGTACAGTATGTTTCCTGCCAAGAGGTCCGCTGCCGACATCAGAGTGACAATGCTGTCCTCTCCAGTTCAGTCTGCTGCATCTCACAGCCATTTACAGCCAGCGGAGAGTGAATCACACACACTAACACACACATAGGACAAGATATGAGTCACCGCAGCTCTGTCATGGTGTGTTTGAGTTCGTATTTCTGCATAGATCAGTACAATCAATACATATTATATAGGTAGTGGGCAGGGTTGTGTCGTTGCACATTAGAACCCCGATTTATTGGGGATATCAAATCATTAGACTACTGAATGACCATTCAGATCCCTTCCAGATTACTAAAGTTTATCTGAAGCTTTTTACCTCCACCATGAGGTTATGTTTTCATTATAGATTTGTGTGTTTATCAATTTCTTCAACATTGCGATAAATTGCTTTTTTGTTTTACATATACACAGATTCCCAGAGACTAATTCATGGATCTAGATGAATAAAAATCAGGCCTATTTAAGAAATGATATCGATCAGTGTGTAAAATCTGATGTAGCTTGATTGAATTGAAGGGGACTGCTGGGCATTGGCGGAGGTATGGACACTGCTGAGTGTAACTTTTAGTTTTACAATGACAAAGGGGGGACAGCAATGAAAAATGACAGATGCATCAAAAGATTTACAGCTGTAATCAAGCTGTTTATCCTGCAACTTAATGGTCTGCACCTTGGATGACAGGATGACAGAGGGGATGCACCAATCCAGCAGTTCTCGTTTCCAGTCTATAACCTTGAATCTCACATTACTGACCGAATGGAGTTGGACCATGTCTGTGTTCACCAGAATAAACAGATTTCATGTGGTTTCTCTGAGTTGTTTGTGTGAAGCTTCTGCCCGATGACAACTTTGATTTCATCTTATTAAGCACAGTCAGGTTAAAAGTGTCTGTTATTACACAAGGTTAATTTCTTTAACATAAACTATGACTAACATACTAACATCAAAAACCTTTTTTTCATGACGATATGACAACAAATGTCATTAAATAAGAACTGTGAATTTGTCAAGATGAGAAAAATACAGAAATAAAAAATAGTGTTCAAAATAAAAATTACTAAACAGGGCAGTTTTTCAAAATTTAACATAATGTATGTCTTTCTTTGAATGGCTGAGCCTCAAATTTCTCTTTCTGCATGCATATTTCCACTTTCTGACGATTCTCCTCTTCAGAAGCGCTCCCATGTATTCTGGCAAACTGAACTGCACATAGCTCCACACTGTAACACTCTAGCTGCAGGAGATCATATAACGTACACTGAAGGGAAAAGAACACGACAACAACAACAAATACACAGCACACACATTCCAAGCCACATTATTAATGGATATATGTGAGAGACAAATGTGGTCTATTTCTGCACAGCATATAATGTAGACGATGAGGTCACTGGTTCAGGTTGGACTCCCCTGGTCTTAGGTTTCTGTCAGATAATAGTGTGCAAACCATAGACTCTATATAAAGATGGACATGGTGTTCGTATGCAGGATACTGGGAGTGGGAGTGTAAATGGTAGTGTACAACCTATTACAAAGAAACCAATACTATATAACACAATATACACAAAGGCTTTACAAATTAAAGTCAGATTGAATTTGATTTTCTTATGCTTCTGGACATAATTTTTTTAAACTGAATTTGAAAAGCAGTTTGCTGAAGTTTGACCACAAGCCTCATTTTTGGTAAAGAAAAAGAACATTGGCCTAAAACGTACATTTTTGGCTATGGCAAGTATAACATGTCCAGTTTTGTTTTTATTGATTAAAATGAAAAGATGACTTTGTATAACCAACATGACTCACGTGGACATTATTTTCAGTACCCCATGTATCTGAGGATTATATATATATATTTAGAATGAATTAGCAGGCATGCACAGTTAGCATGGGTTGGTCAGGGTTAGCAGAGGAGCCTGAGGCTTGTTTGGCATGGGTTCACATATAGTAAGTCAGTAATTCTGTTTGGTTGATCATGTGATTAAGAGAAAATGATCAAACATTCCGAATAAAATGTGTTAATTGGAGCTATATGTGCTCGCAGACACAGACCCTGGATTAACGGAGAACATGGATGTTAAGACATTAGCCCAGGGCTTATCGTACTGAATGTGGCACATTTGATTAAACTGGACCCACTAATGAAGGCTTTAGATGATGTTATAAGACCCTCAGAGGCAAAAGCAGACATCTGAACATGCACAGTGTGGCTCTGACACACGCTGCTGCCTGCACTTAGCGACGAGTAAGTGTTTCCTAGACCATCATCATGTGTACCATGCCTGTGGTTTTGGCCCGAGTCCCCTGTAGCATGGCGATTTCCAAAGCACGCTCCTAGTTTTTTCAGTTCTCACCATCTATTTTCTTATTTACAGCTTTCCTCTGCATCCGACTCATCTCTCCCTCTCTTTCCCCATTCCACCTCTTGTTACTCAACTGTGTCTTATTTGCGATGACCTTTCCAGCCTTGGAATCCAAAGGTAACTTTGTAGTCTCGCCCTGGGTTGGTACTTGATGAAAACACGGCTATTCGTGTCATGTTGAGACGGACCAGAAACAGCGAAGCCACCCACAGTTTAAGAAACACATGCCTGCCCTGTGAGACACAAAGCAATAACAGCAGATAGGACCAGGCCAGACCTAAACATGGTCAGGTTCTGTGAAGCTTCAGAACATAATTCAGACGCTAAAAGTTTGGACACATCACAAACCGCGGAGCTGCAGGAAGTCCATCCATCTTCCTTGACCCCAGACAGGAAGTCTGATGCTGACAACGACCCTATTTTCACGTCCTTACTTGTTCTTTGTAGCTTAACTCTCTGGGAAATGCTGCCTCGCATGGACGCAATCACATGCTTTAAGAGCTTGTCTGTATCATCATAGCTCCCACCCTGGGAAAACCTGGAGAGTGTTCCAAATCTGTTAAAGCATTCATTGAATCTTGAACACCGAATGACTGGAATTTATCTTTTTATATAAAGATTCAAAGATTTAATAAAGTTATGAATTAATTCTTAAGAGGTTTTGTGAAAAGCTCAGTTATGAGATTAAGAGGCGATTATTGATTATTTATGATTAAAAATGGCGACTGATGAGTTAAAGGTTTAGTGTGTAATATTTAGTTGAAGTGATCTATTGGCAAACATTTTATACAAAATATCCTATTTTTTCAATAGTTTATTTCATCTAAATTGTACCATATTTACCCAGGGATAGGGTTCTTCTCTCTAATCTTTTTTTTTACAGTAGTCCAGACTGGATAAACTAAACACCTTTTGAGTTTTTATGACAACTGAAGGTTACCACAGGTTCTCGTTTATGTGTGTAAGGGGAGGGTGAGGTGAGGGGTGTTCAGCTACATCATACCTCACCACTGAATCTTACACACTGAACCTTTAAATGATTGATTGTCGTTATTTCTAAACTACATTAATCTAAAAAGGGCTACACTTGTCTCTGATCTGTACATGTAAAAATCCCCCTATCTGATCAAAGAGCCATCTCTGAAACCACAGACACTGCAGCAGTTGCACACATGGCCATTTTACTGTAATTTGTACCAATGTCTCAAATTGAAAACATTAATACTGTCAGTGTTTATGTAAATGAAATATGGATGCAACAGCAGTGACAGAGAAAAGAGACACAGGAAGGATGTGAGACAAACAGAATATCAGTCTAACGCTGTACATACTGAGCCACATTACTGCACAGCTGCACCAAAGCAACTGTAGTTATGGTGACCGCCCCCAGGCTGATAAGCTCTCTGTATTTACAGGGTATACACACACATACACCGGACATATAATTCACTTATCAGTCACATGATGCAGGTATTCCAGCTGGAGTGAAAAGGTCATATCTCGGCTGAACATAACTGAATAATTCCTCATGAAAACAAATATTTTTCTCTTTTGCTCATTTCATGTGAGAGAATATGTTTTTTTTCCTACTGATCTTTATTCAAGAGTGTGGTCGTCGGTTTGAAAGCAGTATTAATGTCATGTTCAGATTTGGTAATGCTTTCCATTAAAAACCCTATGCTCACACTCTTATGGCTCCTGCTTGTGTTTACATTTGCTCTGCTTGTGGTCGAACTCTGCACTTGCACTCAAATATGGTTGTGGAAGCTACGTGTGGAAATTAAGCCCTGGACGAGGGAGTGCAAGGATCCTGTTAGAGAAACTGCCCGTACTGAAAGAGGTAAAGTTAATGTCCAACGGCGCTTCCATTTCATTTGTCAACGCTACACCTTCTATTGGTTGATGAATTTTGAAAGACTTGTTAAACACACAAAAAAATCCAAGAGCAGAAGGAAAAGAAAATCCAAGCGCAGACGTTTCATGGTTGCCCAGAAGTAGCACGAGTAGAGAATCCGACCAAGCAACAAAATTATTAAAGTGCAAGCACACAGTTTGAGCACAAGCATAGCAAATCTAAGCACAAGCAGGGGCTATATGAGCATGAGCGCAGGTTTTTGAGTGACAGCATTACAAAATCTGAACATGAAATCATTAAGTCCTGTTGTCAAACTGAAAGACCACACTCTTTCACCCTTACCGTTTTAGAATTGATTTAAAGATTGTAATGATCCCTTTTAAAGAAGCCAGGGTCTGGCCCCACGATACATCACAGAATTACTGACTCCTTATGTGCCTGCAACCAGCATTCGATCCTCAGGTGGAGCCCTGCTGGCTGTTCCAAAGTCGAGGTTGAAAACAAAAGGTGACCGTGCCTTTGCCATCACGGCCACTCGGCTTTAGAACGGCCTACCTGAGGAGATAAGGCTCGCAGAGTCAGTAACTTCTTTCAAATCCCTTCTTACAACCCATTTTTATAGACCTGCTTTAAAGTAATACTGTGATTTTATTGTCATTTTACTGCTTTTACGTGTTCTAATTTGATTTAACTTTCTCTGCTTTGCTGTAAAAATAAATATAAAACAGTTTATTATTATTATTATTACTCTTGAATAAAGATGGGGGGGGGGAACACATACGAGAACAGGACAGTAGAAATGTCTTATGTCTGTTTCATTAGCAGAGAAAAATCAGACGCATTAATTTTGATAACGATGGCCAACTTAAATATCCAACTATTCAATAGAAACACGTTCTTTTTTCTTTTATAGCAGCATCCTGTAGTTCAGCAGTTCAACCAACTGACGGCTCAGTGTTTGTCATGAGGGATCATTTGGTTCAGTGAGAAACAAACACCTACACATATTCTGTACATTATTTCATGATTGAAATACACAGAGACATCTCTGCTGCCGCCTTGGGGCAATAACCAACGAGTTCAAGAAAATACTCCGTCACAGTCGGTACATACAGTACGATACACACTGATTTAACTCAGTCCATATATAGATGTGGACAGTAATAACAGAGCAAGAAGCATCATATTAGATAAGAAAAGATGGCAAAAGACTTAAAGTTCCTTAGTCGTCACTACATGCAGCAGAATAATAGAAATGAATAATTTTTCATATGGGGATAATGATTTCTTTCATGAAGCACATCTGTCACAACTTCAGCTGTGTTCTCTTATGTTCTTTCTTTTCCTCCCTCGTTTTTTCCTCCTCTCTGTGTCCCTCACTTTCTTCCCTGTGCCTGTTTTGTGACATGATAGTCCTCTGGATGCCAGGTCCAGGCACAGCTGGAAACTCATGAATAACATTAAATGGGTTTCATTAGGAACTTAAAGAAAATAGATATATATTTTCAACAACTCCTCCTCTTCCTCTCAATATCACACTATCTTTCTTGAGCTGGAGCTTTTAGAGGAGGGATGGCGTCTGGGTCGAACATGCAGGAGGCAGGACATAACGAATGAGTTCCACTATGAGAAGCACTTGTTTTTGTTTACAGTACATCGACAACAGCGTGGGCCCTTATTATGCCAGTCTCTACAATCTTTTCAGCGTTTTCAATGTGTATGACACCTCTTTGTCATTTCAGTCGCCTGTTGGAAACGTCTGTAACACAACATTTTACTAAAAGAAATTTCACTGCACACTCTGGAGAGACATTTTTGCAAATATATATATAATGTTGGAACGTTTGAATAGAAACATTAGCATGAAATAGAACTGAAATGCTGTGACAATAAAAATCTAATTTTTCCATTGGTATAAAGAGCTGTAGGCTCTTCTTTTTGTTCAGGCTTTTCTTATTCAAATTTTTTTAACACACAGAAAAGTGTGTTTCTTTAAAGATGAAAGCCTCATAATGGAAACAGATGTTATGACAGAAATGAGCGGAGAAAAGAACATGGGGGAGTCAGTGAGTGCACGACCTCGAGAAAGGACTAAAAAACTGTTCCTCTACAGTAGAAGTGATTGACAGGTTGTGGTTTTCATTGATATGCAAGACCATAGACTTGTACCCTCACATGTGTGTGTCTGTGGTCTATTTGGTTAAGTCTATGCTATCAGACACCTTATTAGGCCTACCTCAGCATGTCTCTGTTGGTATGTGTGTGTGTGTAGCATGGTAATTAATTTCCCGCGAGTATTGGCTGCTGCGTTGTAGCCACTGCAACCACTAGCGTTAGTTCTATGTTTGTGTGTCTCTGTGTGTGTGTGTCATTGTGTATGTTAATAATTAGTGGCGTCCTCTTTTCTGGGCTGTCAGGTCGTGCCTGAGTGAATTTTCTCATTTCCAGGCTGAGTGGCCAACACAGCATGGTCCCTTCCCACATGACAGGTAATGGTGTGCGATTATGTGTATGTAGAGTAAATTACTGACAAATATAATATAGATCACCTGCAAGATTGTTGATGCCACCAAGCCCACGATTTAGTGGATTTTTGTAGATTTTTCTTTTTTTTGTAAAAACACACTGGACTTCATATCTTGCAGGCTCCATCCAAACATGTATCTGGTGTGATGGAGACACTTATCGTTTCTGTTGCCTGTAGCCTTTGTCGATGGTAAAGACAACATGAAAACAGCCTTTTCTCAAAATCAGCTTTTTCTCTCGCTACAGAGACAATTCCAGCACAAACCTTCTCGCTGAGAGCGCAGATACTGCAGCGTATTTCAAAGCAAATGTGAGAACGTATAAGGTCCAGTGTTGAACGTTTCCTGGAGGGACACTACTGCCATCTAGTGCTAAAGCAATGCTACAACAGTACAGCCTGCACAGAAGGGATGCGCTCAGTACACTGCCGGCGTCCAGAGCCCAGCAACACAAGTGCGTGTGTGTGCGTGTGCGTGTGCGCGTGTGTGTGTGAGAGAGGGAGGGCAGGAAGGAAACCAGCTGTGCTGCATTTCAAACCATCCTAGAACCCTTGCTGAGTTCTTAATGGTTGTTTAGAAGATGACTCATTGACACCTGAGGGGACTCATGTGGGACGAATCTCCTTGCGGGTTTATTGCATGATGATAAGAGTACAGGCGCGTGCACAGAAACATGCACACACGCATACAAATCAAGGCTCAAAGGAAACATTGACACAGTTACATGCAAATTTTGTGTGAGTCTTTGGTAATGTCTGAATCCGTTTTCAGGCGAGATTGGTTTCTCTGGTGAAGGTTGGGTCACTTCTTTTGAAATGATTTTAAATTGGTTTCTGCTGCCCTTCGAAGAAGTAGACAAACTAAAACGTACAACTGCATCATCTATACTAATTATGCTTTAGGTTAGGTTTGGTAATCTTGGAAAAGTCAGCAAGAGCAGGCTACACTCTGTGTGGGTTTTCCCCAGATCCCTCCGGCTTCCTCCAGACACGGTGAGAATATTCAAACTCCACACAGTAAAACCCTGACTGAACCTGGATAATAATAAACTAATTGGATCAGAATTATTAAAAAAAGCTCAAATCTTGCATATATATAAACACTAAACACAAAACCAGAAGACAGATTAGGTCAAAGGTTCACAGGTTCAGACCATTCTAACATTATATTGACATTTTGTAGCTCCTCTATGCAGCATATTTAAGTGAGAATTTTAAATGCCGTTCTAAAACACACCAGGACTCAATGTAAAGAGAATAGACCCAGAGAAATATGAGAGGATGTCCTTTGATCTCAGTTCAAAGCCTGACAGTTACACATTTCAAACAACCAGAGTTAAAACTTGACTGAATTATGCAATACAAAAGAGAATTAATTGTCCAAGAGCGCTGTGTAATGGCACGGATAACTTCCATGGTGTCCTAGAATGAGACGATGGATCGGAACTTCGCTACGTTTCTCAGATAAAAGAGACATGGCTGAGCCAGTTTTGTGATATGCTGATTGAAATGAAGACACAACTAAATCCCAGGCCAAGTGGATCTCAAAGAATTTAGGATTGGAATCAAGACCTCCATCTTATCAATATTTAATTGAATGTAAAAAAATCCAAAGTCAAATCTGATTCTTGTGAAATAAAGTACTTTATCTCAGTCCACATAGATATTATTGTTTTGGGGTGTTAAGCCTTGAGCTTTGAAAGAAACATTCACATTAATAAGTAACAGATGCACTGTCAAAGATACAAGATAAACAAACACTGGAGGTTTTGCACTCGCTGGAAAACCCATCATTCATGTTGTGGTAATGTAGCACTATGTGAAACCAGCCCTCAAGGATTAGACATATCTACAGGGATGTGGTCCTCACAAGCAGAGTGTCAATGAGCAAATGATACCCCCAGATGTTGTCCTTGATGAAGACACACAAAGGGAGGAGTGTTTCTGTTGTACAGCAAGTCACTTTGCTTGCAAATGATACAGCTCTGTGTGTGTTTGTGTGTTTTCCCCATAGCAAGATGCTTTGAGACACCTGGCTATCTAACTGCTGGAGGCAGGCAAAACAAGAGGGAGACAGAGAACAGAGGAGGAGGAAGATGCAGCAGAAGCAGATGCAGCCAAAATAATGAAGGAGGGGAGTGAGTCGAATAGGAGAGAGGCAGATGGGACGGAAAAATGTAAATGAAGGATGAGGGAGGATGAGATGGCAGAAGAGATGCAGGGAGAATGAGGAGAGAAGGATAAGAAGAAAGATGATGAGAAGAAAACTGTAGAAGGAGGAGAAAAGGAAGGAAGACAGGGATGTCAGACGTAGCAGATGGGAGGAGAAATCCAGAGGAGGGAAGAGGTCAAAGGAGGAGGAATCGGAAGAGGAAGAGGAAAAGGCCTGACTTGCCTTTACTATTCCCCTCCTCTCAACTGTTCCTGCTCTGGTCTTGAGTGCATTGGAACTGCATCTGAACTCATAACATGTATACCATGGTATCCCCACAGTGTGAGTGAGTGTACGTGTGCGTAGGGGTGAGAAAAAGGTGGTGGGGGGACAGGCTGTGCATGAGTAAGAAATAAACACTGTTTGCTGTGCCAGAAGATAGCACTAAGAAAGAATTGAGAAAAGAACTGTATTTAAACATGATGCAGTGTAGGTGTTTGTGTGTTTGTGTGTGTGTGAGAGAGAGAGAGAGAGAGAGAGGGAGGTTATATTTCACACTTTAACTATTTCCCAAAGTTGGACCTATTACCAAAGAAAGTTTTAAATTTGATTTATGTCACACATGCTGACTAATAATAAAACAAGTGTGTTGCATCTCAGACCAGCACCCATCCAAACGTTCAGCACTGCATGTAAGGTGACATTTTAAGTGACTGGCTCGAAAGACAATGTCATGATTTCATCTACTGTTGACTTGTTCTATATTTTGTTATGTTTATGCAAGTTCAGCCTCCTGATAACAGACATTAACACATGCACCCAGCTGAAATTAAAAGAGAGCTCTCAAGTCAACCGCCTGTCAGTGTTTGTTATGGTCTTAGACATAACACGCAGCTACACGCAATGAAAAGTTCCTCCCTATAAATAAGACAAAGGTTTGCGATGTTTTGTTGTCTGAGTCGTTATTTTGTGTGTGTTTGTAGTCCAAAGAGACAGTGAATGAGAGATTGGTGTCAAATACAAAGACTTCATCTGACAGTGAGAATGTTGCCAAAGCCCCCCTCATCGAACTTGCGCACACACACACACACACACACACACACACAAAAGATGGCACATCTAAGTCTTTCTGGGGTGTGTCAGAGAGGAGCTCATCAAACTGTGTGAGCGTTTGATGTGTTATCTGTCCAACAGAGACAGTGTCATCTCTCCATCGCTTTCTGGAACTTCCTCTTCTTTGACTCACAGCGTTAGAACAACACAAACATGAAGTGTCGCTAAAAAAGGGATTCTGTTTCTCATACTTGGACTCAAGCTTTTTGTTGGGCGCAGTGTTACTGTTACATGTTTCCTTCCTGCAACCCACCAATCACAACATGCAAAATAACCACAAATGCACTCTAATAGAGACTGACAGCAGCGGCAGTACAGGCCACGCCAAACCCTCATTTGACGCTGGACAAGCATTTTTTCTTTCCATAATTTCAGTCAAAATGAAGCTTAAACCTGGAGGTCACCCTCTGCCGCTCATTATATTTTCATAGAATCCCTCATTAGCTGACGCTGCTGTGTTCACAGATCCTCCGGGGCAGGAAACTTAAAAACAACAACATGAAACAAAAACGCTGTTTGAATTTTCAAAGGGCAGGTACAACAGCAGAATTAACATCAACTAATATCAATATATGGGATATTCATGATACAGCTCTCCTAAGGCAGTAGACTTCCAGTTCAAAAGTATTTACCACTGATTAACTTAAAACGCACTTCAGGGACACACAATTAGCCAGAAAACACTTTTCCACTTAATTAGCAAGCAATATACTGTAGCTGCATTTCAAACGCTGCTTCCTTCTGCAATGATCAGGAAATCTACTCCGTCAATAAAAAATAAATATAGTTTTTTCTTCTTCTTTCTTTCTCTTTTCTTTCATTACCCCCCTCATCGCTCTCTGCGAGTATGAGAACCACTTAAAGTTGTTTGTTTGTTCTTCTGGTGGTTTGAATCCTTTTGAGATCTGTGTGTGTGTGTGTGTGTGTGTGTCTGTGTGTGTGTGTGTGTACACACTCCACGTTTATCACTCATTACGTACATACAGCCTTCAAGGCCTGTAATTAACTGCAGATTTGATGCTTTCCCCCCCCCCACCTGCGCATTTCCTGTAACACACAGAAACACACGTGCGTTTGAACGTGAAGTGTGTCTCTGTTGTTCACACGATGACATACAGTTACACAAATAGATACACACTCGCAAATATATATGCACACGCTTGTTTCCACTCGCTCAGTTAGACTGTGGGCCTAATTGTGTTTTCAGTAAAAACACACCTTGTATCTTCAGGACCAATCTCTGCCTTAAGTTGCATTTGTGTGTGTGTGCGTGCGTGTGTGTTTGTGTTTGTGTGTCAGCTGTACATATGAAAACTGTTTTTGCGACACCAGCATAACATACACATCGCTCACCGATACGAAATCAATAAAACGATGTGAAGCAGACATTGAGACGCTCAGGTTGATGTGTCGGCCACAAGCCGAGCAGATGTAGCCATGACACTTATTCAATACTTCAAAAACATGATCATACTACGCACAACATGGCCGCTGTCTTGTTCCACACCCGCTCACCCACCCACACACACTAACATCCACACACTTTTAGGACTCCTGGCTACACGCCTTAACATTGTAACTTGACATTTATTCAATATCTCAAAAGACAAATTCATCCTCTCACGCAGGGAGACAGAGGTGGAACAAGAGAAATCAATAATAAATTAGAGTTTGAGCCTCCGCTAAACTGAATTCCATTATTTCTCAATGAGCTCGGAGCGAATTGTGGTTGTGTGTCCAACACATATCTTTTAACCTGTGTGTGGACGTTCAAATCACAAAGAAACAGCTGAGCTTGCGCTCTCTCTCTCTACGTTTGGAGTATTGGACACTTGCAAATTCCCTGCCATGTCTTATTGGTAGTTTACGGTAACATGCAATACAAGTGTAAGAGCTCATGTTTTCAGTACTACGCAATTCACACCAGACAACAGAGCAACAAGCTAATGGATAATCCACTGGAAAATAACAGCAGCTATTTGAGGGTTTGCAGTTAATGCTTCACTGTTCATATTCTAATCTAAAATAAAATGTACCCTTATGTAGAAAAACTGGAAATTAGCTTCATCTTTATATTCTCCCAGAGGTTATCTGCATTAACTGAGCTCATTAATCATCTTCAATTTACTACCATGGCTCATACATACTGTATTTTGCCTCTAGTCATTTACCCTTCATTCACCTTGTAGCCCCTGTTCTAGAAAGCAGACGAATCACTCCTCACCAGCCTCATTAAATTCACATTCATCTATTTAACCTGATGAAGTGAGTTTGGCTGCAGAAGAGAAGGCAGCGGTGCCATCGAGCAACCAGCTGCACAAATATCACAGACAAATGGGATGAAACAGTGAAAATCATCAGACGGTCCATTTCCAGCACACCCAGAATATCTATGTATACACTAGGAGTGGGCGATAAGAATAAAATCCATCATTGCAAATATATGATAAATCATATATAAATATTATTGTCAGAATGAAACAGGTCAAACCCAACCAGGGATATGATGGAGCGGTATCATGTATATCTTCACATAAATCATATTACCCAATACTTTGTCAAATTACATGCTATAGGATCCAGGGGTTAATAAACACTGTTGGACTAATTAGTTTTCCCCCTTCTCCATGAATGCTATACTACATATGGAGGAATATTACATGGCCCCAGGTTTAATGTATGTCTCGCTGATTAAAATACATTTTTTTATCAATAATATGAGATGATATAACACTGCCATCACAATATTAGAATCATGTAATATGGAGGAACTCAATTTATTGCCAATATCTGCTGCTATATTTCTAGATCATTTGAAAATGAATAACATGAGGAAAATCCAACAGCCCCACAATACTACATAAAAGGTATTCGAGCTAAAGCAGCCGTTTTCCAGATATCTCCTTATCACGATGCGAGTCACTGCTGGGATCATTTGTAAACTGAATACTAATGACACTGTTTCATTTAGACACATTTAAGCCGATGTACACAATAAGCACTGCATCCACGTCTGTTCAACCTTTATTCCAAATTGCAGCATTTTCTACATGCGACAGCTTCAATAACCAGATTATCTTCAAACCACACAAATATTATTCATAACTAGGGAGAGCGATGCTGTCATCTAGTGGTCAGCTGAAGAACTGAACTGCAACAACTGCATTTTGAGCAGCTAACAATTAAGAAGCTTAAAGCACAATGACAAAGCAACACCTATATACCATGACCTGTATAGGATTAATTATATACATCCCTAAAGCTAGGACTTTAAAATCATGTTTTAACTAGCGTGTTTCAGCAAAATTGTAAAAATAGTTGTTTTCCTTATTTTCAAATACTTTATATTTACCTCAGGAGCTGCTACGTCTTTTAACAGGAGCTCAAACTGGACAAACTAAACACCTTTTGAGTTGTTATGACAGCTGAAGGCTTCCACAGGTTCCCCATCATGTTTGGAAGGGGAGGGTGAGGGGAGGTGTATTCAGCTGTGACACGCGACTTCACCACTAGATGTCACTACATTCTACACACTGAACCTTTAAAGTGACCTCTTTCAGCCCCAGGACAGAAGCATGCTGCCAACTGACGGCCAGCGGAAGAACTGTGCATTTAGTGAAGTAAACACTTAGGAAGTTTTCAGACCGAGACACACGGACTGTAATATCATGAACTGTATATGATGTATTTAATAGATCTACAACTAACCGTGTGAGGTTTATTTTCTCTTCCAGGGAGCTGACCTGGACCAGAGACATTGTGTCACCTGCCTTCACATTCACCATGAAACCATTCAGTCTATCAGGTGTTGCTATGAACCAGGAGCTGCTCCTCCTCTCTCACCGTGTGTAGCAGCGGTGGCAGACATCTCTGGAGCGTCTGTTGGACACGCAGGTCGCCAGCGGCTCCGCGGAATACAGCAGCTCTCCCGGCCTGATCCCGCCTGTCGCCCGCAGACCGTTGCCTTTCCCCGGGCTGAGGAATCGCTCCATCCCCGGTGCCATGTCTCTGTTTCCCTCCACGTGAACCGAACAGTGTTTACATCCGGAATGACGCACCAGCTGCGTCATGACGTCAATAACACGTACAGTCGCCAATAGTTTTGTTTTTGCTTTTTAAAGCACACATACCAAGATGTTTTATTTTATTTTATTAATATTATTATATATATATAACTTTATAAACTTGCAGTTTTTTGCTTCTGATTGTTGTCGTTTTACATATGGGTTAGAATCATTGTTTTTCCTCCTCACTGCTTTCACAATGCATGTATTGAACTTCGGTCATCAGAATCAGAATCAGAATTATTTTTATTGCCATGTATATTTGCACATACAGGAAATTGACTTGGTGTGGTTGGTGCACTTTACAAACAACAATATAAAAATATAACAACATAAAAGACAACAATATCGAACGATATAAACAACAATATAAAAACAACAACATAAAATACAACAATATCGAACAATATAAACAACATCGAACAATATAAACAACATCGAACAATATAAACAACATCGAACAATATTAGCAACAATATAAAAAACAAAACAACAATATATACAGTAAAAGAGTAACGTGCGGTTTTAAGGTGCAGAGATTGTTTATAGTGCCAGTAATATAGAGTTATAAATTATGTGCGAGGGTGGGTCGGGGGTGTGGGGGGTCAGCAGAGTCAGTGTGATGAAGAGTCAGTGTGGTGCAGGGGGCTTGTTTGTGAGCCCCACCGCCATGGGGAAAAAACTGTTCAGGTGACGTGAGGTTTTAGTCCTGATGGCCCGGAACCTTTTTACGGACGGGAGTCTCTGGAACATGTGGTGACCGGGATGGGAAGGATCAGCGATGATCTTGCCTGCTCTCTTACTGGTCCTGGAGTGGAACAGGTCTAGGAGAGCCGGCAGGTCACAGCCGATGACCTTCTCAGCTGACCGAATGATCCGCTGCAGTCTGCCCTTGTCCTTGGCAGTGGAGGCAGAGAACGAGACGGTGATGGATGAGGTGAGGATGGACTCAATGATGGCTGTGTAGAACTTAACCATCACTTTCCGCGGCATGCTGAATTTCCTCAGTTGCCGCAGGAAGAACATCCTCTGCTGGGCCTTCTTGATGATGGAGGTGATGTTCTCCGCCCATCTCAGGTCCTTTGCTATGATCGTCCCCAGGAATCTGAATGACTCCACTGTTTTAACTGGGGAGTCGCACATGTTGAGGGGAGCTGCTTGGGCTGGGCTCCTCCTGAAATCTGCCACCATCTCTACAGTTTTTGAAGCATTCAGCTCCAGGTGGTTCTGGCTGCACCAGGAAGCCAGGCTGTCAACCTCCTCTCTGTAGGCGGCCTCGTCCCCATTGGAAGTTGATCCAATAAGGGTGGTGTCGTCCGCGAACTTCAGGAGTTTGACAGAGGGATGGCTGGAGGTGCAGTTGTTGGTGTAGAGGGAGAAGAGGAGAGGAGAGAGCACACAACCTTGAGGGGCTCCAGTGCTGATGATCCGGGTCTCAGAGACAAGCTTCCCCAGCCTCACGCGCTGCTTCCTGTCAGTCAGGAAGTTAGTGATCCACCTGCAGGTGGGCTCAGGCACGCTCAGCTGTGTCAGCTTGTCCCAGAGAAGAGCTGGGGAGATGGTGTTGAATGCGGAGCTGAAGTCCACAAACAGGATTCTGGCGTAGGTGCCGGGGGAGTCGAGGTGCTGGAGGATGAAGTGGAGTCCCATGTTGACTGCATCGTCTACGGACCTGTTGGCTCTGTAGGCAAACTGCAGCGGGTCGAGGAGGTGGTTTGTTATGGTCTTGAGGTGGGTCAGCACGAGGCGCTCAAAGGTCTTCATTACCACAGAGGTCAGGGCGACTGGTCTGTAATCATTAAGGCCTGTGATCCTCTGCTTCTTGGGAACGGGGATGATGGTGGATGTTTTCAGGCAGGCGGGTACAACACGTTCAGCCAGTGAGGTGTTGAAAATGTCCGTGAACACTGAAGAAAGCTGATCCGCACAGTGCCTCAGTGTGGAGGGGAGACAGCGTCTGGTCCAGCTGCTTTGCGGGGGTTCAGTTTCTTCAGTAGCTTGTTGACATCTCTCTCCTGAATTGAGAGAGGTGTGATGGGGTGGGATGAGGGGGGATGGAGGTGTGATGTGGGGGATGGAGGGGATGGGGCAGTCTGGGGCCATTATGTGGGGGGGGGGCTAGTGTCTTTGTCCAGGCTGGGGAGAAGAGGTGTGATAGTTGCGGGGGGGGATTTGAGAATGACTATCGAATCTACAGTAAAACTCATTGAGGTCGTTTGCGAGTTGGAGATCTTCAACACAGTGGGGGGTTTTGGTCTTGCAGCTGGTGATCACCCGAAGCCCTTTCCAGGCTGACGAGGAGTCGTTGGCTGCAAACTGTTGTTCCAGCTTCTTAGAATACTGTCGTTTGGCCTCCTTAATCTCCTTGCCAAACGAGTATTTTGCCAGTCTGAAACCATCCATGTCCCCACTCTTGAAGGCCACCTCCTTCTCCAAACGAAGCTGTTTGAGTTTTGCTGTGAACCAGGGCTTGTCGTTGTTATAACTCACCCTGGTGCATGTCGGAATACATCTGTCTTCACAGAAGCTGATGTAGGACGTCACAGCATCTGTATACTCGTCCAGGCTGTTAGAAGCAGTTTTAAACATTTCCCAGTCAGTGTTGTCAAGGCAGTCACGCAGCTCCTCCACAGCTTCTCTGTTGCTCCAGTTCTTGGATCTCAGCACAGCAGGTTTAGAAAGTTTTAGTTTCTGTCTGTAAGCCGGGACCAGGTGAATGAGAGCGTGGTCAGATAGACCCAGGGCAGCGCGGGAAACTGCATGATATGCCTTGCTGATGGTGCTGTAACAGTGGTCCAGGGTGTTCTCCCCCCTGGTCGGGCATTTAATTAATTGTTTATATTTTGGGAGCTCCCAAAATCATATTGCATTTGATGAAAATTTGCAATAATCCTTGATATTGTTTTATCACCCAGCTTTGTGATTTATTATATCATGAAACATATATATATACCACCTTATCATTCTAATTGGAAAATCCCAGGTCCATAGAATATAGTCAACAAGGTCTTGTCCCACCCATATTACTATTAGTGATAAAATTGACTTTTAAATCAAATTAAATATAATACAATATAATCATTATTCATTATTAAGTATATTATATTTTCAAATTGTCTATGCTTATCATGATGCAGCTACACTGATTTTCTTCACATCATAGTAAATTTGTTGTAATGCCTAAAGTTTACATTTATGTGTTTGTAAGCAATTCAATGTTGAATAGAGGCATCTATGTCACTTCTGTCCGTCCTGGGAGAGAGATTCTTCACATTTGACTCTTGTTGAGGTTTCAAAGTTTTTAACCCGTTAATAGGGTTTTGTTATTTTTTCCTTACTCTTGAAGAGGGTTAAGGACAAAGGATGAGACTAATTTGATTTGTAAATATTGGCTATGTAAAGTAAAGGTGATTGATTGAATAAAGATTTGTTTTTCTCATATGATACTATCATCTGTCTGGTATAGATAATTGCTGTCTCCTTTATATACCTGAAGGTATTGCCAAGTGACTATCACATGGACAGTGAGATATACACCGTCCTAAACCGGTACATTTTAAGCTCTACACAATAAATCTCTAAAAACAACGTTTTGTCCATTACATTCTTAAGTGTAGGAGCAAGGAGGCAGGTCAGTGTTGTTGCAGGAGAGACAGAAAGGAGGCTCACAAACAAATTAGTTTTCCTCCAATGGCTTTAACAGCAGACATCAACAGGACCAAAAAACAAATTTCCTTGTAACAATCTATAAGAACAGTGGAAAAGGTGAAAAAAATTCATTAAAGAATTCATAATAAACACCCTTCATCAGTTTGATAACAGTGGTACACATGACCGATGCACACACAGACATCATGTCATCATGTTCTATTAAAAACCAATAAGTAAAGACAAACCACATATCCTGCGTTTTAAGATGGAAGAAACAGGAACCTTTTACAGTCTGTGTGAAGAGGACCCAACTGACAGCAGAAGCACAGTATTGAAATGAATGTAATTAGATAACATGCATATATGTACAGTGACACAGAGGAAGGTATTAATAACTTCTCAAAGCCTCCTTAACAACAATGACATATGAGATGAAAAACTTACAGTATGCGATGTATGATGACAACAATCCAGCGAAATCAAAACTAAAGAGGTTTAATTTCTTAACCACTTACACTTGACAACTCCAGTATTATAAATAATTAAAATCATCTAAAAGATTAAATAGTATGTTTTCTTTTGAGTGATAGTCGTCTGAACCAGCCAGACGACATGTGCAAATAATAAAGCAAGACTCAATCTACTAATCACTACGTCCTGGGAAAACCTCATATCTTTAAATTAGTTTTCAGGGTTTTGTGAGTCACACACTGGGATAGAAAGAAAACACTGTTCTATCTTCATCTGTTAAAATGCATAGTTAAGACACTTGAATCTGTCTTTGTTTTCTTTACTCACAAACAAATAGGACCTCTGTAAGATATGTGGCTTTTCTAGGGCACTTTTTATGGCATTCACTACAAAGGCAAATGAAGGGAAAAAGAATGAACCGGACATCAAATGTTTCAATATGTTGGAATATCATGTATGTATGTGCAAAAAGGGACATTAAGCCTTAAAATGTTAAGTTTCTTTCAAATTGTTAATAATAAGAGATAAAACACAGGTTTGAGTTTGGTTTCAGGGACAAAAGTCTGAAACTTTATCCAGAAAGTGAGACTTTTTACAGACCAAACTTTCTCCTTCTTCCTAAGGAAATTTTAAGATCTAAATGTTGGCCGCTGTAATCACATAAGACAAATGTTAGCAAGATGAAACCTTAAAAAGACCAAGTGGTGGCATAAATCTTTCTGAGTTGCAAAAAAACTAATTACACATAGAGGATGATGCCCAAACTCTCTCAGAAACAGCAAAGATACAGACAGACAGACCAGGACTGATCCATCAACATCAAGGCTGTAATGATGAAGTACACTGAATAACTATTCCTACAAACATTTTTACATCGCTCATTCATCAGCTGTATATTTTACTGAGATATTCCACATACGGAGTTGAGTATTTTTTGTTGAAATGTGCATAACTGATATACGATATTTACTTTTCACAGTAAACCTGAAAGCAGTTCTTGTGGATATGGATTTTTTGTTTTGCTGATTAAATGTTGTTAAATCAACGTTTAGTCTACGACCAACAGAACAATGCCTGTTGAAATATTGCAATATACTTAAAATCGTACCAGTCTCATGTGCAACATGTAAAACATTCTCCTGAAAATATATACAGAGGTGCACTGTGTTCTTGTGCATGTTGCATATGCTACGCAAAGCTAAAATTAGCTCAAAAACACAAATGGACAGTTAAGACTTTTAAGTCTCCAGAGGCAGCCATGTCAGCTCGCTGCAAATGTGTTGTTTGTACTTACACAGAAAACGGCAGCGACAGGACAGATGTCCAATGTGCGCAGGGGGGAAAGTATTTATGTTAATGTCTGTAGGGCTGATAGCGAGCTCTTCAGCCCATCACAACATTACATGCAATGCAATCATGTCCTTTCCCCCATGGACCTATTTGACATGCCTGTTGTCCATTAGCAGCTCAGGTTTGAAAAACACCAAAATAACCCGTTAAATCTTTTATGTGACAGTACACTGTAGAAATGCCCCTAAGATCACACAAAGGTTAACAATGAGCCCCAAACATTCATCTCAAGGTTTAAGACAGGATTAAAACACAACAATTTCATTAGTTAAAATTTCATTTTGATCTAAAAAACATCAACAATAAAAGCAACAGCAGTGGTTGCAGCGGTCTGTAAAATGCCTGCTTGGCCACTACCTGTTTGTGCAGTGGGGAGAGAGAGAGTCCCTTTGCCCCACAGTTAGCAAACTGTACAATATATACTTCTTATTTTTACATCTCTGTGGGTCACAGCTGTTCAATTTGATCTTGACTGTGCTGAGATCTGCAGTCTAGTGTGAGTCAGTGTCAGTTTCTACTCAGTCTTGGTTTAACTGACTTTTTAAACTGAAGCATCGCGACAACTCTCAGCTCTTACCTATTAACTCTGGACAGGGTGTAGCAGGTTGTTCCTCTTCTTCTACTCTGCTTTTCCTTTCATCTAGTTTTATTATGGGATATCTGATGTATGACTTGGAGTCTCAGTGAACCTTGGCATTTGATTCACAGAACATAAAAAAGGAGGAGAGCTAATGCTTACTGTATCTGATCTACTACTAGAGTCAGTTAGGAGGCATAATGGCCACTTACTTCACAGGGTGGCAGTGACCGTAGCAGCCACCGGGCACCATTACCTGTAGCCTACAGTAAAAAAAACAGTAAGGCCAGTGACTCCATGGTGCTGACAAAGTGTTTGCTGCTATGACCCAGGCGTAAACCAATGTTGCATATGAGTGATCCCCCGCTGGATCTGGCCAAAGTAGAAGTCTGCATTTCTGGAGAAGTCATGACACACTGAGGAGTGGGCGTCCCCCAGGGCACAGTAAAGGGCGGTGCCCCCCACACTGATCACTACGGTAACCAGACAAAGCAGGAAGAGAAGCAGGCAGGAGTCTCCACCGCCAACGTCTACAGAGAGAGACAGACGGAGGGAGAGACAGAGAGTTACAGGAAAGGATTTAGAACGTGTGACTGGAAAGTTATAATTTAACAAATACTATCAACGAAGTCACAAGGGATTTAGACACTGTGTGAGTTAACCCTGTTAGTTAGCCTGTTAATACTGTTTAAACATATATGGAGTGATGAGAATCTGTGAATCGTAGGCAATTAACAAAAACACGCACCCTGCTCCTCATCGTCAGGAACTCTGAAGCGGACTCGTCTTTTGGCAGTGGGTTTGTCAGACCAGGTCTCTGAACTCGAAGACACACTCACGTTATCCACACAAACACTCCTCTTCTTCAATATGGAGACCAGGCCAGACGCAGGAGACATCTGAAAAGAAACAAAACAAAGATTTTGAGAGACATATTAACAGAATCTTACAACAAAGACAATGTGATCTGTTCGTCTTCACTCACAATGTTGCAGCGATCGCTTCCAACAGCTGTAATAAACACCATACAATCAGCAGCAATGAACTTTAAACCCAACTACCAACGTCACCTCCGACAGATTGCAGGGTTCATACACATTTTGACCCATGGATTTCTATGACTTTTCCATGACTTTTCATAACTTTAAACCAAATTTCCATCACCAAACATTTTGTCAAATCTCGGTGCATACATGGAAAAGTGACAAAATGTAGTATTTCAGCTAACAATGAGAAATTCAAAGCATACAGTATACCTTAAATTACACAAATGAATGAGACAATAGTTTGATTGTGGTCTTTATGGTTAAATCTACACTTCCCTGGCATAGTGCATTATCCCACCAGCTTCCCCACCAAACTTCTCAATTAGTATGAGAGAGTATGCCTGCTTATATTTTGAGTGTATTTCTTTTAAAAGCATACGAGTTATTTAAAACTCAGCGTGAATGAACAACATGAAAATATGAATATCATGACAAATTTCCATGACAAAACCTTTGGGATTTAATTTTTTTTCAAGCACTTTTCCAGGCCTGGAAATAAACATTTAACAATTCCATGACTTTTCCAGGTTTTTCATGACCGTAGGAACTCTGAGATTTACTATCACACTGGGCCAGGCACCACACTCCTGTGATAAAAGTTAAGTTAAACACATTAGACGTCACTCATCTAATTTTCAACACAAAAAGCTTAAGATATATAATTAACAACAATGAATGAACATGGCCGTGTAACGGCAGACAACCAGATCAGGAATAACTAGGGCTGTGAGCTGCCCTGTGCAGGCCTGAGCATTTGGGATCTCGGGACCTAACGCTGCTGCAGGGGAGGGCAAACAGGGACCGGGCGAAACGGCTCTGTGTTGCTTGAGTTTTGTGCACTGCAGGAAGGATAAACATGTCACTTCCTGCGTCCGTCACGCAGCGGTGGTCCACGCCCACTAATCACGCATTACGGTCCACGCCATAAAGTGTAGACTTAAATCAAATTAAAGTTGTAAAACGAGGTTTACATCCTTTTGGCAGTAGGTGGTGCTATCGCTACATACACACTAATAAATTCTGTTCAGGTCAAAAACACTCTATTGTCTGTCTCTTCATATTGTATATAAATCTAAGACAGTGGTCACCAACCTTTTGGAACCCAAGATCACTTTGTAATTCCAAACTTAAGCCAAGATCTACCACCACAATATCTTTCAAGAAACCCACTTCGGAGGGTCATATTTATAATTTTTGGTCATTTCTGTTTAAGGTGAAAAATAAAATAACTGTGAAAATATAAAGAAAGGCAGTGGTGCAACTTTATTTATTCATTGCATTTTATTTATTTATTATTTATTTGGCTTCTTTATTAAATGTGTCTTAAAGTTTTAGGATCAACACTTCTGCCTTGTTACAGGGTTTATCAGTCATCTATGAAGAACTAAAATGTACAACACGTGCTTAACTAATAAGGTTTGGTTGATTAATCATTTCATTATCATTTGTCTCTAGTATTTAAATCTTCTCACCTCCTCTACAGTGATGAGTTTAGCCATGTCGTCCAGTGGGGCAGCTTCTCTGATGAGGTCAGCTTGCTCTACTTCGTACTCCTCTTCCTCTTCCTCGTCCTCCTCATGCTGCTCTGCTCTTGCTGCTCCTGCTGCTTTACATGAGCCTCCTGAGTGAGATGGACCTCCTGGTGCAGGCATGTTTTAGTGCTCTCCTGCTGTGATAATGGAATGAGGTAATATACATTTGTGAGGAGGGTAATCCTATTTGTTGCCCTACTCTATTCGACTGCGCAAGGTAGGACTTAAGTATGGAACAGAGGAAGTGATACATTGATATTTCCAGCAGCGATTCATTCATATTAATACAGGAAGTTAGTAGCTAGCATTAGCTGTGATAGCCATAGTGTCTCAAGGAACCAAGAGAAATAAAAATTAAGTCAATTAAAATCACTGCCAAAAAACTAAGACCACGCAGATAACACATTACTTCCAAATATTTACTGAATTTCTATTTGCTAAGATTAGTTTTTAATGGATTTGATCAGGGCATAAAGATTCTATAAATCCATGGCTTGCTTCATGCTTTGTTTATTTTGTTGAGGGAGTCCCCAAAATCTTCCAACACTACAGACCTTTATGTGCCTGGAGGGGGGGGTCTGCATTAGGCTAATCAAAAATTCAGCCCTAAGTTTAAATAGAATATGTTTTGATTTACACATGTTATTGTGTTAATTGTGAAATTATTTTTTTCAAATTAGTTAAGTAAACAGAGCTCAACAGGCTGCACTTGTCTTGCAGTGATAACAGTAGCAGGTCGGAAATGGGGAATCATGATATGAGGTCGTTGACGATTGTATCACAATTGCTTTCTCAGTTTCAGAATTGTTACACCCCTGTTATTTAGTAAATCTATTTCTAATCTCAAACTACTTAAAGAAGCCAACACATTCTGATATATACCTGGGTATGCTCATGTAGTTTCTCTTCAGCTGGGACTTCCTGTTGCATCTGTTCTTCCTCCAGCTCTGCCCCGCTGCCGAGGTTATCCACTGGGAGAGCCCTCTGATAGAATGCAAAGTCTCTTTCTTTCTGCTTCTCCTTATCATCTTCCTCTCCCTCATCCTCCATCTCCAAAGCCTCTGCTGCCTCCTCTACGCTGCTCTCCTCTTCTTCCCTTTTCACCTCCTTTCCCTCTGCCAGACCTAAATCTCCTCCCTGCTGCTCTGCGGGTTTGGAATGATCCATTTCTCCAGCTGTAGAGGGGTGCAGACCATTTTCTATGGCTGGAATGGTGTGTCCCAACCCCCCTTCTGCCTCGCCTCCCTCTCTATCACTGCCCTGCTCGTAAGTCAGCTCAGATCCATGGAAACCCTCCCTCCCGTCTAAAACCCTGTCTGGGTCTTCACTGTCCTTATCTGCGATCTCAGGGAGACTGAGCCTGTCGGTCAAATTAATGGAGGGGGGGACTGGATCACCGCTCTGAGGAAAGGAGTCTTTTTCTCTCTGTTCCGTCCCTCTGTCAACTAGATCAGCTGGATGAAAAAAAAAGAATGTGGAGAAGAAGAGGAGAATGAGTTTTGGTGGGGGAAGGACAGTGGCAAAAGAAGAGGTAGATAATAAAGGGGACAGAGAAAGCTTAAAGAGTTTAAAATTTCCTCTGCCTTGATGCATTGAATAAAAAAAAAGAAGTGTTAGTTCCTGTAGGCCTAACTCTCCTACTTTATGTCAATAGAATCAAAATGAATGCTACGCTGACATGATCACTCACAAAGTACAATGCAATGGAAGCTGTGTATCTGATTTTCCATGTAAACATCGCTTGAAAACTGAGTACGACATTTTGTTGCATTTTCCTTAAATATGAATGACACGTGGAAGAAAATCTACAAATGCTTAGTGTAACCAAAAGACAATATACTGTATGTCATATCTATAACAGAACGAGCCCTCCCTACATCAGGAGCAGTTTACACTGAAGCCCAGAGCAGACAAACCAAACACTGGCTGATGGCCGATAAAGTTTTTATATCGCTAGAACGCTACTGTAGGTTTTTTAGGGAAGAGAGGGTGAGGTGGAGTATTCAGTTTGTTGCAATATCTAACTTCACAGCTAGATGCCACCAAATCCTACAATCTGAACTTTTAGGTGAGTCCTCAAGAGCAGCATTTGTGAACAACAGCGATACTAAGCAGGTTTTGTTGATCTGATAACAAAAATATGTTTTCTTTTCTGGTCATCACATTCCTCTGTGCTGTGGATGTGCAAGTATGACTAAATGGCACTTTGCCATGTTTCTATGTTCATACATTCACATGTGTAACTTACCCCTTATACCACTTTTACTCTAATTTTAGTTCAAATGTCATAAAATACAAAGGCTTGGTCCTTGATCACACACACAGTATGACGTTATCCCAACCATAATATCTGATGGATAAACAGTTCACTGAGAATATACTAAATATTCAGAGGTTATATGTGTCATGACTTGAATAGAGGCTCTTGTCAATAAACCCATGGTTTTGCATGCCTTTGAGAAATAATATGAACAATATTCAGGCAGGCACACATGCGCTCACTGTGCAACAGATAAACACAGATCCATGATGAAGCAATAGCACAAAACAGACATCTTTATGTTATTCGCAAGGGTTACACATGTTCAGATAGTTATGAAATGAAAAATTAGCCACAGTCAAGGTAACTAATGGGAAGTACGTCTAGTTTGGTTTGGTTGGTGGTAAGTGGTTTGTGTTTACAGTAAACATTTAGACTCAACAACTATCACACAGTGACATAAATACATCCAATCACTCGCTCACCTGAGAAACATGAAAGCAGAGCAGCCCCTTCTTCAACTGTAGGCCTCAAAGAGTCCTGAGATGCACACTGTTCACATACACAAATACAAAAATAAATACATCTGTAGAGATACACTACATTTACATACACTCCACAACAAGGTTTAGTAATTTGTGAGTTGAACTTTACTGAGGGACATGCAGAACTATAATTAACAACATGGAATGCTTAAAATATATATTTTACACATAAGGACATCAGTGAATCAGCTGAAATACAAAACACAAAGTAATTCTGCGTCTTCTGTCACACACAACAAAAACACACACATATACACAAAAAATGATTGAATGTCTTACCACAGCATCTCTTGAACTTGGTCTATGAACCGAAGAGAGAAAGAGAGACACAGAGTTAGAAACTGTTCGTGGTTTTAGTAAATGAATATTTGAAACCTGGGTGACCCTTCTCTACTCTCCCAATCTAATATTAGCCCGAACACATTTCCCTTGCTATTACAACGTGTGTGCTTGTGTGTGTGTGTGCGTGCGTGCGTGTGTCTGAGTCAGTTAAGTAAGGTGAAACCTTAGGAGTGTTAAGGCTCAAGTGTCTGAAAGTGCAGCAGCAGCAAAGGGCCATATGTTTGAACTATCACTGCAGAGCTTACCACACACAAACATGCACATGCACACAGCCACACAATCCTCAGCTAACAACACACACAAACACAGGCGCATGATAGAAGAGAATAATATGCTGCTTATTAGAAGTCTTGTTATTATATCTAGTTGTAGAAATAAAGTTACTGAATTATCCCAACAACTTTCAAATATATCATCATAATTTAACATGTAAACATCTAACTCTGTATATTTAAAGAAACAAGTCTGACATGTGCTTTGTGCTACTAAAAAACATTAACAACAGATTCCCATACAGAGATAAGTTACAAATGAGTAGAAAGACAAAAAAAAAGTTAGGAAAAGCTCTTTTCATCTAAGTGCATTTAAGAAATTGTAGTGAGCTTGGTAAAAACAAAAAAAGTTCATGAAGAGAGTACAAATAAAAAAACAAACACATCCATGAAAGCAGACTGACCGACTGTGTGTCTGGCAGATGTGTTTAAGAGTATCCAGATGTTCGGATGCCAGGTCAGAAGAAGTCATTTTACACTGACTCTCTATGAGAGAGTGGCAGAGAAACAGAGAGATACTGGCAGTTAGGAGACTGGTCATTAGTGTGAGGACACCTCTATGAGTTCAGCTACCTTGAAAACAATAAAGATGCAATCAAGCTCCATAGTCCTTAATGTTTCCTAATTGGATTTTATATGATCACTGAAACTACATTAAATATACTGTATATTATTAGGATACAATAGAGAAGATACATAGGCTAATGTTATACCTGATGACAAAGATGACTATGAAAGTAATAGTAATATGTAAAGTAACCAATAATTATTTTGTTACATAAACAAATGTTTGCGATGCAATTGTAAATGTGTACATCTGATGTATGTGTGCTGTAATGCACATGTATTACCCCACTGCTCCTGGAGTGTATTCAGGTTGTCCAATATTCTCTGGTGATAGAGTCTCTCTAGTTGGATGCACCATAACGCCTGCTGGTCTGAACGCCACAGGTTAAGAAACACATCAATGATCCCAACCACACCAAGAACATACAGACTTATTTATCTCAAACTGTTCCCACTGAAAAAACTAAAAGTAGAAAGAAGGAGAGAGTGAAAATCAGAAAGACAGAGAGACAGAGTAAGGAGGAGTGGAGGGTGAGAGTGCTCCAGGATGCAGTCTCTCATGTTTATGGATATGAGCAGCAAAAACACAATCCTTCTTTGAAAAGCCTCAATGCTTTCTCTCTCTTCCGCTCCCTCTATACATGCATGACATCGCTAAGCTCCCTTTCTCTTCTGTGTGACTCTTTTATTTTCTTCCCTCCCACTGTGTCCCTTGCCTCAGATTAAACCTCTCTGAAAATATCCTATTCTTTCTCATTCTTGCTTTCCAGCCTTCGTCTTCCCTTTCATGCATTCCCATCTTCCTCCCACGTTTTATACTTTGTCTTTATCGTGTCTGCGATTGTGAAAATGATGCATGCACAGTACAGTCTCAATATACCTTAAAAGAGAGGTGACATAGCTGATATATTGGTTTAATCATAAAAAAAAACTACCTTCAGGCAGTGTGCCTGATTTTATTGTGTCACTAATAAGCGTCTTCATACCTACAAATGCTCTATTACACACCAATTTTGCACATAGTGTCTTGCACCATTGTAGAGAGAAAAAGGTTCCCTCTATGTGTGTGCCATCATTCTCTGAGCCTCTCTAACGTGTGAACATCTGGGCGTTCTGTAGAAGCCAGCTCATATGGTGGTACAACTTATTCTCTGTTACACCGTATGCAATTCTGCTGACAGCTACTCACTTCCTTTTCTACTTCTGCTCAGCAGTTTCTCTTATTGCCTTCTCTATTCCACTATTTCCTCCTTGGTCTACTTCAACACTTGCTCTCTTTTTAAACAACTTCAACTGTAAAAGGTAGTCAGGCATCAAATAATCCGCTTCACTGCAACAAGTTGCTCCAAATCCTCCAGTTCTGCAGTTCAGCATGTTAAAAAATACAGTTTTAAAATCACACAATCGCAATGAATAACAAAGAGAAAGACAATCACTTTCATAGATAAGCATGTGAGTAGCAAGGTGAGAAGTCAGGACATACATAAATGAGTCAAACATGAATATAATAGCTGCCCTCCACCAGTACCCCAACCACAACACACACATGGACACACAGTGGTAAGGATACAGTCTTTTTGAAGAACAAAGGCCTCAGCAATCTGCAGAGAGAGAGAGAGGGAGATACAGAGATTATAAGCTATAATAAAATGTATGATTTTATCATCCCTAATCAAAACCATGGCATCAGTTATGCAACAGAAAGTATCATGGTACTACTATCACATGTGTTTAAAACCAGACAAACTATTCTTCAAGAGGAAGAAAAAAGATAAATCAAGTATAAGTAGAACCTTATTAAATACAAGAACACTAAGTTGAACAAACTTAGATAAATCAACAAAACACCCCACTAAACAAAGCCGAAACACAGAAAGTGCACTGCTGCAGTAACAATCATTCCTTAGACAGAAAAACAACAACCTGATCTCAGAAACACAATACAACGATAAGGCAAATGTTCTGCATTTAGGACACACTGACTGAAAATGAGAGAATGAGAGAATGAAAAGAAAGACAGAAAAACCAGAGACCGTGGTCGACACTCTACCTCTCCTCAGCAAGTGTCGCTTTCAAGCTGCTCAGCTGATCACAGAACAAGACAAGTGTGTGTCTGTATGTGTGTGTGTGCAAGAAAGAGAGGGGCAGACAAAGACAGGAAGAAAGGAGGGCACAAAATGCTCTTGCATTTCTAATGAAGTGATTGCTATTGTGACGTTGGAATCACTTCTAGAAAACTGTTAAGACATGTCATTTAGTTTGAACTAAGGGATTAAAGCTTGTTCTTGTTTTTTGCGGTAGTAACACATCTGTTACATCACAGAAAAGCAACACACATCAACAAAAAGTGCCAATCGATCCGGGGGAGGGATTCAAAAAATATAAAAAAATACTAAAAAGGTGAAAATAAATATAAATGATATAATGAAAATGTATTTTTTCATTCCTTCAAATATGAGAATATTTGCGATTTTTTGGGAAATTATGTTTTTATGTATTATGTTATACCTAAAACACTTTTAAACCTCAGTATAATAAATAAAACTCCTAAAGCTACATGCATATCTTTCTGAACCTCAACAGACCCCAACATGTAATCAATCAAGTCTGAAGAATTTGTCCATTCTTCTGTCGTCCTCACATGTGTCCCTTTGAACGTTCTCCAGCTGTTCATATTTATGCTAATAGTAGGCTTTAAAACCACTCTCTCACTTTACTGAAACTAGGGAGCGGTTTATTTAATAACTAAATCAGCTCATCATATTATTTTAACTCTCTTTGATTTGAGGCTACGTCTGTACCTGTTAAAGGTAAACTCACCCAAGATATGTATGAAAATTGCATAGAAAACTTTATCAAACTCACTCAGTTCAATTCAATTCTTTAACCTGGCTGAAGTTTTTTCCAGAACAGAACCGTTCTTGTGATATTTGTTTTTTTCGCCCATCAAAATTACTTTTGATTTTTAAGTAATCATCACAGCAGCATAAATGAACACAGACATCAAAACCTTGGTAGATGTAACCCGGATGCCGGTATAAAATACAACTACAGTTTTAAAAGACTTAAGAGATGTCAATCATTAATGAGACCTCCGAATCATTATTTTTGGGAATATTTTCAGGAGTAGTCCTGCTTAAAATAATTTCTTTCAGGATTAATCAAGTCTTATCTTATTTGTTTCCAGGTAAAAGTAATTTTAAACAAACAGTCATTGTAAGTGCTTTTTTCACCAAATAAACATTTTACTGACCAATTATAATGTTTTAGTTAAGACTTATCTATTAGGCAAAAACACGGTCGTTTGTCACAGAAACACAAATCACTGAACTAACTTCCACTGCCTCTTTCTTTTCCCCTCACACAAACACCTGTCTGCCTTGAAGTAAGCATAGCTCAGGTGTGCCTGGTAGCAGCCTGTATGAATCAAACTGACAGTAATATCCACCCTCCCTAGAACATACATGTTCAGTCATGTAGATGTGAATGAGGAAGAGAAACACACAGAGCAAGAATGAGACCGCATGTTTTTTTATGTTGTGTGCACAGACCCTGACGGCACCCTTGCCTCAGGGTACAAAGTGACATTCCGATTAAGGGGTTGAGTGGATAACAGTAATTTAATAACTTGGAAGCAAGAGTTTGAAGTGACAGACAGATACCTAGAGACAACTGGGAGAAACCATTAAAGAGAAGTGAGTGTGCTCTTTTTAGTGGTCACACACAGCTTATAGTATCTGTCATCCAGCAGAAGTAGGACAGACAGGTTACCTGGTGCAGATAGTGTGGAAGGTGACCGTCATCTCCTTTTTGTGCCAACTGCTCCAGATATTTCAGCAAAGCCGGGCTTGGAATAGTCCCAGTTGAGCAGGTGGAGACTGAGAAACTAGAGGGCACTGGTATGGAAGCAATATGTTCCCAGTTTGAGGTTATAGGCCCTGTGGTGGAAGCTAGGGGTCCTGTACTTGCACTCATTGCAGTGGAAGGCATGGAGGTGTTGAGCCCAGTGGTGCTATCAGTTACTGAAAATGTCTCTGCGGTTGAGGGGACAGGTCCTTCATATGAACTGGCAGACCCATGGTTGAAGACAGGCTCTGTAGATGAGGTAAGAAGTTCTGCAGTGGACATTTCTGCTACCCTGTCTGTAGTTTCTGTGATACATGTAGGCCCAGTTGGGCTGGTGGAACTGGTGTCTGAGGTCGCAGTAAGTGTAGTAGAGTGAACAGGCCCAGTGGTGAAGGCACCTGATCCAGTGCTGGACGTGAGAGGGTCCACGCTGACATCACTCAGATTGAATTCCACTGGACTGATGGGATATGCAGTTTCTGGACTGATTACTGGGATGACAGGGGATGTAGAGTCTGCACTGGTCCCAGGACTGAAAGGATATGGAGTCTCCAACAGGCTGCCTGCAGAGTGAAAGAAAGACAATGTCAAACTGGGAAAACAGATGAGGAAGATTATGAATGTGAACAACATGGCTCACACACAGCTGTTTAAAACTCCTGAGGTTATACACAGGTACACACAGCTGTGCCAGAACAATACTGACATATAGAGCTGGGACAGGAATCTTAAGATCATCATATTCCAATACACTCAAATTTGAGCAGTTAAAAAAAACAAAACATGGCTTTATGACAGATTAAATCAATCTTAAGATGTTTGATTGCGATAAACTTTGATTTGTGTGATCATATTTTGCAGAAACAAATCACTGAAAACCACAAAGAATGGAGCAAACAAGATGAGCTCACTCCCTCGCTATGAGCAATTGTTTCCTGTTAAAACACTGAATACTCTTAGACAAGGAGTGGAGAGCAGCCAATGTACAATCAAATTATGTTAAAGAACTTAATTAACCTGTGTGAGTGAGCGCATGAATGTGTTTATATAAAACTCAGCTCTCCAGATTTCTTGACTGCTTTTTGTGGATTTATATCCGACTTTCTGTTATGTAGAGAGCCCTGAGGTTAGGGTTAGGACAAGTGGACAGGGCAGGGGGGTTAGGATGGAGAATTAAAAAAGAGAAGAAGAAAACATATTAATGTTTCATCTGCAATCCAACTGGACTATGGTAGGGGTAAGGGTCAGGATTAGATCTAGAAGAATTTGCTTAGCTGGATGGCAGGATCCTCTCACCTCCTGGCACGATACAATTGTGCAAGATTGGAACGAGGTAAGTGGGAAACAGATGATACTAATAATGAATTATGACATAATATCATGCATAGGATTAGAACATATAAATACATAAACAAGTTATATGAATATAATAAAATATGGTCAAGGTCTCATGTGGTCAGAAGCACCCGTCACCCTGACCTCAGTCTGAAATGCTGACCACTTACAAACAAAACAAAAGCCCTTTCATCAGTGAGTGAACCAGACTCTGATCACAGCGTTAGCCTTTACTGCAATGTTGTTTTGAAAATAGCAACAGAAAAAAGTAATAAGCAAAAATTTGAAATGACACTGTGAGTGACATTTGCGTCCATATATACCTAATATCATATAACTGCATGTTGTCCTCTTTCAGTGTGTACATGTGTGAATGTACCTACCAGTTTCTGAATACGACGAGTCAGTCATAGTGTCTGGAGACTGGCCGCGGATTAGACTGCTCGATTCCTCTGATTCCTCCTCTTCTTCTTTCATCACTTCATCATTGTCTTCTTCCTCATCCTCCACTCTGCCTCTTCCTGTGTATCTCTCCTTCCCCTGTTCTTCCTCCTTATCCTTCCCATTGTTGTTGAGAGAGGGTTTTTGGATGAGCCTGCACCCTCCCCCCTCTTCGATTTGTGATGGACAGAGACTTTGATTTTGTGTGAGGGTGTTTGTTTCGTTGAGGTTTTGAGTTTGGGCAGCCTCGGGGTTGGGTAGGTTATCGCAGAGGTCAACGCCGTCCACAGGAAGTTGCGACATTATGCTGCTCTTTGTCTCACACCAACCTGGAGGTTAAATAAATTATGAATGAAATAATGAATGATCTGAAATTGCAATAATGGTAAAGTAAAAAATGAAAAGAACACAAATGTAATTTCAGCTCCCTCTATTTTTTAGGTCAGACTGTCGGCTGCTGCTTCAGACAAATTAACCTTTGCTGCATTGAAAAAAAAGCACCAAGTCCCTTTCACAGTCAGCAGCTTTTAGCTGAGGTTATATCGATCATAACCCACATCCAATCAGTGTTAGTTTTTGAGGTCGCTGTTATTAAACACACTGAGCTTATATTTTGTGTTGTGCTTAAACAAGATTTAAATGCTCACCACCATGATCCATTGGGCTCCACCCTCCCAGTGTCTGACCTTTCAGCCTAAAGGTCAGTCCTACCTGCTAGACAAGCCCTTCTTCAAGCCTGAGACAAAAGACAGGCAGATATGGGTAACCAGATAAATGCCAACACAGATAAAGTCAGACATCGCTCAGAGATGAGAGAAAGAAAGGGAGGGACACAAAACAAGTTTAGCGTCATTCCCAAAACGTCAAACAAACCCTTGGGCTTATAGTGACTTAAATCTCTATAACCACCAACCACCAACAGATTTTAGTGCAGTGGAACATGTGGACACACACAAACATATCCATATACATGGTGATTAGTAATTCTGAGGACATCAGAATACTTTCATTAACTGTGAGCTACAATCTGATAATGCATATTATAGAGAGACATCCAACCAAATCTGCTTAAGTCTTAAATCTGTGAGAAACAACTGACAGTTAACACTGCAACCCTTCTTAATAAAGGATTTAAACAATAGCTAAAAGGAAATCTGAAACCTCTCCGTGAATCAAAAATACAAGTAAGCATCTGAGAACAGGTTTTGCAAAAGTGTGGAGAAACAGACAGAGAAGAAGGGGGAAAGCAGGTGGGGTACGTATGAGGAAGATATATCACATGAAGACAGAAGTATCATGTAAACCCGAATAGAAAATAAAAAGTAAAATACCTCATAGAGACAAGTTATGAATGGCAATTCACATTAAGATATAATGAATCATATATTTTCCAATGACCCTATTTACTTACATTAGGCAAACAAAATATAATAAACACAACTACATTGTAATCGACACAACAAAATATGGCCTCAGAAATGTTTATAGAATAAAATCAACACTTCTCTGGTAGAAAAAAATATGACTTCCCATGATGGGAGGTTTGAAAACTTAGTTTTGACTCCATGACATGACAAAAACACTTCTCGTTCTTTGTGTCTATTTCCCTATTAAAGCGGGCGGATATTTACGTACAAAACATGGCCCAGAGAAGCACCTTGGGAGATGAATCCGTGAACAAATCACCTCTGAAGCCTGCTGTCCCCAAAGGGAGGAGAGAACCTATAGGATGATGTAACCATATTGCATTTAGATTGCATAAGCTCTCTAATTTTTAACAACACCTTCCAGATGTACTATACGCCAATGAAGTGTAAAGTCTGCTTTTCCATATATTAACATGTCCTTTCTATCTAAATAGAGCCAGTTGTACCAGGCTATTTTTTTGTTTATTTACTTGAAGCTCTAAAAGTCCCTCTGGACGATTCAGCAGTCTCACAACAGGACAAACAACCTTGACATTAATGCTTACGCAACAACAGATTCCAGATTACAAACACAGGTGTTTCTGCATCTGTCACACATCTTTATTATGCTCTGTGGAAGTTCTTTTTAAATCTACTGTTTAATTTGACTCTCCCACAGAGTCGTCTGTCCACAACACCATCTATCCTGTCTTCTTTTTTTGTCTGGTCCCTGCTCCACAGGGGGGCAATGAATAATGAAGGACAGGAGGACAGGAGAGGGACAAACAGAAAGAAGGATATTCAGCATATTCCTGTGCAGTGAGAGGCCGAGTGGGACAGACAGCAGCTTAGTTTTAAAAATAATTAAAAATCAATTATCTAAAGGAATCAAACAACTTTTTTAAATGGGCTTTAAGATATTTTTTGTTGTTGACATTGACCTTAGTGTCTGAGCATCAGTTCAGGACAGAAAGTGTCGAGGCTCAGATCAATGTGTGCTGTGACACATCGGTTCATCTGTACATCTGCAATGTGTCCACATGTTCGATTAGCGACATATACCAGGTAAAAACAGCCAAATGACACATTGTGGTCAGGCAGTGCCACTTCCTCCGTAATGTACGTAAGTGACACTGATTCCACCTACGTCAACGGAGCAGTGACGTTACTTGTCTCTTTAACCGGGTTTGATTTGCCATAGAAATGCTAAATAGCTTTACTTACGTTGAATGTAAAAAAAAACCGTCGGATGACATTAGCTTGCTTGCTATCATTGATGTCGCTTACTGAGCTGCTTCAACTCTTTCCGTCGAATTAAAGCTTAGCTAACATATAACAAGAGGGTGTTAAACCAACGCTGCTGAATGAGAAGGATATCACCACTGAGCTACAGGGGACAAAAACAAGCTAGTGTTGGTGTGTGCCAGTGGGTTGCTGTTGCTAGCTTAAGTGAGCTAGCCGAGTGGAAACATCTGGGCATCACACCGCGGAGAAAACACTGACAGCCCTGCGCTAGCTCCCCGTAGAATGCGTTAGCTTTAGCGTCACGAGACACGTCCGGCTCCTGGGAGACAAAACAGAAACACGGTTCTTACTGTTGGAGACGCGATGTGAAGGCAGAGGCTCGGACATCACTCACCTTGCTCTGGATGTTGTTGAAGAGACTGCATGTTTCATCGACCCGCCGCCAGGGGTCGCTGCTACAGGTGTGACCCATAGACTGTGTATATATAGAGGTGAGAGGAGAGCCTGCACTCTCCTGCTGCGGCTGCTGCTGCTGCTGCTGCTGCTGTCGCCCCCTTGTGTCTTTTCATCGTTACTGCGTGGGTTTTGTTCCACAGGGGTATTTCATTTAACACATCTGTCCACTACTCCTTCAAACAGATCTACTGTCTTTTTATTGTGATTGCAAATATGGCTGCTCATTGTGATTTGGTTACTGAATAAGTTTTGGATATGAGACACTTTAGGCCACATCACACTGGACTCCTCCACGAGACCTTTGAGGCACTGACCCACATCTGGTTGTCTCTTTACAGTGCATAATTTATTTCAGAGGCTGTATTTGCATAACTGTTCGATACATGAGACGTGAAAGACGACAGCCGCTCATGAAAAATGTCCACATCTACCTATGTACCCCTGCTTCTATAACCTTATTTACTTATTTATTTGTCCCATGCATAGTTATATCCAGGTATACATTTTCTGTTTTGTCGATCTTATACCTGACTCCTTGGCACTAGACAAAGAAGATGGACAGAATCGTTTGCAACGCCTCAAAAATCATCAGTTGCAAACTCCCCCCCCATCTCTGACATATAAGAAACTTGCATTCAGGGCATAGATCTAAAAATTCTACAGGCCACTTCACAACCCCCTCTTAATAACTCTCCCCTCAGGGAAAAGACTCAGGGCAATCAAATCTAAGACTTCCCATTTCCTCAGCAGCACTTACTGTAGAACCATCAAATCACTGCATGGCTCTTCAATCCAGCATCAGCACTTTACAAATGTTAACCAATTACCGCCTCTGAATTTTATAGTACACTGTATTTTTTAAGCACCGGACATACTCTAATTTTACAGTATTCAATTTTATATACAATATATGTATGTTATGTTTGAATGGGGAGGGGATCATGTGTTCATTTTCCTTTCTTGTTACGCTGTGATTTGTCTCATCGTGCGCACACTGACTTGTGTGGCAATAAAGTATTGAATCTTGAATCTTGTAAGTTATTTCAATAATATCAGTGTGCGCTGAAGTTTTTCATTCGACAAACTTTCTTATTAGCTTCCTAAATTATCTTCTACAGTAGTAATAATATAGTAATATCTAAAAACTCTTCTCCCTGAAAACAGTATCTAAACTTAGCCTCTTATCAATGTACCCCTGCTTCTATAAGTTTTTTATTTTATAAATGTTCCCATGCATATTCATATATAATGTCTGCATGTTTCTATTCTATATATATTTAGTCGGCTTTACATGTGCTGTCACAATACACAATTCTCCAGTTTTTTAACCAGTTGAACAACATATCAAAATAATCCACAAAATTCAGACTTAATTCTTTTTTATAAATTATCTTAGACACACAATCATCCATTGCTTAAAGCAGGGCATTTTAAACATACAGGAGTTTATACGGTCACAACGAAAATACAAAAATATACAAGACATGAATCTATACAGTGAAAAACTTCCTTTACATATGCAATCCTCTTGGCTGAGCATTTACCGCACTACTACTGACACCGATGTCAGTTTAGCAAAATATTTTAGGAGACACAAAGAATTATTTTGTGAAGCTGCTTTCAGCTGCTCTAGTATTTTTTCATTTGCTCGACATGATCTTGGACAAGTTGCTACTGTGTTCATGCACACATTCATCTTTCCTCTGTGGTACAACAAAATCATTTACGTTTATTTTTGCAACAATCTTTAAACCATTTGATTTCTGAGACAATTTGATGAAAAGAGGACTGCATACAGTGTCTTGTGAGGTCCAAATAGAAACTGTTTCTCATATAGTTTCTGTCTGAAGTCTCAACTAATGGGAAACCTGGTTCAGGAAAACAGGCTGGGACGTTGAAGTCGTTTCCTCTTCGACCTTAAGAATAGTTAGTCAAACATTTTTTTCATTTCAGTAACAAAATGTTTATAGTCAAGTTTGTCAACTAGTTTCATAATGTTTGACTTAATTGTATACATTTCTTTATGTATGCATATCCCACGATGTATTATGCAAACCATATTATTTTTTACATAAACAATCACTTTATCATACATACGCAAAAAGGTTCATACAAACATGCACCTTTTTGTGTCGTAATTCCATAAATGACTCTTTTATGCCCAACCCTCTCTCTGTGTGTTCTCCAGGATCTCCTCGTAGAGCCAGCTCTGTGTGAACTCCTTACTCTTGTCCATCAACTGGAACAGCTGGAGATACTCCTCTGGAAATACGTTTCCCGTCAGAATGTCCAACGGCATGCCCACTTCGGATAACAGCTTACTCCCGCTATCTGGTGACCAGAGACTAGAAAAACAAGAAACGGGGAGATGTTCAAATCGAGCAGCATTTATTCACCATGGATGCCCTTATAGGTCTAAAGCTGCTTTCAAACATACATTGAACTCCGGATATTCTCCTGAAGGGACTCTATGTGAGAACGTTAAAGTCCAAATCAGAGGCTGCGGACAATCTCTGGAGTTTTCCTGCCAAGCCCCCCCTGAGTCAAAACTGTAGATAATGTCTAAATGAGCCCATGTGAACATACAGCAGGAAATTATCTGGAGGATTTCCTGTGAGCAAATTGATGTAGTTTCTAAAACGCAACAGTTGGAAAACTGATAAAACACAGACAAAGATGTCAACTTGAAAAGCCAACAAGATGAGTGATTTGGGTGAAAACGTCAGATGCTGATGTGCTGTTAACAAAAAGGTGTTATATCCACCGCGGAATTATTACGTACGTGCCCAGGGGCCACCCCTCCCCTGAATTTTTTTCTGAAATTCCCCTGTTGTTGTGAAAGCGTTGAACTCCGAGGATCTCCTGCTGCTTCCTTCACATGTAATAGGTTAAGTCCAGAGAATGTCTACAACTAATTGTCCCGAGTTCATGACGGAAAACAGCCCAAGTCTGGTTGATTCCACACGAGCAGTGTGTGGGCTCAAAGCCTGTTTGTCTGCTACTACAACAACTCTGTGTGTTTATGTATGTGTGTGTGTATGCTGCTTACTTGAGCCTGTCAATGAGCTTGACTTTCCTCTTTGCCAGACACTGTTTGACCATCATCAGCAGAGTTGAAGCATTCGAGGGACTGAGGCCATCAGAGAACAGATCGGCTCGTGGACGCAGACGCACCAGGCAGAGGTGGTCATTGGGAAGCTGAGGGAATTATGACAAAGTATTAATTCTGTTTCTTAAGTCACGTTTACAGAGAAAGTATTCTGACCCCTGCCTGCACAGATCAGTGACAGGACTGGGTCAGGGCACAGATCTGGGGCAGTTAATAAAAAACAATACTGTTGCATTGAAGGTTACCAAGAGAACAACCAGTTTTTTTTAAATTTAGCATTAGGCTGAAATATAACAAAAATTCTAAGGGTGAAGAAGGGGTGTGACTATATTCCACATTTACTGTACATGTGTGGAGTTCGCTCTCTTCCTTACCCTGCCTTTAGGTTTAGATGCACCCTGTTTTGACTTTACAAATGACTCCCATGGCTCCTACAAAGACAGAGATGAGAAGTTTGCCAATTACACAAATACTTATGTTGAAAACGTTTGAAAACTTGAACATTTTAAGTGGTTTAATCTCATGCATTAGCTTTAAGGACGTTTATAATAAAGTAATGTAACATGCTTTTTATGTTGTCAACACAAACTGCTTTTTAAACATCAACCTAATTGGTTTAAATCAATTTACATAATCAATGTATTTTGCCACCCTCCCTCATACTGTACCTTGTGCAACAGATCAATGTCACAGGACATCTGCCAGAGGACACTGAAGGCTCTGTAGTTAAACATGCTGCCTGGACGTGCCACCAGTTTCTGATGGAGACATAATTTCAAAGGACACCATTAGATTGTGGTACCATTTAAGCTACAAGATAAGAGTCTCCCTCAGTATTGACAAGTGATTTTGTTGTAAGCATTATCAGAAATGTAGTGTAGATGGTGATGAGGGCAGGTGGAACAAACTTCCTCCTCATGCAGACAAAATCAGATACAAGGTGACTCTGGTCAGTAATCTGACTGATACTCCATTTCTAAAGGTAGAGGTGAAGAAGTTAACGGCTCCAATTATTTACCAGGTATTCCTTCTCGCTCATGAAGAGATTGAGCTCAACCCTTCCATATCTGTAGACAGACAGCCTTTCAAACAAAGAGTAGGCCATCCTCAGCAGCATGCCACGCTCATTACGCTGGGGCAGAATGCCCACCACCTTCACTGGGATGTCTAGAGAGACACACAGGAAAGCATTAACACACCAAAATGGAGAGGGATGGTAAACTAAACAATACCCAGTGATCAATTACGTGAGTGTGTGACAGCCACATACCAAATGTAATTATTTTCTTTTTTTCCAACCAATTGGCGATTTTAAAAACATATCTAAATGTTTGAAACCAATGAGCTACTATAAAAGATTTCATAATCAAATATTTTTGGTAAAAATAATCAACAGTGGGATTCATAGCATAGCTCCATGTTAGGATAATATATACTGTAGCAATTTAGCAAAGACAATTTGTTTATTGCCAGACATGCTTAACTAAATGAACAATATTATTTTGTGTCCATGTATTTCCAATTATTTTAGGTCTGCAGCTCTGTTCACATGTGTGCATGTTTTCTTTTTCTCACCATCAGTCCAGCTACTTTCTGATATTCCCAGATCAGTGAAGAGTTTGTCACTGAACATGACAGGGGCCCTCAGGTTTCCATTGCCCATGGGATCTAGTTTAAAGTAGTCACAGTGAACCACCTCCAGCTGACCATCAAGATTACCCTCTAACTCCTGCAACATGAAAACATATTGTATTAGTTCAACTGCTACGTGATGGAATATGGATTAAGGATAAAAGAGTTTCAATTCCTAGAGATGTTTGTGTCACCTGTAGATCATGTAGGAAGGACTTATCTTCCTCGAGAGCCACGACTCTCTGAGCTCCAGCATTGAGGAGAGTCCGAGTCAACACCCCAGGACCTAAGAAAGACCGACAAGCAAACAACCTATAAAATGTGTTGTTTCAATGACGAGAATAATCTATCGTGGGCAAACTACTAATGATCAGAATACATATTTTCTCTATGGCATACTGTTGAAAAATGTATTTGTTGAATTGGAAAAAAGTTGCACAGTAAATTAACTTGCAGAAAAAATCTACTCTTCATCCGCTCTGATGTAAACATTGCACATATACATACCTGGGTTACATTCGAAGATAATACTTTTAGCAGCCTCAGGTTCTAGAAGCTGTGTTACTACTTTAGCCAGGTCTGGGTCCACAATAAAGTGTCGTATCTTTTTACAGGACAAAGCACGACGTGCATTCTCTTCTTCCTGCCCGACGTCCAGGAAGTCATACTGGCACAATGGGCGACATTGGCCCTGGAGAAAAACATAAATGCATATAAGTGAAAAAGGCAGACAATGTTTTAAGAGCTTTGCCTTTCTTTTATCTGAATATATGTTCTTATATGAATAAACATCATATAACTACTGGAAAAAAAAAGTTATTGATCAGATTAAAAAAAATCCCTTTGAAGGCTGAATAGATATTTTCCAATAATTTCAATCAAATAAAGTTGTAAAGGAAAAATACATCAGTAAATCCATAGCAGAGAGGTTAATTAATTTGCTCTACTCAAAAACCATGACGAGGTGGAGGATTACTGCCTCACGTGAAACAAGGTCAAAAACGACTGCCTACCTGTACAGCCACAGCCGACAGGTTCCTGTGTGCGAGTGCTGCTGACGGGGACGTCCTCTCTGTGCGGGGCTGCTGTGAAGTCGAGCCGAGTGTGGGCCGACCAGGGCCAGAAGAGAGAGAGTCTAGGCTGTAGGCCCTCCTATGAAGCACGGGGACACAGAGGCCAGGGGGACCCACTGGGGCCAAACCTGCCTTTCGCATATAGGATCTACTTCTAATGGTGTTGCAGCAAGCAGAGCGCATCACCAGCTCCACCACTCGAAATATCTGGATGGACATGGTGATGGAGCAGTGGAGTTTCACAACAGGAGACGGGCAGAGGGAGATTCAAGTCCCGCTCTAAGATGTCACCGCCTGGAGGGGATGGAGAGGGAAAGAAACAAGGAAGGTTTAGATTAACAACAGCAACAGACAATATAATGCAATAAACATGTTCATTGCGCTTGAACTACACCTGTGTAACATGAGAGAATTCACAGACATATCATCAAAAACTGTTTTATAACCTAGCAAAGTGTTAACATGTCCTATTTAAAAAGGTACAGTGTGTAAGACTTAGGCGAAAGGGATCTATTGACAGATATTTTGTACAAAATAATCTTAGTTATGTTTTCATGAGTGTTTCATCTAAATTATACAAATGTGTTTTATTTACCCTAGAATGGGACCTTTTTATTGAAATTCTTTATATTTACTTCAGGGGGTTCCTTTCTGTAGAGGCCCCCATGTTTCTTGTAGTAGCCTAGACTGGACAAACTAAACACCCTTTGAGTTTTCATGAAAACTGAAGGTTACCACAGGTTCTCTTTCAATGTTGTAAGGAGAGGGTGAGGGGCCAGCAGCTGCCGCACGCAACTTCACAACTTTATGTCACTAAATTCTACTTTGACACACTACAACTTTAAAAGGGAACAAAGGAGAGGCAGCTGTGGCTGAGTGGTAGAGCATTCGATCCCCAGTCTTCCCAATCTGTATGCCGAAGTGTCTTTGGGCAAGATGCTTAACCCCCGAATGGCCCATCATAGAACAAAAAAGTGCTGCTAATAGATGCACACTGTATGACTGTTGGGGTCAATGGCAAACTGTGATGTAAGGCGCTTAGAGTGGTCATCAAAACTAGAAAAACGATTTATAAATACAAACCATTTACAGCTAAAAGTATCAACTCTGAATATCTAAATAATATTAGATCCATGCTGTAAACAAACCCGGTGTAACGGTGCCCCCATACTATACTGTTAGCACGTGTTCGTGTAGACTTCTCCAGGACTACTGTTAGCTTAACCCTGTCGACCTGATTCACGGGAGGTGTCCACTGTCCTCTGCGAGGTCACAAACTGGTTCTTGGTCACACTTGTACACGCAGCCGACCGGACTCCATGCTACATGGTCGCGGTGAACGGTTTACGGACGCTGATAACGTCACTGCTGCTAGCCAAGTAGCTAGCCGTGCCCCTGAAAGCTACTGCACAAAATGCTATTAATCTAGCTTTAAAGGGAGAAACGCATACACACCTGCTTGTAGAATCTCTTGTATATCCCAATATCACGCCCGCAGTGATGTGACGCGGGCTCAGGTTGGTCTGTTTGCTGGAGAAGCTTCGTGACATTGAGCCCTGCTCATCCTGACCCCCCCGGATGCTTGTTTTTGCTGCGCTCGTCTCGTGGATTTGCACTGCGCACTCTTTTGACGTAATTGACAAGCGACATGTGCGACGACCAATCAGAAACTCGAGGAAGTGTCACGCTAATATGCGAATTTAAAGCTATAAATTACAAATGATCATAGTATTACATCGTATTACCAAACATGTGTTAGCTGCTTAGAAACCAAACATTCAACTCAACGCACATCTTTACGTGTGATCGTTTAGGTCGCTAAAAACTACCGCAGGTGTTCACATCTGTTAGCATATTAGCATAGTGTGGCTAGGGAAGTAGAGACAGCAGCGTTGTTAAAACAGCTCACAGGCTGATCGCTCCACCTCAGTCCGTCAGTACCGCAGACAGCTGACTCCTCGAGCCGCACTTCTTGCACCATGGCCCGCGTAGAGACGTCCTCCAGCCGGCCGTACCACCTGGTTATCTTCGGAGCCTCCGGCTTCACGGGGCAGTTTGTGGTGGAGGAGGTGGCCCGAACCGTGTCCGAGGGTCCGAATGGGAACCTCAAGTGGGCCGTGGCCGGCAGGAGCAAGCAGAAGCTGGAAAAAGTTATGGAGCAGGCCGCCGGAGTGCTGAGTATGTACCTGAACAGAACCAGGATATGTGTGTGTTAGCTGGGAACGTTTTATTATTCCATGTGTCCTGAGATTATTTCAAGTCCACTGAGTGACATGTAGCTGCTAAACTCAACATATAAGGAAATCGCTTAACTGAAGATGATCAATCTAAGTTTGACACGTGGATTATGATCAGTTTGACATGATGACTTTGACCCTGAACTCCAAAGTCTAAACGAGGTTGCATCAGAAAGGTAACGATTTTTTAACTGATATTATCATAACAGCTGTGTGTAGAATTAGGTGCATCAATATTTTAGGACGCCACAAACGATTATAAAAATAAATGGTAATTAATCAATAAAGCCATCCCTATAATAAATCTTTAAAAACTTTATGCTCACGATTATATGTATGCAGTTGCGTAGTTAGTCTTATTAGGTTGCAAAAATATGCACTGTAATGTATATATTGTAGAAATAGACACTTCCTGAACCTATCCAGCAACTGGTTTATATTTCTTGCTTTGCTTCATACTGTAAATGCTTAGTCACATTATTGGTTCATTGCCAGTTGGTCAGCTCTATTTCAGTATTCAATGACCTCAAAGATAGAAATTAGAGCCGCAATTAATCCGTTCTTTAACAGATCTGCGGTGCAGTAAAAACACCCATCACAGTTACCCAGGGACTTGTGTGGCCCAACTAACAGTCAAAGACAAAGATATACAAGTTTTAATCACACAAAATATAGAAAAACTAAAAACTCCTCCATTTGCTGAGATGTATCCAACAATGCTCATATAAACCCCTTAAATTGTCAATACATATTTAAAATATGTAGCCATTGGTATTTTCTTAAATGACTCATTTCAGCTTTAACAGAACTAGAAATTGAATTCACCTTCATGCAGCTTTCTACATTTAGTGTGCCAGTAATTTTCCAGGTTGTTTATTTATATCCAAGCAACATGCTAAACATGGAAAATTAAGTCCCAACACCAGATGAAGACCAGGGAGTGATTCTGCTGTCATGATAGTAATGTGAGTTTCCAGGATTAGATAGTTATTCTGTTGTCCCCTCCTCTTTGACGCTTCTTTTCAGGGAGTGTGCAACAGCTGATGGAACAAACCCGCTCACTGTACAATTCTCTGCCAACACACGCACACACACAAACACTTCATGTTCTCTCCCCACGTATTTTCATGCAATATTATACCTGGTAACTCTCCATGGGTTTTTCAAACTGCTCCACACATTGTCTGGGACTGCAGACCTTACTGCAATTTAACACTTTAAGTTTAACTCAGTCAGGGGATGTGTGATCATTTGATTTTCCTCGTTAGGTAAGGTTGTTCTAATGGCACATTTTCTAATCCCTATATCCTTCTATAAATTTCCACTGAGCACTTCTATTACTCCAGTTTATAAGTGTTTATAACTTCCTCTTTTGAATCCAGCTGTATTTATTATCAAATACATGAACAATCTTTTCATGGGAATTTTGCTTATGGTGATCAAGGCAAATCAGCTGAGGACATTTATAGAGGGTTAAATGTTTTTGCATCTTTGATCTAAAGTAGAGGTGTAATAGAGTTAATTCTAAGATAACTGCATCATGAATGTTTCTTTAAATATACTATAGCATCTATCCTTGTTTGTGTGCAGGTAAACCTGAGCTGAGGTCAGAGGTAGACATCATCGTGGCAGATGTAGAAGAGCCAGACTCCCTGGCAGCCATGTGCAAACAGGCAGTGATAGTTCTCAACTGTGTGGGGCCTGTAAGTAGACAATTCTGTGGGGCCTGTTTATTTTTCGTAACAACTTTGAAGTTTTGCTTGAAGCAAAATCATTTTTCCTCATGTTGGCTCAATGCAGCATCACACAGTTGCATCTTCCCTATGGCATCAGTGTACCTCAACTTCTCTAGCTCTGTCTTACTCTTTTTTTCTTGGACACATACAAACACACACAATCGCTTTCATTCACACAATGAAGGCACACAAGTGTTTCATTGTCTCAGAGTCAGAATGGATAGTTGGTTTCCAGCTCCACTGCTTCACGCCCTGTGCATCATTTAGGTTATTGTTTCAAACCGAATTCTTTCACTACAGTAGCCACTTCTATTGCACACAGCAGCCATAAACAGAATAAATCAGGTATTACCAGAGTGAGACGCACCACATATCTTACATAACATATGAAGAACAAACAGGGAGTGTTGATGAAAAAATGTACCTTTCACTGCAAGTGACTGTGTTGCGCAACTTGAGCCTCTATTGTGCAGGGACTCAACTGAATGAATTTACTTCCTTTTTTTGTTTTTTGATTTCCATTTTTAACATGATTATATTATTACTACTGCTATTACTAATGCTATACTACAATGTAGCGATGGATATAAAACAAGGACAAATGGTTTTCCTGTTGCAGTTATGTTATAACATTACACCATCAGACAACCTATAAGATTAAAGACTCATCTCCTCCTATCACATCCAACACCATAACACTTTGTCTTAAGCATTTATTTAATGGGGAACTGATCATTGGACAAATTCAGAGGGATTAAAAAGTGTAACAGTGTGAATTAATTACTGTTTGTCTGTCTTTCTCTATCTCTTTCTCTTTCATTCTGTCTCTATAGTACAGATTCTATGGTGAGCCGGTGGTCAAAGCCTGTGTGGAGAACGGAGCTCACCACATTGACATCTGTGGAGAGCCTCAGGTATGTATAGCTCTGTATTGTATTGTAATGTATGTGTGTCTCTATTTATATTTCCCCTTTTATTTGCTTTGACACAAATCATACACCTAACATGGTAGAAGTTGTTAATTTCATCATATGTGAACTGATTCAAGGCTGTGATATAACCGTTCTCTCCTTCCATCAGTAATCCGGCCGTCAGTTCCCTTGCAAAGAAAATCTTTATAAATTAAGAGTGGTTAACACACATAACTTATTTATGGCACTGATAGAATATTCCTGACATAGTTGAGATAAGATATAACACTTGGTTGAGGAATTTTTGACTATCCTCACACTTTACCGCTGCACAATACCATTATGAGAATACTGCCTGTCTAATTCCACACATACTTCCTTCTCTCTTGTCGTAGTACCCAAGGTCAGGTTATAGATAAAGGGCCAACCAACAGTACTTTGTAGTAACTACGCTCAGGGACTTTCATATCTAACTCTGATGCCCCAGACAGAGACACCAGGGGCAAGAAGTAAGGACACAATGGGATTTAGGAATGCATACTTTCGACTAACAATTGCTATTGCTCTGTTAGCCTTGTTATATTGTTGCACCTTCTGGTCTCCTGGATGCGAAAACAGCTTGATCTGTCTGCAGCTCCAGAGAGAGGCAGAAGAAGGGACATGGAAATACACATTGCAGAAGTTTATTCGACTTTAAACCATATGTATCATCTTAGGGGGACCAATACCTCACATTAAATCCCAGAAAGGTGTAAATTATGGGCCCTTTTAACTAGACAAAAATCTGTTTCAAGTGCAAACCGTCAAAATCATTGGGCTGTTACTGGTGGGACTGTGAGGCCACAGTAATACTGAAGGTCTATAAATAAACTTGATTTAACCTCCACTGTTTATTTCACCCTCAGCTGCTAGCAGTTCTTTATACCCAACAGGTCACAGCTGAATATATCTAAAAGTATGACGCAACAAACAGTAGGATTCTAGCACTTTGTCTTTCATAAGGAAACTTAATTCTACAAATGAATGAGTGACTGGATACATTAAATTAAATATAATGGTGTTTACCTTCTTTGCCTCAGCTCAGGCTCTTTTTCTTTTGTTGCAGCGTGTTTTATTTGTCTTAACACTCAGCCTTTCTCAGGGCTGGACTCAGAGAATCAGCCCTCAGATGTCCGAACATTGGGCTTAGCTGTTGTTTGTGTTTGGATTCAATTGGGGACTTACTGACGTTCATGCTGTAGCTTGTTAGACAAAATGATCTCTCACTTGGCTGCAGAACAGCAGTTTATCCCCTTAGAGACAGGTCTGTGTAAAGCAGCATGTCTCACTGAAACAAAGACACTCCCCTGAAGGTCAAACATGAACTCTGTGTGTTTTCAGGCTGTATCTCTTATATCCTAAGGAGACTTTGAAACTATACAATCTATCCCATGAACTTTCGTGACACTAGCTCAGGATAAAACTTGTGTAAGAAAGCAATACTGACCTTCATATCTCATGTGAACTCTACTCTTATTTTTGAAGATGATCTTCACTATGCTTCATATAAATAATAATTTTTTTCAAAAGTTTTAATTCATTTGTTATTCTGTTTACAGTTTCTAGAGGGCATGCAGTTAAACTACAACAGCCTGGCAGCTGACAAAGGTGTTTACATCGTCGGGAGCTGTGGCTTCGACTCCATACCCGCAGACATGGGAGTGCTCTACACCAGGGACCAGTTCAAGGGTATGCACTTTCTTACATGCACATTCTGTATAAACACATGCACACAATAGCATTCAAAATAACCCTCCCCCACCCTCAGGATACTGATATGTAGCTTTGCATTCAGTTTCTCTCTCTGTGGGTAAAATGTAATGATTCATTGTTATATTAGCCTCTGCCAAAATGTGTGTGTTTGTGTTCATCCACAGGTACGCTCACTGCAGTGGAGAGCTTTCTGACTGTTGGCTCAGGACCTGATGTATGTAACTACATTTCCCATAAATCCATGTAGTGGATTTCTGTACACAAATTACTCATTTTTATTATTGCCTCACATATTTCTCCTTTTTTATGTGCGCGATATTTTCTCATTCTGTGTGAGTGTGTGATACTTTGGCTTCCTCTTTCAGGGCGGGTGTATCCACGATGGCACATGGCAATCTGCTGTCTACGGTTTTGCAGATGGCCCCAAGCTGCAGGGTCTGAGGAGGAAGTTTAATCACAAACCTCTCCCTAGTGTTGGCTCTAAGATAAAACGCAGGTAGGTAGATGAATACCTTAAGTAACTTGCTAAGCTGACAAAGGCAGCAACTTAATAGCTGCAGACAAGGGAATCTGCAGTTATAAAGTGGTTTATTGAAATGTTGGTATTTGTTCATATGTAATGAGTATTATCCACATAACATTTAAATTTAAGGTTTTATTTCTGTTTACTTATCTGCACAAACATACTGATGAAATAACTGTGACAAGATTTCAGTTTTTCCTGTGCTTGTGTGTGTATTTGCAGAGGATCCCTGTTCTTCAGTAATGAGATCCAGCAGTATACGGTGCCCTTCATGGGCTCTGATCCCTCTGTTGTGAAGAGAAGTCAGCGCTTTCTGGTCGAGGAAAATCAGGCCACACAAGTCAGTCTCTTCATTTTTTTTCCAAGCTTAATTTTTCCACTTATGATTAACATAGAAATTAAATTCTTTATAGGCTGTTGTTGCACAGAGGTGTCATCAAATAACTGAGATTCATGATTATTGTAAGTTTTTGGAAGAAGGTGGCTTAGCGTTGTGATCAACTCAAAAACGATGAAACAATCCTGTGTTTAGGAACGTTACCTCAACGCTGTTCTTTTCAGATTAAGACAACATGCATTATCTACTCCAGGTTCAGTATGGAGCGTATGCAGGAATCGGAGGCATTGGCAACATGGTCAAGCTGATGTTTGCTGGCCTGATGTTCTGGTTCCTGGTCAAGTTCAGCTTTGGACGCGACCTGCTCATCAAGGTAAACAAACTTGATGAGCAAACATAATCACCTTATACAGCCTCAAATTTCACACCTGAATATTCTACCTTTTTAGAAATCACAAACTGAGTAATGTCGGTCTGTTGTTTGTCCCCAACCTTCTCAGCACCCAGAGTTCTTCTCCTTTGGACTCTTCTCTAAGGCCGGACCAACCAGGAAGCAGGTGAAGTGGTGATACCACAGAAAATAAATTTTACACCAATTCTTAGTCTTAATAAGCTTTGGCTAATTAAACATCCATGTGTGTATTAGATGGAGGCCTCATCCTTCCAGTTTGCGTTCTATGGAGAGGGATACACTGAGGGGGAAGACCCTTCACAAGGGAAACCTAATGCCAAGATCCGCACCCTGGTTCAGGGACCAGGTAACTGGATATTTAATGTCCTCATTTAATTCAGGCTTTGTGTGAAAAAAAAACTGTATTTAATGTGTGGCTTTAGGAGGGTAGCTGGTTATTGCAGGATAATTATCTAATATTTAGTTACACCCATCAATAACACAGGAACAAAACATAGACTGAAACAAACCTGTCGTTCAATGAGGTCAACTGACCTGTTTAACACCTTCCTCCATATGTCTGTCTAATGTTTTCTTTGTCTTCTTAATCAGAGTGTGGATATGTGGCCACACCCATTGCCATGGTTCAAGCTGCTCTCACCATCCTCAATGAATCCACACTTTTGCCCAAGAAGTGAGTTTATCACACCACAAATCTGCCACATATTATATATAATATCTTATATATGCATACCAAAAATCGAACTGTAAATTACTGCCTATAAACTCGTATACAACACATCATGACTGCAGGAAAAGGGTGATTGATAATCTGTGAATAAACAGTTAAATGTGTGTATCCAGTTTATTTTAATAAAAGAAAAATAGAAGCAGCATGGATAAAATTGCTACGGTATATTTATGTCTGATTTTTAATAGGACTGTATTTTATCATCAGCTTGAATTTCTTTTAATCTTTTTATCCCTCGTTTCCAGGGGAGGAGTGTACACTCCAGGAGCTGCGTTTGCAAAAACCACGCTGGTCGACCGCCTCCACAAACACGGCATTCAGTTCTCTGTCATCTAAAGTTCGTCCCCTCCCTGATGCCGTACTCCAGGTTTTTCAGAGCACTTACTAACATTGATAATAAAAGCTGGAAAGTGTAAAACTTCATGAGAGGACTCTCTCAGATTGAGTTCTAATGCTGCTGTTGATGGTACTTTCAGCATTTATCCTTTTCGTTTGGTCAGAAACTTGCTGGTTTTCTTTTGGCTTGAATGTACTATTAACCCTCTGCTTAGAAACAAACCGCTAAAGTGCAGCAGTGTTTTCCAGTCAAGGACAGCAAAAGATCAATTATATGTAAAAAGTTTTAACATCTCTCCAATGACTCAGTGAAAAGAAGATTTTTGGCCAGAATTTAGCCTCCCTTATCAACATTTCTCTGACACAGTGACAAATAACAGATGCTCCATGTTTTACATGGTCGTGCATCTGCCTGTGATTTACTTAAACATGAGTAGATGGTTAAAACTCTCCTGTTCCCTTTAATGACCCATAATGTTAAACCATAGTAGAGCAGGCGGATGGCTTCGTGATATCAACTCTAATGATCCCAGATAAGAGATGACCGGAGAAGTAGGTTGATATCAGTGCAACAGATGTAGTAAACTGTATTTGAAAAATATGTAGAGAAAAAACATCTGTAACTGTAAGAAAAGCAAACGTCTACAATATTTAGTTTTGTGTTGTTCCTGTTGCACACCGTAGCTTTACGTATACAAGGACATGACTATTGTTGTTCTGATTCAGTGAAGTGACGCTGTCAATAGACAATTAGAAATCTGCTGTGTGTGCACATACATGCTCGCCTTGCCTGGCCTAGTCATCCTACTCTCTCGAATGTTTTTTTTTCTTCTGTAGCTGACTGTTGCTGCTGCACTGTGTTGGCTTTTTGAGCCTCATCAGAAAATGCATCCAGCTGTTTGTGCACAAAATGGCATGAGTGACTTCATGAAACTGAACAGATCCTCTGCTGTTTAGTTTACAGGTGTGTGTTCAAAGTTTGGGTTCATGCGTTTGTGTGTTTGTGGGGTTGTTTGTCATGTGGACTGGATAAATTTCATCCACATAGTATAAGGTTAATCTTAGTTCTGACTTGTTTTTCACATTTTGGAGACTTTGAGCATCATGTGCATGTGGCAGTTTTGGGGTGCTTTGCTTTGTATGGTTATAAATAAAATCATCTGATAATAGAAATAAGTCTGGAGTCTTTCTTACAGCTTTATGGGAAAGTTAGTAATGCACTATGATACATCCAGGCTTTACTATTTTATACATGTTGCTTATGGAAGCAAAAGGTGTGAAAACAAGACAACCATCAACGTGTGTCCTTGGGCGTCATGTCAGGTTTTATTGGTTTGCCACTGTTTGGTTGTGTAGGGATGACGTGTCAAAGACATACATCCAAATCATTCATGAGGAGCCAGTGGAGCAGAGTTTGGGATTAATTTGACTGTCATAGTGGTTTAGTTTAAAGTGTGTTCATAACTGAGTAATTACCATAAAACTGAAATCTTTCCTTCAACTTGCATACTGGATTTTATGCATGAATGAAGGACTTTGCATAATTGTGATTTGTATTTTTAGATTCTAAATAAAACTAGATATATTAATGACAAAATGCAAATATTTATTCATAAAAATACAATATCTCATGTACAAAACATAGAAACAAAATTCATGACTTAAAAATTGTTTTTAGTCATCATTTCTTAAAGTTTCCTTGGTTAATCATTTGTTGCCATATATTTATGTTCATCCCCATTGAACAACGCATCATTCCGTGTCTTGGTTTAGCAGCTGATGAGAGTAGATGACATCTTCATAGTGGTATTTCTCTGCTATGGCCAGGATGGAGTCATTGCACCGGATTCTGCTCAGAAGCTGCAGAACTTCAACCACAGCAGACCTGAAGTAAACAGCAAATATCTGGGTTAGAGAATTGTAGTGATGATCTTGTTATAAATGTATGAACCCAATGTGTCATCATTCATCAAGTTGACAACTAAAACAAAGATCAGCCATGTTTCACTAAAAGTTGTGATGGTGCACATATAACACGATTGGGGAATTGGGGAGCAGGTTTTTTTTATTTGTGGTTATCTTTGTAACCACAAACCTACAGCCTCTTCAAAAAATAATGACTTTTTAATTCAAAGGCAACAAATAAATTGATATTCTTTGGTAGTTATTTAACCAATAAAATAATAGTACACAGAATATTCAGTATGGCAATCTAAAAACACTCAAACATTTTCCTACGGTAAATTTTGAGAAGGCCTTGAACTTGCTTGAAGCTGCCTCAAGTTGACTGCATTTCTAAAAGTTGTCTTTCTTATGGAAACATGTTTTTATTACCTCGTGTTTGCATCTTTAGGCGACTGTTGTTTGCAGATGGTATGAACTTTTTGAACCAGATGGTTCTCAAAATTCTGGAGCTGAGGCAAACAAATGCTCACACCTTTGAACCAAGAGATGGGAAGACTATCTCCAATCTAATAAGAGGAGAGGGGAGAGAGAGAGAGAGTAGTGTATGTTAAGAGGGGGAAATAGATACTGGTGCATATACACATTCCACATTAACAATATAAATTCATAATACCTTTTTGCATGCAAGGTCAGTATTGCTGGGTTGAGTGTGACTGCACAGAGCGATCATCAGGTATCTGCTCAGCAGTTTGTCCAACATCAGTTCCTTTAGTAAAGTCTCAGGAAGCAGCAAAGCCCATTTCCCCATGTTACCTAGTAGCTAATGGAAATACAAAACAACTCAGCTTTAGCGCCCTCACATGGCACAACAGAGACAATTTAAGATACCTAATTTGTTAGAGAAAGCAGTACTTTTATGGCCATCCAGAACTGTTGTTCCCTGAAGCGACTCTGAGGAGACGACTTGTCCTCTGAGAACCTGGATAATAAACAAACAGCATAAATAAATCAAAACATAATTTGACACCATTTTGATTGACCTGTACTTTGAAAAACTACATCAACGTAAGTCACTGATCTGACGATTCTATCTAACGATTGAGCAGAGACATGTGACGTATAGTGGATAATTGGTCAAGACAAGAAGAGATTGTGAAATCATTGTGTTACATTGGCCTTAATAAGAAGGACACTGAGGTGAAGTCCAATCTTCTTTGTCACTGCAAGTCATTTAAGGAAAGATGCTTTAATTTCAAGTGACAAAAACCAACTAACTTTTTTGGGTAAAGAGGTATGAAGACATCTTCATCAACACAGCTCCTCAGTCTCCTCCCCACAGCCTCTATGAATGTCTGTACAGGACAAAAAAACACAATGTTCATACAAACATGTTCATACACTGTATTTGACATGCAATCCACTATGAAGTTTGGTTTTAAAGTTTTTTCCATATCACTTAATTGTTAGATATTAGACATTCATTTTTAGTGTAAATTTTTTTTTACTTTAAAAATCAGCTAAAACTTCGGGACAGGATAGAAGCAGGATGGTTTCTGATTACTATAGAAAAACCTGTTGTGTGATTGTTTAATGTACCTTGACTGGTTTGCTCTGCTCTCCTTCAAAGATGGAGTAGTCCTCCCTCAGGCTGTGACACACATCAGTGAGACAGGCTGACTGTTGACAGGACATGGGATCCCACACCAGCTCCACAAAGGCTGAGCATCAGAGCAGAACAAAGACAGACAGAGAATGAGGCTTCTGTAGTTTCTCACATCTGTTGTGTAATACAAGGCAAAGAGGGGGATGGAATGTTTAACGGTGGGTGAATAGCAAACATGACAAATCTCTGAGATCTGAACGCCAGCCTGCTCTACAACAATCACCATGGGCCCGGAGCATACAAAGCAAGAAGTAGAGAAGGGAGATGAGAAACATTTTCTCCATGAAGAGGATTGAAATATAGTAGATGTACTGCAACTAGTCCAAGTATCTTTGTTCTCCAGGTAACCATGTATAGTTAGCCTAAAATTAGATAATGGATATACTTAGGGTATTATAAAAACACAAAATAAAAATGTAAAAGTAGTTAGTAATATTACCATATAATTTCCAATTATAAAAAATATAGTTCTCAGGCTCTTGTGCATCTATTACTTAATATATATTATACTTAATAGTGGTGGAGAGGAGTGTAAAACAGTGAGAAAAAATCTGAGATCATAGCTGAGTGTGTGAGTTTGTGTGTTACCAGTCATTTTGGGTAGGACCGTCTTTTCTATGACATTAGACAACGTCTCTCTGTCTGTGTGTTCAAGCTCCTCATGGCCATGTCCATGACAAAATGTCTCCACTGCTGGGAACCATGGGAGGTTTTCAAAGTCCCCACTGCCATCCTGAGACACACAAACAACCATAACATTAGGCACACAACATGTTACGTGTTGTGTAATGCAAGGTGTGTATATATGCACTCACTAAACCTCTGTGTTTGTGTGCAAACCTTCAGTGGGTTCCACGACAGCATCTGATGCCTAATGATCGGATTCAACAACTTTGGCAGACACAGAGAGATGTAGGCACTGTGGTAAGAGTCAGAGTAAGATCCTCTCCATTCTTCAAAGCGGGACAGAATCTTTTTAACATCGCAGAAGTCATCCTGAACGTCAGAAAACAACGCCTGGGACCTCAATAAGATATCAGCTGGAGAGGAAGAAGAGTGAGTTAGATAGTGATTCACCCTGGACTTGATACATTTAGATTTTCATCAGTTTTTATTGTAGAACACCTAACAGTATTAAAGCTACATTGTTACAATACAGGGATTAAGTTTACAGTTGAAAAGATGGGATTTGAGTCTAACTTATTCGTACTTACCCTTTTCCTTCTGTAGCTGCTCTTCCTCTTCTGCTGAAGGTTGGGGGTCCTCAGGGATATCAAAGTCTTCCTCAGTGCTTGTGCCACTGCAACACACAAGACAAATATTGTGTATTATGTAAGAGTAGAGCAGAGGAACTATTCAACTAAACTTGAATATATCCTATTTTGTAATATTGGTGTAATGGATTCTAATAAATTAATTATGTAGCCATTACTAATTTTCTATTTCAGAAATCTTGTAGATTGAGGGTACACTATATTTAATATAGCATCTGAAAAAATTATAAACCAAAGATGGAAAATGGGTTTTGAAAGTGATTTTATTAAACTCACCCTTGATTTTCTGATCCATTGGCTGAGATTCCGCCCTGTAACTCTGTGCTATCTGAAAAATGAGGTGAAAAATGTTGCACTGACACACTTAGAGAATTGAGCCACACTTTCAAATGCGGATCAAAAAAGTCTCCCAGGATTCACCTCTGCTTTCGTGAAACAAACCCAGACTCTTACCGACTAGAATTTAGAATACCAAAAAACACCCAGATGTGGTTTATAATACTAACTAAAAAGCACAAGAGGAATGTTTACAGATGAATCATAAAACTCACAGCTGAGCTGCTGCAGACGCTCTGCCTGCTCCTTGACCTTCTGTCTTCTCTGAGCACACAGCTCATCCATCTGGTCAGACAGCACAGTGTGAAGCTCCAGCTCCAAAGAGTTGATCTCCACAACCTACAGTCAACACAGATTTCTCAGTCACAAAATTACCACCATTCATCTTCCAAAAGGGGGACATTAGTGTGTCCTACAGGCTGCTGGTGTGAGACAAATCTATTGATTGATGGAGAATATAACATTTTATGAACAGACATTATTCTCCTTTGGTTTTGCATCATCCAAGATTCGACAGCTGACTTGGACCACAGTAAACTGCTGGGGAGGCTCTGGCTTGCACAATGTGAGACCACTGCTCAGCACTCTTGCATGGGGTTTGAAACTTTCTGGAGACGCACTGATTGTATTGATTTTGTCAAATCAGATCCCACCAGATGAAAATCATGAAATATAGCAATCCTTTCAACAACGTTGTCAACCAAAACTTGGAGACTGGTTATCAACCTGACAATCACAAGTCAGGCTCCGCAACCAGTTCTCACTGAAACATGGTTGATTGATAAACTATCATCCACTTTGAATATAAAAATGCATTTTGTTTTTAATTCTATCAACTTTAATATGTTTATTTTGACATATCAATAGAGTAGAAATAGTAGCGGTTATTTGGAGACTCATTAATTATTTACCTTTTCCTGCAGACACTCCAACAGGTTGTGGACATACAGGGTCATGCTCCTGTAGAACTTCAGCTGCCTCTCCGAGGAACTCTCAGTCAGCGCCTCCACTGAGGTTGTAGCACTTTCAACATCCCCCTCCATCCTCCGTAACTCCGCTTGCCGTGCTCTGTGCACCTCCTTCAGGGAGTCCAGTCTTAAAAGAAAAAAAAGAGAGGGAAGTGAGGAAAACTTGTGTTGTGTATGTTTGATTACAACAAAAGTACTGCTGGGCACGGAGTATTAAAACGTACAGTAGAAAAGAAAACATATGAGAATGAAAAATGTATCTGAACCAAAACTGTTATAGCACTTATATTGAACATTTTATGGTGTGATATCTATATAGATAGAAAAAATACTTACTTTACAGTGATCCTCCTCTTGACCATTGAAACACTAATAGAAGGAAGGGTCTTTGACATTCTCATCTTTTGTCTTCGTCTGTCTCGCCTGCTGAAGCTGGAGCTGCTGGACTCACTGCCAGATGGGCTCTGAGAGGAAGAAGTCAAGAGGATAAAGGACGTCAAAATTGCTGAGCAGAGAGGAGAAGCGACTCTGCACTTAGAAGTCTTCAGAAAGAGAAACTATTCTGCTGTAAGCCAAGCTGCACACTGGCTGGGATAAAGGAGTCATACAGAAAGAGTGCAACTCATGTGACAGAAAAGTCACATGAGAAAGGAAAACTTGAAGACAAATAAATACATTTTTAAAAAGGTGTGAGAAAGATATAAACAGGAAATAGTAAGTAAAAGACAGGAAGGTGTTTCATAGGGCTTTTTGTACCTGTTGTCCTGGATGTCTCTTGACTCCCTTCCCAATTTGTGTTTCCTCCCAAAGTTCCTGCTCTTCCCCATCACTCCATGACAGACTGCCATCACTCCCTCCTAGATTACACAAAAACAAACAAGACACGCAATTTACCAATAGGCATTTTTTTCTCCCTACTATGGTTTGACAGCTCATACATTTATACATCAGAACACACATCATATGTCATCATCCCCTTCCTCTATCCACTATTCCCTTTCTCTCCGCCTCACATACCAATCTTCTCGGCAATCCTCTCTCTGATGCTCTTCAGTCGTGGGGCAAACTCGATTCTTCTCTGATGATCATCTGGTTCATCATCATCATCAATGACCCTCTCCTCATCATCGTCGTCCCTGCTGTAGTGATCTGGGGTGCTACCTGCGGAGCTCTGGCCATCTCTGCCCAGGGAAATGTACTCTTTCTTGGATCGAACGGCCTTACGCTGCCTCTTGGCTGCCAGGATCGCTTCAGCGTTGGGTATACGTACTAAAGGAAGAAGAATAACACATGAAAGTGCAGAAATGCGCGTGCCAATTAATGGATAGGAAATGTCAGCGAAACTGTGAAATACAAACTTCCAACCAACCCTCTGTGAATATAGAACCCCAAAATGCACACTCTGTCTGTCTGTGAATGTTTTACTCTCTGAAATACACTCACAGTATAGTCCCACAAAAACACACACCTGGTCTAGCAGGAGAGCGGCTGGAGTCCGAGGCTGAGCTAGCTGAGGGCGACCTGGCACCACCTGCATCACTGTCACTGTCATCTTTCTGGCTGTCATTATCATCATCATCATCTTCACTGTCATCACTATGGGACAGACCAGGTGGTGAAGACTGACTGTCAGAATCTTGCCGGGGAGAAACAGATGGTGGGACACTGACACCGGCTGGGGCTGGGAGACAGAAGAGGGAAATATTTGTATGAAGATGCTGTCCAACAATATTGCATAATTATCTTTACAATTGCAGAGATAAGTTGAAGTTGAGTCTGGAATTAGCAGCTTCCTTTTTAAAAGAAATATTCCTCCGTAAGAGACCACGTCTTATAATGTGCTCACTACTGATACATTGGGAGATGTTCTTGTGTATATTCAAGAATTTCTTTACTTTTATACAAACCATAACATTGAACCTTTCATTAGTGTAGTTTTTTTTATTTGCAGGGCTAATGTATTGGATTGCTATAAAACTGTTTTGGTTGTATGTTATAAATACATAAGCAACATAGTTACTATATGTATTGGTTATTGTCACAATGTTTAGGGGTCCATTCATGAATCCTACCTTTGCTGTGGGTGGTCTTGGCAAGTTTAGCTTCCTTCTTCCTGGATTGGAACAGCACAGCTTTATCAGAGGACTTCTTCAGTCTAAATGCTGGTTCTTCAGCTGAGACAATGAGAAGAAAACCAGAGATCAGTGATCACAAACATGCTGTACAGTGTTACACTCTGTCACCTCCAAGTTCAGAGTACGATTATAACCTTGCATTTGTTTTTTATATGTCTGTATGTTAGTAGGCAGTGTTACGCAAACACAACTGGATGGATTAACACCAAACTTGCATGCAGATTTATCATTCCTTGTCAGTTCACATATTTTTTTTGTGACACGTAAATCTATCTATTTAATAGCTATTACTTTTGCATGAAATCAGGTTTGTAGAAGGCAGCTGCTGTTAGGTTTGTGGGACTATTGCATTAAAAGCTGCAGATTTGTATTACGTTGGCCGGTGTTACAAATACAATAGTATATGTATAGTAGTCTTATTATATGGCTATAAAGCTAGAAACCAACCAGTCCTACAGTGGAATAATACTCAACTCTACTAATACTTTGAGGTAAACCAAGCTTTATGTATTATAACAAGGGGCCCCTTTCCCAAGACAGAGACACTAACTAATACAGGACCCCTCTGGTGAACTAACTTGGGGTATTTAGGGCCTCCTGGTGGTCTGGGTTGAGTTTACACTTTTCTAAATGTGTGTACAAGAGCATTACAATCATCCAATAACAACCCCTCTGATCAAATATACCCTGTCAGTATGTCTTAGTTGTTTTGAGCCGTATTATTAAAAGGGCAACTCCTCAGACCTGTTGTCAATTAGTCAACTAATTTCATGATTCTTTGCCTCCAACGTTGGTTTAACGTTGACCAGCTCCATCTTAGTTACCTTCTCTGTCGTCAGAGAAGCTGAGGACAGTGTTTGTTTTCTTTTTTCCTGCATCGTCCTCCCTCTCTTCTTTCCCCTCTGTCACTTCCAGCGGCTCTTCCTCCTCTCCGCCGCTGCTGTCAGGCGAATCCCTCCTCGGAGGCGTCGACTCCGGTTTGGAGCTGCAGGAGATCCCGCGGCCCGGGGCCACTTTGAGCACCTTATTGAGCCCCGCTGGAGGAACCTCAGGGTCGCCTCCATCACCGCTGGCCTCCCGCTGGTCCTCTCCGTCGCTGGAGCTGTGTTTCCTCTGGCGAAAGTTCCTCCTGGGCTTTTTGTTGAACATCCCGCTGCCCACTCGTCTTTCAAGGCACCGGATTCTGAACGGGAGGTAAAAGCGCTTTGCGGCAGGTCGCGATTTGCTTGAAAAAGTCGCGAAATGTGACGTGAAGCAGCCGCAGTGCACTGTGGGAGATGTAGTAAGCGCGTTATGCAAAATGATATAGAACAATCTAACAGTGAAGTAAAGCATTATATTTATATGGTAGTTAACTGTAATATTGACCACACGATTTATAAGCCATGTTATTCTTATTGCGACCACCCGTCTTCATACTTTAATATTCAGGAGGCATGTCAAAGTTTAGGAACAGGACTACATCGACGTATGAAGGCCACGACGCAGGGATCTTGAAATATTCCAGGACTTCAAATTGAAAATGTGTTTGGTGTTATACTTTCTTCTTTGCTCTTCTCCATCCATCACTTTCGCCCTCGCTGCTTCCTCCCCGGCTCTCCCTCCTCCTCCTCCTCCTCCTGCTCCTCCCTCCCTCCCGGTGGAAGGGGAGACGTTAAACAGCCACACATCACTCGCCGTCAGCCATGTTGTTGGTGTGACACTCGGAGCTGTCAGCAACAGGTCCTCGGACCAGCAGCGCCGCGAAACTTCGGCATTTCTCCAACGTTTACTCCTCTTTTCGGATACCGGGCCTTCGCGGTGGGTCTGGAGAACCTCCCGGAAGTGTCGGGTTGTAAGTTAAGAGCCCTGTAAAGTTCAGAAGCGGTGGTTTTTTATGGGCCGTGGTCTCAGAGGTAAGCAAACTGCCCATCTAAACCAAGCGAGTTTGATGTTGTTATACTAATGTTTCTGTGGCTAGTTTGACACTCGTTACTTCAAGTGCGTGTTGTTTTTCTCTGTTTACGTTTGTTTACGAGATCAACTTTAATTCAGGAATTAAAAAAAAGTGTTGAGCAGAGGGGAGCTACTGCTGCTTCTGTCCTGATCCGGGATTAGGTTAGCTAGCAAAGTTATGACTTCATCAGGTGTTACTTTTATGATCGATGGCCACATGTGGGGTATTGGGTTCTTGTTTCTTGGTGTTTGTGTGAGGCTGATTTGCTGGAAAGTCTTCTCAGTTCCCTCTCGGTTCAAACGAGTTGAGCAGGTTGCAGGCAGGTCTCAGGCTGCTGACAAGTGATCAGGGAATGTTACTCTATCAGTTCCTTTTACCAGCAGACAGAGCGAGGTGTGGGGGGGACTGTGGTCCTCAATACAGCTGCGGTGCTCCATCAAGTCTTTGCCAATGTAAATGTTTGTCCCATAAAAACAGCTGACAACAAACCCAGAGCACAAGCATTTTCAATACCAGTGACTGTAAGTAACACCCTCATCACAGAGCCATGTAGAAATCCACACCATCTATTCTGTTTGCTAGTGTTTGGAAGTTTTCTTTAACAAATTATGACCTCTGCGAAAATTCATCCACAGCAGTTTTGAGATTTTTCTGTGTTGTTTTCATATAGTAACTAGAATACCCACCGCTAAGGCCCAATAGTCCCATTAAATGTAAGATGCACCAAATTTCACTCCCTTCTAAACTTTTTTTCATCAAGATTAACTCTTATAATCTTGTGGTATTAAAGAAAGTAAGAAGATTCATGATTGGGATCTGCAGCCAAATTTAATGGGTTCTCCCCAATTTCATGGTAATCTGTCCATCAGGAGTTTTTCCATTATCCTGCTAAATATCAGACAAACATACATAACTATTGTGGAGGTGAAAAGATGAAATTCCTGGATCCATCCCTGATCTGGATCTGCACCAAAATTCAGCGGGTTCCTCCCTGAACCGTGCATCCTACTATCAAGAGCGTGGATAACTGAAATCAGTTCTGTGGCAATGTTGGGTAATAATTCAGTTTGAAGGGTGTGATCTGAGTTGCATGTTGAAGAGTCTTCCACAGAGGATGGTGTTAGTATGGTTAAAAATGTGTGTGCAGCGTTGTGAGACAAATATCCAACAAAACGTGCACAAAGTCAAGATTCCTCATCGGCTGCAGCAAAACTGCAACGACAATCACTACGGCCTAAGCTATGTCACGGTTCCAATCACTTGGTACTGCTGTCTACAAACATCAAGTTTCAAGTAGTTTGGTGATTGAAGGTTTTCTTTAGTCAAAATTCAGTATCGTAAAACGTACCGTGACAGACTTTTGGTTCTTGCCTACTTCCTTCATGTCTAAATATCTTTCTGTCCTTTTATAACCAAACAGTGGCTTAATGTTTTCGATAGAGTCTTAAGAAGGGACACTGGCTTTCACTTGGTCAACATGGTTTTGACATCTATGTCTGCAAATGTCTATATACTAAGAATCCTAAAAGCACGACCCTCAATGTCGTTATTATTACACTATTAACATGATCAATAAAGGCTATCAAAAGCTTTATTGCCACTTGAGATCATCACTACTGTTTTACATGCCAATGCTTGGAGCAGCATTTGTGACATTACATAAACAAAGACCACGTCTGGACAAGCCCAACACTGAGCTGACAGTGTGAGGCAGCAGCTGTAAGGTTTATCCAGCCTTTTGACTCATCCATTTTTTAAAGACTCCTCAACAACACCCCTTAAATCTACAGCCATGACACTCATGAAACACATGCACGTACAGTATATCCACAGTACAGCAGTAATGAGCCAGATTGACTCTGAATCGGTTTACTAGTCCTGTCAAATCTTGAAATATTTCTCCAGTGCTGCCATACCATGATATATTTACAAATCAGGGTGGGTCAAAGTGACTAAAGGAGGGCGAGGCATGCCTTGCCTCTTAAGAAAGCAAAACACTGCATTGCAAACAGCATGAATCAAAATCCAATTTGACACACTCAAAAAAGGTCTGAGCAGCACTTTCTAAATGTGTGAATGCCACTGGTGGATAAGGCTTTATGGCAATGTGGGTGGATGTGCTGTGCTGAAATATCACTTAAAGAAGGCCGCAAGACTGAAGACTCAGCTCGATGGTGGGAGGGAGTGGAAAAGACAGACTTAAATAATATTGCAGAAGAGAGGGGGATGGCTGATAGAGGAGATGGTTAGTCAAAGGAAAAACAAAGGAGGATAGGTAATTTTACTGTGTAAAAACAAACATGCACATAGAGGGAGAGAGCTTGTAGGGCACAAACAGAATCGTGGATGGAGTTGATGCCACTGGTGTTAGGTCAGCAAGCGAGGCAGCTGAAAATCAATCATTTCTTAGAACAAGAGGTGGCACTTGTGCAAAGTGGTAATGAGGACAGGCCAGGGTCACCCAACTGGCAGGGTATAGATTGAGGGACAGGAGAACAAACTTGATGTACAAGCAATGACACATGAAGAGACAGAGAGAGAGAGAGAGTGGAAGATAAAGACATCAGCAAATGAGGAAAGGGTGGGATCAAGAGAGGAGAAAAGGTTCATTGTAAAAACATCAGCGACTCCTTTCGTCAGTCTCATTCATCTCTGTCTGATTCTTCATTGTGTTATTTATTACCTTCTGTCCATGAAGAGCAGAAGCTACATGGCAGAGGGGTGCCTCACAAAAGGTCCGGACTAAATAGATAATAAGGGATAAACATGCAGACATGTGTGCTCGGAGTGAGAAGGAGACAGCTTGACACACATGGTTCAAAGCTTGCAGGTAAGGTCAGGGACAGCCAGCCTATTTATCCAACACTCCTCAGTGTTGTATATACTAACTGACAGACAATGAAGTCCCATACTCGATTCTGACAAAAGTAAAACTGAAACGGGTGAGGTCTAACCCAAAAATGAAACAAAAAGACAGACAACACTCTGAGGAAGGGGTTTGGTTATTAAGTCACCACTGTACAGTCAGCGACTTATAATCCACAATGGTGGAAGAAGTAAACGTAATCACCATTTCCCCTCTCATTACTTTTAGAAATATAAAAAAGCTTTTGAACATGTAATACAATTCTTGCAAAATACAGGGTAATTTGCATTTTCTTTTTATTCTGATGACGTGAAAACGTCATGGTTGATAGTTTCATAGTTAGTTCATAGTTGTTGCATCATTGGTGAAGTAGAAAATGAAGTCAGTTTTTAAGCTAGGTGGAGCCCTGCTAGCTGACATTCACCCCGATTCTACCAAAGCGTGTTTATCATAAGTACTGAGCATGCTGTATTCCTTTTGCAGCTCAAGGCCTCTCATGAGACAGAGACCACTTGTGTGTGTTCATGTGTATGTTGAAGGAAGAATCAGACAGGATTTGCATGAGCTTTGCAAAGCTAAGGCCGCCACTGAAGTCAGTCCCCGGCCTAGTCAGTCAGTTGGCCAATCAGCCGTCCTTTCGGGAGAAGCTCAATCCATGTGTCACTGTTACTATGGAAATACCAAACCTTAAAGCCAATAATTTATCTATGTGCTAAATCTCATTTATTCATTATAACTCATACAGTGTAGCAGAGGTTGCACAACCTGAATAAAGCCTCACTAGAGGAAAGAAAGAACATTTGCATATGCACGACCCCAGTTAATAAAGTACATGTACAAAGGGGAAAAGGCAGGATTAAAAAGAAGGTAGAAAGTGGAGAAGGAAAGAATGATAAAAGAGACTGGAGGAAAGAGAGACTTGATCCAGGAGGAGAGAGAGAGAGTGACAGATGGCAGGCAGTAGATTATTGGCTCTGCCTTGCTCTTCTCTGCCCCCCTGAGAGCAGCAACCAGGTCATTCAAAAAAAAATACACCACACTCTTCTACTGTTAGTCTTGCCCACTAATTTCTAATCCCTTTATCTCATTTGCATTCTATTTCAGAAAGCTCATATCAGTAAACAAAGTCAGCCTTCATGAATTTTGCATCTTAAAAAAAATCACTCCTTAATCTGTAATTCTCACACTGTTTCTAACCTGAGCTCTGAAGCCATTATATTCTTCTGGGACATCAAAGCTGTCCCGCCACCGAAATCAATGATCACTTCCTGATTCCTGTTGTGTGAGCGAATGCTTGTGGCTGTGGGTTACTGGGCAGGAAGTGTTGTGCAGAACGATTGGAATTTCTCTCCTCCTTTTCCTCCTCTGACCTCATCATGTGATTCTGACTGGCTGATGGAAGATAATAACGGAGGAAGCAGGTGTTGGGCAGCACTGTAATGAAGTGAATATGAAAGTATTTGCTTCCACAAGAATACTCTATTACCTTTAGGCAAATTAAATATAATATCAGTTTTGTGTTGAATGTGAGTTTTAGCTGCTTTCAGACCTGCACTGACCTCGAGACTTTTTCAGACCAGAACTGGAACTGGTTTGTGCAACAGTTGCTCGGTTTCCACACTTGTGCAAGATTCAACAAGAACAGGTTTCAAAGATGATGTAACATATGTTGAAAAAGCCATGATCCTGTGTGACAGAGAGACAGCAAGGACACTTTTCAGATTTTAGATTTTGTAGTTTCTCTACAACTTTGAACCAGACTGAAATCTCTTTACAGAAGATTGTGTACAGATTGTCAAGATCCCCAGAGGATGAATCTTAACATCTAAGATGACATCTCCTCCAAAACCACAAGGCAAAATGTAAATTTTGGTTAATGACCAAATACATGCAAAATGTTGACACTCCCTTCAGCCTCACCTGTACTAAAAAAAGAAACTAACACGGTGAACAGGCTCTAGCATTTGTACTCGCAGCATTTAGCCTCTGAGGGCTCCATTTTAACAATCACAGTGCACGACACGTGCATTCAGGGTGTGTCCAAATCCACTTTTGCTAGTTAAACTGGAACATGGTTCAAAGAGTTGATTATTCTCTTGATTAATGAGATAATGCGTTCTGGGCGTAACATGCGGTAAAAGAATGATAATGCCATATCCCATTTATTTAAAAGCTAGGTGTGCTCTCACATTGGCAGATTGCTATTATTATTGTGTACAGGTGTACATTAAGCATTGCACATATGTTGTGTGCACCTGCCTGCATGTTACTACTTTGATAATGTGACCTGAAATTAGCAGTGTAATACTGCGACACTGACTTCAGAGCAGGTTTGGCTTGTTCAAAAGTGTCATTTCCTTCTGCAACTTCATCATGACAATGCACAAGACCACACCTCTTTTTAAGACCAACAGAGCAATTAGTGCTCAGATGGGGGCAAGTGGATTTGCTTTTTAAACATCGTAGACAGTGGGCATAAAAAGGTCAACTGTGTCGGCCTGAAACCAGCAAAGACCCTTGTGTTGCGCATGACACCACTTTGCACCATGTGTAAGATATGTCTTTTAGATATTCAGCAGTTGACATGCTCAAAGCTTTACAGTGAATGAATGAAAACATAAAGTACTTTTTAACTTAATTGTTGCTGGTGGTGTTTACAATTTGCTGAAGGATACAACATTTTGCAACTGCTGCAGAGAAAACTTGGGCAGCTGCTTTAAAACTGATGTCTGCTAAACACTGACACGTCCTATGCCTGCTGGAGCTTGAGACGAATCGAAACCAACGTAGTACTGAACAGAAAAAATGATGTTGATGTTAGTGTGAATGTCCTCCTATGAACATTTCAGCTGAGCCTGTGCAGTATGTGTTGCACTGATCTCTGGCCACTACAGACCCTGTGTGGATGCTATTGGAACAAGTCCCAGAGGTTTTAAAAGGTTTGGGACGTGGCCAGAGTGCTACTGACTGAAGAGAACAGGAAGAGCCCTGTTGGACTCTGCTGACTGACCACAATCTTCCCCCCCTCTCTCACACACGCACACTCTCTCTCTCTCCCTTTCCCCAAGTCTCTCTTTCTGTCTCTTACTCTTTTTTTTCCCCCTCACCCCTCTCTCAGTGCCAGCGCTGTCCTGTGTGAGCTGCAGTATTGACTGATGACTGCACTGTGACTGTGTGTTTTGCAGATGGCTGCGAGCAGTAGCTGAGATCGCCACCGGGAGTTCCCCCTCTGTCTGTCTCTGCCACCTGCAGAAATGAATGGTAAGACCACTGCAGTTTGTGTGTGTGTGTGTGTGTTAGGGCTGCACGATATTAGCAAAACCTAAGATAACATTGTTTAATATCGCAATGACGATATGACTTGCGATATATAAACATAAACAGTCCCTGGCTACGGATGCAGGGACCACAGACAGCTCCACGTCCTGGAGAAGGTTCACAGCCCGGCCACAGGGCCACCAAGTCGGGGGCAGAAACCCACGGAACATGTTTTTTCATAAATGTTTGGACCATGAAAAGTTGTTTATTTATTAGCGGCACTGTCAGTAAAATACTGCTCTTCTATGTGTTTCTGTCATTCTTGCTGTGCACTGCGTCAACCACCTCAAACCGAGCGAGCCATCTCTTAAAGCCCTCCATTTATTGACTAAGTTTACAAAGTGTGTGTGTGGAAAAGAGCGAGCGGCTGATGAATACACACGCTGCTCTGAGAAAGGATTTAACTCATTAAGAAAAGTCATGATCCTTATGTGATGATCATTGTTGATATCATGGCGTCTTTTCAAACAAATCAACATTTAAACTGTACAGAGTCCGAGACGTCAGCTGAGAGCAAGCGAGAGAACCGTGGAGTCAGTTTATGTGTGTGTGCATTACATTTCCCTTCTGGGATCATAAACAAGCTTCAAAATATTTGTATGTAATCAACCGCTCATATTGATGGATCTGACCGTGCGTGCGTGTCTGGAGGGAGCTGTGTATTGTTTCAGACCCTGGAGATCTGCCAAAGCCAAAAGTGTGCCTGTCCAAATTAATTCCATTAATTAATTGACAGGTAAATAGAAAGGGATAACTCGATAGATAAGAGAAATAAGAAACTTGTTCCTAATGTAACTATGGTGCGTCACCACAGTCCAGGTAATTAATAGGAAACAAGGGATGTAGTGAACTGACTATTTACTGTATCTGCTGATGTGACTGTGGATGTGTAGTCAGCCTTGACTGTGTAAATAGTAGATCATGTGTGAGCGTGTTCTGCTCTCCTGTCTGAACAAAGTGACAGCACCACAGGCAGCACCAAGTTTCATTATCACTTGGTCAATATCAGTGCTCTCCCATCTTTTAACCTCCATTAAAGCTGTGTGTGTGTGTGTTTTGTGTGTGTCTGTCCCAGGTATTGGTCCTGTGGTTTATTGGGTAAACTGTGTTGCAGCTAACTCCAATACAATTGAAGTAACTGGGGAACCACTCAAACACTTCACCCACCCCTCCATCGGCATAGTGGTGGATAGATAATGAGTGAATAAACATTTTGGGGTGAATTATCACTTTAAGCTGCAAGTCTTAAAATGATTCTACATTCTTGTTTGTAAACCTGCTTCTTTGAGCAGATATTAATACAATTTCAGTGGCTGTTTTTTCTACATCTGATGCTTTAGATGTATCAGTACCCATGACTTCTCTTTCCTCTCTAGGTGGTCCAAGCATATGGGCAGTCACTCCTGGGGAGAGGGACAAACATGATCAGAAGTTTGACACCCTCTCCCCAACAATGGGCTACGTCTCAGGTACTAACAGAAACACACATAGGTGCATCATGGCCACAGTAAATGCCCTGCCAGTTCATTTACATGATACATCCCTGTTTAAACCAAAGAGATCCATTATGCCCCAAATTTGAGTCATATAAATACAGAACTTCTACTCTGTTCTTTTTGTAGGGGAGCAGGCAAGGAAGTTTTTCCTCCAGTCAGGGCTACCTGCTTCAGTTTTGGCCGAGATATGGTGAGATACACACATGGTTACACATTCACATTTTTAGAATGACGGATACTCTGGGAATATTCACTGAAATCTTTATTTTAATAGATTAACACTGTTTTCTCACTCTCTGTATTCTATCTGTCTGCCAGGACTTTGGCTGATATGAACAAAGATGGAAAGATGGACAGGTTGGAGTTTTCCATCGCTATGAAGCTCGTAAAGCTAAAACTCCAGGGTACGCCCCTCCCCTCAGCACTGCCAATCATCATGAAGCAGCCCCCAATACCTGCTCTCAGCCTCAATAACCCCTCCTCATCCATGACCAACTCCGCTTATGGTACAGCATTACACAGTATATATGAATGTTGGGTAGTTAAGAAGCTAAATGCTTTTTAATGTAATTGTGTAACTAATGTGAAAATTAGTTACACAATTACCTCTCATTTGGAGATTTTCAGCTGTTGATTGGCTAATCTAATGCGTGTAAATCCATATTGACCACTGTGACATCCAATGCCTGTACCTGTGTGTGTCCTAGGTATTGGTTCGATGTCAAACATGTCCATGATGCCTGGGACAAACCTTAGCATGTTAACTCCTCTCTCCTTGGCAACCCCTGGACACTCACCCTTGACACCAATGACAGGCTTCAGCCCTTTGGTTCCTATGGCAACAGGCATGAGCCCTCTCATAGCCTCCACCAACACCAGACCCCTGTTGCCCACAATGGGAAATGTCCCAATGCCAAATGGCACCATGGGAATTCTCCATCCAATGCCAACTGGACCTTTGGCAACTGGTACACATGATTCTCATTTCTATCTCTCCATCTATTTCCTCTCCTCTTTATATCTCTGCTATTGTGTATGTGTCACTACTCTGAAAGAAAAGTCATCGGGATCCTGTGCAGTATTATTGAATACATCCATCTGTCACAGGGAGTGCATGACAATATTACTGAGCCTCTGCCAAGCTCCTCTACCTTCTCTGAAAACATGGAAAAAGTATAAATGTTTGGAAGGAATATGTCATAATTGTGTTAAGGTGGTAGGTCCTAAAAATGTTGCAAAGTACTGTTTAATGTTTGTAATTGATACATGCTTGTGCTTTGTGTTTGTAGGTCTTCCTCTATCTCTGTCCAACTACTCCTCTCCACTAGGAATGTCCTCTTCTCCTGCTGGTATTAACAAGGCCTCATCACTGCTGGACCTGGGATCTAGCAGGTAAAACAGACACACTCCCACACACTTGTACAGAAATTTGAAAGAGCTTTGAATCCTTGAAAAAAATCGGCATCTTGTTACAAATGTTGATCTCTTTTTTAATGAACACAAAGACTTTCCTGTTGTTTTACTTTGTTTTTATTTTTGTTTTGTCACAGTTTGTCCTTCAGCTCCGCTTCCTCATCCCCCTCTGTGATGTCACCCATGGCTGCTGCTCCCAGTGACTGGGCCGTGCCACATGCCTCTAGACTTAAATACAGACAGCAGTTCAACAGTCTGGATAAACAGATGACTGGACACCTCACTGGTACGGGATGTGTGTGCACAGTGCGTGTCTGTGGAGTGTGTATGTGCAGTGTTTGTTACACAGAACCAAACTATGCGTGAAATGCAGGCGTGGACGTTCAAGAACAGTCGCTGATTATTTCATAATGGAAGCCTCTCTTGGAAGTGTATACTGTGTCTACACCAGCTGCGGGTGTGTTCAGACACAGGGGCAGTTTTTCAACACACACAAGTATGTAGTTGGCTTTTCGTTCTCATTATGCAAGCCTCGCTGGACCTGTTCCCTCTTGCATGATGATGAACTTATGACGTTCACTATTGTCTGATGTGATTTGGCACATTATATGTGGTCCAGCACATTAAAACTATAGACTATTTATATTTGTTTTTTAGAGCTCTCAGCCAAATGTCTTTGTAGATGATTGGATTCAGCTCAATAGTCCTAAAACAAGATGATCAAGAGCTGTCTGCCAAATTAACATAATGCTGACTGTTCAAGCTGCCACAGTCCCTCATTCATCATCTTTCCATTTAGTTTCCCACTTAACATTTAACCTTAGCATACAAAACGGAGTCAAAACATCTGGTAACCTGAACCCAGTTTGTGGTGAAGACTGCTCTCTTGGTTCACCTGACTCATTTTTACATTTAGTTAATTGGTACAAACCTCACCAGCGCTTACACACACCCTTGTCCTCTGCTTTATTCTATGGCTTTACTCCACCGCACCCACACATCTGTGCTCTACATATGCTCTGACATTTGTCCCTTTGGTTGGCAGGTCAGCAGGTGAGAGGTGCCATGGCAACCACGATGCTGACTCAGACACAGCTGGCCTCCATCTGGTAAGTGTGTGTGTGTGCGTTTGTGAGTGTGTCTTATAAAGACAAAATGATTACAATTGAGTCAATTCTTATTATAAACTTCTAGGAAATAAAGTTTCTGTAAAAGAGAACTCTTCATAGTGTAATATTTTTAATGCAATTAAATCTTAATGGAGTCATCTTAATCCATCAAAATTGATCAATAATGACTCCGTAAAATCCACAGGTTCTAATGAAATATCCGGTAATACAGTTCAAAGATAACCTCTCTGGGATCAACAGACAATATATGTGTGCTTTTATATAGTAAAGCTACATCATCATTGCTGCAGCTAATGATTTGTGCTCCTGACTACAGACTTGAGATCAGAATCCATAGGTAGTTTATAAGTAGAGGTTGTTTGTTAACATTAACTAAACCAGTGCACATCAAACATAACTGAGATGAAAACAACTGCTGACCACAGTCGTAAATATACTGCCGATCTTGGTTATATTTAGGTGCAAAATATTCCCACTAATAATGCCACAAATCTTAAAATACTTTCCTCACTTATATGTAATTCGACAGTAAACTCTTATTTCTAACCTTTTGTGCAGGACTTTAGCAGATGTGGATAAGGACGGCAAGCTGAAGGCTGAGGAGTTTATTCTGGCAATGCATCTGGTTGACATGGCAAAGACTGGCCAACCACTGCCGCTCATACTACCAAGTGAGCTCGTGCCACCCTCACAGAGGTATGTGCACACATATGACTCAATTCAACAAGTGTGTTGAAATGACGTATTCAAAGTAACCATTTCGAATAATGTCAATTTTGTATATTCAAGCAAGTCATTTGAACTGTTGCAGGGGGGCAGTGAATGGATCCAGCTCTTCTCTCTATGCATCTCTGACTGAGGACTTCGGCATCGAACCTCCACAGAAAGTCCAGAGCAACCGTCAGTACTCTTACGTCCACACTATCTCCATTTCTAAGAACTAAGATATTGTGAGACTTAAATAAGATAATCACCACAGATCCCTCAGTATAATCAATGGCAATGCGTCATGGCTCTGTGGCGGTACCCTCTTTTTATTTTTGTACATCTAACATAAACTAAACATGCACACATTGTTGTTAAATACACAGTAGCCACTTTCAGCAGGCTTAACCACCACCAGTCGGAAGAATTTATTTAATTATATTTAGTAAAGGGTCACACACTTTGTGGTTTGGTTTGTACACAGTCACAGCTTGATGTAAAGCATATACTAGCTAATGTTGGGTTCATGGCTAAGATCTATTTAGAAATCCAGAAGTCTCCAAAACAATAATAATTATATTAACCTGTATAATTATGGTAAGATAGAAAGATTCTGTTTGTACCGGTTTGATCCACTTTCTGTTTAAACCCTTCAACATACCTTTCAGCCATACAAACTGAAATAAGTTATCTTTATTTTAAAATAATTTGTAAATTCTTGCTGATTTACACTTTAAAACAGAAATCACGGTCATCCATATAATTCTATTACCCATCTACCCAGTGTCATTTGAGGATAGATTCAAAGCCAACCAGGAGCGAGGGAACGCAGAACTGGAGAAAAGACGACTGGCGTTGCAGGAAGCCGAGAGGAGGGAGCTTGAGAGGCGTGCTCAAAAGGAGAGAGATGAGCGAGAACAGAGAGAGCGGGAAGCCAGGGAGGTAGAGGAGAGGAGGCGGAAAGAAGAAGAGAGAAGGTTGGAGCGACAGAAGGAGCTTGAGAGGCAGAAAGAAGAAGAGCGACTGAGGGAGATAGAAAGAAAGGAGGTAAGGAGTTGTTTAGATACTCTTAGAACATTTAAAAAGAGTTGTATTAATATTACCTCCTTCAATTGTAATTTATTTGTACACACTTTTGTGCAAATATATTAACTTAAGCGTCTTTTGTGACTATGCTCACTCAAGGCTGCACAGCGGGAGCTTGAGCGCCAGAGGAAGGAGGAGTGGGAGAGAAGGAAGAAAGGAGAGCTCCAGATAAAGAAGGAGCAGGAGCAGGATGATATCATCAGATTGAAAGCTAAGAAGAGGACTCTGGAGATGGAGCTGGAGGCTGTGGTGAGTGGTGAAGAGATAATTTATCAACTGTCATAGACATACTCTCTTTTGTCCTGATGTCCTATCATCTCTCCCATCATTGAGTTTCTCTCATGTTCATCTGTCTTTCTGTCTCTCTCTACCTCAGGGTAACAAGCATCGTCAGATCTCAGACCGGCTGCGTGACATTCATAATAAGAATAAGCTTAAGAGGACGGAGTTGGATCTCACCAGTCAAAGGAAAGAGTCACGCCAACAGGACATTAACAGCATACACAAACAGCTGGAGGTGTGTGTGTGTGTGTGTTTGAGTTTTATTTTGCCAATGTTTTCCTGACACTGTTTTATTGTGGCAAAGTAGCCTTAACAGTTTTGTGTGTTTCTGTGTGTTTGATCTTTGCTTTTTTTGAGAAAGAGTGTTCAGTGTCTTACACCAAATATTTTCCTCCAGTGACATATTTCTTGTTTCTTTTGATGCTTTTCCTCTTGTTCAGGAGTTCCAGAGGAAGTTGTCCCAGCTGACTCCGGAGCAGAAGAGACTCAAAGAGAAACTCAAAAACATGACTCTGAATAACCTGCCTGGTCAGTGCTGATAGATTAAAGTGAAAAGCTTAGCAACAACAGTACAAACACAGTAGTTACATATATATATATATATATATTATATATATATATATGTCACTGTAAATTAGGAAAACGTATGTTAATTTAAAATATAGGCTTTTTATATTTAAGAAGTATCATTGCACTCTTTTGCACTGGGAAGTTTCTGTCTTGTTTAACTGTATTACATCTGTTTGTAGTGTCATCCGTGTCCACCATGAAGGTGTGCGTTTCTGAGAAAAAAGGGACATGTATGAATCTGCGAGATCGTCTGCAAACTCTGGAGAAAGAGACTGCTGCCAAACTGGCTGAGATGGAACATTATAAGAAAGATATGCAGGTAGGAATTACTCACAAGCATAGAATAGTTTAACTAGCAGAGTTAAACTATTTTGCAAAACAAAACTTATAACATCTTTGTGTGTGTCCTGTTTTATACTTACAGATTTTTCTTTTGTTGTTCTAACCTATTATTGCTGCCTTGCCCTTAATGCCTCTTTTCTCTCCTACAATCGTCCCTCTCCTTCATCACTCTTTCTTTCCGTCGGATACTAATTTTATTCCTCTTTTATCTTTATCTTCTCTCCCTCTCGTCTGGACTTCTCTCCTTTCTTCTCCATTGAAAATGTCCTGCTCGTCTTTTGCTGGAACCTGTTCCTGTCTTCCCTCTCACCTGTCTCATATCCCAACTCCCCAACTTTACAGTATGTGGGATCTGAGGACTCTATGCTTCAGGCTGTCTTCTGTCTGCTGGCCTGCCTCCGTAACCTCTTCTACCTACTAAAGGTTTCCGCTTTAGGTCTCTTTGTTGTTCTCAGTCTTTTCTATCGTTCTCCGACCTGCTCATATTTCTCAGATCAAACACAACTCTTTTTTTGTGCTGTTGTGGCTTCTCAAGGTCTCTCTTATAATTTGAACTGTCTCCTTTTCTCCCTCTCTCTTACATTGTCTCACTAAAATTAGCACATTTTTAGTTACCTTTGTGCTTGCTATGTGTTTGTCCATGCTTATGTGTCTTCCCTTCTGCCCATTATATCTGTCTGGTACACTTATTTGTAGATTCAGCCACATATCTTTCGCTAGTAAAACTTTGCATTTGTCTATTAATGTCAGGAACTGAGAGAAAGCCAGAGGAAGCAGCAGGTGTCATTAGAGAAACTACGGAGCGTCAAAGAGGACAAACAACGTGAGCTGATTCGAAGGAAGGAGCAGGAAGAGGAGAGGAAACGTCAGGAGGAGGAGAGGAGGCGGAGGGAGGAGGAGGAAGCTCAAAGGTAATTTGCTTTAATACAGGTTTAGTTCTAGATGTTATAACTTAGAAACAAGTGTGAAAAAACTTATATTTCTTCTTGATGTACACATTTTGACAATATTGTCAATGTTTGCTTCCTACTCTCAGACGTATTAAGATGGAAAAGGAGCGTCAGTGGCAGGAGAAGCTGAAGAAGGATGAAGAGGAGCGTCAGAGGAGACTCCAGGAGGAGAAAGAGGCCAAACAGAGAGAGGAGGAGGAGAAGGAGAGACAGGCGTTGATCAGAGCTGCAAAAGACCAAGCCGAGCGAGAGTTCAGAGCAAAAGAGGAGGTAGAGCGCAAGAAACGAGAGGAGGAGAGAAGGAAAAGAGAAGACGAGGAGAGGAAGAAAAAAGAAGACGAGGAGCGTCAGAGGCAGGTGGAGAGACAGAGGCAGGAGGAGGAGAGGAGAAAGCTGGAGGAGGAAAGGAGAAAGCTAGAGGAAGAAAGGAGGAAACTGGAGGAAGAGCGGAGAAAAGAGGAGAAGAGAAGGAAAGATGAGGAGGAGCGGAAGAGGTTAGAGGCGGAAAGGAGAGATGAGGAGCGCAAGAGGGAAAGAGAGGAGGAGGAGAGGAGGAGACAGAGGGCGGCTGAGGCTGCTGTCCGAGATTCAGAGGAGAGGAAAAAGCATGATGAGGAGGAGAGAAAGAGGAGAGAGGAGGAGGACAGGCGTAAGAGGGATGAGGAGAGGAGAAGGCTTCAGCAGGAGCAGCAGGAGGAGGAGAGGAGGAGGCGTGAGGAGGAAAGAAAGAGGGGGGATGAGGAGAGGAGTAGAAAGAAGAAGGAGGAAGAGGAAAGGAGGAAAGCCGAGGAGGAAAGAAAGAGGAAGGAGGAGGCATCTCGTCAGCAGCCGAGTGGAGGAGGGAAGCTGGATATTCAGGAGAAACTGACGAGTCTGCTGAGAGGACTGGAGGAGAGGAAAGGTGAGACACACACAAATTATATAACTTATTTGAGGTCAAATGTAGTGTCTTCCTGTATTTATTCACAAAACCACTTTTGATGTTGTTTCAGGTGGACAACCCAGGGCCACACATCACAGGAAATCTGCTGCTCTGACTTCCTTTAAAGCGCTTTACCCGTTCACTGCACGAAACAACGAAGAGCTCAGCTTCAATGCAGATGATATCATTGAGGTTAGAATGAAGGTTAAGTCCTTATAACACAAGTGAGAACTTTTTCCCTACCTCTTCCTCACTTGTTTCTCTTCTCTCAAACGTGTCTGTCTCTTCCTGTCAGGTTGATGAGACGACCGAGCGGGAGGAGGGTTGGCTGTACGGCAGCAAACTAGGGAAGATGGGTTGGTTCCCAGAGAGCTACGTCGAGAGAGGGACCCCATCAAACGCTTCTAATAACACTGTTGCTTCTCCTACTGTTGCTGTTGCTGTTCCATCTAAAGTGCCACTCCAGTCACAGCTTTCCAATGTGCTTGAGGCGGCCAAAGCAGCAGGCACCAAGTCTGCCTTCACACCAACACACTCTCCAAACCTTGCACCCTTGGAGACACAAGGACAGGTGAGAGGTTTCCAGAGATTATACCACAGGAGCAGCTATGGTTATTTTATTACCATAATATGCGTATTGTCTGCACACAATCACTTACCCTGTGCTTTCTTCATTCCTATGCTTCTCTTAGCTGGTGGTAGGAAACCTACTCGCCCAGGCCCTGTGTTCGTGGACAGCAAAGACGGACAACCATCTGAACTTCAACAAGGACGATGTCATTCAGGTGCTGGAGCAGCAGGAGAACTGGTGGCTGGGAGAGCTGAACGGGGAAAAGGGCTGGTTCCCAAAGACATACGTGACACTGCTGGGAGAAGAGGAGAGTTCAGAGTAAGTCTCTTTCTCCATTTGTTCGCCACTTACTTTTTCAGATAACAATGCACCAATCTTTTCACTAAAAGTATTTCATTAGTTTCACTTCCTAAGTTAAATTGCAAGCCTTATTTATTTTGATAATTTCTTAGGGACTTGAATAGGATAATAGAGGAAAACTTAATCTTTCAAAGTAGTTTAGTGTAACTTGTGTGTGTCTGAATCTCAGTCCTTTTTTTGATTCCATTTGTAAACTTACGTAAACTAAGTACACATACATAACTGTGTTCTACTTTCCAAACCAACATACTGTTGTAACTGTATGGAATCGTCAAAACAAGCTCCAGTCACGTGATTATGGGAATATGTCTTCAGGTGTGGTAATAAAAGTATGTCAGGTATTCATTCCTCAAAAATAGTTTCTTCTCTACTTATTGATGAGGAATCTGCTGTGTCAAGACTGCCCCTACAGTATTTAAGAGCCACACACACACACACGGATTTAGCAGCATACAAGGAGCCCTGTGAGCTTTCAGAGTATCAAGGGTTTTAAGAAAATGATTGTATATCGAAATATAGATATTATGTTTAGTGACACCACTAATTCTCAAAAGCACAAATTTAAAATCAGGAGTTTACTTTCAAAAATTCATGGCAGTGGTTCATTCTGTGTTGTCTTTAAAACCCAGATCCCAAGGTGTCAGTGTCATTTGACCTTTTCAATATATTTTATGCATGAGATAACCCTTTGGCAGTTTTACTAAAATTAGATTGGAAAATTGGCAAGATATTATCGAGCTTACAGAATTGCAAAATATTGTTCTATATTAAATCGTAATCTCTTTAACAAGATTGTATCACCAGATTCTTGCCAATAAACAAGAGTTACTGTGACCAGTTGTTACACATTCTACCAGTGTTTTTCATCAGATAATGGTCAAATACAATATAATAATAGACTTTTGACTAAAAAAAACTACAGGTGTCTGTAGGAACACAGAATGAGTTCAGCTGGTGTTATAACAAACTGGGAGGTGAAGGTAAAGCTGAGGCTACACCCCCACTACTACATTTTAGTTTGAAAATGCATCCCAGTTGCTCCGTTTATGCCTAAAATGAAACGCTACCGGCCCCTGCATGTTAGTCTGGACGGACAAACATTGAGATGTTTTCAAACAATGTCACTCTCATTAGCTTACTGTTTATCTCTTTTCCATCATGATTTTAATTCCAGCAGTGAACCCAGAACATTAACACTTAGGTCTGTAACAGTTTCACCTCATTGTCAATCCAATATATGAAATTCCTCATCTTACTTTGCAGTTTTTTATGTAATCTAAATGAAGAGTAGAACATCTACTTCCTGTTAACACTGACACACACATGCCCAGTGTAAGAGACTGGTCATGTGATTTGGGGTTTCATGTTACTGACAGGGAGCTGCTTGTGTGGACGCAGATGGTTTTAGTTTTTTAACGCGATTTTAAAGCATAGATGTGATAGTATGGATGTAGCCTCAGGTTGGAGTCTGATGTTAAAGCTCTTAAATTTAGTGAATCATGCACATTCCAACCTTCAGCCCTGAGGTTTGAATAGAGACCACATAAAAAATTGTTCACCGGATGAAAGGCTCAGATATCAGGTAGCAGCTTTGAGATCAACCCCTGCTCCTTCAGAACTGAATAGAAGAAGTTATTCAGATATATACTGAGGAGGGCTCTGTCGAAGTTGTCAAATCACATTCATATGTACACGATCCAGGGAGGAAACCTGGACAGACTGATGAACTGTCCCTCAGATTCTCATGCTTCTTCTCAGCCTTTTCTTCTGCTGCAGTGGCAGAAACAGCCTCTTGATCCAAACACAGATGAGCACTTTAAGATGAAATGAGAATGTAAGAGGTGGATGTTCCAGGATGCTTAAAATTAATAAATATTATATCTAATGTTGTCTTTTTTTGTGTTTATAGCCTAAAGAGTTCCCCTCCTGATGCTACAGATTCCAGTGACAGCCTGCAGCCTGAAGGTGCACTAACATTTACCGTATTATCCTAATGCAGCTCAGTTGATATTTACATTCATAATTTACTTATATTATACTCTCATACTGTGTGTTGCTGTTGCCTACTTTTACCTTAGGATTTCCAGGTTATTGAAGGTGCGCACATGGCATTTTATACTAGACATTGAGTTGTCATTCTTACATCTGTATTTTTCCTATTGAAATACACAAATTACATGTTTATAATGAAATCCTTATGTTAAGAGAAGGAAATGTGCCTTTTGTAGTCTATTCTCAAAAGAACGTACAGCCTATAACCTCTTTATCTGTGTTGTCAACGTATGCGAGTTTGAAATCTTCATTCTCCTTAATTCTCAAGTCAAGCTTCTGTCTACAATATTTTGTATTTTGTATCTTTTACTCATGTGTTTGTTATCTTCCTCTCCAGAGTATTTTGCATTGTACACCTATGAGTCTCCGGAGCCTGGTGATTTAACCTTTAAAGAAGGGGACATGATCTTGGTGAGCAAAAGAGACGGAGAGTGGTGGAGCGGCTCGATAGGCGACCGCATAGGCGTGTTCCCCAGCAACTATGTCAAACCCAAAGAGACAGATGTAAGAACTCAAAGAACACATATGGGATAAGCTGATATATAATGTGGTTCTGTTGAAGCAATAAAAGATTCACGATTCGTATCATTTCAGACATCGAGCATATCTGGAAAGAAAAAGCAAGGTAAACACACCATCTTTTTTGATAATACATCTGCCTGTGACTCAAATACAAGAACGCAACTCTCCTTTTCACTTTTTTGCAGCAGTTTAAATGTAATAATTGTTTATTGTTTGTGTGTGTGCACAGAGATTGGCCAAGTGATCAAGGCCCACCCCTCTACTAGCCCTGAGCAGCTAAATCTGGAAAATGGCCAGCTCGTCCTCGTCCTTGGAAAGAACACAAGTGGCTGGTGGCTCGGAGAACTACAGGTCAGTGTTTGCTGCTGTTAACCTGTTTGATTTGGTCTAGTCCTGTGTAGGTGGTAACCACAGAGGGTCAGCCGCCAGCTGTGGCCCCACATCAGCGCAGCAGCCAGAAGCTCTTTCATCATTGTTAGAGCAGTGGTTCCCAACCGTTTTGACTTGTGACCTTACTGAACTCAGCCAGTATCACTGCTTTCTGTTTAAAACCTCATTATCCACATTTGTGTGTTTTCTGACTCTAGGCCCGTGGTAAAAAGAGACAGAAGGGCTGGTTCCCTTCTTCTAACATCAAAATATTGGGATCTAACAGTGGAAAGTCCACACCAGCTCCCCAGCCAGGTAACACACACCCTTATTTGAGTCTTGTAAAAGACAGAGGTGAAGAGTCCACTGCATTTACAATGTGATCTGATGAAATAAGTTATGTGAGTAAAAACATTTCTCATCCCTCAGTCTGTCAGGTGATTGCCATATATGACTACACCGCCGCCAACGGGGACGAAATGAGCTTCTCTAAAAGTCAACTGATCAACGTCATGGACAAGAGCAACCCTGATTGGTGGAAAGGAGAGATCAATGGGGTCACTGGCCTGTTCCCTACCAATTACGTTAAGATGACCACGGCGGACTGCGACCCCAGCCAGCAGTGTAAGAAATCTCTTAAAATCGTATCATGACTCTAGATAGAAGGAAATGTGCGTGTTGGAAACACAGAGACGTTCTGCCTCCATGTGACTAATTCTTTCTGTTCAACGATCCCCATCTGCCATCACTGATATTCTTTGTTCCATCCATCTTTTCATCTTTTTATTCCTTCTTCTCACTGACTATCTCACCTTTTTCCCTCCCTCTCACTTCCCAACCTGTATTTCTCCCTATCTCCCTGTCTTTCATTCTCCTCTTTCTCCTTCTAGGGTGGTAGAAAGTCCTCTTCCTCCTCCACCACCTCTTCTTCCTCTACCCCTCCTGACTTCAGAGAGACCCACTGTTACACTCCTCTCTGAACGGGCAGTGTTTGGACTCCCTGTCGACTAACCTTTCCCACTGAGTGTGTCTGTGTGTGTGTGTTTTTAAGAAGCTTTGAGAGTAACCTGAAAAAGAAATGCAAACCAATCCTGAATGTGAATGAATCAGGACGTAACCAAGTTTCTTATGACTCTCAGTGCTTTTTTGTTTCTCCTGTAATTTGTTAAAGCCTTGATGCCTTTTTGATCATGAACAGAGGGAAAGAAACAAAAATGTGTCTTAATCGGAGGAATAGTGGGTCTCTCTGGCTTCTCCCTCATCTTTCCTTTCATTCCCCCTCATAATGCACTTATTTTTCTCCCTCCTTTTTTTCATGTGTCTGTTTTTTCTTTCTCACTCTTTGTTTAATGCCTTATTTCCATTCTAACTCTCTCCTCTCTCCTGGGGACTTAGCTGACACAGAGTCCACTATTTTTCTCTGATAATTTCAAATTCAGACAATTTTTGCTGTTACTTTCTGGGCCTTTCTCTCTCAGAGTTAGTACAAATAATGCACAAATAAAATGTTAGGTTAGATTTAGCTTTAAAAATCCTTCCCTTTACCTGTTGCCTTTAACCATTTTGCAGTGGATCTTTTGATTTTATGCCTTTGAAAACCAGTTCAACTTTATCTGGACAAAAAAATGGTTGGAGTACTTTGTCCTCTATATTTAAAAGCCATAACTGGGTCAGCTGTCATCACTAATGGGGACAGAAGTAGTTTTGATGTGAGACAACCACTGACAGACATAAACTTTGCCTCCTGCAGTCATATGAGAAACTGCTGCTGCACCTTATATTAGCTGAATGCTGCTTTGCTGTTATGACTGTGTTTGTCTGTGCTGAAAGTGAATGCACCTTGAAAAATAATTATTATAGGATTTATTTCTTCAGGTCCTCAAGTAAACAATAATTATCTATGCAAGCGTCACATCTGTGGATCTGTTACTCAGTCTGAAAAATACTGAGGTAAAACCGCATCAATCAAATGAAAAATGATAAATACACTCTGATGATCACTAAGTCTAAACCAAACTGCTGCTAATGTGTTTGCACTGTTGTCTTTAATTTTGATTCTGAAGTTTTATCTGACCTCGCTTGGATTTCAAGTGAATTGTGAATTTGCATTAAGAGTTCACAACAGCAAAGGCTGTTAGCACAACTGACTTGAGGGCGTATACATGAAAGACATTTATGGTACAAGATGGTGAAACTATTTTTGAAGATGTGCCTATTAATATATTTTCTGATTCTGTAAAAAACATTACAAATAAAGACTTCTTTGGAATCATAGAAGTGTTGCTCTATGTAATGTCTTTGCTCAGCTGTGCGTGCGTGCGTGCGTGTGCGTTTATATTGTCAACAAAATAAATGCGATTAAGATGAACAGATATATGTGAGAATCAGGATTACATCATTTTTGTCTTCATTACAATTTGTCTGTCGTCGGTTTCTTTTCATAAATTCAGACACTCCCTGATTCTTCGAGCAGCTTAACTCTTTTTGTGCAACTAAGTCTTAAATAATTGCAACTCAGAAAATGTTAATTTTGTTTCTCCCCTCCTTTTCCTTGGCTTTATAAAATTATAAGCTCTATCCCTTTAATATCGGCTTAAATGTTTTACTGTTGCAGCCTTAGATTTCTTACCTGGACATCATCATTTGGTCTTGTTTTAGGGACAGAAATGATAGAAAATACAAAATGAGCACGGTAATGTCCACTGAATGGGTGTGAGAGAAAGAATGAAGACATCCCTCTTCCTGTTATGGTACAAACAGATTTGGTCCAGGAGACGTTTCTCTTTGACACCAGCAATTAGAAGATAACAGCACAGAAGGAGAAAGAGACAAACAGGAGAGACGGAGAGAAACCGACTTTGAGAAAGTCGTACAAGACTTTGAGACATCACACAATTTAAATTTTCACAGACAGGTTCTGAGTCATAGAAATGACTTTACAGAACAGATTTCACTTTTTAAACCTTTGGGGCAAGAGGGACAGTGAGGGGGAAGGAGGAGAAGGGGAGGAAAGGGAAGGCTCAGTGAGCGAGAACCAGTCCGTTTCTACAGGACCCTTACAATGGTCTAATGGGCACCAGGTGTCAGGTAAGTGTTCATGGGTTGGAGTGGGTGGTGATCTAGTATTTCTTATTTATTTGTCCATTCCAGTTCTTCTCCTTCCTTTTTTATTGTCTTCCTCCTCCTTTCTGACAGTTCCAGTAATGACACATGAGATGTGCAGTAAGAAGAGTTAAAAGCAGCTTTTTAGTGTGTGTGAGTTATCCGTGCCAGCGCCACCAGCAGGGGGCAGTTAATGCAGTGACATGTTACTGTGGTGTAAACTATCTAGTTTTGTTACAGTTAATACAACCATCCGCCCTCTTGTGTGTTCCCTCTCTCATGCAGGGTGTGCAGACCTGAACAGCCTGGACTCAATGAGCCCTCAGGAGAAGAAGAGGCAGGGTTACATCCACGAGCTGATACAGACCGAGGAGAGATACGTGGAGGACTTGAATATAGTGCTGGAGGTGATGCACACACACACACACACACACTCACACACATGCCTCTAGGAAACTCATTTGTCGACCAAATCAAATTGTGTCTTCAAGTTCCCCTGATCTCATACCTGACGGTGTGTAAACAATCTGTCATTTGTGTGCGTGTAGGTTTTCCAAAGGCCTATGTCAGAGTCAGGAAGGGTAAATGAAGCAGAGATGTCCATGCTCTTTGTCAACTGGAAAGAACTGCTGGCCTGCAACACCAAACTTCTCAAGTAAGTGTCTCATGAACAAAGAGGATGGGCTCTAGAAAGACCACTCATTCTGATATCATGTTAAATGCAATGGTTTTACCCTTGTGTTCAAACATAGAGCTACATGTGTTTGCATATGTACGTGTTTGCAGGGCTCTGCGTGTCCGTAAGAAGACGGGTGGGGACAACATGCCGGTGCAGATGATTGGAGACATACTGGCTGCGGAGCTGTCCCACATGCAGCCTTACATCCGTTTCTGCTCCTGCCAGATCAACGGAGCCACGCTGCTCCAGAATCGCACCGACAACGAGCCGGACTTCAAGACCTTCCTCAAGGTACAGAGGAGAGGAATTCACTTGCATGTAGCGTTTTAGAAGTTTAACACTTGGCTCTTTGAAATCTCCAAATTCTCTGTTGTCATAAGAAAGAAGAAACAAGATTCTGATATTATTCTCAATATTGTTTTTTATCCCATCAGAAAATCGCCACAGACTACAGGTGTAAAGGAATGCCGCTGTCCAGCTTCCTGCTGAAACCCATGCAGAGGATCACACGCTACCCACTGCACATCAAAAATGTATGTCAAGGTGGTCAGTAGCGTGTTTGAGCTACTTGTTAAGTGGTTCAATTATTGGACCTACTTTGTGTGATGAGGAACAATAAAAAGTGTAATTAAATTCTTGTGTGTGTTTTAGATCCTGGAGTGCACTGCAGAGGGTCATGCTGATCGAGATCCTCTGAGAGAGGCACTGGAGCGAGCGGAGGAACTCTGTCAACAGGTTAAACCCTCAGTCATCACTTTGTTCTGGATGAAACATATTTTTTTGTTTATTTAAATGATGTTTGATGCTGAATGTTGAACTTGACCAGGTGAACGAGGGCGTTCGAGAGAAGGAGAACTCTGACCGACTGGAATGGATTCAGACCCACGTACAATGTGATGGTGCTGCAGAGGTATTAAACCGTATTAACTCAACTAGAACTAACTAGATTAACTTATAAGCTTTATACCAAAAGGTTCTATAAGGCCCAGTTCTAAAGATCATGTGAATTTCTTTGAATTGTTTCTACTTTTTCCCACAGAACCTGGTCTTTAACTCTCTTACCAACTGTTTAGGCCCCAGGAAGTTACTCCACAGTGGTAAGGTGAGTAACACCCAAATGTTTCTGAAACTGTGGAAACGCAGTCGGGAACAACTCTGGTGGGTTTTCCTATTCTAAAAGAAATAAGTATTTCAGAGATACAGGGAGAGTAAATGTGAAAGATTACAGGGTCAAATCCTGTTATGTTTCTGTCCTGGTTACATGTCATTAGCCTCAGACGACTTTCACAGAGGAGATGAGCCGAAACCAAAGAATCTGAGACCGTGATGACATGTCAGCACTTAAATATTGTCATGATAAACTCAAACCATTCGCTTGTTGTGTCGAGAACAGATTTATTTTGATGCTGAACAGTTCATCACTGAGGGGAGAGGATTTACAAAAGGAATGCTGTCAGGCTTGTGTTATTGTGATGTTGATGAACTTTGTGTGGTGTCTTTCTAGATGTTTAAGGCAAAGAGCAACAAGGAGCTGTGGTCTTTCCTCTTCAATGACTTCCTGCTCCTGACGTATGCAGCGAAACAGTTCACCTCTTCTGGGCCCGACAAACTGTTCAGCAACAAGAACAATGCTCAGCTCAAGATGTACAAACCGGTAAGACACACACGAACACACACACACACACGGTGGTAATGTGATGTGAGACTTCATATTTTCTTTATTCACATCTGTATAAAACATTTCCGTGTTATTATGTGTGTTTATATATTTCCATTTGTGACATTTTCTTGTCTTTGTGTATTTCCTGAAGCCTGTGCTGTTAAATGAAGTTCTGGTGAAGCTTCCGGATCCTTCCAGTGACGAGCCCATTTTCCACATCTCACACATTGATAGAGTCTACATCCTCAGGACTGACAACATCAATGAAAGGTATATGCTTACACACACACATATATATACTGTCTATCTACACACACAGATGTTGTGTGTCTGTTGGTGTATTTACGCTGTGTTTGTGCTGTCAGGACGGCGTGGGTTCAGAAGATCAAGGCTGCGTCTGAAGAGTTTATTGAGACGGAAAAGAGAAAAAGGGAAAAAGCTTATCAAGGTTTGTGGAGACTCGCATAGTTTTCCTGATGCCAACACATATGATGATATCTCAGAGTAATGTGTGTGTGTTTGTGTGTGTTTGCAGCCCGGTCTGTGAAGACAAGTGGAATTGGCAGACTCCTTGTGACCATCTTAGAGGCCACTGAGCTCAAGGCCGGAAAACCAAACGGTGAGCTGGAATAAACTCCTGTATTTAAAAACACACTGTTGGAATCCAGCGATCAATCCCGGCTGCTTTAATATCTAATGAAGCAAAATAAAAAAAAGTCATTGCTCAGTTCTCTTAAGTTGTGTGAGGCCTCTCTGTGTACTGCATTTATTATTTTTTCCATTATGCAGAATTTTGTATTTATGCTGTCCATCATGCGTATTTTCTTCTTTGTTTATACATATTTTTCGTCTTTTTACACCTGTTTCTGTTTGTTGGGTTTTCTGTTTTATTGTTATTGGTTAACGCAAAAACTACCAACTACCTACTAAACTGATTTCCACTAAACTTGGTCGAAGGATACATTTTGGTGCAGTTAAAGATTAAGGGGTGGATCGAGGACGTTTTTTTACATTTTCGTTACTTTTTCAGGAAATAAGGCTCATATCTTGGTTATTTTCAGTGTTTAGGACTGTGTATTATGATACATTAATTATATAGGTTAAGAACTAGACAATCAGGTGTAGGATTGTTGGGACTCCCCTCCTTTCTCCAATTTCTTAACCTAATATCACAATCCTTCTCCCCGCCCCTCATCCTGTCTCCTGTCTCTCCTCCAGGTAAGAGTAACCCTTACTGTGAAGTGACCATGGGAGCACAGATCTTCACGTCGAGGACGCTGACCGACACGCTGAACCCCAAGTGGAACTTCAACTGTCAGTTTCACATCAGAGATATTTACCAGGACGTCCTCTGCATCACTGTCTTTGAAAGAGACCAGTTTTCCCCTGATGGTCAGTTACCTGCTATATGTTCTCCCAACTGCAATATTAAATTGTAATAGACTTATTTGACAAATTTGTGTAGTAGTTATATCATAAGTCCATTTAATAAATATCTCGATAAATATATTTTTTACCCAATATTTATTCATTTTCACCAGTTCTTCCAAACAAACATGAACTTTTTTCTTTTCTTGTACCAGTTTTCCTGGGTCGGACCGAGGTTCCCGTAGCAACCATTAAAAAGGAGTTGGAGAACAAGGGACCAGTGACGCGACGTCTTCTGCTGCACGAGGTTCCCACAGGGGAAGTGTGGGTCCGCCTCGACCTGCAGCTCTTCAGCGGCAAATAGACTGAACTGAAATAAGAAACCATGTCTTCTATCAAGACATCCGAATGAGGATAACATACCAAAATAAGAAAAGCTGCTTTTTGTCTCATACACAAAGTCTGATGGTTCCTGCATCGACCAACACACCCCTGAAAACTGTGTTTCACACACAGGCCTTAATATTTGAATATCAACCAGCACTAATGATAATAATAATACCTATTCTTATATTGTCTGATCTTCCAATAGGAATTAGAGCTGTATAATTATCAGGTAATGATGACGTCAGATGGAAAGGGAAGCTCAGTCAGTGCAGGAGTTTGCACCTTTATGATATTTACACTTAAAAAGAACTAAAGCCGTTTTTCTCAGACAGTGGAGACAGGATGTCATGAAGCTTGCTGGGTCCTCAACTGTAATGATTTATAATATCAGAGGAAGTTAAAGAGCAATTAACAAAGCAATAAAACCATAAATATAAAGTTTCCTCGTCTCTACTCTAGAATCACCCAGCTTGATTTTTTATTTTTCAGTCACTGACACACAGTTTACCGATTTTGTTTCCATGGAAGTTAAAGTAGCTAGTGTTTCTCTTGACTTTCAGGATATGTGTTAGTCCAAGATGAACAGATTGTGACTGGCTTCCATGACAACACTTTTTATCATCACTGACTGTAAACTGTCTGGTTTCAGTGGCATTAAGGGCATCATCACCAGCAGATGGCAGCATAGAAATACATTGGACAAAGTGACAATGAAGATTTTTGTCAGTTGCTCTGATCTGGAGTCAGTTTACCACTGTAGACAAGATCTCAGGATGTGTTGTTCTGGGATGAGTCACTGTAACCTTTTGTTTTTAGTATGTGTGTGTTTTTGTGTGTGTGTGTGTGTAACAGCATAGAGATGCTTAACAAATGGCTGAGGGCTCTTGACATGCTGCAGCTTTTGGAGTTGATTTTTAACTTCGGGCCTTTTGTGATATTTGAACTAAAATCTTTTAATCTCACTGGGATGATCAACTCTTTTGGATAGATGTCTTTTTCTTTCCTTTTACTTCAGCTAAGGCCAAATTATTTATCCAAGTATGTGTGTAAAGTAATCTAGATGGAAGGAGGAATAAAAAGCTGTAATGATTTTTCTTTCACCTCAAACTCCTCCACCTCTTCTTGCTGCACTTTTCTGTGTAGAGGCTTTTAGGCATGTCTGTGTTTTGAGGTGACGCGGACTGGCTGATTATGTTTGTCAGCACCAATGAACAGTATTTGCTCTCTTGTATTTTCGTTCTTTACATTTTGACCCTGCTAGAATCACTTTCCCCTCTCATCACGCCCTGCAGAAACATCCACCATTAAGACCATACAAGGATAAGATGTGTAGAAGCTGTATAATTATGTTGAAGATGGATTTTTTTGGTGTCTTCTGCTTTCTTTTTGCTCTCTTGCTCTTTGAATCCTGTTTATTTTCCCACTCTGAGCGCCCACTGGTTCTCTGAATATTAACCAGAACGTGTAGTATTTATTTCTTAATTTATGCATGTGTGACTATACAAAGGTTTGGAGCAGCTCTGTGTGCTGTGTCATCTTGGACCAGTTGGTGTCCACCGGGTTTGCTTGATCACGTGTGACAGCAGATATTAAAAATCTGCGGTTGAGTCTTACTGTACGTAGACTAGGTCTCTAGTCTTTTTGTCAGCCCTGCTGTTTCCTGCTCTCATTCTGTTCATTTGTCTTATTCAATCAACAAATCTGTTTTTTTAATCTTTAATTGATGTAGATATTTTCTGTTTGAGGATAATGTGCAAATAGACTGGTCTACCTTCTTAGTGTGTGTAGGGGTGTTTTAAGTTGGTCTTTGCTTTTTATTTTCCGCAGCCTTCTGCATTGACTGCTGCTGTGCTAACTGAGTTTATGGCCTGTCGAACTCAGACTGGAGTCTGTTACCTGCTGTTTGTACTCACTTTGGCCTCTGTGGCACTCTCTCTATTCAGGGTTTCTTAAGTCAAATTAAAGGCATTAAAAGTGAACAAACTGTCGTATAGTTATTGGCTTTCTGAAAAAAAAGTGATCTTTAACATTGTAAACTTTGAGCACACAACCTCCTTCTGCTGAAATTACAGGGTGAACTTCAGCTTTAGATTTAATCTGTCAACCTGTGACACTTCACAATTTAAAAGCAACTCCTTTCACAAACCATTTAACTGATCTGCTCTACACCAAACTCTAAGGAAATACTTCTTGGATTTTTATGAAAAAAATGAATCAGGCATCTATATAAAATTGATATTGAATATGTGATGATAAAAACCGTTTATAAAAGCCACCTACGATGACGATAGGTTTAATGTGTGACAGTTAAATGTTATGCTGTTGATTAAATATATTATTTAGTAATGTATAGTAAACCAGATTCCAATTCAAGCTAAGGAAATCTTGAATTCAGTAAAAATTTGTGGGATCTTATTTCATTTTCCCTGATTTCTGTTGTGGTCCAGCCACAGAGTCACAGGGTTGAGTGTGGAGCTGAGTGTGGAGCTGTCAGTGCGCACCAATAGGCCTCATTATGTCCTTCTTCATCCTCCACTGACTCTGGGTCCACAGGAGCAGCAGTCGTTACGTAAGCACACTGAGCGGCTCTGTGAGGACAGCAACACACACGGCTGCAGAACAGAGTCGACCACAGCAGCTGAACGCAGCCTCCCGCAGCACAGTGCTCTATAGTACAGATTCAGTGCAATGATATTAATGATGTAAACAACTGACGGTATCTAATGTTTTTGCACTTGATTTGAAAACAGATGTATCACAAACATTGCTGAACCACTGTGGATTTGTATCTAGATCATGGTGACAAAATAAGCTTCCTCAGCTCCACAGAGCTTTTTTCTGGGTCAGTCTCACCACTGTCTTCAGGGACATTTTCACCTGCAGTTCTGAGCATGGTGAAACATTAAGAGGCCGAATATAGAGACATTTCATTCACTAGGTGGTGGCGACACAGCAACACAGCAACAAGGAAAGACTATTGGACTTGAGTTCAGCAGCTGGGCCCAAACACAAATATTACTCCATAACTGTTTGATGTGTAAATAAGCAACTTTAAAGGTGATCATATGTTAATCCCCTGTCTCCAAATGCCGATTTCAGGCAGCTTTTAATCTGTATACGCTCAGTGTGTCAACTGATGAGTTAAAGGGTCACTCATAAGACTAGATGGCTCCACTTAGTTGATACTGTTGTTAAGAAGAAAATGTTATCATGGGCCTAATGTGGTTTTGTTACAGCTGCCACCTCAAACTAATATGTGTGCCTTTGTACCTTATTGACAAATCAAAAAAATAATGTTTCTCTTTTAATAATTCATCTGTGTATTATTTAATGAATTAATATACTGGAAAGACAGAGGGGTGAGGTGAAGGGAGAGAGAGATGGGTAGAGAGGAAGCTAGTGAGAGGAAGTAGAAAATAAATGTGCAGTACAGCAGAAGAAGAGAGTAATTTGAAGGAAGAGGGAGAAGAAACATAGAATAAACACAGAGAGAGAGAGAGAGAGTCATGTACAAGGAGTAAGAGACTGAAAGACCCTCAGTTCTACTTGAGTCAGTCATGGGAATGATTTGATTATCACCACATGAACAGCTGTCTTATGTAACACACACACACACACACACACACACACACACACACACACACACAATAACTAAAAATAATGAGGGGTCTGTGCTCTGGCCAAAAACATACACTGATTAAAGTTGAGCTGAAGCAAAAAGAGAGTAAAATAGATTTCACATTAAAGAAAATCTACAGACGAGGTCAGATGAGACTCTCTCTACATTTCTCTATAACATGAGCACGGTAGATAAAACAGAATGCCAATGTTTCTTCTGATTTATTCTATTAGTTGTTGATCAGGTTTATATTCAGGATAAGGAAATAATACTTGCCTACCTGATCTACATTTACATATCACAAAAAGTTATAATTACCTAACAGTTCATCCCACGGCTCCTAAAAAATGTCCGCTGTATAGTCATGAAGCCCCAGACCAGTACTTTATATAATTCCTCTTAGTTGATGCTTTATGTTTCTGATTTTGCTTTGCGTTTTCCTCTATTCAATACTGTTTCACCAACACTACATGTTGATCACCCGACAGCAGACCCAATGAGAGGTGGAGCATTTGGCAGCTGAGGAGACAGATGTTTTCCCTCAGCTGTTTGACATTTGGTATATGTTGTGCATCAGAGTAGCCACTCCCACAGCTGTTTACAAGATTCTTATCAATGCAACGTCCCTGCCGTCAAGTTGAAGCTCATTTTGATATATTCTGTAGTTTAAGCGATGATAATGCGATCTACTTTAGAAATGTATCAGGGTTTAAATGGAAAAACCTCTCCTGCATAGAAACCTCTAACTGCAGCTCTCAGTATACACTGAGAAGAACTATAAATACTTGAATAACGTACAAGTACTTCAAAGTTTTACCCAGAGGAGAAGGCTGGTCATACAATGAAGTCAGTAATGAATATTTCTTGTGGAGTCAAAGCCTCTGCGCTATAGAGCTCCACTGTTGCTCAAACATTACTGAACATGTATCAGTGAACCACTGTTGCATCTTCTCTCATGAACATGGACACTGCAAGACATGTTTCAAGGAACTTAAAGGTTCCTGATGTTCTGTTGTTGTTCACACTGCGCTCCAGAGACCAGGGGAGATTAAACAAGCTGACGTATGAACACAATGAGAAGACTGTACAACAACAATAATTATGCTAAACAGAGCAACACTACAACAACAGTTAACATGGAGGAGATACAGATTGTGGGTTTATGCTGTTCTCCTGGAGCTCTATAAATTGATTGCATTGAACATCATCTTTTATTCCATCAAAATCCATGAATTATTCCCTCAGAAAACAGTAAAAGCAATGTTAAAAAATGCTTTATCTCGAACTGTTAAAGAATATAGATGTGCACCATAATGTAATGGGTTCAGCTCCGACCCACGTCCCATCCGTTCATTAAGTTTTGCAGAAATCCCTCCAGTTTTTTTTTGGCCAATCTAGTTTACCGACAAACAAACGTAACCTTCTTGACGGAGGAAACAAACTGCAGTTTCAGGATAAAATGATGGGAGTACTCAACCAATCAGGTGTGTTTGGTGCCGAAAGAGGACCAAACTTTAGAGAGTAAAACGATTTCCCCTGAACTTTAGATCGACCCTGGTCCCTGCAGTGGGCACACAAAGTTCCTGCAAAGGTTCCTAGTTCCTGTGAAAAGTTCCTGCAACTGTAATTTTCTTTTAATCCATGCACTGCACACAAACTGTCTTGCTGATGTAAATGTGTCTTAATCCGCAGCTAAAAATAGTCCCCAACAGTTGCACTCTGTACTGAAGATGGAGTTTAGCTGCTTGATGAAAAACTCAAGTGTCCTGGTGATTTAGAGATTATCAAATCATTTCTAAAAGGTAAAATTATATGTTTTGCTCACTTCCAGACCAAAGCCAACACAGAGAACCGTGGGCTGTCCTCTGCAGCTCACTTTGAATATTGTGAATAGTAACTACCTTAATCCATTAGAGAATGACCCAGTTTTATTTAGATGCAGCTCGGACCTGAAGGTTCATCATGAATAATGAAGTGAGGTACGTGTGGAGCAATGAGTGGACCGGTGTGCACAGGTCCAGTGTACCCATGCACCCAGCATCTGTGACTCACTGCTCCTTGTGCTGCTTCAGACATGACAGACAACAATTCCTTAGGGAACACACTGTACAAAGACCGTTAATATTTTATCAGCCTGAGCGGGAGGTGCAGAAACTGATGCATTATGGATGGTAAGTGGTTGTATATTCTGTATGTAGAAAAAGGTTTAGATATGTGTTTTTATTATCAATAATTATGATGATGAGGCGATAAGGTGATGACATTGATGAAGGCGTCAGACAAATGTCTTGTTTTTATCGTCTCAGTAAATATATGGAGGAAGCATGAACTTAATTGGTGGAATTGCTCAGTAAATGTTTTCCGACGGTTCTTCTAATCTACATGTTTTTCTACTTGTCCGCCATTTTCTTTATTAACTCCGCCAAGGAGCTTGTGTTGTTGTTTGTGTTTGTTTGTCTCTTAGTGATCAGGATTATGCTAAAAGAACAGGACTAGTTACCAGAATGCAGCATGGAAGATGGAAGCACCCATGAAAGTTTGGTGGGGATCAAGATCAGTGAAGCAGATCTATAAAAAAACGTTTTTCACTTTCTTTGAACATCGTGAGATCAGATGTATTTCATACTTTCTAAATTTCATACTTTCTAAACTACTGTTTTGTGTTGAAATATTTTCACCACTTTGACAATCAGCATGTACTTCCAGCCAGACATCGACCATGTAACGCAGACGCAAAGCAGCAGCAGTGGAAACGATGAAGGAGACAAGTGCACTGGTTGTTCTGAAGGCTGTGAGGAGGAAGAAGAGGGAAAGAAGTGAGAGGATATGCTGAAGAGTATTTTCCCAAATCCCTCTCACCATGTGGAAGCTTTCTCACCTTTCTCTAATGCCCGGGGTATAATAACCACACGAACAACAACCAGGAAGTAATTATCCGTTAATATCTTTTGTAATGTTTTCTTGCCTGTAAATGTTCATCATAGTGAGGAGAGCACAGATTGTGCAGACTAAAGCATGTATGGGATTACAATTCTTTTGAGTCATATTAAATGGTGTCTAAACAGTTAATTACCAACAACCCTAATAATCTCAATGGAAACATGTGTTATGTTGATGATTCAGTGTTTTGTAATTTGATTTGAATGAATATAAGACAGGGAATAGGTCCTCAGACACTGCACATGCAGAGGGTCCACAATCTATCTATATGCCCCCCAACACCCTCGTCAAGTCAAACAAGAAAACACTAACACTCTGTTAGAAGCGAAAGGTTTTAGCAGACATGCACTCAAGGTGTTTTTTGTTTTTAACAGACCTGTTGAGACCTGTTCCCCTGAATAATTCTGTCAGACCCCAACCCGACCTGAAGTGGAGTGAGTGGGTTTTTCCAGTTTTCCCCTGTTGTATAACATCAGCACAAACAGAACTTGCCAATAACACAGGTTGGCTGATAAAAATGTCATCAGCATTACCTGATATAAAGTTATTTTGAGAGAAGTGCTGATTAGCTCTAAAACATCGCTCCCATAAAACCCAGTCAAGCGCAGACACGCTAGCCCGATCCTCAGACACATGCTACACAGATTCCAACCATAAACAACAATATTCACAACAGCAGCAGGCATATAATCAATCGGCAGTGTGTGTGTGTGTGTGTGTGTGTGTGTGTGTGTGTGTGTGTGTGTGTGTGTGTGTGTGTTGTGTGTGTGTGTGTGTGTGTGTGTGTGTGTGTGTGTGTGTGTGTGTGTGTGTGTGTGTGTGTGTGTGTGTGTGTGTGTGTGTGTGTGTGTGTGTGTGTGTGTGTGTGCGTGTGCTTGCGCTTGCGTGCTTGCGTGCGTGCGTGTGTAAAGTAAGAAGGTGAATTCCCAAACTGCTAAATGAAATCCAAGTTCTCTCTCTCTTACTCATCTTCTCTAATATCTAATCTGTCCATTCACAAAAAAAGTTTATAAGCTCCACTTTTTAGATTTTTTATGCATTTGTCTGTTTCAGTTTTTGTGTCATTAATTCAGGTAAATTTTTTCAGTTAATCAGATTGAATTCAAGTAACTATTCATCTGTTTGGCACTTCATGTGTGTGAAAACCACCACTGGGTATTATTGTTATAACACAACTATACACAACATTCCACTTTCAACATTCAACAAATAGCAGACAGCAGGCAACATAGAGAATACCATGTACATCATACCAAATACAACATACAGCAAAGCACATTCAACAAACAGCATACCACATACAACATAAAACATTCCATATACAGTAAAGCACATACAACATACAAAGTACAGCAAACCAGATATAACATGTTTGTAACATGTGTTAAGGGTAAAGCACATTTAAGATATTTTTACATGTAAAAAGTTAAATACTGGTAAGATCTGTATATGTTTCATTTCATTTAATGTGATATACCTACTTGTGGGCACATGTGTTTTTTCTTTATTAAATAATATATATTTTCACGTGTGAGGTCTGAAGGTTTGACATGTTTTGACACTGTTTGGTTTCCTGTCAATGTGTACCCTGCCTCTCTTCTTCTTTTCTCTCTCCTCCCTCGAGTGACGGTTCTGCATGAAAGAGAGAAACCTGGAAGACAAGTGTGTTTTCGTGAATCTCTGAGTGTGTGTGTGTAAGGGAGAGAGAGAGTGAGAGAGAAGAGAGAGAGAAATAGGAGAGATGGAAGGTGAGCTGATGTTTGGCAGAGCTAGAGGAGTGAGGTTTAGTCGACCTGTCAGGGTCGCTCATGTCATATTTCTGCTCCCTCCAGGACCCGGCCTCTGTCTCTCTTTCTGGAAAATACCCTGGAACAACCTCAAATGGAATAACTGCAAACTCCACACTGAAAAACATTGGGAGCATCGTCCCTCCTCCTCCTGCTGCTGCTGCCGCCCCAAAGAGAGAAAGACAACTGAGGCGTAAGAAAGAGAATGACTGAAGATTTTATATTGTATCTGTGTAAGAAAGTGGAGAGGAGGCGAAGGCTTGTCCACACTGACTTATCCAACAACTGGGGGAGGAAGATTTATACATATAATTATGGTATTAGAGTGAGAGGAGAGGAGAGGAGAGGAGAGGAGAGGAGAGGAGAGGAGAGGAGAGGAGAGGAGAGGAGAGGAGAGGAGAGGAGAGGAGAGGAGAGGAGAGGAGGGGAGGGAGAGGAGAGGAGAGGGGAGGAAGGAGTTGAATTGAGTAGAGAGCCGTGAGTGTATAGAGTAGAACAGTGTGGAGAAGTGCAGAGAGCAGAATAGGAGGAGGAGAGAAACAGGAGAGAGGAGGAGAGGGGGAGAAGAGTTGAGGGGTGGTGAGGAAGAGGAAGATGAGGAGATGAGGAAGACACTCCAGATGGGATCTTTGCATCAATGAAATGTGAGTATAAACCTTTTGTTTGCATTTGATAAAGATTAAATATTGCTGCTGATGATTGTCTCTGATGATGATGATCGTGATGATGATGATGATGATGATTGATGATGATGATGATGATGATGATGATGATGATGATGATGATGATGATGATGATGATGATGATGATGATGTGTAGTACATTGACTGGAGTCTTTAGTGTGTCTTTAGCGTGTCTTTTCTTAGTTGGTGTCGTTCCTCCACGTATCACTCTTTCCTGCTTCATCTATCTTTACTTTCTCTTTCTCTAATTCCTTGTGTCTCTTTTCTTCTTTCCTTATTTTTGTTCCTCCTCTCTCTCTGCTCTCTCCTCAGGTTAAGATAGTTAGTCAGAGCACAGCAGAGGAAAGAAAGGCCAGTGTCCCATTGCATTAGCATCACACTCACACACACACAAGGAGAAACATGTTTAAAGTGTGATGAGCACATGTGGAGCGCGTGTGCGTGTGTGCGTGCGAGTTGTGATGTGCCACACAGGGTGATTCACTATGATCCAAAAAGATCCTTGAATTGTCCATTCTGCACGGTGTTAAAGAGGTAAACACTGTCACCTCACAGCAACAGGGTTTAAATGGTTTAAATCCCGCTTCAGCCAGGCTCTCTCTGTGTGGAGTTTGCGTGTTCTCCCTGGGTTTTACTGGGTTGTCTCCAGGCATCACGGCTTCTTTGCACGGTCCGATGACAAGCAGATTGAGGATAGGTTCATGTGAGAGTCTAGATTGACCATCAGTAGGAATGTGAGAGTGTTTGTCAACTGGTATGGGATGACCTGAGACCCCTCCAGGACAAGTGGAATTATATAATGGACGGATGGATGAATTGTCCATGAAGTGACGAATCTCATCCTATCCTTGTTTTGTGTAGTTTAAATCATATAAAAAAACGGTAGAACTTTGTATATACGACAAAGCCATACATCTGCTCCAAATAGCAAACATGCATAGATATCAGTTCTCGAAATATGCCTGATTTTCTTTGTTAAGACCCATGAATTATTCCCTGGGAAATCAGTACAAAAGTGGAAAAATCACCCTTTAACTCTCAATGTTCAAGAAACTGATATAATATCTGGTATACCCAGATTCATACCTCATCCCCCCCACCATGGAAAACCTAACCTTGATTCAAAAAATGTTGACACAATGAGGCACTTGCTTAAAGCTACTGTGTTTGAGAGTTAGATGATATCACTCAGATGTTTGCGATAAATATAAGCTTCAGCTCAATAGATTAGCTTAGCTTAGCTTAGCATAAAGGCAGCTAAAGAAACAGTTTGGCCTTGCTGTGCACCAACTGGTACAAATAAATCCACTCACTCGGACACTAACCCCATTCACTAGAATATCAGTCAAAAGACAGAGTGAAATAAACTGGGTGAGATCCGGTCATGTGGCCTCAGTGTAAACAGCTCCTGTGGTCCTGACTGTTGAAGCGGGTGATTGGCTGTAATGAGCTGGATCCCACTGTCTCAGACTCATGTCATTGCATAACTGTGACGCCCGGCTGCCTGACAGTAAACCCTGGCAGGTTTTTTCTCTCTGCACTGACCTGTTGAGTCACATGATCTCTAATTGGATGCAGGTAAATCCAGGAGCGTGATTGATCTGAGCAGCTTTCATTTTGAAACACAAAATAAATAGAATGAAAAGCTGAATTCAGTGGCATGATCTAAAATCTGAAGAGAGGCAGTGAGCAGGAGAGCAGGGGAGAGAAGGGCGGCCGCGTCCTGCAGCGTCTACACACAACATCCCTAAATGACCCTGACAGCCAGTGAATTTAGAAAGGGCTTGGAGCTTGGGTTATGTTTAGATGTATTATGTTGCACTGCGATGTCATGTGAGCTGTAGTGTTCTTCCCCCGTGCACGTGTCGTGTTGACGCGTTGCTTTTTCACTGTTGTGTAACATAATTACGGGCCTGAGGTTTGTTTGTAATGCTGAGCAACGTGTCAGTCTGAGATGAAACTATGTTTTCTTAATGAGTTGCATGCTTTCTGAAATGTGACAGACAAAGTGCTGAATTCAGTGAATTGTTTTTCAGTGTGATTTCAGTTTTGACCATAGATTGTATGTAAAGATGTCTTGATCGCCACCTGGTGGTCATAAATCCCACCTCCTCCAAGTTAATGGATGGTAATAGACCAAATAAAGTCAAAGTACACGTCAAATACTTTTCTCTTAAATATAGTTTCTGTCATTTTAGGTACATTTCTCATTGTGTGTTCAAGTATTCGTGTTCTGATGAGTTTGTTTTAATATTCATTCGAAAATAATGGAAAGTAGCATTCATATCAGGGATAAACAGTATATTGTCACATGTAGAGGAAGTGGAGACTTGTCGTCCATCTTTATTTACAGTCTGTGGTTTTTACTCCACCTTCAGTTTTTACTGCTGAAAGTGTCGTCAAAATTTAAGCCAGTCCTCTTAGATGTTCTTTGAGAGCATCATCCATGTTTTATGTGTTGAAGTTTGAACTTGTTCCATGTCTCTACTGTGTCATTGTGAGAGTACAGTGTGCATGTTTTGTTTTTTTTCGTTTTAGATTTGAAACCCTGAAGTCTTTTTTAGATGGAATTAAAGGTACACATACCTTTTTTATTGTCATGAAGTCTGGTATGTCTTCACGAAGTGTTTCAGCTCATTATTAAAAGGCGTAATGGGGGAAAAGCTCATGTACACCCAGCCAGAACACACTCACTGAGATGTATTTTAAGTTTTCAGCTGGGGGGGGGGCATTTGACGGTTTTGTTTATTTCTCAGAGAGTGTTTATTGTTTTTACATCTCCATAGAGTGTGTGTGTGTGTGTGTGTGTGTGTGTGTGTGTGTGTGTGTGTGTGTGTGTGTGTGTGTGTGTGTGTGTGTGCGTGCGTGCGTGTGTGTAGATGTGTATGCACGTGCGTGTGTTTGTTTACAGTTTAACAGAATGTGTAAATTGGCTGATAGCTATTTGTTGCCACCTAGTGGAGCATTGCTACATATTACATTAACATCCTGCTATGCAAGAACAATAGGGATTGTGGATCAGTGGGAGGACACTTGAGGTGGAGTTCTTGAGTGATTAAGAGGAGCCATTATAGAGGCATTATAGATACACTTCTCAGTCAAAAAATCGTAATCCTGTCACTCTGTTTGGCAAGTAAGTCAAATCTCGTTTTTCAAACTCATTATGTTCCTTCGTTTTATTTCCAAATAGCTCATGGCTATGATTCTTCTAACCTGTTCAGCCGATGACTGCTCAGACATGTTTATATAGAAGGCAAAGTGAAGAGTGATGTAAAGACCCAGGGGCAAAGCGTCAACGTTTCCAGAGTACTCTGTAATCATCTCATCTCAGCTCTGTATGAGATATGCTTCATTCACTGATAAGCACAAATGATTGGTTACCAATTTTCTACATGAACATACAAAGAATTCAGTAGAAGCATCTGTATCCTAATGACACATAAATAACTGTGAGCTTCCAAATTTGTTCTGTGTTTGAGGTTTTATTACAGGACTTTGTCAACGTTGTTAACAAAAACACATGAATGAGACTCCTTTATCATAACCCTAACCCACCTCTCCATCACTCCTCACTACTGTTCTCCTCCCTCCACAGCTCAAACCCAGAGTCTATGGGAGACGTGAGGAAGGAACCACACTGACCTCTGCCAGAGAACACAATACAGTAAATCATGAGCGCTCCAATAACAACAAGCCCAAATACGGTGGTCTCCCAGGAAATGGCATTGCTTAGCAACCTCATGGCAGCTTACACTTTCATTGCAGGTGGGTCCACAATCAGAAAAACTGTCATGACAAAGACATTGTTAAAATCAATTATAATGGAAGCCAGTGTAAAGAGGCTAAGAGCGTAGGGCCCCACAACCACCAGGGGGCCCTAAAGTCACTCATCATTTGCTGAATTGACAGTTGATTGACAGTCTTTGTGGATCATCATATGTGTTTGTTAAAAAACTGTGAATGTATCTCTCTCTCTCTCTCTCTCTCTCTCTCTCTCTCTCTCTCTCTCTCTCTCTCTCTCTCTCTCTCTCTCTCTCTCTCTCTCTCTCAGACCAACCTGAGCGGACAGCCCTGGTGTTTCTGGGTGGTGTGTGTGCCGGCCTCCTCGTCACACTCTGTGCCATCGTCTTCCAGATACACTGTCGAGCAGACTGTAACTACGGAAACAGTAACAACCCTCAGCATCGCCACAAGACCAGGCACCATCACCGTCACCACCACCATCACAGCTGCCCCCGCCATCAGCCTGGCAACATTAATCCAGACAGCACTGCTGTTGTTGCGTCTGGAGGGGCCGGGCCTGTTGGGGACAGTGAGTCAGAGGACTGGGACGACCCATCTGACCCGTCGGCACGACGACGGAGACGCTTTGAGAGAGCTCTGATGCATGCCAGCATGTTCACATCGGCTGAGGGTACACACACAAACACAATGACATATACCCAGACTGCACCAAGGGAAGGTATGACAGGTCCTTCCCTCCTGCAGCAGTAAGACTGTACAATCAGATGTGCTCCCAGTTTTGGAACTAATATAGGATTCTCTTATCTTATTATGATTCAGGAATAGAATCTTATCATGAATAGTAATTATATTGATTGGAAAGGTTTAACAAATTGAAACAGTTCTTGTGGGATCCCAGCCATAACTAGAATGTTATAGAGGACAAACTTCCGCCTTGACCTAACAGTGTCTCATTTTAGTCCCCTTAACATGCTTAATTTTTTCCATCAAGATCCATGCATAAAGTACCCTATTCCACAATGTTAGCTAGAGAACCAATTCCTTGACCCACCCCTTTGTAAGGATCAATGCAAAGAAGTCCCTCCCAAGTTTCGTGGAAATCCAGTCAGTAGTTTTTGCTTCTTGCTCACGCACAAACAAACAAACAAATCAGACAGGAGCAAAAACATATAAAATTAAATTAGAATATATGAATGATGTTTCTTTTTGCTCAAAACTGTGGAGCTGATATGGCCCCTGATTTATAAATCCTAGATCCTCCACTGACTGCTCCAGATAACAAACACATTTCAAAATTCTAGTTGCTCAGTTTTTTTCTAAGAAAACAAAGGTTAGAGATATTGATTCTCTACAATAGAAAGTCTTCTCATATTTACATTTAACATTTATGAGAAATCAAATCAAATCAAATCAAAGTTTAATTGTCACATGCACCAATGACAGCGTCATCGGAGCCAGGCAACATCTACGCAGTAGAAAACTTTACAAAATAGAAAAATAACATACTATATAACATAACATATAACATAGTCAAATGAAGCAGCAGTTTACAGGGTGAAGAAGCGGGGAATAGTAAATTAAATAAAATGAATATATGTGAAGTAAGTGTAAGTGTGTGGGTGTATTTTAACACCCTGCCCTCTTTCTGTGTGTGTGTGTGTGTGTGTGTGTGCGTGTGTGTTGATGTGTGTGTGTGTGTGTATGTGTGCACATCCCCAGACTTGGACCGAACCCAGCGGCTAGAACAGCGGGAAAGGATTCTCCGAGAGATCTGGATGAACGGACAACCTGACATCAGCACAGTCACTCAGAGCCTCAACAGATATTACTGAGTCATGATCAGTCTGGGGGATGCACAGGTGGATACAAGATGGAATAAAAGTTAAACAAACAAAGTAAGGAACAACTGGACTAAAGGAACATTATAACCATTGGTTTGGGGGGCAGTGTCTGAAACCCTCATAGATCAAACTGCTGCAGACAGCACTGCCTGGTGCAGTCGGCTCCGGTAAAAACAACAGGAACAACACACATGTTGTGATGGTTCAGTCCCACAACACAGGATGACTTTGAGGCGGCTGGAAGAAACATCGCTGTGCCCTGAAAATCCAATGGGTAAAAACACAATGGAACGTATTGTAAAGACCATGGATTCTCAGGACTGTTTTTAATACAACGAATGAAAAGAACTTACATACCAAAACCATGTGAAACTACTGCCATAATGATACCATCATTAAAAATTGCACAGAGGATTAGATAACTATTCATCTATTTAATCCGAGGCTTCTTAAGAAACATGGAGTTTGTACAGAGGAGGCATAAGAGGCATCGTGGAGGCTGCAGCTCTGCAGCTTTTAATGAGAGAACGGATTCAAATATTCATGATACTGTGTTGTTGCACTTTTCTCAGCTCACCCTGTGTTTTTAAAAATGTTATAATCATGAGCTGGGAAGGTAAACTTCAGCTCCATGCCAGGAAGGATATTACACATGCTGGTGCTTTTACTGCTGCAACTTTTCATCCCTTACTAACCTGACGAATGCACATTAACAGGAGGTTCATTGAAAGAAAGGAATTGGGATACGGGACCAAGGAGCCAGCCTACAGCTTGTGTGGTTGTAGCTGTAGCTTATCAGCTGTAGGTGTTGTTTAGGACAGCAGGTCATCATATCAGAAAAGATTATGCTGCCTTATTTTATTTGTCTCCTGTCTTAAAGAGCTGAAAAATATGAATACATGTTTTATTCAAGGATTTTATGAACACTGTTTTCTGTTCATATTATTGAGTAAAGCCCCTTATCAAAATCTATCTGTGGCTCATATTTTTTCAACTGTGTTTTGGGTATGTGTTGCAGTTGTACATGTGGGAGCACAACACTGTCAGTATGTCCAGAGAATAATGTGTCTGATCGACAACATTTACAATAAACTTCTTAATATGACCTAATAGGAATGTAATTGGGCTCCAGGTCAGGCTGAGGCTTTCTAAAACCAAGGAAAGGTCTGTGGGGGGAGGGGAAGTGGTGAGAACCAGCAAGGGGTCTTCAGTACACTGTGTATATTTTCTATTTAGACATCTACAGCAAATTCTCCAAATGATACAATAAGAAGTGACGACCCAATCACCTCTGAGCTACGGACACAGGAACCACAAAAGAGGAGTCTGCTCAACAACCTTCAAACATCTGACTCACACAAGCTCATGAATCAAAGACACAGATTACAGACCAAATCAGATGTAGAGCTGGGGAATGTTGGTTAATTCGCTATAGCTAAATAGAGACATATTTATGACCTGTCTCAAAGTCAGCTTGAGGAATTTTGCCAAAGGTTTTCCATTTTGACCCCAGGTATTGGTAAATATTTATTCTATACATGAGCACGAACACTTGTATTTGTTGGGACAAAGCAAGATGCAAAGTGTGAACTCTGAGTGTCTGAAGGAGTCAGACTACTCTTAAGGCCCATCTACGGTGGCCCAGAAGTGCAAAACACAATTACAAATCAAAACAGACAACAAAAAACTACAAAAGACAAGGTAGGTAAGGTATCTATCGACATGACATTTAATTCAAAACAGAGGAAATGCAGCTGAAAAGGGAAGAAACATTTCTCAGACTGAAAACTATACTTAAAACCTCATGAATGTGAGAAACTGGAATTTGTAACATGGCAACAGTCAAAGTCAATAGACTGGTTCACCCACAGGGCTGGACGGATCACACCTTAAGGACACCTTGTGTCCTTATGATGCACTTTTTGGTTTTTAATTAAAATGCAGCTAATTGAGTGTAAAAGGGAATATTTCCCTCTCTAGCATCGCCACCTGCTGGTCATTTTGGTTTATCAATAAACTTGTGTTTTGTGTTGGCATACTGTGATATTCTGTACTATCTCAGGTTCAAACTGCACCATCTTTTCATTAAATACATTTGAGAAGTTGAAAATGTTCCTTGATTTTGGTCACGGCTTGTCGTTAAGGGGTGATGGTGGGTCCCAAAGCCAGACCAGTTGAGAACCAGATTCAGAATCAGAATCAGAATCTGAATTCTTTTTAATTGCCAAGTATATTTACACATACAGGAAATTGACTTGGTATGGGTATGAACCATTGCTCTAGAGGGGGTTTCTGACTGATTGGGTCACAGGCTGACACATTTGCCCTTACACCTTAGTTACACCTGCTATGATCAAAATGTCGGGATACAGGGAGGAGAGTGAGTGAGGAGCACCTCTACTGCAGATGCTCAGGCTCCACCCATCTTTCAACCACGATCTGGCCGTACTTTTTACACACTAGCTCTGTTAAATATTTCATGGGTAACGTTAATCTCTGATTGACGTTACCTGATATAAAATGGGCACTGCAAACTTGAGTTTTTTTAATCTTGCCAAACACACAACAACCAGACATTTTGACGTGGGCAACGGCTTTAAATCGACATAGGGGTGAGTAGATAATGACTGAATTTTCATTTTTGGGTAAACTATCCCTTTAAGGCTAGGTATAAAGTTAGGCTGTCTGCAATAAATGGAAGTCCATGAAAGTCCCAATAAGGAATTGTGTGTTTGTATATACACATATGTAATATTTACAATTATATGTCATCAATTAAACCTCCAAATGAATCATCATGTGCATCCTATCTGTTATCCATGTTGTATAAGTTTATCCTCACAAAAGAAGTTATTTTTCATCTATGAACTCATTTTGCCAAAACAGTAAGTTTGGTCCCTTCATAGTGTTTTATCATAGACTGTGTTTCACCTCTCTCCACCATGAGCAGCCTACTATCACTTTAACGGGACGGGCGGTGACGGTGGGACGGGGATGTGGAGCAGAGAGAGCGAGACTGAGACTGCTGCTGCAACTGGACCGACCCCTCCTGAGCACTGGGACCAGCACCACCACCACAGCGTCCTGCGGGATCAAACCGGAGCAGCTAAAAGTCACGTTGTGAAGAGGAGCCGCCATGAGAGACTACACGGCGGCGCCGAGCAACGGAGGCGCGTGCATGCCCTGCTGCCAAGTTTGCGTGTTCGTCTTTACCGCATTTCTCATCGTCGCAGAGCGAACTGCGCGTGAGTCCTACCTGGGACACACACACACACACACACACACACACACACACACACGCACACACACACTCACATTCAGACCGATGCAGTGTCACTCACAGTGTGTTTGGTGACTGATACGTCATGATGTGTCCCCGTGCACGTACCTGCAGTGTGTTATTTGCCTTTATTGGTGTGCGCGTGCGTGTGACACTGTGTTTTAGTCCAGCGTGTGATGGAGGATGCAGATACAGTCCAGATGACACAGCAGCCCATTGATGTCACGTGTGTGTTAGTATCTGCAACAATCCATCATAGAAAGTTGCTATAAATGTTGCTATTAATTATTGAGTCAGAGCTGAGTCTGCACCAGTGCGTCTCTCTCCTATTTGTATGCCCATGCATCTTATGAAATCCTGATGCAGCAAACCTGCAGACTCATGCCAGAGTTTTGCGTCTTTGAAACAGCTGAATCATTGGATCTTCTCAGTGATATTTCCCGAGACAAAGCAGAGCAGTGTTGTCATATTCCAGCGCCCTTTTCTTTTGGAGGTGCATGAGTGGACGGGGATATGGGCGTATCCCCCAGGTTGGGGCCTAGTCTGTCCAGACAGCCCGCCTGTTTTAGCTGCTGAAGGGGGTTCAGATTTCCAGTATGGAGGGATGGAGGGAGGGAGGACTGCAGAGCTCCAGGCTGTGTGACGGGGGGAGAGTCTGAGAGAGGAGAGGAGGCATCAGCTGCCTTGTTGACAGTAAACTGTAGATCGGATGATGTACAGAACAGAGGTCATCTGAGGAAGTGGACACACAATACACACATATTTAAATATCGTCTGATCAAATGCTGCAGGTTACTTAAAATGCAAACACTGCTATTCTGAGTATAACAGCGCATCAGCATCCTGCTAAATACGCACACTCTGTTTATTGTATATACTGGGTTATGATAGCAAGACACAACTGTCATCTTTTGCACATTTCCACAATAATGTTGTGCATCTGATGCGGTGACAATGTTTTGTATTGTAATCAAAGTGATTATGTGAGATTTGGTTCAAATAAACTTTATAGTAATAGTAATTCAGTTTTCTATAGTAAACTGTTGTTTAGTTTAATTTGTATATGTACTATTTAAAAAGCAAGGTTACAATGTTTATGTAAAGTATTATACAGCAAAATAAATAATATTGATTGCCATAAAATGAATGTAAGAAGGGGAAATTAAAAGTGCATAATATGCATCATACATTATATATTACTATATATTTTCCTCTAGAATATAACGGAATAGAAGTAAAATATACTATCAAGTGGTAAAACTAAATCTCAAAATTGTACATAAGTTTGTTTCCTGAGTAAATATATTTAATTAGGATTCAGCACTGGGTATTTTGTTCTATATGTGTCTTTAGGATTTACACTGTATTACAATAATTCAGTATCATCATAATCAGACAACAACAGCTCAAGTTACATCCAGTTATGCATGTCATGAATCATTCACAATCAGACTCCTAATGAATGTCTTTCTAAGTGTTCATGGCCTGTGTGTGTGTGTGTGTGTGTTTCTGTCTTTCCCCAGTTATCTACTGCTTTGTGTACTATCTGTGGGTGGGTCACAACTACTGCTACGCCCATCTTTCCGGGTTCACTGCTCTGTTCTTGCTGCCAGGTGAGTAAATATTACCCGATTGATCAATAGAAAGATTGAGATTGATATTAATACCAGTCTATGGTTCCTAGGATGGGTTCCTCAGTGGCTCAGTTACATGTGGTACCTGTCGGATGGACGCATCCGCAGGAAGTCTCTCACCTGGACACATGTACTGCACCTGGGTATCTTCAAAAGGTGGGTGGTCTGTGCATTTGTGTGATGGAGATCTGTCAATATGATCAGTGATCAATAATTCGTAAACAATCAGTGATGGTTACACTGGACCGCTGGTTGGAGTGGGCATTAACAAGGCTGTGAAATGGTGTATGATGGTCTTGATTATCGTTACGATAATGTATCTCTCTCTCTCTGTCTCTTAATTCATTAATCCTCCCTGCCTCCCCCTCATCCATGTGTGGCCTCCACAGGCTGTTGGAGTGTATGCATCTGCCTGATGAGGATTTGTATGGTGAGATCATGCAGCAGGCAGACGTATCTGGCTTACGACTCTTAGAGGCCTTGATGGTCACCCTCCCCCAGACGCTGCTGCAAACCTATGTGCTCATCTGTACTGATATAGGACTCAAATCTCCAGGTAAAGTAAATAAAGAATGTATCTGGGTGATAAGGTCTGAAACTGAACCTATAAATATGTGTATGTGGTGTTGAAAAGTATATACAATATTTCATCAGGAGAGACTTCAGTTGAAAACAAACAAAATGTATTGCCATGTAAACTAAGAGATAAAAGTGATGTGATGTAAATGAGAGTCCATTTGGCACTTAGACCACTTATGATGTGAAGGTTGACAGAGGGTGTGGTTCCATAGTATAGGAAACCTCCCAGGGGTTGAGACTCTGGCGTTGGTTGATGGGATATAGAGAACGATGAAGATCTGATGAAATGAGTGACTCAGCTTGGCTTGATCAGGAATCTAGATATGGGAACTGGAGGTGACTGGGGATTGGGTGAATCATTGAAATGACAGCTGAGAGTTTGGCAGATTGGATGATTGAAACGTTGATTGAGATCTTGCTGAAGTCTGATTGGATCACTGGACGGACACGCCAAACAGTCGACTCATTGGAGGAGGTGGGGAAAGTTATGAATGGAAAAAAACATTGTGCACTAGTTGTCCAGTTTAGTTTAATTTAGTCTATTTCACACATCACAAATACAAAATACATATAAGAAATGTACAAAATATGTTTGGGGTGTGGTGGAGACCAGAACTGTTGCCGAAATAGTATCTCAAACAATTAGTTTTTATGTTTCAATTTGAAAACAAATGTAGACATTTGAAGTATAAAGCACTGAACTGCAAACAAAGCTGATTGGCTTATGAACATAGAGACACATTTTTCCCATAGAAATGAGTGGAGACCAAAACAGAGTCAAAGGAGATTGATTATATGGATTTGTTAACTGGACTCCAGATCGAGGATAATGTTTCTCTGTGTCTGCTTGGCCACGTGCTCATCATATGTCATATGCATTCTACATGTTTCCAAAACGCCAATTATGGCAGCTTTAATACTTATTAGAGTTTCTAGCGTGCCACAGCCTTGTTTCTAATGTAAAGTGGTGTATTCCATGTGTTGACACTTCTGTTCCCCTCTCCTCCTCTTGGCTCTCCGTCCCTCCCCTCCAGCCTCGGTGTGTTTCGTGGTGTGTTTGCTGTCTCTCGCCTGGGCCTTGGTCCTCTACGCCAGAGCATGTTCTCTTATCAGACCGGGTCACTTACATATGACGCCGGCTGCCATTCTTTGTCGACTGCTGTGGAGGGTGAGCACATTTATACACTTTAAACAACCAATACTTACAACATGCAGCCTCAATGAAACAGCAATCCATATTTATTGGCCTGTTTTTGATTTGTGAGAGGTGAGGATGTGACAGGGAGGTTTTCTCTGTCCGCAGGTCGGTATGTTGGGAGCTCGATTCGCTGTTCTCATGCTCTTCACACGTATCTTCAAACAGTGGATCCTGGGAGTCATCGGCAAGTTGCTGAAATAGTCACTTTTCTATGACATGAGCAGTTTGGTTTGTCTACAGCAAGTATTTACTGTTGTTGCATGTTGTTGTTGTTGTGTGTGTATGTGTCAGGTGTGCACTGGCTGGGGGCAACTTTCTGGATGGTGTCTCAGCAGACTGACATCATACGATCAACAAGTCGATGGAGAATCTTCAACCTCGTGCTGGGAGCCATTCACATCTTCCTCTTCCTCAACGTGAAGTACGGTCAATCCAGATACCGCATGGCTGGTTTCTACCTGGTACGTTTTGGATTTGTCAGGTCAGGCTTGTGTGAATGTGGATCAGACAATTGTGCAACTTCCTGTATCCATTATTTCCTCTGTCATGGAACAAAGACACATTTAATAACAAATAACAATAGAGAAACGACAGATTCGAGCTAAAACCTTTGGTTGATATTCGTATTCAATGGAACACAAAACATTTGAGAATTTAAAAACAGAAAAATAAATCTGATTCAAGATTTTTCCCTTAAATTAACCTGACATGAGTACGAATAATTTAATTTGGGCTGAATTTACTTTTCTCTTCTTTTCCTCTCCTTGTTTTGAGTAAAACTAATAGAAATACAGAAAAAACATTAGAGCCAGACCGATATTTTAAAGTGGTAACAATTTGTCTGATTCTCTTTTTTTTCCTCAGGTCATGTTCTTAGAGAACGCATTTCTTCTTCTGGCCTCATCCTGGATGTTTAGCATGGTGTCCTGGGACACTGTTGGCATCCCAGCTGCAGTGTTCTGCAGCTTCCTCATTGGTTAGGATCACGGCCACTAGCTGTACAAAATCTTCATTCACTATACGTGTGCAAATCCTAACACACCTGTATCCACACCTGTATCCACACCTGTATCCACACCTGTAGGCTGCAGGAACATTTCCTTCGTTCACTCTTCAAGTCCTCCTCACTTCTGTTTACTTCATCCTCTGTCTCCAGGAGTGATAGCGTTGGTTCTGTACTATCGTTTCCTCCACCCGAAGTCCTTTGAGATTTTCCAGAGTATTCGCCACAGAGGGATTAGTGGAGCCTGCACAGAGCGCGGGTCTACACTCTCATTGGAGGAGAAAGTCACACCCACTTTCCATCGCCACGCCACACTGTCTGGTCTGTTTAAAGCTCCATCCATCCATCCATCATCCATCCATATCTGTCTATCTAATTGTATGACTCTGGTAATTCATATTATTAGGAGGGGGGACTCTCATGGACCTTCCTATCCAATGGGAGGGCTGGAGACATCACCACTGGCTGCTGATTCGCTTGGCTCTGAAGACAGGGGATGTAACAAAGATCTGGTCGGTCTATGGCGAGGGGGGACTGGCTGGACTGATGGGTCTTTCTGAAGAATTTCACTCCCCAGACGAACCATATGTCCCTCGGGTGAGTTGCTCTCCTGTTGTTGAAACTGTCCTGTGAAGCCACTTTATATTTAATATTTTACTTTTTTAACATTTTGCAGTTACATAACATTTAAAATGCACACACTCATTTAAGATGGACAGTTTATCTAATCTAATATATTAACAATATATTCATTATGCCTGCAATACTGTTAAATTGACAATAAAGTTTGACTTGATTTGATTTTAATTGATAAAATTCAGCAGAGAGATCACAATGGTAAACATGACAGTATTTTACGAATGTGTAAAGGGTTTCTTATTCTTATTTGTGCTGTGATTTGTCAGGTTGCACCTGTTCAGCCACAGGTTCCTCAGATTTTACATCCGGCTCCTCAGCCATCCCCTCCACAGGTGGCCCAGGCTCCACAGGTAAGATATTTATTGAAGTTATTATATGTTATGTTGTTATTACATATTAAATGTTATAATGATAGGGTGTATGGTCTGGCCTATTGCAGATTTCCTATTTGCATCAACAGCTTTTCCCACACTTACAATTTCAGTGATATCTACTTTATGCAGCTGCACTGCAGCCACATAGCCATCCTCTTAACTTTGTCACGCCATGAATCCTGGGATAGGTTGGCCACAGAAGGATCCCACTGTGGGATCTCTCGTTGTTTACAAAGAAAATAAGAATTTGTTCACTCCATTTGAAGGAGACTTCTAAATGGCACAACCTGAGTACTTATAGAATCTGAAAATGCAAATGAATCAAATGAAAGCATCATATACAGTGCACACATTTTCAATGGGGTTGATGCCTTTTCAAACACTGATTGTCTTGTCTCCAGGTGACAGAGGTGGTCCAGGCAGCAAGGCCTCCTCCCACCAGTGTGGTGGCCAGACCGGTGAGGAGAGCTCCTCCCACAACAATCCAGGATATGAGAAGGTTTCCAGAGATAATCCCGATCCATGAGGTCATTAATGAAGAGACAGCAGAGGAAGATTCCAGTGCTCCACCCTCTGAGCGAAATGGTGCGATCCCTGATTAACTGCTAACATAGCAATGCACAAGCTCAAAAGCAACACTCACTCTGTGATGACAGACATATTAAACACATCTCCTTTATCAAAAACTCAATAATGCACCTGCACAGTCTTGGTGTTTAAACTGTTCAATCACCAGACATCAGTGCTTCATGCAAAGGATAAATATGTATAATGTTCTGTGTGTGTGTGTATTTAATCTCATGCAGTGGGATTAATGGTGAGGAATAGGTATATTATAACTCATACTTTATATTTGCTGTAGAGGTTCCCTGTGGCTTCCTCTATAAGAAGTGTGTGTATTATTTTCAAGATACTTCAAATTCTCTGTCTTTTTGTTCCCAAAGGTGATGAGGATTTTCAGAGTGCAGCCTATGGTTCACCCTCACTCTCATCCCCTCTGCAACCAGAGAGCCTCCGCCACATCGACAGCAATGCTGCAAGCCTGACCCCAGCCTCGTCCTCCGTGTGCTCTCTGGACATCAAGACTCCCGGCTGGTCCCCTGAGCGACGTTCCCCTATGCTGATTGCTTCCCCAGAGAAAAAGCCGGGGATACCTGGAGAGTCTAGCACCACACTGTATTTCAGTGCAGAAGCACACTCTCCCTCCAGCGGGAGCTATCTCGGCTGGGGCTCTGAGCTGTCGCCCATCTCCACCTACCGAAGTCCCTACCGGATCAGGGAGGCTCGTTTCATCACATCCACCCCACGATTGGAGCCTCGAACTGGGGCTGAAATCCTAAGTCCAGCCTCCGTTGTCGTGACTCCTGCCACTCCAGGTACTACACCGGGCACCACCCCCCGTGCTTCCTCCCCTGCTGCTTCTACGCCTGGTGCTTCAACACCCGCAGCTTCGACACCCGCTGCCTCAACCCCCGGTGCATCCACTCCTGGTGCTGCTACTACGCCCGGTACTCCAGTCATCCCACTCACTCCAGTCATCGCCCACGCTCGTAAACAGATGGTCCAGTATGTGGACAGTAGAGAGAGGGCGGTGTAAGGAGGGTGGGGGGGCGGAGGGGATGGGAAATCCTAGGTGGGTAATGGATTTTTATTTTCAGTTTAGAAGTTGAAGATTAACCTAACCTTTCTGCTTTAATTACTGGGGAAAGGCTCAGTGGTTGTGTTTATTCATTTGTATCAGTTAATTAAAGAATATAAAGTATGATCTTTTTTTATACCCTAACATGCAGAAAATGTAGATGAACAGGTGACACAGTGGCCACACACCTGAAGACCTCTGTAGAGATGTTGGTCGTGTACTGATTGTTCCAGCTCATGTCGCTGCACCTGCTGCTCCTGGTGGGTGCAGCTGCATGAGGAAGGCTTGAATAGTACGAATCTCCTCAGATATGATGCTCTTTGCAGGCTGTTGCAGGGAGACTCAGGCTGTTTACCATCAGAGCTGGTAACAGTGAACTGAAGAGAGAATCTGGGTCAGATATCAATAGAAACATTTCACAGGTGCTAATAAACGTGGAGCATCGCTTTCATTCATTTACGATGAATAATGGGAAACCAAACAGAGAAAACCCACAGCAGTGAGGTGTCGTGTTCAGGAAGTGCAGAATTAATAACGTCCATAATAAAGTGAATCATTCAAATTATGGGGTGGGTTGAGATGACATAAACAATCATGAGAATCGAGACAAAGTTCATGAAATTATCTTAATGACTAAGATTTTTCTAAATGATCCAGGAAATTAAACCAGTTTACAATAAGAACAACATGCTGCCAGGCTGCTGTGCAAAGTCTCTTGTATAATGTAACTCGCCAAACATGTCTCTTTTTTTAACTGGTGAGTCTTGTCTTTATGTGATCTCCTTGTTTTGTCTGTAGAACAGATTTCACTCTCACCACCTCAATGTCTCCTATGATCTGAGGTTTTAGTGCTGCTCATCATTTATATGTGGCTTTGGATCAAATCGTCTAAATGTATTGTGTTACAATGAAACCAGGGATCAGTTGTGACATACAGAAACAATAACACACTTTCCTAAACCTTGAGATGACATTGAGCATCTCCCCACATTCATCAGACTGTTACTCACTTTATTTACACATGTTATGATGTAAACACAAGTTACGTTCATACACACAGAGAGAGAGGCCTGAATTTACCCTCTGTAAATAGAAAACCATTTTAATGAATCTTATGCTACACCTTCATGCAAGTCCGTCAGCACTTTACAGCAGAAAGGTTCAAGCTTAGGTTTGTCAAGTTAGCCACTAGATGGCTCTAGCATGATATTCTTCAAACTACACCACGATTATTATATATTATTATTTTTCTTGTTCTCGTGTCTTATTGCTGATTTGATTTTATCTTGGTGATCACATATTAATTCATCTATAAATATATATATATACTGTTATAGTTATACAATTATATAGTTATATGATAAATAAATGTACTATACATCAAACATAAAATAAATCTATAAATATACAAACAAATTATTTAGACTAACTTCACCATTCACAGACATGCTTTTCTCGAAATTATAGATATTTATTTTTTATTTTGACCCAATATAATTATGAACAAGGTATTTTTTAAGGCAAAACATTTTAATATAATAATGAATGGATCATTTCTGCAGCCGGACATAATAAATGGTTGTGTTGTTGTCTATAACAGAAAGAACATATTTTCGATGACCAACCCCAAATATCACATTTAGTTATTGTTTTAATTAGAAAAGCTCTAAAACATGTTTTGGAGCAGAATGTAAAATGTTGCATTAAGGTAAAGATCACGTGCTGCTATGGGTTTCCAGTTTGGTGAGAGCCAGTATTGTGTCATGTTATAACTATTAATATTTATTTCAATAAGTCATGTTCAAGAATGTAGTGTTTACAGATATCAGTCTTCCATGTATATATGTCTTTTGTTTTGTTGTTTCTTAACTAAACCAAGCTTTTTGATTTGAGATTTTTTAAACAAAATTAAATATATGAAGTAAAGTCGCTAATAGGCAATTAAATCGTTGAGAATATACTGTAAATTCTGGGTTATGGAACAAAGAATAGAGAAATATTTGCTTTTGGCAGAAGAGCCTTATCCGACCCTCTCATATCCATGTACTTTGACCTGCTGAGAGAAAAAGGATTCCCTGCATGATACTCATTCGTACGGACAACACAGATGTATCTATTCCCATAGAGAAAAAGGCACCAACTGTAACTACACATACACACACACGTCACAGTAGCTAACACACATGCTTGAATGTATGTGTATGCAGAAGCAATAAGGAAGCTAATGAAATGTATATTAGTGCACTGATAAAAAGATATTTTAGTGAAGTCTTGGCTTGATCATCATGAATCAGCACTTAGCCTTGCAGGAAGCTTGTTTCATGTGTGTGTATTGCTTTGTATTAGCACAGTATAGGCTTTGCTTTGTGTCCCTGCTGTGTGTGTTGATATTTACTTGTGTTTTCTAATTTGAATCATTTTGTATTTTAAACAAAATTCTGCTTTTATAATGGATCACATGTAATGTCCTGACATGAGCCAAAGTGCAGTGTTTCCAGGTCGTTGCTAAAGTTTCATGTGTGAACTTGTAGTGTAGGGACACTGACAGGCTGGAGCTTCCTTACATCACCTCATCGCTGGACGGCCTCCACTTCTACTGTAGCTATTGATGTGACGAAAAATAAAGTCATTAATCATGATCAGAGTGGTGTGTTGATCCGCCTTCAATCATTTACCATCAGGGAAGTCTCAGTATTATCATGAGCTTTAGACACAGGTAGAGATGTGACACAGTGAGTCTAAGACCAAACTTTGTGCTGTGCTTAAGGATATTACATACCACCAAGGCCCAATGGCCCCCTTATGAAAACTCATTTGATTTTTATTAGGAGCAGCACCAAATTGCACACACTCATTAATATCAGCCCCTCAACATGTCAGATCTTTTCATCAAGATCTGTGAATTATTATCTGAGAAATATGTGAAAATGTGCAAAAAAGTCCTATCATACAATGTTAAAGAACGTGAAAGTCAAACAAACGCAGATGACAGCATGATTTGAAAGTCAGATGACAGTCTCATTAAAGGAAGAGAAAGTAGTTACACAATCAGCATGTTGTCTGTGGCCAGTGATCCACACCATGAAACAATGACACAGTATCATTGCTCTTCATCAGCAATCAATCACAAGATACTTCTCAAAAGAATACAGATGTGAAAGTCAGGGATACACAGGAATTAGTCTGCATTGGAAGCTGTGCATGCATTATTTAGAAAGGCCATCTTCTTTATCAGTGCAGGGTAGTTTTTTTTTAACATTTCCACTGATTTCACACAGAATGATTTGTGGATCTTGATGAATAAAAATCAGGCAAACTGATATGTATGAGTGTGTGAACATAGGGGGTGGAGTGAGGAGCTCTACGGAGGGCCGTTATGGTTTATATTACCTCTGATTCAATATGACTGCTGATGCTGATTGTTTGTTTCTTATTTTTTCATTTCTATATTCTGTTTTAACATGTTTGAAATAAATAAATAAATAACTTAAATAAATGAATGAATAAATGGCCCTTGTAGATCAGCTGTTAAAATGACAAGGTTACATTTGAAAGTACAGTGCTGACACTTGTCAGAGAGGGGGGGCTTTATCATCACCTATCGGTCATATTAAAGCATTGCAGTTCCACGGTGTCCCCCTGGTGCCAACCGCCTCATCATTACATGTGCTTCTAAATCAGTTAAACAAATATAATGATTATTTTTCTCTTGTGTCCAGACACCTGAACAATAACAAACCAGAGGAGTGGGGCTGGTGGTCCGCTCGTGGGTTTGGTATCGCCACCGATCACATGAGCAGCGATCATGTGACTGTGTCACGTGCTTTGCAGGATAAATATTCCGGGACCGTGTCTCTCTCACACACTCTGTTGTCCGGGGTCCCGCAGACAGGAGATAACAACTGATTCAACATCACACAGACAAACAAAACACAGGTGAGCGGTTTTATTTACTGAAGAAAACTGTAGTTTAACTATAGTATGTAGTTGTTGTTGTTGGTCGACATGAAGCGGCCTCAGTGTGTAACAGACGTGTTGTTTACACCGTGTGTCAGCACTTTGTTCAGTCTGCTCCAGCTCCTCATGAAGCAGCAGACTGACTCCACACTGATTGAAAACAAAGAGCAGCTTCAACCTGTTTTGTGTCAGCTCACGTGTCGTTACACGTCTCCTGTTTGTTTTTCACTGGCTGACCCGCTTCAGCCTCATGCTCAGAGGACATTACTAACAGGTAGGTCATTAGCGCAGGGTAATAACTTGATATCTAAAGTCAGGTGATTGTGAAACCTAACGCTGAAGAGTCGAGCACAGTGAACAGGGCGATGGAAAGTGAAAGTGATTTGGAAGAAGCGAAAGGGACCGAGATTTATAAATATATTTCAAAGGGGAAGAAAACCTGTAACTGAAACTGATGAACATTTTCAATGAAAAAAGTTTATATATTTGCTAGTACAGAGAAATAGGGTTTGACCTTGCTTTGTTTGAATACTACGGTAAGTCACGCCTCACCAGGCTTCCTGTCATCAGGCCCCTTCTGTGACAAAGGAGGAAATTAGTTCGAATTATTACCACATAGAACAAACACATGTGATTCCTCAGACAATCGGAGAACAGCTACATCTATTGTGTGTCCTCACAGACTGCTGCACATCAGGTCAGAGATTGGGGGACTAGCTATAAAACACAAGAAGGACCATTGCAGAGTATTTGCCTTGTCACGTCTGTTGTACAGAATACAAAATATAAACATTATCCCTGTAGTTTTATGTCAAAAACATAACTTTGTCAACTGCACTAGTCCGTAAAGAAGGTGCTATACACATTAAGTTTGCTTTGATTGATAATAGTTATCATTAATTGGTCAGGTTTAATGTAAATGTTTAACATTCCCCAACCACACATGAATAAATATAAAGAGAAAAGGCTGCAATAGAAACAACTGTCTCCAGCTGCAGACCAGGAGCTGCTTGTAACAGTTGATCAGGGTCCTTATGTCTGTTCAGGGTCCTAAGGTCGTCTCTCTGTGGCTCTGTTGCTGACTTGCGCTATTTCTGACTTCATCTGAGACCTCCCACACACCAACATTGTTCCTTCTCTTCTGATAATCTTTTGGTTTGACATTTAGAGGTGTCAAAAAGCCGATGAAACCTTCCACCATGACTCAGCAAGTTAACACAGCCTGAGTGAGTCTCGGTATGACAGATGTTGGAAAATAACGATCAGCAGGGTCATGGTTCACTTCTCCAAATCACATCCCCTTTATTGTTTCAGTAAGTGTGGGGTTGAACCACTTCTTTAAAAACTGATTTAAAAAATAATTTTGGGGTCTTTTATACATTTCTTTTGTCCCGATTGTAATCTGTTTGTCCATTGTCATGTTTTTAAGTTTGCACACAGTTGGTATCTTATGCAGACCTGCAGATGGTTTAATGCCACAGACATCAAGACAGGCACCAGAATGAAAATAACTTTCTCCCTCCAACAGCTGGAGGACCTGCTGACGTCTGTCTATAACCAACACGTAACCCTAATCTAGATGTATAAATATGACGTTTTAGAATAAGATTGTGGTATTAAAGCATTTTGAGCTCTTAGTAGAAATGATAGTGGTTAGATTGAACTTTGTCAAGTTGCGTGTCAGTGATCTTTTTCTTTTTCTTATTTCCTTTTTTTTACCTCTGTCATGTGACATGAAACCAGTTTCACTGCAGTTTTTGCCTTCCTTTGAAAGACCTGGGTGGTTTTCATAAGATCCTCTACTTTATTTTGTTGTATATAATTCAAACACAATTAAAGACGGAATCCCTGAAATACTTTAAAAGAAAAACATCTTTCTCTGTTTCACTCACAGAGCATTTGTTCTGTTCAGGCCTTAGCACTGACCAATATCCTCACGTGTTGTCCTGGTATCAGGGTTCGATGAAGCTGCATGTTAGTATTTCTCATTGGGTGAATAAAGAAGCACATTATCCTCACTGCTATTGATTCAGCCGGATCTCAACTCTCACTAATGCATCTCAACCCTGATGACCTGTCCACTTATTTAGCATATAATTAATCTTAAGCCGATTTTAAATCTAGTGAATTAGCTTTGTAAGTTGTTTATTGTACATGTTTACTGATGCGGTGAGTTTAACTTCTGGAAAACCCTCCACACTAGCATGACTGAGGATAAGAGGTTTTATTCTGCTATGTGTGTCGGTGAATGCTTGTTCCACTTGGAGCCGCAGCCACTGTGACACTGTGCGGTCAGGTGTGTGTCAAGTTGTGTGGAAAAGCTTGTGCTCATGCATGACATTACATTTTCTCACCCTCAAACTGTCCACAAATGTAAAAAAAAATTGTACCCTCTTGAATTCTTTGTGAATGTGGAATTTTTGAATCTTTGTGGAGTTCATTAACGTCCCTATTTCCTGCTGATATAGTGCATTTAACATTTGTATTCCAGTATCTTCTTGTAGCTCTAACTCTATCTCCTGTGGATCTGGAGGGAGTAGAGGATCGTCCACTCACCAGATAGACATTGGTGCGATCCTTGGCTCCTTCAGTCTGCATTCCTAAATGTCCTTTTCAAGATACTGAACCCCCAAGTTGCCCCTGAAGTCTATGCTGATGGATGTAGTGTGATAGGCACTGCATTTAGAAGCGTTGTGTGAATGCTACTTGTAGTGTAAAGAACTTTGAATGGTCGATTAGACTGGAAAAGGACTATATACAGTAAATATTGTCTATTTAACATTGGTCAACCTTAAATACTAATTTGGCCTAGCATTTAGTCTTTGTTAGAAGTACAGTTTTTGTCATTTATGGAAAAGTTTCACAATTTTAATCAGAATAAATACAATTACTACAGCTCATAGTGATGTGAATAGCCAATTTACCTATTTTTGTATTTTATTTTATGTCTTTCAGACAAAATGTGGCATGCAGCCCTTCTGTTATTGGCTGCAGGCGTGTCTGTGAGCCTGGCCAGACCCCACCTCCAGCCACTGTCCGATGAGATGGTCAACCACATCAATAAGATGAACACTACATGGAAGGTGAGTTTGTTTCTCTCCTTACAGTATGTTGGACTCCTGTCAGTGGTTATCATCAGTTTGACTAAATGTCCCGTCTCTCCTGCAGGCTGGTCACAACTTCCATGATGTCGACTACAGTTACGTGCGGAGACTGTGTGGAACGATGCTGAAGGGACCTAAACTCCCAATCATGTGAGTCTCAGTTAGACACAGTCTGTCGCTGAGTGTGAAGCTAATGAGATCAATGTAAGCTTATCATTCCATTGCTTGCATATAAGTGAGTGTGAGAATTTGTAGTTTTGTACATTTCCCTATTATGTACACTGTGAACTTTTGCTTGTAAGCAGTGTTTTCAGACTCTGTATAATCACCTGCATCAAATCTGCTTTTCTTTTCAGTTCAATGTTTTAGATAAGTAGCTCATAGTAATACTGACCCACCTAACCTCTGCAGGGTTCAGTATGCTGGAGACCTGAAGCTGCCTGCAGAGTTTGACTCCAGAGAGCAGTGGCCTGAGTGTCCCACACTGAAGGAGATTAGAGACCAGGGCTCCTGTGGATCCTGCTGGGTAATGGGGGGGGAGACTAACTGCTCTAAAGAAGTGACATTACAGCCGTTTTCAGATATGACATGGTGGTTAAGTCCAGAGAATCGGGTCCAGAGTTTACCACGAGATTGTTTTTCACACATACACAACGGGAGGTTCTCTGCACAGACGTGTTCACAACATCAACAAATCCTCAATAATCTGCATTATTCAGGTGAGAATTAGAGCAGCCAGGTGCAGGAAGTGACGTATTAACTCAGCTGCAAAGATCTTTACAACACAGGTAATAGTCAGCTTATGAGCGGGAGAGCCATTCCCTGGAAGGTAAAGTAGTTTGGTCTTGTCAAGGCTGATTTCAAGGTGGTGTGCAGACATCCACTGAGAGAAGTCAGTCAGACAGGCAGAGATTCGTGCTGCTTCCTGTGTTTCAGATTGGGGAAAAGAGAGGATTAGTTGGGTTATCCAACTGTTGAGTGACACCTTGCTTTATTGTCATTTATCACATCTAGGCCCTTTCCCGTTGTTTCTGGGTTATATGTGTGATTTGTAACGTACTCTGGTTCTTCTGACCACAGGCATTTGGCGCTGCAGAGGCCATCTCCGACCGTGTGTGCATCCACAGTGGTGGTAAGATCAATGTGGAGATCTCCTCTGAGGATCTGCTGACCTGCTGTGACGGCTGTGGCATGGGGTAAGAAACAGAGTGTGTGTGTGTGAGCAGTTTCACTACTTCCAAATGTGACCTACTCTATGAAGACTGAAATCAAGAGGGTGACGAAACGATGAAATGCCTCAATGGAAGCTCACTAGTAAATCATCTGATAAGACGATGAAGGAAACTGTCAAAACTGACCTTCATTAGTTACCTTTGGTCATAACATCTAGAATCCACAAATACAGTTTCTTTATCAATGCACTTATACAATTCAGTAATTGTCATTGTGATTTCTAGTTGCATAACATTGATGTATATAATGTGAACTGAATTACATTTATGATTAGGATGGGCTGCTAAAGTATCAGTGTCCCACAAATGCGTACTGGTAGGGAAAAGGGTTGAATTGGTTCATCGTAATTGTTTACAGTGTCAACAGTTTGGAAGTAGAAGAAGTGAGTGTTTATTGATTTGTCAGTTCAAGGTATAAAAACTTGGAATAAGCATGTTTTTGTTTTCCGTCTTTGTCTTTAGATGTAATGGTGGTTACCCCTCGGCTGCCTGGGACTTCTGGACTAAAGACGGACTGGTCTCTGGTGGTCTTTACAACTCCCACATTGGTACGTTATGATACTTCTATACTGGTGTGGGTGTTTTGTACAGTTCTGACTCCATCTTTGTGTCTACAGGTTGCCGGCCCTACACCATCCCCCCCTGTGAGCACCATGTGAATGGCAGCAGGCCTCACTGCAGTGGAGAGGGTGGAGACACACCACAGTGTTCCCACAGCTGTGAAGCAGGATACTCTCCCAGCTACAAAAAGGACAAGCATTATGGTAAGAAATGCATTATAAATAATTAACTGGTAAGGATTTAGGTTTAAGTGTTTTCAATCATCTTATTATTTTATATTTGTTTTGAAACTGTGTTGATAAAAGCAGTATGAAGAATAAAATGGCAATTTTTTTGTTGCCATGTGTAAGAGACCATATCGTACACATGCATAAATGGTTTTGAAGAGTTTTTAGAAATTCTGACTCCTCAGTCACTGTTTTAATAGTTATTGTTGTTCAAATCGGTTATCTGTAGTATTATTAATCAATCAATAACCTGGCATACATTTAAACACTCCTTGGCTTGCACATACAGAATATTTATGTAATATCTGACCAAAATAAACTGTTTGTCGTAAAATAATTGCCAAACCATAATGATGGTGAAGACACACACTCGCATAGACACAAATATTTACTTTGAGTGTGTTGCAGGTAAATCGTCCTACAGCGTGGAGGCGAGTGTGGAGCAGATTCAGGCAGAGATTTCCCAAAATGGTCCAGTAGAAGGAGCCTTCACCGTCTTTGAAGACTTTGTGATGTATAAGTCCGGTAAGAACACAAACACCACTGTCAGACTAATGGAGTGTATAAGTAATGTTACTAAATACTCAGGACAGGGTTATTGCTGACTGTGAGTTATGCTCAGAGTTTTTATAAAATGTTTTTCTGACGTTCTCTCGCACTATTTTTATTTTTTTTTGGTGGGGGCCTTTCGTCCAGGTGTGTATCAGCATATATCTGGATCTGCTCTGGGTGGTCATGCCATCAAGGTCCTGGGTTGGGGGGAGGAGGATGGCACCCCCTACTGGCTCTGTGCCAACTCCTGGAACACTGACTGGGGTGATAAAGGTGAGCAGAGACATGTTTTCTTGTTTAATACATTGTACCAGTGTAAATAATAAATGTGACATCTTATGGCTCACAAGATATGATAATGTTTAACTACAGTAGTCCTATACGGATTAGTCAGATTTAATGTTGTGTAAACCATTGAAATAATCCATGCAGGTTACCACATTATTTTTTTTTAATTTACCCTTCATTTACATATTAGTTGTTATTAATCTATTTCAGACATAAAATACCCGTAACAATATGATTAAAAAGTTTGATAAAACCACAATGAAACACTTAAATCATTTACAATACCAGTACATCTAGATACTGAAATAAACATATTACTCATGTGAAGATAGCTTTTGATTGATGTGTGAACTGTCCTGTTGACTGTTATTTTGTATCTGGTCTTCAGGATTCTTTAAAATCCTGCGTGGGTCAGATCACTGTGGTATCGAGTCTGAGATGGTGGCAGGAATTCCCAAATAAACCCTGAGGTAAGACAACAAATCAATCAATGACCCCCGAACTCTAATCTCATTAACTGACTGGAATGCATGGATTAGTAGTTGTACACAAACCCCACTGATCAGAGTTAGCTCACATTTCTACCTCATTGTCTCTCATTTCATGTCTGAGAGGCTTTTCTCTCAATAAATGTTTATTGGTATTAATGTGACCTTCTCTTTTTTGTCTTGCAGGTTTTTAGCAGCAGTGGCCATTTTAAATCACTAGAGGGTGACCCACTCCTGCATTTAGTAGCTATATGTTTAAAGTCCAGTGAGAACCTTGCACACATGGTACAAGATTCAGAGTAACCTTCACTTCATCTCGGTGGATTAGCAGATGGGTATGACAGCAAAAACTTGCCTGAGCACAACCTTCATGTTTAATTCAAGGTGGTTCTGTGAATGGTCTTGTTTTTTTCAAAGGGTAATCAAGGTTGCACAGGAAGTTAATTGTTTTTAAGGACAAGTATGTACATTTCATTTAATCTCAGGTGATTGCAAGTAGACTGTCAGCTGATTCAATTTGTTCCCCTGTTGTCACAATGTTTTTCTGCAATGATGAAACTTTTTAGAGAAATACAGCCCCTAATGTTTTTTTATTTTTTTTTAGGTAATCATAGGTTACATGCTGACAGCCAGTTTTTATTCAATTGTTTTTTAAAATGTTAGTGCCACAAATGCCACTCTACAATATCTGGAAATATTCCTTACAACTGGTGCCTGTTAGTGTTTTTAAACTTTAGTATCAGATGAAAAACTGACTTTTTTATTTGATATGATTGTAAATGAGATGTTGTTGTCTTGTCACACTACTGTTCTGAATTAAATAAAACATTCTTGGTTCCCAGTATGGTGTCATTCATCTTGAACATGCATGCTAGATCCACTTCGTAACATTTCAACTGATATAAAGCCTCTTGCACAAGATGTAATAGGGTTGAGTCTGCAAGGAAATGTGGGTCAGGGTGTGAAGGTTAAATGGGTAATTAGGTATGAGTCAGAACTATTCTGATGGTCGATGATAAACATTGTTAGTCTCTGCTGCATTTAAACTTTCCATCCAGATCTTTTGCAAAGGCAAAAGAAGCAATATTGTAGAAGACTCACAGGTTATGATAACTGCATTCAAAACTTTAAAGAGTATCAAAATACTGGCATCAGAAGTATCAAAAGTCCCCATTGTGTCGAGTTAACTATTGTCAAACTGTTTCATAACGACCAATACATTCATATTTACATCACTATAATGTTGCAGGCTATTATTATAATCTATTAGCTTTATCTACTGCAAACTTATAAAGGTACGTCACAATAAAAGGGGTTGGCTGGATCTTTAAATGTGTAAGAGGGAGGAGTAAATCAAGTTCTAACACAGTCAGCTTGGACAGATCACGTTTACTCGAAGTTGGTGTTGAAGAACAATCTTTATTGATGATTAGAGATTAAGCCCCCGAAAAGTTTAAACGGGTTAAAATGTTGGAAACGGTCAAACTAGTACGTTCTCTTCCGCCTTGTTGTCATCAAAACAAACACTCCCCTTGGTAGAAGACTACAACAGCCGCTTGTTTCGCTCACCAGCGTCCGCCCATCACCAACCTTGACAGTGGCGTACAGATGAGAAACATCCGGGAAAGACGCTAACTTGTAAACAGATGTGGACAGGAGTTGTTAGACAGCCCCGTGGTTCAAAGAGATTGTGTGGTTGTGTTTTTATTCATCACTTGTATCTTAGATTCAGTAAATTATCCGTCCAGCTTTGGGACACTCCGGTTCTCAAAACAAGCCCCCACCGCAGTGCCTGCCTCTGTACTGGTGGACGGAGCCGGTTCCAGTCAGACTGAGCGACCGGCAGCCAGCGATGGAGGCAGGAAGCCGGGTATCGTGGGTGAAATACGGGCCTGTGGTGTCCCTGCTGGTGGTTCTCCTGGCTATCTGGTTCCGCTCACCCCAGAGTGATGTGTTGGAGGACCGGCTGGACACGGTGCTGTCCTCCCTCCTGCGGGCGGAACAGAAAGTCGGCATGAACGACGTCGCCAGACCGAGAGTGGCTGTCGGTGAGTGTTGGGAGCTAGCTAACGTTAGCTAGCATAGCCTGGCTGGAGACGGTCATGGTGACTCTGTGTATTTGTTATCGAGCTCTCCCGAAATGAAAGAAACACCCAGAAGAGCTGCAGATGAAGTTATGGGGATGTTGACTGACAAAATAACAACAGACGTAGTTGACAGAGTTGTTCCTGCTCGTTGTAACATGCAGTTAAGCTAATGTTGTCGAGGGCTTTCACGAGTCATTTAAATGCAACGAAACCTTTAGTTTTTTATATTCTATGTAAACTGACAATAACTAAATTAGCTACATAACCTGTGTTATTGGTGCACAATACATAAGAAAGGAGATTTAAACCAAGTTTACTATGTTAAATCTAGACCTTAGACAATGAAGAGTAATTTAATGATGAAGAGGAGGGTGAGGTTGCAGAGGTGTGACTGTGAATGATCTGCACAGTCATCATCAGATTGTTTGATCAGCTTGACAAACCTTTGGTTCATAGAAAACATAATGAAGCCATTTGAGCTTAAACTGAGAAGTGCTAAGACAGATATGGTGCCAACATGTGAACCATGAATGTGTGCAACCATTTGAACGAGTGTCTTGCTTTATGTCGTTGGTATAGATGTTTCCCTAGTTGTGGGATATTGAAGCATAATTTCTGGATTAGAGGAGATTTTTCATTCATCTTAATAAACACTCTATGTCTATAACCACATCTTATTCAAGTCCCAGCAAAACTGTAGTTGTTGGCCAATTCTGAGCCCCTCCTCTGTTAACAATGCACATTAAATACTGTCAAGTGGTGGGATTCCTCTCCTGAATATTTCAACCTACTTCAGACCGGCTTCAGTAAGCATGGTTAAATTAGTGATCGATCTGTGTCTCCTCTTTCATGATCTTATCCCCAAATCTGGTCCTTTGAACCATGATACAATGACACCACAGAGGTGATCAGCATATCTGTCCAACCTTTACTCCGTTCAACAACTGGCTCCACTGTGCCGTCAGACCTGTTACTAGTTGTGGTTTAGTTTCAGATATAAAAACATCACGTCAGCCCAGTCACACGGCACAACAATTTTTTTAACAAATCCTCCTGTAGTGCTGTTAGATGTGTCTTGTTGTGGATTTAGTAAAAGACGAAGTACAGGCTTGTTGACATTCAACAAAAAGCACAACAAAATGCATCACATCCTGGCTTCTCTAGCAGGTTGCTTACACATGTGGGCTATCAGGGGGGTTAACCTTATTTTTGCCTTTTTTTATTTACAGTTGAGAGAAAGTTTGTAATTAAAGTTATTTATTGATGATACATATGTTGGATTAAATGGATTAGACTGAAAAACACCTAATATTTGACCAGCAGACAAATATCATTGCTGCTGCATGGTGTCTCTCTGCTCAGTTTAACGACTAACGATCAAACTAAACTTATAGGAAAGATGAATATTTGAAGAGACACTAATGAAATAGGAACTACCTAAAATGTCATAAACCCTCTTTGGGAAACATTTATTTAACATGTCCCATCCGCTAACACAGGGGAGGCAAGGTTTAGGACCTAAACTACAACGAGCCATCAGGTGGCAATCAAGACACTTTGATTTGATTTTGGGGGTGCGACATTTCGTAAATTTTACTTTACAGTTTTCCGGCCGTCAATTCGGTCCTTCTCTTTATCTACTCCTTCATGTTGGCCCAAGACGTTTGGTTGTCAACTTCCATGTTTTTCTTTAGCATCTAATGGTGTTTTTCTCTCTGCTCTTCGTCCACAGGATTTGGAGGTTGTGTTGACCTGATAGTAGATGGGGTGACGTTGCTTAAAAAGATTAGCCTCCCTCTCACGGACCATCCCCTGCATCATGACTACATAGAAAGCACAGAACAGTTGGCTCAGAGCTTTGCCTACTTCTTTGCACCTGGAGCAGCTGCAGAGTAAGTGGTGCTTGTTTTCATAAGAGCTGGCATAATTAGGGCATGTGCTCAAACAAATATTTGCATACTTTAGTTTCTCTGTGCTAGAACTGGTTTGCTGAGTTTTCACGTTTACAATCCGAAATGAACATGTTGGTTTTTGTCATGTTGTTTTTCCGTCATTATTGTTAATCAGTTAGTGATAGTATTTCTTATTGTTATGTATTTATGTAGGTCAACTCCTTTCCCCTCTCTTTTAGGTCACTGTTGTTCCTGTTCTGACACTTGTGAGCCCTTGTTCATTGTCTGAACTGAAGCCTTAAGGCAATAAACCTTACACAAGCAACATGGACATTAATGCACTTAATAACGAAAAATAATGAATCTTCAGAGTGTAACACTGTGACTAATATGTTGATCTACTTGATGTATACATTTTGCCTTCAAGCTCAGACATGTCCGTATCTTCATCTTTCAATGAATCTTCATGGCCTAAAACAAGTCTGTCCTGTTGCTATAAGACAAACTGTCTCAATAATTGCAGACTTAAGTCTTGCTTAAAAAAAAAGGAAAAGTTTCTGAATCAGGTTCTTGTCTCTCAGTTTTGATTTTTTTTTCACTGTGTTTTTTATATCTTTGTGCTGCAGGCGGTTTATGCTTAACGACACTCTCTTTAATGAGCTGGTTGAGGCGTCCCGTGACCTGCCTGGGAACAGATGGGCCGTTGGTGGCAATGCTCCGGTGATGGCTGGTCGCATGGCAACTGAGGGATGCGATGTGTTGCTAGGGGGAAGCTTCAGCCCGGACTTTGTAGATGTCCTGTCCCAGCACATCTCAGGTAAAGACAAAAATGCACGCTGGCAGCAAGTATACTACTCACATTTATTTCCTACAATCTTTTTTCTTTATTCAGAAATGTCTCCCTTTTCTTCTTCTGCCCTCTTTAACGTATAATTCCTGCTGCTGTCCTCTCCAATGTCATTTCCCCACTTTCCCCTGTCTTTGCAGTGGCAGGCAACATTGTTGAAGAGCCGGATATTCACCTGATCCTCGAGTATCCATCAGGAGCGAAATGGGGAAACTACACCTCCCGAAGAGCCAACAGGTATGTGGAGCGTTTGTTGGTTGTTGAAGGATCTTGAGGATTCTCTGTGTATCTGAATGCTTGTATTAGGGCTGCACAATGTATCTAAAATTGAACTTTGTCGCGATCTCTTCTTGCGCGAAATAATTATTGCAAAAGGCTGCTTGAACTGCGAGAAATGGTATTCCATGTGCCAGGCATTCTCGCTCTACATGTGAATCTATTTGGCCAATCAGATGGAGCCCTATTGCCCTGGTTAATACATTAAAGATATTCCGATTATTGACAGGTTTTTCTTGTGTGGAGAATTGCGAGCCGCCTACTTCAAATTACGTACAACCTTCCGAGAACATTCTAGTACAGTGGATACTGCTAGTGAGAATGTTTGTGCCCCGGACAAATTAATGTCTATAAGTGGTTGATTACTATATGAAATTTTGTGGCTTCTTTATGATCGTCCCAGAACCTGAGGAAAAGCTAATGGCACACACTGACTGCTGCTCCTTTCTTTTCTCTGTCTCTCTCTCTAAGACAAAGCTAACGTCTCTGACTTGCTACTCACTGTGTGGTGTCTTTGTTATCCGTGAAACCAAAGCAGAAAGACTTTAACACTGTATTCTAAGGCATTTGGCTATTTATTGTAAGTTAAATCGTCATCGCAACATTTAACATTATTAGATATCGTAAGGTTTCCTAATTTAATGCAGCCCTAGTTTATATTTGACATTTTTCACCATGTTTCACTATAAGCTTTATATACTTCCATGTTTGACCATGCATGTGTTGGTGCTCTGTAGATATATCGTCCACAGTGATGACCACAACCCCTACCTGGCCTCCATGGAGGAGTTTGCTGAGAAACTTGAAGACTTCCAACCAGATCTGGTGGTGGTGGGCGGACTGCAAATGATGGATAACTTCCCCTTCCAGTCAGGTCAGAGGAGATGTTGACAACCTTTAATTTGAAGCAAATTTGAAGTAATATAAGATTCTGGTGCTTTGTTTTGGAGAAGGGAAATGAGATATGATCATTCGAAGTATCTACATATTTCTTGCACGTGTTTGCTGGGAAGATGTGGGGATGAAAGTGAATCCAATTTATTCCATTGCACAGCAATGAGTGATGGGTTCTCCTTATGGGTTCTCGTCTATTCTGAGTTAATTTTAGGGTTGTGTATGTATTGTATATTTAAATACACATGTAAATATATATGTATTTGTGAATTTTATGCAAATAAGAGAGTTTGACTGAGATTAGCCTCTGATATCTCACATCCTCTCCTTTCTATTTCAAGTCTTAACCTCTGTCTTTTCTTTCATTATTCCAGGTGAGCGTGAAGCTCTCCTCTCCCGCCTGGCCGACCTGCTGTCCTCCTCGTCTCCTCAGATCGGCATCCATTTTGAGATGGCCAGTTTTGTTGAAGAGAGTATAATGGAAGACCTGCTTCACTACGTCATTCCCCATGTATGTATGACTGAACAATTACATTAATCATCACATAAATTTTCACATATTTCTCAGATTGATTACACAAAGAAACAGGTGAATACCTGGTTAAATTTGTCAAAAAAAATTGTTATCAAAACAGTACTGAACTCTAATGTTAGAGAACAAAACAAACCCCACAGTGCGTGTGGAGGATTGGAATGGAGCAGAAGAGCAGAATCAGCTGCTCAATGACGGTGGAACTCACTGTCACTGAGCTACACCTGAAATCGACCTACATGCCACTGTTCTGTTTTATACTGTTAAAAGTCTTTCCTTTTATTTATAACTTGAAGGCTTCATGGCCACTATGATCTTTTGCATGTTCAAATATTCTTGGTTTAATTCCTCATCCTGTTGCTGTTCCCGCAGGCGGACTCAATGGGGATGAATGAGCAGGAGCTTCCAAACCTGCTTAGCCTGCTGAAAGGCTCCAACATCACCGTGTTGTCAGACCCAAACCCTCGTGTGGCTACTGTCCTCGACCAGATGAGGGAGGTCTATCGCATTCTGAACCAGCGCCACAAGGATGCAAATGATGCTGTTGCAGAAAGTGACACAGACGGAGCAGAAGCCGGCGGTAAGTCTCTGACCCGGCTCCACGTCCACACGCTGGCCTTTCAGGCCATGATCGTGACTCGTGGCTCTCAGTGGAAGAACACCATGTCAGCCACGGCCAAGGCGTCTCTCACTGCTAACCGCCATGTCTGTGGCTCGGATGACATTGACCCCGGCAAGGCAAGGCTCATCATGGATGACTCGTTCTCTATCAGCCGACAAGAAGGCAGCCAGCGTATCCCTCTGCAGGAGACCAGGCCTGTCAGCTGCTGGGATGAGGAGGACTATGAGATCTGCGTGGCGCCCGTGCTGGTGTGCACTGAGGTTTACCAAACTGCAGGTGGAGGGGACAACGTCTCAGCTGCTGGCCTTGTGCTGCAGATCTAAACACAGACACTAATTGTCTCTCTGTGTGAATAATGCTCATATTTGTTTGCAACAACTTGACTCTGGAAACTTGGTCTAGGTATGATGCAAAATAGTCTTGGCAAACACGGCTGCTGATTGTGAAAGGTAACAGGCTAATGCTATCCCACTATCAGCTCATGGCCTAGGTGGATCATTAGGGAAATGGAACATAACTCTTGGGAGTTAAATGATGGGGTACAGATGTTATTATCAGGTTAAACCACCATGTTTTAAATTAATTTACTCACTGTTGATTTGTTTTGTAAAAAAAATACCAAAAAATGACAGATTTGTTAACAGGGTAAGGATGTGTATACTTTGATTTAGATTGATACATACTGTATAGTATGTATTCCTAGTGCAAAGCCCTCAGGTATCCAGTTTATTTGATTTTAGAATGAGCTGACACTGCCCTGTTTTGTCACCCACCCACCATCATTCTAAACCATCATCTGACCAGTGATTTTAATAAGCCTATTCTATTTCTCTGAGGCCTTCAGTCAGGATGACAGAAAGAGGGATGAGGTTTGCATAAAGTCATACAGATACTTTCATATAGGCGCACTAGGTAGCTCGAGGCCTTTTTTATGAATTACGTGTCAAGACATTTAGTGCATCATATCTGCTGTGTTACAGAGCAGAAGACTGCAGGGCTGCTTCTCTTCTGTTCTAAGAAACTCTTTGTGCTTTCAAACATGTGACTCTACTATGCAGTAGACATATTCAAAAGCTGAATCTTTGGTTTCTTGGCTGCATGTTTATTGGGTGTTGTCACGTACTTAAGGTGGAAGGCACCAACCAATTAACAAGCCTTTTGATCTCTCTTGCCCTGCAGCAAGTGCAGTAGAAGAAGAGCTTATCTAAAGCTGAGAAGTTAAACACAACTGATCCATTTTAACGGCAAGATTTTGTCCTTTCTCCTCCCTTTCCTGACTTTAAAAGTAGAAAGCTGGTAAGGTCATCACCTCCTGCTCTACCTAGTATACATTAATGTGAAAAATGTGCAAATTGTTTTGGGTGAGTTTGACTTGTAAGATTTTCATTCCTCTGTGTCATTGGCAGTGCAATAATGCAAAAACTAAGTTAAGAGACCACTGTAGGTAACTGGGTATGATGTCACAAATTTCTTCTCTACCTCCATGCTGTTTCTTCCTCTTCGTTTCGTTTCACATGTTTCTTTGAAATGTTTCTATCATGTGTAGCATTTCTTTTTGTGTATGTTAATGTTTTCAGGACCAAATAACAAGTGTGTATTGCCCCAGTCAACGCTGCTGTAAAGGGGAAGTTATTGGCAGACAGTTCTCACACTTTCACATGATATGGCTTGATATCATGGAACAAGATCTCACCACTAGTTTTAGATTTCTACATGACCAACACTATCATCACACTCCCATTTATCTCTTTTCAGAATCTGAATCACTTTTCGTTGAAACTGTTTTTACAGAAGCAACTGAATTTGACTGGGAATGTTGAAAATTATAATTTTTGTCACTTTGTCCAAATCGAACATTCCACCACAGACCAAGCTTCAGTTACTCTTTCCATTCAGACTCAAGTTTGTTTCACAAGTTTGTTTTTTTGTGATTTGTTTTTTTTACTGTTTCCTAAAACTTGTTTGTTAAACTCCCTTTCAGTGAGAAACACATTTACTCATGTTACAATGCAACGTGTGAGGTCAAGAGAAAAGTCTGATAGTAAAGGAATCCCTTTTAAATGTGTCTGTGTTTTAAGACTGTACTGATTTGATGCTGTTTCAGGATGATGAAGACAAATGAGCCACTTTCTGTCTTGGTGAGTGAAAAGGGAACGTTTGATACAGACCTTTTCAATTACTGAAGGGTCGTGTTCTATTTTCTCATGTCTGATTGGAAGCTGAGGGTAATGGGTCGTTTTTTTACTGTGAAATGGGCACAAAATCTAGAGATTCCTCCATTAATATTTGGATGAACTTTTTTGATTTGATTTGATTTTAGCATGAATTCATGCTTCTATAGAGAGTGTTTCTGTTTGCTACTATATCATTCTCACTTTAATCTCTCCAAGAACTCATGTCGCTCATGTTCCAAAGCTGTGTTCAATGTGTCATGCATGTTAATGATTCAATGCAAAATCACCAGAGATAAACTGCTATGCTGATGAAGCAACCATTGCTTTGTTTTTTGGATTCATTCATTCATTTTTATTACTGGGGTAATTTATTGAAAACTGGCTACAGACAAAAAATGTAATGCCCACTGTGGCCAAGTAGGGCCACAGTGTTTCTTCATTAAGTTGCACTCTTCTGAAATCCGTCTCCAGTAGATCCATGTGATGAGGACGATCAGATTTTCACAACATGGCTTGTGTGTCACTCACTACATCATAATTCACCATGACGGGGATAGTTTCCTTTCTCTTTGCTCGAAAACATTTTTAATTTGCCGTCTCTTCATGTCAGTTATCTCCTCAGTGTGCTACAAATTCCTGCTTTAACCATTTGTCCACTGAGATGAACTTCCTGTTTCTCATACCACATTGGGCTCTATACACCATCAAGAGAATTTCCTTTATTATCTGTGACCGTCTGACACCAGCTTCCTGATAACATTGAGGTTTTATATCTACAGGCTTCTACACTGGAGCCAGAGGAGGGTTCGGTCCTATAGTGCAGACAGACTAATGCTGCATGCATTCTGTACAGCATTTGCAGGAAAGAAAAAATAATGCAATTCAAGACTGGCAACCTCAAATTGGTCTTAAAGACTTTAAAGAAACTAAAATGACACTCAGTGGAGCACATTCCTCCACCAAGTAGTCCATCAGTCTCCTAAACATGCCTGGTTTATTTCATCAGGATCAATGAATTAACTGCTAGCCCACCTTTTAAAACATGCAATCATGAGAACAAACTTGTGTCTTTTTGATATTTATTTTTATAGTTACACCCACACTTTTTACATGTCAGGGTCGATGGTCAGCTGGCTCATAACGTCTGGGTAATAAATGTGGTTCTTCTCCGGGTCTGCGAGAGCCGTCAGCATCTCTTCCATCTCCTCCTGAGTGAAGGGCTCCCCTGGTTAAAAGACGTGCATCAACAAAAACAACACAGACATGGTTGTTAGTTATTTTCAGGGGAATGATAGACACACAAGGACATATCTAGAAGATAAGTAAAAAAACAACAGCCTCCACTTTACCTTCCTGTGTCATGTACTTTGTCATCTCCTCAGGCTCCAGGTATCCTTTGTTTTCTTTGTCCAGAACCTGGAAACAGAGTGAGTGTTCAGTAAATCACATGATATGTTAGATTCGCTCTGTCAACGCTGGAGAATACGCAAAATAACAGCAGCTAGTCCCACCTTAAAGGCCTGAAGCAGAAGATCCTCTGGAATGGGAGGGAACCTAACACACACACAAACACACAAATAGACAAAGGGACAGTTTGTATCTTCTGTTATGAGGAAGAACTGTGAACTTTTTAATAAAACTTAAAAGCTTATATAGGAAATATTAAAGAGAACAAGGCTCAGATCATGTTGAAAACAAAAACAATCTGAAAAACTCAGAACACTGACAGGTTGTTCATTTGCTCCCTCACCAACATCCAGTAGAAAACCACATACTGCTCAACACATGTTTTAACACCAGCACCTGCTTCACTTCATACACGTACAGAAAATAAACAGCTGGCATCAGTGCCTGGAGACAACAGATCTCTTACGTCTTCTCCAGCAGCACTTTGGTCATGATTGGGAGAAACTTGTCCAGATGGATGTGTCCTGTGTGATCCTCTTCCACCTGGTTGAACAGGACAACACTTCTGGGTTAGGGATCATGGACAATAATGGCTGTTTATTACATCACCCTCCATGTGTTACAACTTAAATTTGTTTTAAAGAGAAAATTAGCAATATAAAAAAAGATTCATGGCTTTTCAATATGACAGCGCCACTACAATATCAGTAAGCTCATCTTTACTCTGCCAAGGCTATGTTTTTGTTAATGCAATAACTGCTGAACAGATTTCCTTGAAACTTGAAAGAGCCCTGTGAAATTTTTGTGATCCAAATCAAAATCGGGATCTTGCAGATTTAAATGTGGCTTACAGGGGTGATGACGTTTTAAAGAAGCTGTACGGTAACATATGGTTACAAACCAGAGCTACAACAATGTGAACCTGAGACAATGTGCTGTGGCCTTAGAGATGAGGCTTGGTTGAAGTTAAGGGTGTTGGGCCTTGGCAGAGGTATGTCATGTGTTTAATTATATTTCAGTAGTAGGTCAATTAGATACCTTAACATTATCAAAATTATGAGATGTTAGAACTTGAGGAAAGTCCCAAATAATTGAGTTGACTTTTTCCTTTCAAATCGAAATATGACTAACACATTAGTGAAGACTTTTCTGACCTCGGCTATGAAGTCATGTAGGTCTTTCTGAGAGGGAAAGCAACCCAGGGCATAGATGATGGTGCCAAGCTCCCTAAAAACAAAAAGATAGTAAATCATCTTGGATCACACAATATCAATACATTTTAAGACTTTTGCTGAAAACAGCCGTGGTATGATGTCTTTTTTTGGTTAATTTAGCCATTACCGGGCCAAGTGGCCACTATTGAGTCTTATCAATATGAGCTGATTTCTGACTTCATTCAAAAAGTCTGCAAGTGGTGTTTCTGTTAACTTTCCACCAAACCAAAAATCAGCTGGGAGGAACACAGAGTTATGATGGGAGTAGCTTCCCACATGAACTATACATTTACTGGGTTGACTCTGTAATTTACTCTTTTTAAAATACACAGTGTCCTTATCCTTAGGGTTCAAAACCCAACACATGGTTTAGACGATGTGGAATATAATTTGAGTGCTGTATTTAGACCCAACAGGATCTGAATACATTCACTTTCTGAGGCTATCCAAATCAATGTAAGAGCCTGCATTGTAAACTCGATTGAACAGTATATTCGTAGTAGTAGTCATATCGATTATTTAGTTTCACAGAGAATAATAATAGATCTTAATGAAAAAAATCAGACATGTATAGGCCTCTGATATTTATGAGTGTCTGAAATTTGGTGCAGATCCCAAAGAAAAGCGGCTTCTAGTGAACTTAAATGGGTTTTCACAGGGAGACTGTTAGTTATGTTTTCTGCTTAGTGTGATTCTAGCTTACATTTGTGACCTAGTGGTTTAATTACGAAAATTAAAAAATATATATTCTTAAGAAAAGCTATAAGGTGTGTTGTATAAATGATGTCTCGTCTAAAAAAGTTTTTGGGGCCCCAGATAATAATGGCTAATGGGGAAGTAAATCAAATTATGACTTTGCTACATGTCGGCTCTGGGGCTTTAGGGGAGACTGAATGAGAGTCTGCAGGCCTTGGGTCAGTTGCCTGGTTGGTGGGCCACCTCAGAGTGTAGGAAGCAGAAGGAGCTCACCGGACATCCACCGTGTTGTTAGCCTCGTAGTCGAACGCCTGAAAAGCAGCTCTGATCTTCTTATCAACATCTGACACAGTGGATTCTGACAGACGGAGACAAACAAATGATCACACAACTTATACTGTTACAATGTTCATAACTCTAAAGTAGTAAAATTGTAAAGGTGACATTGTGAAGAGGATGAACTGAAACTATCTCTTTATCGTTAAAGGTTACACTTTCAACAATGTAGTATATAGCAAAGAGATTATATTTAACTTACCTGCACTCTGCCTTTTAGCCTCCATGTTTGGTCCCTCTGCTGCTGGGTGGTTGCTAGGCAACGGTACAACAGTGCGGCCCCTTGAATTTTGCTGCTTGTCTACTAGAGATGTTACGGTCATCACTGTATATAAAAAGGTCGAAGATAGTTTGTTGATACACAGGTTGATTCAAGGTGCTGATCAGAGACATTTAAAACAACACAGAATAAAACTCAGAAAGCAGAACAAACGACAACAGAGGTAAAGAGATCAAAGAAGTAAAAGGAATGAAAAGGATTAAATCTGTAAATACATTTCAAAATAAGTTAAAGTATTAAAATAATACCAATAAAATCTATAGAGCTTTGTAAAACAATAAAATACAAATAAACCAAAATTCAATTATGACCTTGTATGAGCCTGTAAAATAGAATTTAAAAAAGAAATGTTTGTATTTCAAGACAGTGCCAAAGACGACCATCGTTTCTTGATACAAAGTCAGCTGAAAAACGTTGGCCTTGTCTTTTAAGAATGGAGTTTCATTCATGAACAGGGACCGGGTGACATGGCTCCATGTTGCGTGTGTTTTGTGCGTCGTTGGAAGGATAAAAACTTACCTCCTTTTCGGAGTAGGTGGTGCTATCCCTATTACTGCATACAGACTAATAGAATCTGTTCAGGTCAAAACCCTCTCTTGTTTATCTTCAGATCGTATATATAAGACATCAAAGCAATCTATGACCACTGTGACATTAAAGCAAACTGACAACAACGAATGTTTTGCTTAATACATCCTTTCCTATATCCTATTTTATAAAGCTTGGCTGGAGGTAAATAGTAATTCACAAACTATTGTTATTCTTTCAGTTTAACGCTTTGATACACAACATGGTTCAAACGTTTTTTTATATATCTTTGCAGTTAAGGAATTTCATATTTCAATATTTCAGGTATTCCCCAATTAACCCTTATTTTAATTTTTCCTTTGATACTTTTTTAATATAAACATTTTATTTGTATCACTACCCTTCTGAAGCACATGGGTCAAAAATGATTTCATGCATGAGTGTTTCTTTGCTGTTTCTTTGAAATAAATGTATTTTATCATTTCATATTCTAAGTATTCTTTAAATATCTTGTTTTTGATTACCACGTCGGAATTGTGTAGCTGAGTTCAAAATGTCATTTTTTCCTGAGCTGTCGTGTTGTAGATCTTAACCCCACTAGATGGCGCTGACATTTCATTTGTGTAGAGGCCAGCCACTACAGTAAATCACCTCCATCGGCAGGGGGCGTGAAGTTATATGTCAGAACAATGACATGTGGGACAGAGGAGGATTATCATGATGGGGAAATCAATGTAATGCAACATAATGTGTATTATAAGGCCTAAATATAGTTCAAAACCATCTTTGTGAGGACATTGCTGGTCCTCACATATCCAAAGGCTTGTGTGACGGTTAAGACTTGGTTTTAGGGTGTAGTATTCTTACAATCAAGATGCCAATACATTCTCTTTCATTGGACCCTTAAGTTATACTTATTACTTGCGGAGGTATTTTGGACTCTTGCTGCTGTAATACTGCAAAATTCCCCATTGCAGGACTAATAAAGTATTATCTTATCTTTAATTATCTTGATGACACCAAAACTAGCCAAACTAGAGTGTGTGTGTGTGTGTGTGTTGTGAAGCTGGTTTGAAGTTTCCTCAGGCAGACATGATTTATACAGGTTATAATGTTCCGCGAAGGCTCCTCCCGTTCCACCGGAATGTGTGTGGTTCGGTGTGGACGTGGCGCGGCGGAAAACACGGACACGGGAGCACAAAGGAGGCTCCCTGCGCAAACTCACTGAGACGGCCGCTCGTCCACGTGGAACCTGTCATCGACCAAAACACAGTCCGGTCTCCGTGGCAGCCATAAAGGGGGGGTGGGGGTGCAGGACGTTGCGCAGTGCAGGACCGGGAGGGGGGAGTTGGGACGGTGCGGGGACAGAGACAGAGACAGAGGTGGAGGCTGCTCCAGATGTGAACCAGTGGACATCAAGCTGCCTGAGCTAAAGACAGTCACCATGCAGACAGGTAGGCTCCTTGTTACTACACAGCTGGATCCATCATGTGAGAGTGAGCAATCCCAACCTATGATAATAATATGTTAATAATAATTCAATCAAGGCAGATCTCACACTCGAACTCATTCATTTCAGTTTGAATTCGTGGCTTTGATTCAAAGCAGGAAGAGGAACCGTCTTTGTGAATGAGGCTGTGTAGTGTAGTGATGCTGCAGTGTTAGCATGCTGCTGCTGCTGCTCCCCGGGAGGGGGGAGCGGAAGTTGGTGACTGTGTGTGTTTGAGTGAGGATAAAGCAGCACGTGAATCCACACATACAACATGTGCACGTGCTGCTTGCTTGACACTGTGGATGTGCTGATGCTATAAGTAGATGCAGAGGTTTGAGTCGATGGAACCATAATGGAGCTCAGGGTTCAGCATCTGTCCCACTGGCCTGCAGGACTGCAGCACTGCTCTGCTCCTACACTGGTGTTTGTATGTGCAGGCAGCAGGAGGGACATGTAGATGTGATGTAGATTCGACACAGCTAAATGTACAAACTGCTTCTAGGTGGTAGAAGTATGAGGCTGTATTTAAGCCACTTTAGACACATCATGCAACATTACCTATCAACCACAACACTGTCCCTAACGTGTATCCATCAATGTTTAATCCAACCTGGGAATATCCAGAGAAAACCATTATCTTTGAGTTTTGCTTCTTTAGATGAATATTGTGGTAAAAGTGTTGACCGCTTCCAGGTAAATTCATCAGATACGATTACATCATCCTTTATCAGTCCCTCTGAGTGAGGACCTTTGCCACGACCATTGTCTGTACAGAGGTTATGTGAGGTGATAACATGGCTGTGTGCTCATAGGTGTTTTCGTGAAGTCTCACCTGGGCTCGTTGGTCCTGTGTGTCCTGTTCCTGCTCCTTCCCCTGTGTCTGGCTGCACCAGGTCAACCAGGGACACTGAGGTAACCCCACCTGCCTGTCCACCCAATGTCACTCTCTCTGTCTCCCTTTGTGTTTTCATATAGAAATAGTCAATGCTTTTGCCATTTTACCACGGTTGATACTGAACATTTATACTGAGAACTATAAGTGAATTTCCACAATGAAAATATCACATGCAACATTAGAATGGCCTTAATTCGTAACACTACATATCTTAGCAGAGTTTTAAATGAACATGGCTAACTAGAAGTGCACTCAGTAGATGGAATACCTCAAGAACCATGAATTATTCTTTGAGAATTCAACAAAACCTTGGAAAAAGTCCTATCCCACAATGTTAAAGAGTTCCTGGATCTTCCTCCAAAACTTATGAATCTTACCTAGTTTTTTACATAATATTTCTTACATACCAACAAACAGAAATGGGATGAAAACACAACGTCTTTTGCGATGGTTAATAAAATGGCATGAAAGTAAAAGAAGAGGCTTTTGACACATGTTTTATTATCGTTTTTATTTGTTAATCTCACAGAGAGGAATCAGTAGATGCCCATCCGCCTTCCGTAGCACTAACCAATCCCTTTGGCTCTGGGGAGGAGGAGCGCAGGTGAGTAATGCAGACCACATGTCCTTCAGTTTGTTATGGTGGACCAATAAGCTACTGGCCGGTGACTCTGTGGACTTTGGCTGCTGTGTTGGGCTGATGATGTGGCCTGGACCATATAACGATAAGATCACATGTGCGACAACACTGCTTCATGTGGCAAATAAGACACATATTCCCCTTCACATCTCGGTCACTGTGCAGCAGTGTGCTGACTCGTAGTGGAGGAAAACAAGAGAAGTACACACTTTGTGCCACAGTGTGCTGATGAGAACGTAAACACAGATTATTTCTGGCTGATAACATTAATGCCTGTTTACATGACTCATATCTTGTTATTGGTTGAGGTCGTCTGGGAGGGGTTTCTCCAGGTACTCCAGTTTTCCTGAGTGAAAAGACCTGGAAATGTTTCAGCAGCCGCCATAAAAGATTTGTTTGAGTTCTCTGAATGATAAGAAAAGGAGCTTTAATACCTCCTAGCTTATTTCCTTAAACACAGGAAACACTGGAAGATCCTTAATGAAAGAAATGGAGAAAAACACAGCCCCACAATTTGATTGTGGCAGCAACATTTAAAGCGACGCGACATCATTGTTGCACCTGGATGGACCCACATAAATATAAGAGACAGAACAGCTGTTTTATTCTCTTAACATGATCCAGAGCTGTTGAACACGATCATATGAGCTTCGGATTTCTTGTCTTTCAAACCTTGTCTTATATATATATATATACACATGACACTGTTTTATGTCTTATCTACAACATTTTAAAATGCCTTGTGTTTTAAATGTGCTCTATAAATAACCTTGTCTTCACACTTAAGAATAATTAAACAAATAATAGCAGAGCGACTCAAGGGCTCAGAAAAAAGTCGTCCTGTCATCTGGTTTATGTAAAATGTGGAATAACCTGCACAGTGCTTTTAGATGAGGTGGCACCTCTTCCTGCTACGTTGAATCATGAGTCAAGATGTAGCTTAAAAATAAAAGAAGTAGCTTAAAATTCTGCCCTCTTGTGACTGAAAGTCATCCATGAACCTGACTGTACTTACAGTAGAGATACGCCTGTTTATGAGTTGCAACACAAATTGATCCTTGTTGAACAAATGGGACTCGACAGTTTTAGTTCTTGACTCTCAGTGTTTTACTGCTGGATTGAAAATGGTGGATTGAAAAAGGTTGTGTCTGCCTCAGGTTGCTGCAGAGTTTCATTCAGTCCAGTGTGAAGGAGTCTGACGGTCAGGGAGGAGCAGAAATCACCTCCTGGGAACAAGGTAGATATCTCCACCTGCTGGTCAGGGTTAAGTTCTATGTTGTTAGTTCTAAGTTCTATGACTTTGACTTTTTGAATCGCTTTGAGATGATGACCAGAGATTATTTAAACTTTTGTCTTGGGTTCTGTGGAAGGTTTGTGTTCCAAACCATATTCTTGACCATCTTTGCGAGTGCCTTGAGATAATGTGTATTATGATTTGATGATATCGTTACTAAACCTGTGTTTGTGTGTAAATAGTTTGACATGTTCTTGTTGTTCATCCTCTGCAGCAGTAAATCAAGGTTGTCTTTTTAAATATGTCACTCTTCTTCTTCTCTCTCTCAGAGGTGTTCTTCCTGTTTCGTCTGTATGACTTTGACCGCAGTGGGTTGTTGGACGGCTTGGAGATGATGAAGCTCCTCTCAGACTACAACTCCCATCATACACCAGGAGCACAGGACAATGAGTTTGTGAGGCGGAATGAGGTATTTGTGTGTGTGTGTGAGAGTGTACTCGTTTTACCGGTATTTTATTTTTAAATTTTTTACTTTTCCAGCATACACATCCATGGGGACATACGCCTTGTCCTAATGAGGAAACACTTAATTTCTGAGGTCACAGTTAAGGTTACGGTTAGGCTGTCCACAATGAATGAGAGTCAATGCTGCATAAACTTTAGTAATTTTAAGTAAGAGTGGAAATATTTATTTATTACTTAAAAATGTCCCAAAATCGACTTGTATGGGAAGGCTGTGTTTATCTCATCTGCATTTGTTTGTGTTCTCTTGAGTCCAGGTGGTGCCGATGGTCGACTTTTTACTTCAGACTCAGGATCTAAACCAGGACGGCCTACTGGCCCCCTCAGAGCTGCTCTCTCCCTCATTACCTCACACAAAGGTACTGTGCATGCACAAACACACAGAGTTTAAAGCCAGAATAGAACTTGGATTATATGGTATTCTGTTCAGACAGTGTGATTGTACAGTGCAGTAACATTACGTCCCGTCCCCGTCCCCACACACACACACACACAGGACTCCGGCAGCGAGGTGGCAGCGGAGGAGAGGCAGTCAAAGCCCGGCCCTGAGGAGGACACAGCAGGAGCAGAGGAGCAGAGAGAAGAGGCTCATGGGGGTTTACAGCCTCAAGAGAACGAGGAACCTCAAGAGGAAGTGAAGACCGAAGAGGGAGATGGACTCACACAGCTTTCAGATGAACTAAATGGACAACAACTCCCAAACATCCAAGCAGAAGATCAGGAGCATCACCAGAGACCGCCAGTACATCAGGGGCAACCCGAGATGTGAATCCACTAACACACTAGAGACCGTTCTGCCCTCCTCGGTCCTGAGTACCACTATCACCTGAGAGAACCTTAGTTTTCCTCCTCACAGAAGGAGCTTACAATGGACTGCTTAACACTATTGATGCATCTTTTGAGAGTATTCCTGTCACTGTGTTGGAAAACAGGTGTGACCTTTTGCTTCCATTCTGGTTATAAAAATATCTAAAGCTGTAAAAGGGACAAAAGTCCTGAGTTCCATTTTTTCAATAACACCCATGTTTGTAAGATTGAAGCCATCGGAATAGTATTTATGAACAAATGTTTTACCTAGCAAGTCAAACAGTTGATCATTGCATTTGAAATCATTTGAAAGTTATAAGATGTGCTTAATGTGGAATTTGTTCAATTCGTTCAATTTGTTCAATTTTCGTAGCAAATTTGACTGTTTTTCTCTCAGAGACTGTTACTAGCAGCTCAGTTTTGTCATTAAATTTATTCAGAATTAAATTATTTATAAATTAATTTAATATGGGGTTAAAAGGCACATGTAATTATATTTATATTTGATGAGGAATTCAATGTTCCTGAATGAGTTGTATTACTTTGAAATCATAGAACAGCCCACTTACAGTGTTGAGTTACAGCCGACCAACACTAGACTACAGTGACTTGCTGAAATTAGTTCTGATGCAATCCTAAATTCAGTCTTTATCTGCGAACTGGAAATGTGTTTACAGCCTGACAGGGTTAATACTTGTTTTTCATTTGTTTACTTTTCTAACCATTTATGCATTTATATAGCTGAAGAAAACCAAGTAAATACTGTCCCTCTCTCTTTCACTCTGCCTCCTGATTCTGAAATGGGTTAGATATGTCAGGACTCATTCTATATCAAATGAAATTTAAAAGGCAGGAACTCAAAACATACACACACTGTGTACTATTATAAGAAAGATATCTATAATAGTAATTGGCCAAATATAACCTATTGCCATCATTGAAATCCAATGAATTTTGACGAAAGTGGTCCTTGCTGAAAATAAATCAATTCAACAGTCACTGTTACTTCACAGAACCTCTTGAATGTGACACCTTCAGTGAATTTCTTTAACAATTACACAAACATTGAATTGAGTTCAAAGGTAAACTGCTTAGATTGTGGTGGTCAAAGGTCATGGTCATGGTAACATGAAAATGTTCCTGGCAAATGAAGACAAGAGCTTCAGTCGTGCAGATGTTCTCTTTTTCAAACATTTGATCCAGCTCACATCAAAAGATTCTTTACTGGATCACACATGTGGTAAAAAATCTTTGTTGTGGTTCCAATTTTGTGACGTCAACATGAGGAGCTGCATTGGGAGAATGTCATGATATCTCTCACAAATATACTTCACTTGGACTCAGAGATTCTGTTGATTCTGTTGGTCAAAGGTTGAGATCACTGTGACATTTTTGGCCATAACTCAAAAGTTCATGTGCTAATTATAATGAAAGAATAATAATAATAAAGATTATAAAATAATAAATACATTTTTCTATCCAAAAAATAAAGTCAATGTCCCTCTCATATCATAATGTTCTGCAAACTATTTATTTGAAGCCATAACTCGAGATCAGAGGGGAGATTGTTACCATTTGACTGAGTGGAGGGATCAAAATAACAGCCACAGCAAATCAGTTTATTTGAAGTTCAAAAATCAGAAGCCACCTCTTCCTGACTGTCAGACATCTGGAAACCAGGTGAGTTACTGCAGACCCAGTCAATCAGAGCTGAAGCAGCCTGCAGCGGCTGAACGCTAATGAAACACCAGCAGCGCTATCTCCGGGTTCTACAGGAAAGTATAATGATTTGTTAAAATGCAAGAGGGTCATTATATGGGTTGTAGTAAATCTCCATTGAGTGAACGAGAGTCTAACAACTGGGCCTTTCAGAGGAAAAAGGAGACGCTCACTGATCTATGTCAAAGTATTTTATATATAAGGAAATAGTATTTTCATAAATACAACATTTTTCATTTCAGTTTAAAGAGTAAAGTGAGTGCGAACAGTCACAACATTGTAAAGCCTCAGTGTTAGTACTGCAGTGTATCATCTTTATTTCACTGGTCACTCATCACTTTCAGCTCCAGTTTAAACCATCAGCACCTTCCCTGCTGCTTCACATTAAAAGCTTTCTACTCACAAGCCAACTAGATGCTTTTATTGTGATAATGTGTAAGACATGCATGTCAATGTGTTTCTGTCATGTTAATGGAGCGACAGTTGCAGTGCTGTTCTTATTTTAAACTAGTCTGATTGACCAGACATGGATGAGATTTCAAAATTGCAGGTTAGAAACAGAAGCTGCAGGAGACAGGCTCCTGTGACCAGGTCAACGTCAACATATCATCAAGGTCAAGAACCAAATCTTTCTTCTATAGAAAACCATAGGTGTGGTTAATACAGTAAATACACCAGACACACACAAAGCCAGAGGGATAACAATCAGAAGTAATGAACTGTACTGCAGGGATTTGACCACTAGATGTCTCAGTAACTCTGCATAACACTATTTGGTCTGTTCTGGGTTTAAGGGATCACCACAGTACATCACATTAAATGACATGAAATCACACTACAGGCAGTGATAAATAAGAAATAGTTAAGAGTTTGTAACAAACAACTTTGAGAGTTTAGCCTGCAACAATCAACCACTGAGTTTTACTTCTATCTATCTTTCATTCTTCCTTTTAAAATTAATGCTTCAGCTTACTTAATATATATAACACCCTTCTATTTTGTTTACTTCTATTTGTGTAAAGAAGCGCTATACTTACAGTTTACTTGAGTACAAGTTATCAGTTTCCTTTATTTAAGATAGATATGTTGATACACACACACACACACACACACACACACACACACACACACACACACACACACACACACACACACACACACACACAGCCACTCTTCATCACCAACTCATTGGCCTGTGATCCTGGTGTATGATGGGAGTTGTAGTCTGAAAGGACAGCTCCAAGCCGTCTAACAAACCACTGAGAAGTCATACAGGCGAAACAGGGAGAACCCCTCTGACAGAGAGAAGAAGAAACGTGACATGTTTAAAAACAAACACATTTGATTTACTTCTGCAGAGGATTTAAAGCAAGAACTTGCCAAGATGGTTAAACTGGCTCATTTGCAGAAATGTTTATTACTGAGCATTGTCCCTGTACTTTTAAACCAAATAAATACAAATAAATGTCCTACTATTTGCAACAAAGGATGATTTGGAACACAAAGGTTTGAACAGAATCACATACAAAAGCTTTACTCCCTGGTTTCATCTTAAACAGATCTTCTACAGGTGTCACACCAGCAGATGGAGATATCTACCTTGTTCCCAGGAGCTGATTTCTGCTCCTCCCTGACCAACTCCTTCACTCTAGATTCAATGTACAGTAGCTCTGCAGCAACATGTGGCACACACATCTTTTTCAATTCACTATTTTCAAGCCATTGTTTTCGATTCATCATTATCAATCTAGCAGTAAAACACATCAGAGTCATGAACAAACGCTGAAGAGTAACATTTGTTCCTAATGACTGAGTCATGTTGCAGATACTATCAGACTGGCAACAGACACTGATACATTTAGAATTACAACTATCTTCAAACAGCCTGAGTGGTACTTGAAGCATAACATATCCTTTATTTAAAACAACGACTACAACACAGGTGAAAGATAGTTTAACCCTTTTTTGGACAAGCTGCCAATAGCTCTGTACAGTCTTTAAACAAAGCAAATGTTGTTTAGAAAGAACCTCACATCACCTCTGTACAGACCATGGTCATGGCAAGGGTCCTCACACAGTGGGACTGATAAAAGGATGATGTAATCGTATCTGTTGAATTTACCTGGAAGCAGTCAACACTTTTACAACAATACTCAACTAAAGAAGCAAAACTCAAAGAGAACTGTTGTCTCTAGATATTTCTTGGCTTGATAACAATGGATGGTTTAATGTTAGGGACCGTGTTGTGGTTGAAGAGTGACGTTTGCATGATGTGTCTAAAGTGGCTAAAATACAGCCTCATACTTCTATAACCTAGAGCAGTTTGTACATTAAGCTGTTTCAAATCTACATGTCCCTCCTGCTGCCTACACATAAAAACACCAGTGTATGAACACAGCAGTGCTGCAGTCCTGCAGGCCAGTGGGACAGATGCTGAAGCCTGTGCTCCATTATGGTTCCATCCACCCATCCTGCTTCATCCCCACTGAAACACACAGAGTCACAAGCTACAGCTCCAGTGCTGCTACAGCTTCCTCCCACAGTGGAGCAGCAGCGGCTCAGAGAATAGTTGATGGTTCAATATGAAGCCTTAGGGACGCAATTTAAAGACATAGAGGTAATTAAAACAAGCTTCTCATCTAGGAAGTAAATGGGTTTAGACATAATGTGTGTTGAGTTGCCGTTGGGATTTTAGTAGTTGATTCTTTCTCGTCCCTAGCTGTGCGTCTTATTTGGTTTGAAAATATTTTCATGTCTGCTTCTGAAACAGGGACGTGGTAAACAAACACGAGAAGTGCTGCTTATGGCACACACTTCATAATTAACATAATTGCTATCGGGTGGTTGACGGCTTTTTAAGTGGACGTTTTCGATACAGAAAGATAAAATATCCTGCAAAAAAATGCAGTCGCTCGCCAATACATCATAGTAGATCATTGGAGTGGAGTGTGTGTAGGTCAAGTTTATGCAAAACATGTTATATTGTTATGCAGCTCTTTACTCTGGGGTTTTGATCTTTAGGGATAATGCATGATCTTCAAAGGCAAGAATGTCAATGAAGGCTGATTTTCAGTTTTTAATATGGTAAAGACTCCGGGCAGGTGTGATGAATACTCAACGCATCAGATTTCATTAACATGTGAAGGCCTCCATGCCGACCTGGGACACATCAAACATGGTCTCTGCTGGAAGTGTCACCTGGACGATGTAGGACATTACAGATTACAGGGATAACACCAATTATGAGGACAACAGCTATTATCATAGGGATGTGACATGCGACTGCACACCCTGTTACACCGATAATAACATGTCTGGGTTACCTACACAGGTTCAACAAGACATGGCAACCTGTTTTTACTGGGATCCAAAAAGTCAAGACACCTTCATTTAAAGGGACAACACTGATTATATAGACAGCACAAGAGATACTCACCAGCTTTATTCCATTTCTGCTGATATACATGCAGGGTTATTATTATCAGTCAGTTATTGCTGATAAAGCAATATGTTCAGACTAAATCAGGTTAAATACACAGTACATTATATTGTGGCTTACAGGTTAATGCTTTATATGCAGACGTACATTGGAGATGTCTGCTGATGTAACAAGATGTTTAGTAAAGTGTCTGATTAAAATAAGGGTGGCACGGTGGTGCAGTGGGGATCACTGTCGCCTCACAGCCAGATTGTTCCCAGTGCGAATCCCAGCGCACATGACAAGAGTCTTACTGAGTGGACATCTCCCTGTGTCTGTGTGGGTCTTCTGCTGGTTCTCTGGTTTCTAAACACATGCAGATTTGGTTTAGGTTAATTGAAGATGTGAACGTGAATGGTTGTATGTCAACTTGTGTTTACTTATATCTAATTTTATACATATTTGCTTATTTATATTTGATTGTACTTAGTTGCTTAATTTTCATATTTGTATATTTTTCTTTGTAAATCTTTATAACAGGTACGATATGAATTTAGGGTTAGACACTTTGGATTATTTTCTTGTGTTTGCACAATGACAATAAAGTTCTTGAATCTTGAATGTCTGACAAATCGCTGGTGACCGGGCCTAGGTGTACCCCGCCTTGCACCCATAGTCAGCCATAGAGCTGGAGCCGGGTTCAGCTCCAGCTCCCCCTGTGACCCCCAGAGGACAAGTAAGTGATTGAGATATCACTACTGGACTGAAAATGGGTTGACAATCAAAGAGGTCATTAAACCCAACATTAAGAGTTTGACTAACCACACATTTTTTCTCTGAAGTCCCTCTACCACTGGTCAAAACCCCATTTAAAACCCACCAACATCTGGCTTTTGTCTGCAATAGTAATAGTCACAATCTGCATTCTCTCCTGGGTCAAATCCCTCTGCAGTAGACACCCTTGTTATTTTGCTCCAGCTCCGATGAGGGCTGATGGGACGAGACACCCGAGTGAACGCATTCATTTGGCAGACAGTGAGGTGACTCAGTTGTCGGTGTGCTCGTGACATCCAACATGACGCTCTGAGGACAAACAGAGAAACTCCTCTTGTGGCAATGGGAGAGGAGTTTATCGTCTCAGTAGTAAAGACCTGTGTTTACCAGCTGATTTTGAGGTAAAAGAGGTTTTAGAGAACTGAAATCGTGCTTTTAATTCTGCAGTGACGGAGGCAGACGACCCATCGGTACAGAGTTCAAAGAGCATTTATCAGAGTGAGCCAGTTAAAGCTTCACATTTCTGTTTGTCAGATCAGAAGAAACTAATCAATTGTGTAGATGCACAGAATTAAATAACAACATATACTGTCTGGGCTGCTGAGGGGGGTAAAAACTGCTGCATGAAGCAACACCGCTGAGAAACAACAAAATTATGCACTTTTAAAAGTAATTCAACCATTTTCAAGAGTTGATTCAAACAGTATGTCCGACCTCATCAAAGGCTCTCCACTAAGGGACACTCTCAATATGTGGAAACTTCTATTTTCTATCTACAATATGTCCGATGTTTTTCAACAGTTTTCCCAAATCCTCATTTGATGCTGCGGCCGTTCGATCACCTTGTTCCAGTGACCGACAGCTTTACCTTGTGCTGCAGCAGAGAGGCTGTTGAAACAGATTCTTCCAGTTTGCCACTTGTGTGAACTGAACCGTTGCACTCCAGTGTTGTTCCACGGCATCCTGATGGAAGCTGCTGTGCCTCAGCTACTTTCCCCTCACAGAGAGGCAGGAATGTGAACCGCTGACCCTCTGGTCACTGGGACACTTCTGCAACCATTTGGCGACTGTCCTCCACAAATGTTTATATTCTGTTCTCTGCTGTTTCCATGTTTGTCCTGTTGAAGTATGCTGCCACACAGTGAACCTGTAAAACACACGTTTCCTTTGAGTTTATGATGATGAAGCACTTTTCACAGCAGCGACTGTCATAACATCTATAATAATAAATTACTGATTCTGCCTTAATGTTGAGATAAATGAAGGGTTTGAGGTTCATACTGCTGATCTGTTTGTCTGTCTGCTGAGTTATCTGCCCTATAGAGCAGGGTGACTCAACATCACAACTTGTTGGCACACACAAACACACACACACTTTCTCTCTTTACCACACACACACATATCCTCTGTAGTGTGAGTGACATATTTATCTTTGTAGGAAAGGAGGAGGGAGAGCAGTGCTAGATACACAGCCTAAATACAGACAGCAGTAAGGTAGTCGTTGATAAATCTCTTGTGTGTCTGTGTTGGTATTTCAGACCATGGCCAGCAGGCTGGGGGGGAGGGGGGGGGGCAGCTAGTGAGCCCCATATTGTGTATCTGCACAGAGGATATATGTTTGAACCGGGGGGTTGAACACAGAGCTGAGACAGTTGTAAAGACTCAAGCGTGGTGGAGCTCACACAGTTGCCATGGTCCCTCGTTTTTTTATCAATGTTCTTTAGAGCCGACAATCTATAGAGCTGAATATCTACTGAGAAGGAGAGACATTTTCCAAGCAGGTTGCCCTCTGATATCTGTGTGTGTCTGTGTGTGTATTGTTGCAGAGCAGCTCTTTCCCAGACCAGTGATAAGTGTCACCTCAGTGGGGGCTTTGACACCTGGGCTGGTGTAAAGGGGGTGTTGGTGGGGCAGCCTGGAGTTCACACCTCATTGACAGTAGGAGATGATCCTGTAACTAACTTAATACATGAACACAACCACTCACACACTCACATACACACACACACACACACACACACACACACACACACACACACACACACACACACACACACACACACACACACACATACACACAAACACACCGGAGATCTGTGGACACAGTGATGACTTTGCATCTTTCATTTAATTATACATCACATGACTCGCAACCATTTTCCAAACACATCTGCAGCCACTATTTTCCATTCATCGCTGTGAGAAGCTCAGTCTGCAGAACAGTTTAACTTTCTATTGATATGAACAATAAACTGACAGTCGGCTTTCTGCTATCTCCTTTCACCTTAGCCGAAATAATTTTTCACTACGTGTTAATGCAGTTTTGAAGCTTTTATCCCAACAAAACCTGAAAAAAACATGTATTTACCAGAATCTGTCCTTAAATGTCCCGACAGGAAAAACAAATCGCCTTCCTGCAGCTGCGTGACCCGGCCACGATGATGTAAGTTTTACAAGTGAATACATAACAGGACCAATAGTCTCTGTGATTGATCACCCATATTAGAGCTGGTTGAAAATATCCTCAAAAACAATCTGGTCGATTGTTTTAAGTTGTATTAATGGCTGCCTTGAAATCTGTCTGAGACTCATGGTATGGTTCGGGAAATGTTCTGCACTCAAACTGCACGAGATTCATGTCAAATGGGCTCAAACATGAAAAACCACTGGAATGATGCTTTCCCTGTCGTGACAGCCATTACTCTGTCAAACTGGATCCCTGCTGTAGAAATGTGACTTGCTCTTAAAAACAGGCTCACATTTTAAATAACTACTGGTCTGTTTTCAGTCAAGTGGTTTAATGTTGGCCTTGCTTCTCTATTGTTTGAGACGTCTCTCAATCAAATGAGGAAACTTATGTGCGTGTTTGATCTCAACACACACACACGTCCTGTTCCTTTGACGACTACGTGCTAAAGAGCGACTGTGACTCATTTGTACTATTTAAGGCTTCTGTCAGAAGGAAGTGTCTGTGCTTATCAAAGAGCAGGATGAGGTGACATGTACCTGCTGAAGAGCTATCAGCTTTTTTACTGGGCTAATCCACACAGAGACAACGGGTGTGTGTGTATGTGTGTGTTTCCGCAATAGGTCGACATGGTAACTCTGGGACTGACGGTGTTGTTGGAAAGACTTGTGTGGTGCCCATGTGTCGAGTTGGAAAGAGATGACCTGGCAACACCTGGAGTTCACTCCTCTCTCTCTCGCTCTCTGCCTCTCATTTTCCCTCAGTGATCAAAGTGTTTCCAGGAATTTTACAGGTGACTGTGATTTAAACAGAGGAAGAAGCCTCCACTGTGTGACAGCCTTTAAACATCAGCAAATACCACTGCTCATCATATCTTTTCTTTTAAAATTGTGCATTCTCAAATTTGTATAGGATTTCTGCTTTGATAAAGGAAATCTCCAATACATAGACAATTATTCAAAGTGCATTTATAAATGTGTCTTTGCCGATGAATGATGAAAACAACTGCATCTCTGTATCATGTGTTCTGACCTGCTTGCATCCACATCAGTGTGTAGCACATGGCACAGTACACACATGAAGGCAGGATGGACAGTTGGCTTGCACAGGATGTACAAATATACACATAAACTGGTCTGAAATGAACCAGTGGATAGGAGAGCTAACAGCCAAAAAGCAACAGTTGTTTGTCATGTGTTGGGGGGGAAGTGGTCAAAAGCAGATCTCTGAAGTCATCGTCCCACAGGAGGATGAGTGTCACTGCATTGAGCTCAGGGATTTCCCTGTTATCCTGACCTTCGACCGAGACCCTCTCTCCCCCAGCCTCCCAAACCTGCCTGCTTGTTAACCTGGTCGTCATGCGGGTGACCCGTCAGCACTTCAGAGGAAGTCCCGGCAGCAAGTCATCTGCAGAGGGTTAAACCGTTACAGGGAGACCCAGAGGGAGAGGGGGGAGGGAGGGAGGGAGATATGAATGAGAGGGAGGGAAAGGAAGAAAGAGAGGCACAGGCAAAGTGTCATGATTCATACATTAACACAGGAATGCCATTGAGAAGTGGAACAGGCCCGGTAGTTTCCAGCAGCAGGGGAGACAGAGCGACCATGCAACTGATGATCTAGTTAAAGAGAGAGAAACCAAATCCATGTGTGCTGCTTCTTCATAAGTGTCCGTATTTATAAACACTCCAAGAAAACTAACAGGTATAGGTGGGGGTGCAATGTTTGATATTCTGGTGCAAGAGAGATGTTAAATATATCAGGTAGACATAGTTTATCTATGTTATATTCACAGAGCTAAGAGAATTTGACCTCAGGCGTCCTAGACCACCCGCGAATTTGGTCTGAGTTATTGACTATTAAATGTGTCCTCAATGGATCAGTCAGGACAGATGTTACTGTAACACTAGTTCTGAACAAAGACTGGAAATATATATATATATATAATCATGTTAGACTTTTCTTTCATTTCATAATATTTTAAATACACTTCTTTGCCCATTTTAGGCAGTTGTGAGTTTCTTTGCTGGACACAGATTTACATCAAACAAGTAGCTCATTGATCAGCGACTGGACAACCTACCTTGAATATTCATTCACACCTTATTCATGTTAAATCAGCAAACTTTTATTGATGAATACAATGTTTAATTCTACACTGTTTCCATTTTTTGCAAAATGATGCTATGCACTTCACTTACAATAGTCACTCACATATAACATAAAATACAACTGTGGAAGCAAAACCATCTGTATATGTGTCACAGTCAGAGGTAACACAACAAAGGGTTTTTTTTATTCTAAAGGATGAACACAAAATAGCTGCAGATGGTAGCGCTCACTGTGTGGATGCACACTGCACACCCACACTGTGAAAAGAATTCCACAAAAACAGAGTAAACAGGTGGAACTGCTGCGGTGTGTGTGTGTGTGTGTGTGTGTGTGTTTATGTGTGAGCCTAGAGTTTGAATGTTTTAACATGTGTGTTTGAGACCTGGAGGATTCGGTCAACCAACATTATATATCGACAGGTACACACAGACAAACATTCCGCCCTTGACCCGGCAGAGAATAAATTATCCAGACCTCTGAGCAGAACCAAAGACGTGAATATTTATAGTTGTAGGGCAGGAGGATGGATGTCTCCGCGCGGGAGACAGGATCATACAACTGCACCGAATTCCACTCAACCTCACACAGATCTGCTGAATTCAGACAGAAGAGAAAGATTAAAGAAGGGAAGTACAAAGACGGGGGGATGCGAGTGATCTCAGAAAAGAGCAAACAAAACAAAGAAAGACATCAAGAGAAAAAGTAAAAAGAAAAAAGACAGTGAAGCTGGAAAGTGGTCTGGGGCTACATGCGTCTGCAGCCGAACCACTCACACACAACCAGATGTGCAACACAGCTCTAGTTTGCATGCTTCCATCCAGAATGTAGAGAGACGTCCTGGTTAACCAGAACTAGTCGACAATACTGTGGTCAGCGGTGCTGGATACTTTCTGTGATTGACTTGTTGTTGCACATTACACCCTGTGCTCATTGTGCATGTTTTTCTGCATCAGTCAGTGGAGACAATTCTTTACAGCTGCTCATCAGAGGCAAGCAACAAAAAGCAGAAGCTTCAGTCAGACCCAATGGACACAATATTATTTTCACTGTGCAGAGGTTGAGCAGGTACAGCGTGTCTGAAAAGTTCAGTTTTGATTGATAATGTCACTTCATTAAAACTCAGACCTCATTTGAATTGAGCTGGCCTGTGCTCACCAAAGTAATTGACATGGGAGGACAGGGTTCCTTTGTAGATCAAAGTGGTGTGAGGAGCCATCAGCCTGGTTATCTAAACTACCTCTGTCCATTAAGAAGATTATGTTTTTATCTGTGTTTGTTTGTCAGCTGGATGACACAGAAATTGCTGGAAGCATCAGGTGAGAACCCATAAATCATTGGCTGGGATCCGGATCAGGAGGATTCACTTACTTTAACATTGCAAGATTTGGCTTTGTTTGACATTTAAAACAATTTCCCTGGGGTATTAATTCATGGATCTTGATGAAAAGAACCCTGATATCTATGAGTGTGTGAACGTTGGAGCGATTTGATTGAAATTAAGAAAACTGTTGGGCCGTCACTGAGGTATGTGCTCTACTGAGAGAAAAGAGTGTAACGTGTGTGAATGCTAAAAAAAATGCAAGGTAGGTTGTCTGTGAACTTTGATTGATAATTTTACTGTTTGTCTTTGTCTATACTGACTTATCAAACCTGTTTATTTGTGTTACGGTTTAGCGTATGAAATTACCTATATGTTGGTGACTGTGGTGATGTAATGTTATTACATGATGGCCAAAACTATGAAAAAGACCCATGTTCAATACCTGGAGGTTGGTCCCCATGAGGCCTACTGTTGCTCAGTGTTTATGCTGGAAAAGTTGAGGTAACAAAAACATCTACAAACACGCAAAACACACACACTATCTCTCTCACTCACACAAACAAACACACACGCTCTGAGTTCAATGATACTGTGTGCATAAGGGTATGTTTAAAATTCTTACCTAAATCATGCATGAAAAGAGTTGTGTACCTTTGAATCCACACACAGACTAAGCTGACGTCCTCAGGTCTGATCATCCACTACCACAAAGTCACAAACGTTTTAAACAGAAACACACACAGTCATGCAGATGATGAGATGAAAGACAGGCATGGACATGTCATGTGATCATTCAGAATATCTAATTGTGACTCTGCTGTTGACAACACAACGTCTTTGGTATCTTGTCTTGTGGGACGAGCACAACACGGCACGGCTTTCCTCTGTGACAACCAATCAGCATTAACATTAATAACAACAGAAGTTTCACTTATGGAAAATGTAATAGTATATTAAAGACATGTCTGAGTCACCAGATAGTGGAGACAGTGGTGAGAGACCAACAAAATGGGAAAGATTTTATGTGGTTGACATTAAACCAAGATCATAATTTGGGCTCAAACACAAACTACCACAACATGGAATGAGCTTCAGATGCCAAAGAAGCAGGAAGCTGCAGTCAGTCCTCTGCTGTTGTTGTGGAGGGAGATCCCAAAGGTTTTCTCCTGCACAGACACGGGCTCTTACCTTGGTTCATGTCACTTCTCTGGATGAGGTTAACAACTACACTAATTATATCATTATGGATCCAGTCAAACAATTTACTTAGACTTGGACCAGCTCCTAGTTAAACTGCTTTAGGCCTAGAGTGTGAGGGGACACATGACACATGGAGCTTCTCTTTCCTCCTCTCCCTCTTCATCATGTCTCAGCAATACATGTTACTGACTTGACTTTTTCCCAGAGTCCCTGTGCTTTATCATTAGGATTACAGCTGCGGCCACATGGTGGATAGTGATCATGGATTATGATTAGAACTACATTGCTTAGATATACAATATGTCTATACTCACATACACTATCATTACTGGCAATACAAGCAATCATCATTACAACTGTCACTAAAACCTCACCGTGGCATTTTTCGCATATTTGCCATATTGCAAAAATTGAACTATTGTTTTTTTATTTTATTTCTCTCTTCATCTGTAAATACATATATTTAGATAAATATATTTTATTTTCTATTTTATATTCTATTCTATTTTATACTGGTTGTAATTACTTGAGCATTGCTAGAAGAGAGCCTGTGACTCAAGCATTTCATTGCCAGCGACTGCTTAATGTTATTGTTGTGCAATGCATCTGCATCTACTTATTTGTGAATAAAATCTTGAATCTTGAATCTTGAGTCTTTGCTGCTCCCTTCATCACTGTCAGACTTTTTCTTTGTGTAAAAACTAAAAACATTGTTTCACCTCTCCCGCTTCTCTCATGAATGCTGTAAATATAGTTTTCTTGTTCATGTGGTTTGCTACTCGCAGCAAATTGCACCTCTGTCCATTCGTGGGTGAGGGATCCCTCACTTCTGACTCTTGTCTGCATTTTTCCACTAATAAAAGTTATTTTTAAAGATTTACTAACAATAGTGGAGGGGATAAGGACAGAAATTGTTGAGCACAGTGAGGCAATTTGTGATATGTAAATAGGGACTATTCAAAAAAAAAGAGGATGAAGACAAAATTATTTGTTGGAGAAGCATTCAATGAGAAACATCGTCCTCAGCAGTGTAAGTTTTATTCTCACACAGTTACATTGAAGCTTTATAATGATGAAGATGGAAACTGTAGTATTGTAAAGTCAGTCATTCACACAACATGCAAATCTCTCTCCCTTTTTGAGTCATGTTTAGTAAAAGAAAAGTGTTCAGCTGGCTTATGGAAATTATGAAACATTTTTTAATGAAACTATATTTTTGCTATATATGTATTTCTATTTAAATATGTATTTATATTGGGCATAGAGCTGAAAGCCACAGAAGCAAAGAGAGAGAGAGATGAACGGATCCATTGTTCATTTTTCTGATGATTAGGAGACAATACTAAAAGAATAGAATAATCCCAGCTCTGTCCTGTAAAATTACATAGCAAAATAAAATATTCATAAACAATTAATCTAAAAGTGACATAAGCCTTTTAAAGTTGTTCAATAAGTGACAGACTTCCTCTGGCTTGTTAAAAAAAGACATTGGGAACATGTTTGAAACCATGGCACGTACTGCAGAGTTTTTAATAATTGAGAACTGGTATTCTGCCATCATCAAGGGGATTGTCCCAACATCTGAGAATAAGTCATCTGGGACCAGACCACACTGCTCTGCTTAACTTTGTGAGAATTCGCGGGAAGACAGTTTTGAAGCTGTGTTGCTTTTTGTTCACATTGCGTCTACAGTCGCCACCATGAAAACTTCTGAGTCCCACGTCATGTCTCAGGAAATCAATGTCACTGATGCCCTGCAAGCAAACAAGCCACAGGGGCCCATCGCTGGTTTCAGCAGATTCTAATGAAAACACATCCACTGCTTTTGTTCCTGAAACTCTCAACAAAAAAAGAGTTGTTGTCTTCACCAGAGAGCAGAAAATACTCATACAGATATTGTGTGGTCAGCTGCACCAACACACTTTGTTTTAATTTAGCTCAATACAGTGGAGAGAGTGAAAAGAGATGGCAAACATATTAGAAAACACACACACTCGTACACGAGTGCACATGCACGCACAATCACACTTTTACAAAAGAAGTGGGGGTCTCCCGAGAGGTGTCTCAGCGTCGGTGGGCTGACATATGGCCAGCAGACCACTGCACTGGGTGGAGCAGGGTGTGTGTGTGTGTGTGTGTGTGTGTGTGAGAGGGTGGGGCTGCTGAATGGTCTGACTGAGGGTGCAGATGAATAGACCAGTGGTTAGAGACAGTTGAAACTCAATATTCATTTTCACTGTTGCCCTGCTGCTGTTTGAGAGTCTCTCTCTCTCTCTCTCTCTCTCTCTCTCTCTCTCTCTCTCTCTCTCTCTCTCTCTCTCTCTCTCTCTCCTCTCTCTCTCTCTCTCTCTCTCTCTCTCTCTATCGCTCTCTCTCTCTCTCTCTGTGTGTGTGTGCGTGTGAGTGGGTAGGCACAGATTATACTTGTCTTGTGTTTGTGTCAATTTAAAATAGCATACTGTCTATGTTAATGTGCAAAATACTTCTTAAAACATGTTAAAAAATCCAAAATGATCAAAATAACAGGAGCAGGAAACAATCAACTTAAAAGACATAAAAATCAAGTGAACTTTTTCAGAACTACATGTTTCAAAGCAAGAAGATGTGAAAATCTAATCTAAAATGCAACACTAATATCTACTTGATTACTCCATATTGTGTAGAATCTTTTTCCTCAGAACATCTCTCTCCTTCAAACCCTAAAGACCGTTTACATATTCCCATCATTGTGCATTGATGAAATAGCACAAGGTTTTTCTCCTCTTGCTTTGTGAATGGTCGGCAGGACTCGGAGGTCTCCTGGAGACAATGTCCCCAGTTGGCTACAGTATAAAAAACATCAGTGTGAATGGAGACCAAAGGAAAAGTGGGATAATGTAGGAGCAGGTCGTCTTGAAGGGTCAACCTCATTTCATCAACATGTGGGAATTCCTACACTCTGCCAGTCAATTCCTCAACATAAACACACACACAAACACACACACACACACACACACACATACACACACACACACACACACACACACACACACACACACACACACACACACATACATACATACACACACACACACAGCCAGGGGTTGTTTGACAGGCTATTTGACAGAATGGCCCATTGCCATGGTTACAGCAGCACTCCATCAGTCCATTCAAGGAACAGATGGCCGATGTGCAACAGGAGGCATATGTTTTCAATGAACACACACACAAACACAGACGCGCACGCACACACACACACATACAAACACACAGACACACACACACCCAAGAGGAAAGACACACAAACATAGACCCACAACACTTTCTGTCTCTCTCTCTCTCTCTCTCTCCCTCTCTCTCTCTCTCCCTCTCTCTCTCTCTCTCTCCTCTCTCTCATCTCTCTCTCTCTCTCTCTCTCCTACTCACACACACACACTCACACACTCACACACACACACGCATGGATGTGCCCCCCGCTCAGAGGGAGGGTATTGAACAACCAGCAGCATATGTTCCACTAGTCAGAGAGCATTCATTCAAGGACAGACAGAGAGAGGAGAGGGGGAAGAAGGGGGGGTGGAGATACGCGAAAGGCAAAAAGAGCGAGAGAGGGAGGGATGGAGGTGAAAAGAGATAAAGGAGGATGATAGGAGGGAGGAGGGAGAGGATTGGGAGAGCCTCTGCCCACCACTGGAAGCAAACACACATGGCTGCGAGTGCTGATGTTGACATGCTGCTGAAGAGCAACAAATAACGAGAACAGAACTAACAGTTAGAAAAAACCTCCCGGCTCCACATTCAGGCATCATTCCTGAATTAAAACCAGTTCAACAATGATAACAAACAGGGAATCTGGATTATCACCTCAAACAAATCTAAAAATCAGGTCACAAGTTCGTGAAACGTGTGATGAACAGTGTGTGTGGTTATCACAAACCATTTACATGAGCACACTGTGAAACAAACAGACTCTGCCTCCTGTCCACACTCTAGCACTCGTACTGTACTGTACTGCATAGTACGGCATTTATGTTACAACATAATATGGCACTATACGAAAGGAGATGGCACAATACGATACAGTAAAGCAGGAAACAACACAGTACAGTACAGTGCAATACAATATGGTACTGTACAATACAAGATACTTTATAAGTCCCTTTGTAAAAGATTATATGGTTTCTCTTTAAATAATTGTCTGAAGGCAAAAGACAAAATGATCAATAATGCACAAAAAGCTTGCAGAAGAGAAAGCGATCTTAATGTAAACCTTTTTCTTCGTTCTCTCTGGTTTATTTCTACACAGAGGACATCAGGAGGCACCACAGAGTCATTATCAGGGGTCAGGAATTATTTCCCTCAGCAAAATGCATTTTGCCAGCCTTAAAAAGCTTCTGTGGGTTAATCTGGACAAACCAAACAGTTTCAGAGCTGACACACTCTCAAAAATCCTTTACACAGGGACTTGAAAAAATGAGCTCACCAAGTTAGAAACAACCCACAAGGAAGCACTCTGTAAACAACCGTGACTTTTAAAACCTAATTACCAGTTAAATATATATCTATCTAAAAACGACCATGGTTATATATAACATATAAAATTACAATATACATAATATATAAAATGAAGTACTTTTAATCATGTCTGATCAGTTTTGAGTAAAAACCTTAGGAAACTGGTGTCTGAAAGTTAAGACTTTTTAATTGGCTTCCAACCACAGTAATAAATCTCTCTTCTTAGCTAGTGTTTGTTCTGTTTCTCTCAATTTATTTTAGCTTTCTTTTTTAATCACCTCCCCTCTCTCTGTCCAATTCCACTAACTACATGCTATTAGGCAGGAGTCTGGAGCGTGCACGCACGCACACACACACACACACACACACACACACACACACACACACACACACACACACACACACACACACACACACACCACACACACACACACACACACACACACACACACACACACACACACAACACACACACACACACACACACACACACACACACACACACAGAGCCGTCTGGGAGTTGTTCCCTCTGTATTTTGGCCCCGGCTAAAGAAAGCAGTTTATATTTATATATCGTGCAGTAAATACGGAAGGGTTATATTTGGTCACTATGGCTCTGTGTATTTTTGGTTGCCCGTGTCACTTTGGTTCATGCCTTTGTAAAATTGACTGAAACAACTACAAAATAACAGAGCCAAGAAATGCTCTGACCTTCCTTTGAGTGTGTAAACATACACAGACACACAGACACAGACACACACACAAACACAAACACAAACACAAGCACACACACTAGCTACCTTTTTGCTTGTTTGTCTGAATGCAACAACACTTGTGAAAAAGGCGACTGCATAAATGGTTTTCCATGTAGAACTTCATGATTACTGTGTTATATGTTTTAAATTGTTTTCCTGAACTTCATAACAACACTGTATCAGAAGGTATGTGTTAAATTACAACAACAGCATATAATAATAACCATTATCCTCTATAACAGCTGGTTTGTTGGCAGTTCCTTCATGTGTCAACAAGTGGTGTTGTGGTTGAGTTAAATCGTTGTCTCCTCTCACATTTTCCTCCAAAACGCTATAATTGCATTGGAACAAACAAGGGGGCGTCACCCGTCTCTCATCACATGCTAAGTGGTGCTTTCGGCTAAATGCTAACGTGAGCGACCCCACAATGACAATGCTAACGTGCTGATGTTTCGCAGCTGTAACGTGGACCATCTTTAGTGTGGTTTCGAAGCATGCCAATTGGTGCTAAACCTAAAGTACAGCTGAGGCTGGATGCAGTCTTGAACGTTTTTCATCCCAAGAATGAATGACTGAGTTGAACTTCGTCCGTTAGCTGATGTTTCATTAAGTGGTACCAGGCGGACGTTGACATCTTCAGAGCTGAGCTGTTGGAAGAGCCATGATTTGACGTAACTGAAAAGTGGAGGCTGTCTGGTCTGTGTTGTAACTTCTGAATGACTTTTGATTCATCTTTTGGGTTCTTGTGTTGGATTCATTGTGTTTATCAACTTTTACCTATTGTTTCACCTGTGTTTGGTTTTTGGATTTATATCTTTGTTGGCCCTTTGAGTTCTTTAAACAGCATATCATGAGAAAAGTTCATCTTATCAGCTTCACACTTGGCATGTGCTTTGTTAACGGTCCAATGAAGTCCAGTGTGGAATTTGGTGCAATTTGGACACGTGATTTGTTCAATATTGATAAACTTTGAATCAGCAGGCGACCAGCCTCATCAATTTAAGCAAAGTTGTCAATCCTGACGTTCACGACAATGGCAACTGCAACCAGCATCACCACAAGCCAAACAAACACGCATGTTAAGAACGGCACTAGTATAAAAAAGCTGTCATGGGACTAGTAAACACAGGGTTACCATTTTAACACCTCTCCAGAGAGTAGAAACAGAAAATGTTAATCTGCTTCAAAGTGGCTATTTGCTCAGGATAAAGTTTATTGGTGTGGTTTTGTGGTCCCCGTGGGATTAGTGTAGGTGCTGCCCGCTGTGGCCACTGCCGGCCACCGCAAGGGTTTAAGTCAAATCTAATTCATGCAGCCGAGTTACACGATTGAGCGCCGGGTGTGATGACTTCGGCTGAAAGAAAAGTTGAGATAAGACGCGAAACAGAGTATTAGACAAAGTGGAGCACACAGCTTATTGAATGATAGCCACTGGAGAGGAAAGCCAACCCCAGGGAGGAGGTCTGGAAAGGGTGTCTGACTTTCTGTTTGTCTCCCTGCTGCTGGAGGGACCACACCCAGACCTCCACCACACACACACACACACACATACACACAGGAAGCTGATCTGTTGGGCAGCCAAAAGGGTTTCCTGTGGTTGCGGCAGGACTACTGGCTCAAGACTCAAACGGTTCTCAATTCTCCTGTCTTCCCCTTTCAACCCCTTCCTTTCTTTTCTCAACTCTCATCCTGTTGTTTTCTCTATTCTTAGCTGTGCACCTCGCCATCGACCACCCGTCTGGCGTTTCCTTCGCTTTCCTTGCTTTCCTCCTCTCTGTGTTTACTTCTCCTCTTTCCTTCACACTCCTTCAGTTCCCTCTTCCATTTTCTTCTTTCCTTCTTCCTCCCTTTATAACGTTCCATCCCTCGCTTCCTCTTCACCACAGAAAACACATCCCTCCTCCTGTTATTGTTATTATCTCGATGGGGCGACTGGTCCCAAGTTATGTGTGTGTGTGTGTTGCACGCCCCACCCTTGTCCCCCCACCTCACACACTCACCCACACCCACTCAACTCACCACAGTTACTTAAACACACGCACACACACACACACACACAAACACACACACTTCGTTTCTTCTGCTGCCTCTGGACTGAAAAGAAAGACAGGGAGTGAAGGGTTTATTCACGTCCCACTAGAAAAGGTTTAATCATGACTCAGATCCTCAAGCCCCTGCCCCTGTACAACCCACTAGAACTCTGGCACAAAGATAAAATGTTTTGTGTTTTCCAATAAATCAAAAGTCCCCTTTTAACTTGCTTCATAAACGTACTGATGTTGCTTCATAGCAACATCATGTTTGAAAAGGCCTCAGGTCACATTTCAGAAAAGTAACTTTTTTCTAAACAAGGCCTAAAAATATTTCTTCAATTAAAACACACAGCACACACAAGGTTATGATTTTCTCAGACGTAGAAGAGTTTGTATACATAAACATAGTTCTGTACAATGTCAGCCTAAAACTTTCAACTCCCATTTGCTCTTGGTGATGTGACCTCAAATATTTGAAATACTTGTTTATTTAAGTTTACAAATCTATTGCTCATTTATTCGATTGTCCTTTGATTTCCTATGATGTTTAACCAAATATTACCTCTGTGAGGGAGGTAACATTTTCACCTGTCTGTTTGTTTTAAGCAGCATTACACAAAAACTGTACTGGACGGATTACAGCAATACTTGATGGAAGGATGTGGAATGGGTCATAAAACTTTGGAGGAAATATGGATCAGAGGCCAGATCCATATTTTTGTCCCATTTTCACTGTTTTCTAATGGAATAATATAAGAATATTGATTGGCAAACTTAAACGTATATTTAGAGGACTGATATCTAGTTTATGCAGTTTGGTGCAGCATAATTGAATTAAAGGGGAATGTTAAGTCTTTGATGAAGGTATGTTCTCTTCTGAGTGCCATTCTAGTTATAAAGCTGTAAAACCCACTGATAGTCTTCTTTGCTTTTAAATTAAAATAACAAGCTAAATTTACCTATATTTCAGTCTGTCCATACATATACATATAAAAAAGGCAATTAATCCCTCACGAGCACTGTTCATGTGAATGTGCTGTCAGTCTAGAGACGAGTTCATCAACCAACTCACCCCAATAGGAATCGACCCCGTTCATTGCTCTCAAACTCTTCCCCCTTTTACTCTGGTGCTGTTTACGACATTAATGGTGTAACAGGAAGACACACACAGACTCCACAGCAATGTGATTGTCACACACTCGACACTGTCAGCGTGAGAAAAACTAAGGCTTCTTGCACATCACAGGAATGATTCAAATGTGATGTTGGGGTCAAATATAGAAATTTAGTTCTCTAACTTTTAGGAAAAAAATTGTATATTTATTACTATAACTTTATTATGAATGTCTGAATAAAGAGCAAACACAAATACATAAAAAGAATAGAAATTAAACGAAGGAAATATATATTTATGAAGATTTTATCTGAATTATTTATTCTATAAAATAAAAGTTTTCAGGTCTACACATACAGGCAAACAAAGGAATACTGACATGTCTGTGAAAGGCTAATTAGTCGTTATAATCGGGTCACTGATATATCGGTTTGACCCTAGTGCTTAGTATCAAGATATTAAAATCATAACAGTTTAAAATCTATGAGTATCTCTTACAAAGTGCCAACATCTTTGTGTGAATAAAAAAAACTCCTTGAAAGCGATTATAGAGGTGTTCAAACATTTAGCACTAATGTCCTGTTTCAGCTGATATTCGATACGAGAGCTCCTGTTTTTTCTACTTCAAACCATTACTATTTCAAGGATTATGGTGCTGGATACACATAGCTTTTAAGATCCTTGGCCTTTTATAGTCACAGATAAGAGGTGAAAACAGGCTTGAGGATTAACCATTAATCCACTTCTCACTGCTAAGAACCTGATTGATTTACAGAAACACAAAAAGGTAATTTAAGTTTAAACTGGCGAATGATATAAACTTTTCCTTATCTCTACACTCTGACTCCTCTTAATACTCAGTTATCTACCTAATGCATCCTTTATACAAACATTCCTGACGGCTAATTCACTAATCAGTTTGTTCACAGAAATCTGATTCCTTCTCTGCTTTCATCCTGACTTTCCCATCCTCTTAACTCCTCAAACCCTCTCCACTAATCCTCTGCTCTCTGTTCAGGGTCGGGTTATGTTCCTGGTGCAGGCGGCTGAGACCATCTGAAAGCAGAGGAGAGGAGGAAACTTGGCGTTAGAGAACAGAGGTAGAAGAAATAATTTTAGTGTCATATCGGTGTTACCTGGGAGCCAGTTGGTATCTTCCTCTGCTGCGATACGATCTACCTCTGGACTGTCTGGGAGGATGGCTCATGTTGTGGCGACCTCCACTGTGATGATCAGGATAAGAATGAGGATGAAAATGTTGGCCTCCTCCTCTGTGTCCTCCTCTCTCCCCCAGTCTCTCTCTGTTGTCATTTTCACGTTGCTCTCTTGTTTCCTCTCCTGTCTCCCTCCATCCACCTTCATGTCGCTGCTCCCCTCTCACCTCTCCTGTCGTCCTCCACCCCTCACGTCCACCTGAGGTCCGACCTAAAGATGAGGAATCAAAGCCAAAGTGAACCAAATGTGTGCTGGACTTCTGTAGCAGGAAACATAGAATAACATAGTGTCTCAATCTGCTTTAGATGATGAGCAACATGAATTTCATCTGAGTGTTTTTATCTGTGATTGTTTCAGTGATTGTTTCAGTGATTGTGATTGTTTCACTGAAAAAATTGGCCACTGAAAACTAGAGCTGATTGAACAGCACAGTCTCAATGAAACAAGTCCCAAAGTTATTTTAGTCATGAGAAAATGTAAATTACAAAACAATACATCAACCAATCATAGAGTGAATTTTTTGCCATTTCGGAGGAAAAGAGGCGACAAAGACACATAATCTGCCTTTCAAATCTGTCCACAATTATTTCAAGGCCTCCCACAAAACACCAACAAAAAAAACACCAAAGACTAAATCACAGAGCGAACGAGCTTTTCAAACAAAGAAATAAAAAAGCTCACTGATCAACTTGTGAACAGCTTCAACTGATATTTTATGATTTTCCCTTTCATGACAGTTTTTAAGATCATCGCAGTCTTCAACATTTGTTCTGTTATAGATTCAAAAATATTAACTAAATAAAACAAAGCTCAATGTTTAATGCAACCATTATTTTTCACCCACACTTTTCTCTGATTGAACTTTGAGGGACGTGGCAGATTTTAAGCAAATTACAAAGCACTGAAAATAAAACATCCATGTCCCTCTTAGGCTGGAGCTGTTGCTGGTTAGGCCAAAGCAGCCTGCCATCCTCCCACCAATCTACTGCCTGAGTGTGAAAGTGTGGAAATAAGCACATGAAAGCATGAGGCACATCGGTGAACAATGGGTCAGACAGACCTCAAGTATCACAACTGTTTTAACGTCTGTTTAAGTGGTTGTTATGTCTGTAGAAAGTTTCCCTGATTTAGATTTAGAGTAAAACCAAAAGATCTCTCAAATAAAATTAGGGCGAGATGAAAGATTTGCTTGCAGCACTTTATTTTTCTATACCAGAGGAGATTTAAATGTGTTTATTGAAAATCAACATTATCCGAGGACAGATTGGAAGACAGATTAGAAGTAGATCACTACACTCAGCCAGAGCAAGTGTGGTCTAAGAAAACAGTGATTCAATCTGAAACTGATGTTGTTTTTATTTACTTTATTTGTATATTTTAACTGTAATAAATTGAGAAGACACAAGAGAGCAGCTACACTGGATCCACTGCTGGAGTGTAATTGTGAGGGCAGGCGGGCAGAGGAGATATTTGCTGAGGAGACTAAACATCAGGCCTGATTCCAAACAAAAACCAAACCAGGCCCTCAAAGATACCACATAGCGCCACCACTGCTCTCACGCACACACATGCTCTCTCTCTGTCTCTCTCACTCTGAAGCACACACTCCGTATCCCCACAGTTCTGTAGTAATGATCGGTGTCTGTGTCTGGCAGAAATGAAACACTGAGGTAGAAAGAGTGCAGCCTTCCATCTATAAAACCAGAAACATCCTCATGAGACCCACAAGACCCAGCAGACAGTTTGGCGCAAATCAGAGACTCTCCATCGACATGGCGCACAGAAAAATGGTCGCAAAAAGGTTTATTAGTTCGGAACAACTGGTTCGGATTTCATAGGCTACCACTGAGTGGTCTTCTGAGATTGATGAAGGAGTCGGACGGAGAGTGTAAAGCTACAGACTTGTCTTGAACCGACAGGGAGCAGGACTTACTATAAGTCTGCACACTACAGTGAAAATCATTATAGAGGATGTTCACATTCTGTAAAACCAAATAGTACATGTCAAGAGGGTGAAAAGGTTAGAAAGCTGGGAACCAGAAAGAGACGGACAGCGATAAAAGAGAGAAAGAACCAGAGAGAAGGAGAAGAGAGAATACTGGCTGAAGAGTAAAACAGGGGAACAACTGAGGGTAAGGGGAGCGCAGGGAGGGGGAGACAGAAGAGAGAAGCCTGTAATCAGTTCGTCTTGTTGTGTGTCTTAAAATAGAGCTCTCCCAGCCTATAAACAGAAACCTACTATTACTAGTGCACTGACAAAGCAAGTCTCGGACCCGAGCATGCACGTGAGCGTTTGTGTGTGTGTGAATGCACGCCATGGTATGCATTAACGCCACAGCACACATGGAGCTAGTTACAGCACAGCCCTCTGGGTAATGTGGTTCTGTGAGGGACACCAGGGAACTACAACCACAGATCAACTATCAGATTATAATGTTGCCTCTCTGTGTAGCTCCAGGAATATTTTCATCAGTTCTTCATATGAGCTCCAGTTTGCTCTGGCCACTAAGATCAGTGGAAGCCTCTTTATGTGTGTGTAGTTTGGAGAAACATGGACTAGATCACAACATAAAATCTACTGGAGCATCAATTATAATACAGAAGTCATATTAACACTTTGATAACGTGTCTTATGGGATTTTGTCTCTTGGTAGGTAAGTAAGCAGAGAGGAAACTAGGGGAGTGAGAGAAGGATATGACATGTGACAGAGGTCCTACAGTCAGATTTAAACAGAGGACATAGTGGTTACATGGCATGCACCTAAACCACTAGAGTGAAGGAAGTGAAACCCCATAACATTCCTAATTCAGGTCAAAAACACTTTTAACAGGATGGTCTCAACATCAATGAGTTTAAAAAAAGGAGTCCCGGCAGCATTATGCCACATGAAAACAGCACAGAGAGAATGTTGAGTCAGAGTGAGGAAGATGAAGTATGAAGGGTATTCCATCACTTTTAAAACACAGAACCATCTCAGTGTTTTAAAAGTGCATTGAGTTCATGTTTACTGTCACTTAAGAGGAATTTTGAAAGTGAGCAGGTATCTTTAAATACCTCGACCAAGGATGTTGTGTTTTCATCTGGATTTGTTAGCTTGTCCTTCTGTTAGTTAGTTAGCAGAATTAAACAGAACGTACTGGACGCATTACCAGGAAACTTGGTGGAAGGGTGTGGTATGGGACCAAATAAAGAACCAAATAAAAAATGCAGTTCTGAATTAGGGGCCTGACAATACAATAATATAATCTCGCCATTTTCTGATATATTTAGGGGGCTGGGATTTAAATGTGGTTTGTGTGTAGTCATTCCGACATCTCACCTGCATGTGTCTCTCTGTATCCCCGCGCTGAAGTGGTTTTACGACTTAGATCTGGTGCATTGGGTCTTGGTCTGGACTGCAGGACTCTGCCTTGCTTCCTGCAGGTTTCTATGAGTTTCTCTCTCAGGTGGAGAAACAGGGACAGACAGGATGACTGGAGAGACAGGGAGACAGCACAACTAGTCAGATATACATACATATACTGCTTAAACAAAGACACATCAAGCTGGTTAAATAAACCACATAAACATTATTGTAATACTAGAATAGCACCATTTTCACACATTCATAGATAATAGTTTCCCAATAATTCTCAAAAATTCTATGAAGTCTCCCCTGACCCATACCACCTCCTTCCATGTTCCTATCACCACTCACATCACTGTCCAGCAGCACAGTCTTCTCTGTCCCACTATGTGCCAGCAGGTACTTTGACTGGAACAGCTGTCCATCAAAACTGTGCCAGGGCATCAGGGCAGTGTTGGGCAGCGGGTAGCCGCTGGCACAGTTGGCACCCAACAGGTTGCTCAGCCCTCGGACATAGAGAGATCCCAGCTGTACCGCACGACTGGAGAGGAAAGGCAGCTGAAAGCAAAGAAAGAATTCTTTTTTTTATGGCTGATAGTGAATCTGTATCACACTGCTGGATGGTTTGGCAAGTGTTTTGTCACCAAACTTGTACTTTGAATCTGCAAATGAAACAGGGACTTTCCTGAGTCACCAGCAGGTCACAACTGACTTCACCACATGTGGCAATAAATACCTCCAGGTCAAAGTCTAACAAACCACTTGACGGATCCTCGACCCCAAACAACACCAGACCACACAGCCGGTCACTCGCCTGAGGGTCTGTGCTCTTTCAATTAGTTGCATGGGATTGATAAAACTTGTAATAATTTAGTCACCACCCAGACCAAAGTCCTTAGAATTTCCCTCACAACTGTTAAAGTAATTGCTGCTTCCAACCCCTTTTGCACAACCTTATCTGTTCAATCCTGACACATAGATTACACAATTATATATGACTTAGACCACCTACTTTGATGTTCCATCACTCTGGTCAATGGCACCCTGCAGTCAGGTGTCAATCTGTGGATCTGTGCATCACTCAAAGTAAACTAAATTAATGAAATCACACAATGACCCTGTTACACTATGCCTAATGCTCTTGTTATGTACCATACATCTTAAAGTAATTCAATTGTTTATATATTTTTTTACAGTGGCTTCATATATTATGATTAAATCGCAGGCTTTTGTTGTTTACAGATTTATAAAAGCCAATGAGGCGGAGACGAAAAGAAAGAGGAAACCAGAGGAGGACAATAAAGAAAGAAAGGATGATGGAGAGGCAGAGAGACTGATAGCGATGATAACAGCAGGCAGATGCTCTCCATGTGTTTTCTGCTCTCACCTGTCCTCTGGTACATAGCACTGATAACAAGGATTACCTGTATGCACACGCACACACTCTCACACACTCTCTCTCACACACACACACACACACACACACAGCCCTGCCTGCCACCTGCTTCCAGTCAAACAGAGCTTCACCTTCAGAAAACAATGAACAACTGAACAGAGACATAAAAGCCTGAAGGAGCGCAGGGGAGAGGGTGGCAGAGGGTGAGGGGTGAGAGAGAGAGAGAGAGAGAGAGAGAGAGAGAGAGAGAGAGAGAGAGAGAGAGAGAGAGAGAGAGAGAGAGAGAGAGAGAGAGAGAGAGAGAGAGAGAGAGAGAGACAGAGAGACAGAGAGACAGAGAGACAGAGAGACAGAGAGACAGAGAGAGAGAGAGCAACATGAAGAGAGACAGAACAAGAGAAAGTAAAAACTAGAAGAACATGAGAACATAAAACAACTGCGTTTGTGTGTCCACCAGGGCAGAGTGTCCAAATTTGTGTGTCAATAGCTCCATGTGGTGAACGTCAGCCAGGACAAACGACAACTGTCGCCAGCACACTCTATCTGTGACACACACACTCACACACGCAATCAAAGCCCCATGGGAATGGGAATGTTGCATTGAAACCGATGCAACGTTCCCCTTTTCTCTAGACACCCGCAAATGGTGGGATTGATATTTTCAGTTAAACACACAGTCTTCTTTCTAATAAATTATCATATGATTCAACAATTTCTTTTTTTATTATCATTATTGTTGTTTGTATTATTTTGCTGTTATGAAAAACAGGATGATTTTCACTTTGTGCAGTTATGTGTTGAAAGGAAGATGATGTGCAAATCTGCAACTTTCTGTTAAATGTGCACACAAACTGACGTGAAAATACAAATGCACACAATATATTTGTGTGCATGTTGTGTGTGTGTAGTTGATCCAAACAGCTGTCCCTCAGTAGCCCCCCCCCTACAGCTCTCAACCTCTTCCAGACAACATATTCAAATCAACGCCCAGCCCTAATTATTGTGTAGAAAACAGACAAGCTGCAAAAATACAAATTACTAGACATAAGTATGGTAATTAAGCAGTAAATATAAATTGGTCTACAACAAGGCCGTGAACAGCATGGCTGTTTTTTCGGAGAATGGTGGAGCACATCGGATTCTGATTCTAGTATCAGTCACATCAACCGTCTCAAAAAACAGTTTATTTGTAGTTCAGTCTGTTTTTTTTCTTCACTTTCTAAACCTGGAAACATATTCTGACCTGTGATTGCCACAAGACTACTTAGTTTACTGTGAACTGCAGAGAACATTGACTTTTTGCAGCAGAAAATACAACACCACATGTTTGGTGCATTTAAAACATACAATTTAGGTGAAAGTCTTAAAATGTAAGTTTATTCTACGCAACAGTTTCATTGAAAGTGACAACAGATCCAAAAAAAACTGAACCTCATACAATATCTGTATATTTTTGCTTCTAACTGACCTTGATGTATTGAAGCTCCTGTGGGGATTTCATGCTCAGACAGACACCCTGACTCAGGTAAGCGTCAACGTCCTCTTGAGACACAGCCGGTACCTGATAAAAAACACACAGACACAGACACACACAGACACAGACACACACACACAAGGGAAAATATATGGTCTGCCAATTCAATCACATTCCAGTGTGTGTTCTGCATGGGTCAGTTTGTTTTGTCTGCTCTCTATGCGACAACTCAAGCAAAAGAAACAATGCTGAATACAGAAACATGGCTGCCCAGTTGTGTGTTCAAAACAAACAAACCCTGAAGCTATCTAAACAGAAGAGTGATGAGGGAATGTGAATGCAGCAGGAATCAGACAACAACAGCTACTGTTGTCTGTCTCATCTTTGATCGTCTACTCGTCTAACGATCTGTCTAACAAGCTGCTTCTCTGCCTGTTTGTTGGTCTCATATCCATTTAAATGACTGGATCCAAGTGTCCGTGTCTCTGACTAAATCTTTACATCTTCAGACCCTTTGAAACAGAGACTTTATAATATTGCCATTTTAGCTTTACGCTGAGCCAAACATGTGGACATGTTGCTGCCCCTATGTGTGATTTTGGCTCTGTGATTTCCTCAAAAGCAGAAAGGGACAATATTTCTGCCATGAACAGGTTGTGTAATAGGAGCTTTTCAGTGTTCCACTTTGCATGACAGAACGGCTATTAGTAAAATTATGATGGGCACAATTTATCACCAATTGTAGAAAGCCCACACTTTTAGAGAGGCCTAAATAGTTAGTTTGTTAAAAAGGTACTGATCGTATGTTTGCGTCTGAGTGTTTTCTTTTTCAATTAAATAACAGAGTTCCTTTTGTTGAGCAAAATCTTAATGACTCATTAATGAACTCATCAGATTAAAGGTACAGTGGAAGCGAACATTTTACAGATTTTTTCAACATGGACATTTTTTAAAGTGATATTTTAGATAATTTTTTGTAAACAGAACCTTTTTTTCTCTAAGGTGCAAATTATAACCTGTTTAAAATGAATTACTTACAGCCCAGATAAATGAATCTACATTAATATTTGTTTATCATCTGCAAAATGACGCAAGCTCCTTCATCCAGGTAATCTAATGCGCTGACGTCAATGTAAAATGTATCAACAGAAAACAAAAACCTCTGATTCTTTTCATATTTCTCTTTCAACAGGATAACAAAGAGCACAAATGTTTATACTTTAAATTTTACAAACAAAATAAGAACTCAGGCAAATTAAGCTTCTCTTTGAATATTCAAAGCCCTTGAGTGGTTATCAGACCTCTTGTTGACGCAAGAGCTTAATTTACAAAGACCTGTGTCTGTGGCTAAACTGGGCACTCAGGGGTGATAATGGCTCGCACCAAGCCATGACCAAAACAACACAACACAGTCAACAAGACATGTTTAACTTCACATCACAACTAGAATTAAGAGCACAATAATTGCTGTATATGTGTTATAGATGTAAATCCCAATTCAAAAGCTGACTTGTGTGTTTTAATTGTCACCAAATACGTTTGGTCTATTCGTTCTCTGTTTACATAAATCACCAGGTGTAGCTGTATAACACATATACTAACATTATCTCAGTGGAAACGCCTAAATACAAACTGAGTACACAACTGTTTAATTTAATAGCTTAACATGTTCATTAAAGGCATAAGCCAAACATGCAGCCCTACCACTGAGCACCAAAAGAGACAAATCAGTCACTGTGGAGACGTCATCAAATGATGTTAGTGATGTTTTCATGTCTTTTGCAAACACCCAACGTGAATTAAGAGAAGGAGGAAGAACTGGAATAAAATAATTTACTTCCAATTAGAAATAAATAAAAATTAATTACATTTTCAATATGTAATTGTTTCAAAACATGTAAATAGAGGCTGAATCATGAAATATGCCAGTGATCCAGTCCAATAATGAAATCACTAGAGTGTATAATGTACAAATCTATCTTTTAAAGTTTAGTTTCCCTCAGCTGGAAGAGTATATGTAGATAGACACTTTAGTTAATTTGACTTTTGTTTTCAACATTAAGTAGATTATGAATTCTTTCTTATTTTTCCTATGGTTGTATTGTCATCACCCTCCTAAAAGTATCTGATGATAAAGAAAGAGCTGATATTACCTGCAGGACTATGTAAGTGACCAGACAGAGCACAGCCAGGAGAGAGACTTCAATGGTGCCGTACAACTCAGTGAAGTCCTGGCAATCAAGTATCGTAAGAAAGGACGTCAGACGAAGGGAAGTAACATCAGAACCAGCGCCGAACCACAACAAGTCCAAACTGGGAAGACCACCTACAAATGTAGATAAAGTGTATTAATAAATAATATATATATAATCATTTAATATAGACTTGTATTAAGTTTGATGTCAGGGTATTAGCCAAGAAGCAGAGTAAAACTGACAACCGATGGAAATGTTATTCCCTGAAAAATCTTCAGCATTGTGTATTAAATAGTACCCTCCTCCCACTGAGAATAAAAACTAAACTTGACTAATGTTTAGTCCTAAACTGAGCTCAGGAATACAGAGAGATAGATATTAAGAAACTAGCAGGTGCAGCACCCGGGAGGCTGAGTGGGACAGGGTGAACCATGTCAGGTTCCTTCAGTGGGTTTCGGGGGAAGACAAACCATTCCCTGATCGCTGGAGTGTCAACAGTGCTGCCTGCAAACACACAAAAAGACAATGTCAAGGCTCCACAGCTAAGCCTGTATTTCTAGTGTGTTGTGTCTATTGTGTCACGTCTGTTATTAAAGTGCGTCCTGTATGAGTCTCCTGTTAGCACCTGGGATCGAATCTCACTTTCCTGCTTTATATGCAAATAATGACATTAGTCCTTAGTCTTCATGAAGACCAAATGATGATGTTTCTACCCAGTTCACATGTGTCTGAAGTTTGGAGTCAGGAGGGGCTGAATGAATTCATGTTGTGCATACACCTTTTAGGAATTAAGGTTTTACCGATTTGAAAAACAAATTGTTCGAAATCATTTTGTGTTGATCAGTGTTGATATTGGTATTGATTTACTGTCCTACCATCATGACCAAGCAGCAGTCCATAGATGCGCTGTCTGCAGGGTTTGAAGACGAGGGCCTGGGGCAACAGTTCAGCGTCTTCCTCATCCTCCAAAGTGTTGCTACATTCGAGGACCCCCTCACACAAAACAGGGTAAACCATAAAACCCTCTGCTGCTACATGCTTCTCTCTGCATGCCTGGGGAAAACCACATAGAAAACATTATACAGACAATCTGGCATTTAGCATGGTCAGACCTAACATGATTTCAACAAGATACATACTGAACATGAATCATTACATACTTTTAATGTTTCTGGACTAACATATTTCTCCATGGCACAGGCGGAGGGACGTGAAGAGATGTCACCTCGCTGCAGGGCTTCCTGTCCAGGTAGTAAGTAGGAGCAGATCCCTCTCTTCAGTAGCTCTCTGTGAGGAGCTGACAGATTCATGCATTGAAGTATGTGCCCGGTCTCTTCCCCATCTCCGCCCCACAAAGAGCTCACATACTGGGATACAGCTAGAACCATTTCCACTTGTGGAGCACCATGGTCTGGTGCAGGATTGTTTTTCCTGGGAAACAATGAGGCAAAGCTGTCATTTAATGCCCTCATCTAAAGTTCAACTAAGTTGCCGAACTGTCAAGCGTCTTAACAAGATGATTTTCGTACATTTGGGTCTAACAAATGAAAATTGCTCTTGACTATGAAAACTGAATATACAACAAGGTCAAATAGTAACATGTTTTCTAAATGTTTCCTGAACTGAATAGATTCAGCAAAAAAAGTTGGTATTTGTTTGGATTTGGATAAAAAAACAATTAATTAAAATTAGGTAGTAGAGGAACTGTTATTCATGAGCAAACACCAAAGTAAAGAGACACCTGTATGTTGCGATGGCATTGTTCCTGATGTGCTGCATCTGCTCCGTGGACACCACATCATTACCAAGGAGACAAGCCAGCAGTGGTAGCTGGGTGACAGCTAGTCCGATGACTCGGCAGAACCTCTGTTGGTCGTACAGGACGGTGGTGAGGCTGTTTATACGCAGCTCTTCCACCGACAAGTAGGGGGCACTTAAATAAATCCAAACCACATGTTCAGATTATACAGTTTATTTACATTTTAATGACTAATCATTAACATGAAGTGCTGGACTCTTTGACACTCAGCTTTTTAGTGCGATACAAAAATTCTGAAATTGAATTTTTTTAATCCAACCACAGCAAAGTATCTAACAGCTCATGTTTGAGGTAAAGATTTACCTTATGAAGTGCAAGCTGTGATTCTAAAGTGGGAAGAATATTTGATGGTAAAAATAGCTGGTTTTTATTAAATATGATACATGATCAATTTGACAAACCTGTCGTATATGATGAAGTCTGAGTCCTGTCCCAGGATACCCATGCAGCAGTGCTGACGAGCGTAGCTGGCAATTTCAAAGTCAGCCTCCTGCACTGAGCAAAACACTTCCTGCCCCAAGGACCTTGAAAAAAATATTTAAAAAACAACAGATAACAGTAATTCTTCCATTAACAGCAGGAACATTAACCCTCATAAAATCAAACTTCATGTAATGAAGTAAGTTTTTTTTTCAATATACATAACCAGCTTTATTATCATAACATACACTGTGTAAAGTCCAAACAAGGCTGCAGAATTGTTTTGTACCTCCACCAAGAAGGTTATGTTTTCATCTAGGTTTATTGTTTGTCGGTTAGTTAGCAGGATTACATAATAACTACTGGACAGATTACCACAACATTTGTTGGAAACATGCAATTTGGGTCAGAGAAGAATACTTTTCTTATTTACATTGAGTATTTTTCAACATCTTCACTGAATTCCCAGGTAACAATTCATGGATGTTGATGAAAAAAAGGGAATTGGGCCTTGGTGGAGATATGCACTCTTCTGCCATTCTAGTTTATAAATGTTAACCTGAGAGCAAAGGATGTGAATGTTGCCAGACCAGAGGGCAGACAGAAGAGCTGTCTCCCAGGCTGCTCTCCGTGTTCCTTGATGTGACGAAATATTTTTGAAATCTGCCCGTTCACTCTGTGTCTTCTCTTCACCTACAGACAGGAGAGGATCTTTGAATACAGAGACTGCATGAACTCAGAAGAGCAACTGAGTAAACTCCAAGCTGAACAAAGTCTGATTTGATGAGATGACAGAAGTTCAATGCTAATGTCTACATCATCTGTTCATTAAATCTGTAACTAAAGTGAGAGTGGATGAGAGTATTCCAGCAGGTGCAATTTAAAGATATGTACAGTTACAGTGAAATCACTATAGCTTCTAAAAGATAATATTCAAACAACTCCAGATCACAGTATCTTTCCTCACCCACTCTCGTCTCTTCTGCTCTTCCACCACTCCATCAAAGAAGAAGACCAGCCTGATGCCGGTGGAGTTGAACGCCTCCACCCAGCTCTTCAGGACATCCATGTATTCCCTCCACTGCCCCCCACAGACCCAGTTCTCACACGTGTACCAGTTGCGGAGACAAGCCATCCCATCCACAACAAGTGTGGGACCTTGATGAAGAGTTAAAAAACACGAGTGTCACAGAGAGCAGGCCAGCATCTGCACACTAACCCCATATGTCCTCATCCCTGTCTATTTGTTTGTTGTTTATTTTGTTTGTTTGAAAGCAAAATTGCACAAAAACAACAAAAGAGATTTCCGCAAAACTTTTCTTAACTTTAACATTGTGAATTGGGTTGTTTTTCAAGGGGAAAATTCATGGATCTTGCTGAAGAAAATCAGACCAATGTACGGAAATGGTAACTATGAGTGTGTGGAATTCGGTGCAGCTTGATTCAATTCCAGGGGACTGTAGGGCCTTGGTGGACATATGTACTCTTTGAGCACCATTCTATTGTTCCTTGTACTTTGGAGCCCTAGTAGATGTATACTCTGTTAACTTGACAAAACAGACTTGCAGCTAAGTTTGTGAGGTAAAGGCAACTGTAAAATGTATTTGAAGTTTAATAAGATATGTTCTTGTACATCACTCTACCTGTGCTGTGGGCTGTGGCTGTGCTACTGGCAACATGTTGTGAGGCCATCTCTCTGAGGTTCACAGGCACACACACTTCTGGACAGCAGCGCTGCATGAAGCTCTGCAGACCCTTCACCCCCATCGATCCCTACACGCAACAAACCGCAGCACACACAGTCATACTGGTTTCACTGGGAACTGGAGAGGTAACTTAGAAAATAAGATGCATTAACCCAGAATAATCCCACGTCCTCTAAGTGTATTTACCCTACACCTCGCTTAGTGGCTCTGTTCAGTGAATGGAGCTGGATGCTAACGATTAGCTTAGCTTCCGACAGTTAATCTCATCCAGTCAGAAGCAGCAGCATCTCCTGTCCTCACGAGACAACTTGTCGTGTCATAAGTAAAACCGTTAAACTCATTTTACACTCGGGTACTACGTTAAAACATAAGACAATGCGTACTTTTAAATACTTCTACACACACGAGCAGCACCTAACGTGTTGTGTTTTGGTGTAAATGCAAATTGCTTCCTGTTGTGCACGCGTGGCGTCATCACGTTACTAAACAAAGCGCACGTGCTCAGCGCATGAAGTCAGGTCTCCGATGAACAGTGGTGAAACGAACTACTGAAACTTAAATAAAACCCCAAATACTGTGTAAAACAAGTCATACAAGTATATGTACTCCTTTCAGAGGTGCACGTCAGTCATACTAATAATACCTAAACAATAATGGTAATAATAATAATAAACTCACATTTCAAAACACAGTTACAAGGTGCTTTATGATAACATAATACTAATAATATAAAACAATTAAGTTAAAGTACCTGGTTTCTGTGACAATAAATTATCATACATTATTAATGTTATTGATAGATCCATGCCTAATCTTTGTATAAAGATAATCTCATTAAATTACACAAGATAAATGTTGGGGAAACAAAAGAATATTATCTTTTTTGTGATATTTGGCTTTACTGTACCTCTTCCGGCCTAAGTCTGTTAAAAATGTAACTGTGTGAGAAGCTTTACGGTGGACTGTCTCTGTAGTGGAAATGCTAATAACTTATACATCTCAAACATGAAAAGGAGCCCCACAAAACTTTTTACAAATAGTTCTATATTGTATTTCTTAACCTTACCATTGGTATGTTATGTACTATCTTACATTTAAAGGTAACTAGAAACTGCATCTGTAAGAAACAAGGTAGAAAATATATGAGTATAAATTATCGGCAAATAATGTAACTGGAGTTAAGTACAGTTCTTGAGTTCCTTTATACCACTGGTGATTCCAATAAATACAATGTACTCTCCAGGTATAAAAATGAAATGTATACTTGAGACAGAGTTTGAACACCTGATTTAGATCATCACAGTGGTGACACAGCTGTAGTATAAGTATAAACATCCTAACGTGTCATGAATGAGAATGGACAGTTGAGGTTTTTGTGGGCTCTGTCTTCCCATTATAACTCTTCAGGCTAGGATCAGAGACGGGCTAATTGCTCTCCAAGCTCTCCTGGAGAATGGGGAGTCACAAGCTATTAGGTCTACCTTCTTAACACAAAGCACCCCCGTCCCCTCAGTTCCATTGTCTGAGCAGAGCAGGACTAAAGAAAAGGGGCATATGCTGGCTGTCAGTCCAGCTGTCAGCATCTGTCGTTCCTTAGCCAGATGCTCTATGGACAGGGAAGACACTCTAACCCCTCCCGTTCAACCGATCTTCAGGAAGGGAGGAGCTGTGTTGTAAATCTGCCCCAAAGGATTGCACCAAAAAGTTATGACCACCAAACCCATGAAAACTCACATAGACTTACAACTTGGCCCACAGATTTCAATGGCTGATATGTTTAACATTACATAAACTAAGGTAATCTTAGTAATCTCCTGAGGGGGCTTTTGGGAAATAAGGTGGTGGGCATGTGCAGATGTTGAATTAATACCTGCTCTACCCCTGAGTTGACTTATTATCAAAACACACACATATACACACTGTTATATTGTACAGAGGACGTTGTGTGTCATAAAGTCATGTTTTTCTTAAGGCTGCTGATTATGATCAGGAATCCGGCTCTAACAGCTGGTTGTCTTTGAGTAATCAGTGACCATAATGAGTTTATCTTCTTATCTAATCCTATTAGAAATGGGTTAGTCTGTTATATGAAGTGCAGGGAGGTCACTAAGGAGGGAGATGGTTGGACAAAGAGGGTTATGAAGGATTTCGGGAGAAGTTTCTCATATTCATGTAAATGAATTAACTAAGTCTTCAATCATCTAATATTAAGGATAATAATGATACAGTTTGTTTCACAATGCCTCTCTAGACACCCAGGAAACCTTACATCACAAATAAACATAAATGATTTAATCAGATCAAATGTTAAAATCAGAAACACACGTACCAATACCACATATATGCCATAAGAATAGTTAGTTAGAAGTAAAACCAAGGTTAAAATATTGCAGCCATGACTTCCCAGAGTTCGAGTTGATGTTTTCACTTATCTTGTTTGAATTCATCAACAATCCAAAACCCACACATAACTCTCATAAAAGAGATAAAAGGGAATCTGCAAACCACAAATTTCTGCTATCTCCAAACTTTATTTTACAGCTGTTGTATCCGATTATCAAAATTGTTGCAGATTAGGAATGTATAGGAATCTATTTGTCCAATCATGGCCGCTTTAGATTAAAGTAACAAAGAGCTGTGGACAAATGGGACGTATGAACACCGTAGGACTTTTTATTATATACCTAGGGTTTGGAACTCCTGGTCATCGAAATTGTCTCGATATGAATTTAGAGTAAATTGCCCTTTTGTTTGTTTTTATTTGTTTGGCTGTACATCATCAAACTCAGCTCAATGTTTGCTTGATCTCTTGACCTGGACTGAGCGCAGTGTTTTTGCATCCTGAAAGCACTTGGATGTTCACACTTAACCATGTATACAGTGTACATTCATATAGTCTCTATATGTGAACACAATAACCAGGCCTGACACAGGACTTACATAATCCTGCATCCCATCTGCAGCATTCAGTGTTCGGGTCTGTTGCCTAATCACATTGGATCTTTTCAGTTTCCTCCTCCTCCTCCAACACTGACTCGTCCTTCTCCTCTTTGAGTCCCGTCCCCGTCCCCCCCCTCCCCCCTCCTCCCTGCTCCTGACCAAAGCTTGACTCAGGAGAAACAGAGGCAGATGTTCCAGGAGCACACGACTGCCCTCATCCCTACCCCCCAATACCTCCCATTTGTACTGGATCAGCAGTTAACCCCCGGAAAGAATTGACCATACAAGCACGCACACACTCATACAAAGAGCACTGCTGCCCAGATCTGTACTGGCTCAACAGTTGTCCAACTGAATGAGCAACACACACACACATACACACTATGGGCTTCCCAGATCCCTTCAGTGTCCCTGGTAGTATCCACCCTGGGGTCAGGCCTGGTGTCAGCGTCCAGGGCCCAGGGTCTCTCTGGGCAGCTGGTCTGGCTAATCCTGCTGCTGGAGGCCACTGGTTCTCAAACCAAAGGCCAAGGACCCCCAGGGGGGCACGGGCAGGGAGCTCGGGGAGAAGGGAGTGTGTGATTTGTTCAAAATGCATTGTTTTGTTTGCTTACTTGCCTATTTGCTTTTTTTTTAAGTCCAAATCAAACAGCTGGGTCGTCGTCAGCACAAATCTGCCACATCATCAAAAGTAGATTTATTGTTGTAACTTTGCCCCGGAGCTGTTCGAACCCTCAGGATGGATTTTTTTTCATGATGAATTGCAAAATATCAAGGAAATGATGAACAAAACATGTATAAGTTTTCCACAAGGTTTAGTTGTGCCAATATCAAAGTAAAAATCAGAAAGTCCATACTTCACTGTCTCTGGGAGGTGACACAAGGTGATGTCCTCAAATAGCTTTTTTCCAAATCCAACCAAGAAGTAATGCAACACTATTCAGTTTAATATCACAAAAGACACAGATCGAAATGCTAGAACAGTGCTTGTCAATTTAGCTTGAAAAATCAATTGATTTAAGTGATCGCTAGAATAAATGTATCAATGAACTAGTTGATGAACTGACTTCACAGCTTCAGCTTTTCACTGAAGGAAGCAGTGGAACAAGCAGACTTACAGGACGTGCAACGCCAGGGGGATAAAAATGTCTTTATGTCAGGCTGAAGCTTCTCGAGATGAAACTTAAAAAGAATAACTAATATATTAAATCTCCAAATAGAAAACATACATTAAATGCACTTACTCACTTAACTAAAAAAATGTATCATAGTGTCAGTCTGATTCACACACTGAGGCTAACAGGTGTTATGAGTTGCTACAGTCCTGAGTGGGATGGTAGGTATAGGCAGCCTCAGGTCTTTGTGGCTCAGATTGGGAGGGGACAGCAGGGTCTCGGGTTTCTGGCATCAAACTGTTGCTGTTGCTGGGGAGTTTTATCCATCACACCAACAGCCGACCTGGCCATTCGACTCTGCTGTTATTGTTATAATCAGCACAGGAAATATCCCCTGTCTGTCTGTGGTGATGAGGGAAGTACTCAAAACATGTACTCAAATAAAAGCAAAAGTACCACAATAGTGAAAGTACTTGCCCTGATGTAATCGTGACTGAAACTCGGCCAAATCCATTTCAGGTGTTTCTTCAGTAATGCTGACACAAATACATGATTACATGTCATTTAGCTGACGCTTTTATCCAAAGCGACTTACATTTTTAGAACACTCAGCATTTATGAGGGGCCATTTAGGGGTTCAGTATCTTGCCAAGGACACTTAGGCATGCAGATGGGATAGAGTGGGTTTCGAACCGGCAACCTTCTTGCTGCAGAGCACCCGCTCTATCCCCTAGGCCATGCTCTCCCTGTATGATGAATACAATACATAGAATAATGAAATAACAGCAGCACAGTGATTTAAAGCATTTGGCAAATTGAAAATTTGTCTCCGTTCTGCTGTTTTATGAACTTATGTAGCCTGTGTACGAATTAAACATGTCAGTCTGCAGTGGTTTAAGTAGCTGTGACATTTGTTCTTGCTCAAATTGAAGGAACCGGCATCCCTGTGAACTTTCTATATCTGACCAGACCAAATCCTGCCATGCTTCGTGCAACAGTGTGTGTGTGTGTGTGTGTGTGTGTGTGTGTGTGTGTTTGTGTGTGTGTGTGTGTGTGTGTGTATGTATGTGTGTGTGTGTGTTCGGTGTGATGGTGATGATGTGGAGGTTCCCACGACGGCCATCCATCCATTTCTTGGCACACACACACACAGACACACACAGGCCATATGGCCACAGCATACCCATTGCATGCCTCCACTGTGCTTTGGCCCAGGGACCCACAGCATAGCTTCACATACAGAGGCATGTGGCCTGTAAATGAGAGGATGGAGAGAGATAAATGGAGAGAGGAATGGGAGGATGAGTGAGAGATGGGAGGAAGAGGTTGGCAGAGAGGAAGGAGATAAGGCATGGAGAGACTCTACAGAGAGATGGAGGTGAGGGTGGTTGGTTGGTGTTGTGGTGTTTGGTGAGCAGATGGCCAGGCTCGAGGAGGGGCGTGTCCTGTCCTCGCGACCCTTCACAAATCACACGGCTCTCCCCCGAGGGGCTCGCGACTCGGCCTTCAATAAGAATCAATGGGAATTACTGCGCGAGAGAAAGGGATGAATGGGCGGCGGGGCGCGAGACCTCTTCCTTTGTTGTCCCCCTGCGTGTCACAGAGCTCCTGGTCACACACACGCACAAACGCACACACACACACGGACCTACACGCGCGCACACACGTAGTGACACGTACACATAAACAATAGAAAAGCACTTCAGTTAAACAATCAACCCCCAGTTAAACAATTTTTTAACCTCGCACACGCACACACAAAACACACATGCACACACAACACACGCATATGCACACAAACACACACGCGCACACACGTATAGTTACAAGAATATGCATAGTCAATACAAAAGCACTTTTACGTTTTACAATTTTTTAACCTCACAAAAACACACACACAAACACAAACTCACGTCCACAAAAAATACGCACGTGCACACACGCAAACACAGACACAAAAAACACCTACACGCATCCACATGCACGTGGACTCACACACACACAGATCAGAGGGGAGGAGTTCCTGCAGTTTCCTTAAAACACCATTAGAAAGTCTCCTGGCATAAATTGTGTTTTAGGGGAAAATGTCATCTTGCTGTTCGTAAACCAGGCGCTTTCCATCTCACCATGCCTTTCAGTCATGGTTTGCTGGCCTAATCGGAAAATGTGTGCCACGTCATGGTGATGAATGACTGATGGTATATATTGGCCTAACCGTGGACCTCTGAAAGTCGGGATGAGTGTAAATAAAAGGCTTTAGCAGGGGGATTTTACGCCACGCCACATAGCAGCATTGTAGGCCATTGAGGAGGGGGCTGAAATCAACTGGTTAAATGAAATGAGCAGCGTCCTATAGCTAAACACACATACGGTTATACGGGGAAGACGGTGGCAGGCAAAGATAATAGTGTTAACGCTTAAGGTTAAAGGCCCTTCAATCAGCATGGAGGAGTGAAAAAGAGCATATCGTGGACACATTATACACAGGCCTCTCATTCATCTGTACACTGACCCAGAGGGAATTATAGCCACGCCGGGTCATCACACGTATGCAGTGATAACACACCACCAGCTCCTCTACAACACAGACGTCAGCACTGTATGTGTTGACATGAAGGTCCTAATGAATGGGGACAGCAGCAGATCAAAACACAGAGGGTGCGGAAGTGGGAGCTGTTGTTCATCATGTGTTTGTGTGTGTAAACATCATATAGTGCTCTGTAGAACTTGCTCTTCATACAGGGCGTCACTACCTGCTCCAACAAATTAATAGAGCAGTCAGTGAGATGGAGGCCCTACTCTGGATCTTTGTTGTGCTGCTGTGTTGTGCTGAATGAGCTGAAGGACAAGTGTGACAGGGAAACCCAATCAGCAGCTCCCCCCATTTCGTTATTGTGATAGATGGATGGATGGATGGGTGGATGGATGGATGGATGGATGGATGGATGGATGGATGGATAGATAGATAGATCATAATACCATTATCATGTAAATAAGGGTACGCTCTTCCCCACATGTTTCTGCTTACACACCCACATGTTAATAACACAGTCAGTGTTATGTCACATAAAACACAGGGTACACTTTGTAGTCTTGTAACTCACGTTCAGGAAAAGGGGATAATTTACTGTCAAACATATTGTAAGATGATTGTTTATGTTCTCTCTCTCTCTCTCTCTCTCTCTCTCTCTCTCTCTCTCTCTCTCTCTCTCTCTCTCTATCTCTCTCTCTCTCCCTCTCTGGTGGTGATGTGTTATTGTGGGAGAGCAGGTGCTGCCGGCCCAATTACCATACAGCTGAAAGCACAAAGAAAAAAAACTTTACTCCCTCCATGCCTCCCCTCCTCCTGCCCCTCATTCCTGCTCCCCCACCCCTCCCCCCTCTCCTCACAAAGTCTCTTAATGACAGCCACGCGAGTGACACGCTACCAAGTCTCTTTTTACTGCCTGTACCGAAAAAAAAAGCAAAGCAAGTAAGGGGGAAATACACAGGCATGCGGTGAAGCGAGGAAGAGGAAGAAGAAGAAGGCGTGCTGCCGTATAGCCACTCATGTGTGCGTGGCTTAAATTGTGTTGCAACTTCAAGGAGGCAAATTTCCTTCTTGCTTAATGTTTTTAAACATAAAACATGTTTAAAAAAATGTAGCATTAAGGTGATGTGGAGAAGTAGCACTGATCAAATGCCCTCTATAATATCTTTATTAATTTCATTTGAATCAGTTGGTTATAAAAGCAAAACTTTAAAAAAAATTTTTTTACTTTTTATAAAACACTTTTCAACCTTGTACAAGTGCTGGCGAATGGAAATTGAGTTTCATTATTATGACTCCGCAATCAGAAATGATGTAGGATACGTGAGGAAAAGAGCAGCTGTCGAGGGAGTGCGCACGTGGAGATGTATAGGACATGTATGGCCAATCATTAAAGATAAGATAATAAGAACAGATCGACTTGTATGGGGGGTGTGAACATGCGAGGACCACTGCAGGGGTAACACCATAGGAATGCGGCGGAGCAGATGGTCGTTGTAACGCAGTTGGGACGGCTGGCTGGCTGGAACAGGTCAGGGCATAGAGGCTTTACTATAACCCCAGATATGAGGAGTCATACCTATAAATGTATAAATCACTTGATGGTGTGATGTGCAGGACTTCGTGCAGAGGTTGAAGAATTTATCGGAATGTAAATGTAAGTGTGGAGGAGGGAGGGGGGCATCAGGGGAAGCGAGGGGTTGTTGCACATTTAACAGCTCAGTAGCCATTTGGTCTGTCCCCTTTGAGAGAAAGAGAGAGGAGTGGGGGCGGGTTTTAGAGAAGTTTTGTATGTGTGTGTGTGTGTGTGTGTGTGTGTGTGTGTGTGCCCCCCCCTCCTCCCTGCTCTTTCTTTGTGATGGCCCCGGGGCGGACTTGTGGTGGCGGTGGTGGTGGGATGGAGGGAGGGAAGAAGAGGAGCAGAGAGGCTCATTTGCATCTTATTACCCATCGCCTGCTGGCCCCGGTATAAAACCCTGTGCAGGGGCAGGAGAGCCATCAGACAAACACACTTTTAAACCGAGAGAGACAGAGCAACTCATTTCTGCGTTTCAGGATCAGCATATCATTATGAAGCAAGTGGGAAAATAAACAAGGCCATCATCACATCGAGAGCTGCCTCTGGGTTGACTGGAATTAACTCTCTTCTATTTCCAACGGGGATTTCATTCACCGAGAGGATCCTTCTTCATCGTTTTTTTTGCTGAGGATTACTTTTTCACACTGTAAAACTTGTTCTGGCTCGCTGTGGGAACAGGCGCGCCACAGGACAAACTTTCTCCTCATCCTCCCTCCCGTGCGTCAAGGCTTCACCTTGACTGTGAGTGAAAACTTTCTCCATGTGTGTTTGAGTTTGGCTGCTCGGACCCTGTGGAGCTTTCGCCGCTTGTTGGAGGGCAGTCAACACAATGGGACGTCTGTCTCTGCTCCTGGTTGTCACTCTGTCCTTTCTCACCTGCCAGGTAGGTCCACTGAGGATGACTTATCCAACTCTCTATTATCTCTGCAATGATTTTCACATTTTAAATGCGCACATTTCCCACATTATGTGGAACGCACCGGGATGACATGTGTGTTTGTGTGTGTGTTGCCGCTTGTGTATAGGTTTCATGTTCCGGGGTGTTTGAGCTGAAGCTGCAGGAGTTCCTCAACAAGAAAGGGATAACGGGGAACTCGAACTGCTGCGCTGGAGGCTCCGCGCATCCGCAGGGACACCAGCACTGCGAGTGCAAGACTTTCTTTCGGATCTGTCTGAAGCACTACCAGACCAATGTGTCCCCCGAGCCTCCCTGCACCTACGGCGGGGCTGTAACTCCGGTACTCGGCTCCAATTCCTTCCAGGTGCCGGAGACCAATGCGGACAGTTTCACCAACCCGGTGCACTTTCCCTTCGCCTTCACATGGCCGGTGAGTGTTTCAATGACAATGGACGAGGGGTGGCTTATTATTTATGCCACCGTATTAATTCATCCTCCACAGCACGTATCGATAATAAGTCATTTATACATTTGTGGGCATTATACCATTAATAAACCATCATCCCCTGTAATATTCCATATTACCCTGTATGAATTAAATTTAAACCCTAATATTTCTGACATTCAGAACAACTGTATAACCATGAGTCACATTTTGCAGTAGCAATGAAAAGCATGCGCAGACAGACAGTGGAGTTGTTATGGTCTTATTCCAGTGGGACACATTAGCTTTGAAGAGTGCAAAACGCAACAGATGCTCCCAAACTCAACACTTGTGAGGGTCTTTGTCAGCAGTGTGTGAGAGGGGCTATTGTAGTGTTCCTGTGCTCTTTGGTGGGAGGGGAGGCGAGTGTGTGTGTGTGAGTGTGTGTGTGGTTGGGGGGAGCGGTGGGAGGTTTTTCACCAAACGCTCCCTCTCTCCTCCGACCACGCATGCTGGCGTGGTGGGAAATTTAACATCCTCTGAGTTGGCACATCATTGGCAGCGCAGCGTGAAATTCCGCCTCGTTTGGTTTTACGGCGGCGAGCGAGTGTGATAGTGGCAGGGTGTGAAAAGGGGAGCAGGTAGTGGCCCTTATTAGGCCCCTAATCAACACGGGAATTAGACTGTGAAGTTTATTGGGAGGCCTCCTCTAATGGCCCTCTGCTGTGGGAAGGGAGGGAGGCCTCCAGGCCCCGCAGCTGTTGACTCTCTCTGTGTCTCTGTCTCTCCTCAGGGGACGTTTTCACTGATCATTGAAGCCCTGCACACTGACTCCCTGGACGACCTGGCAACAGGTGGGTGGCAGCCAGAGAAGGCAGCACTGTAACTCAAAGACAGTGCCAGAAGGCTGATAGTGGCCTGGTTTCTCTCAGTAGCACGTTTTTTTACATAGTGCTCAGTCATTGGTGATAAGTAGGACACACTAAGTCTGATAAATGTTGTAGGTTTTGTTTTATTTTAGGCCTATTATGCTTAAGAGACACTTTTATGCTTACAATTTATATATGCAGTTCTTCCTTTAGAAGCAGATGATGTGTTAAGTATCTACATTGCCTGCTCACTCCTGTTAGGACTAATAGCTCAACATATTAAAGCATAATCCAGATGATATTTATGACTGAACATCTGTGAAATGCTTAAAAAAACAAACCTGAAGTAACTATCTACTTAGTGAATAAAGCCTGCTTAGTTACAACTAACTTGATTTTCTAATGTAGATCAGTGGGCCATGATGATAAGTAAAGTATTTTAAACACAGCCTCTACGTTTTAAAGCACCAGGTTTCTTTATCATCACACATGCACGGCAAAGGCCACCCATAGTTTGAGCAGGTGTTGTGATTTGTTCCAGTGGTGAGATATTTACCGCTGTTATCTTTTATCTCCTGTGCTTATCACTGCACTAATGATGAGTAACTAGCAGCACAAGACAGCAGGAGTATGGGTGGTGAAGATAGAAATGTAAAAACCCTGTGGAGGCCAAAGTTGTAACTTTAATCAGTCAGGTTTTTTTCATAAGAATGCACAGTTCACAAATGTAAGCATTGTTTAGCAAATTAAAACAAGAACTATAACTCATAACTTATCTAGCAGTAACAAGATATGATCAATAACAGGCTGCACACTTCTCTTCTGCAGACAACCCAGAGCATCTGATCAGCAGGGTCACCACCCAGCGTCACCTCACCGTGGGAGATGAGTGGTTCAAGGAAATGCAGACATCCGGCGGGACGGAGCTACGTTACTCCTATCGCTTCCTGTGTGACGAGCACTACTACGGCGACGGCTGTTCTGTCTTCTGTCGGCCCCGAGACGATGCCTTTGGCCACTTCACCTGTGGCGAGCGTGGGGAGATCATATGCAACTCTGGCTGGAAGGGACATTACTGCACTGAACGTAAGTGGATTAGATTTATTAATCCAGCAGTATATCTTTCAGGGGGTTAGTGCAACACGTTGAGAGGAAACAGTTGTAGTGATATTTGAATTCACTATAGATGCTAGTGGGACAGATGAGCTTCAGGAGCAGCACATTGATTAGCACTCAATGTTGATGTTTACATAGAGCGTCTGATCCCAAAATGCTTCCTCGGTACATAAGGAATAATTATAATTTTGACTTAAACTGGATGATGAGGTTAGAAAAAAACATTTCACCATCAAAACTGTAAAAAGCCCTTAATCAACAGTGATGAGGTAAAAACTTTGAGTGTTTTTTAATTTCTACAAAGTTTCTAAAGCTATTTTTCAAAGTTCATTTCCCCCAACAGTCCCTTGCCAATCGTTATTGTTTAGGGACTTTTTCCACCTCCTAATGCGGGGCCCGTGTGCAACAGGCGTCAGTTAGTTATCCCATAGCCCCAGAGGCCTCCATTCTAATGAGCCGCACTGGCTCCTCAGTAATTCACACGCCGCGTGCCTTCCATTAGACCACTGCGGCCTCCTTTGCCCCAAACCTCCTCCCCGATTGGCCAAGTGGGGGTCCTGCATTGTTGCGGCCCGGGCTGTTGATTGGCCAAGCAGGGTTGTGTATTGTTGTGGAGGGGGCAGCTGCTCGGTGAGAGGAGACAATGGAGCAGCTGTCTGGTGGTTAGCTCCACACAGACCAGCTGGCCCTGGGGGGGAGGAGGAGGAGTGTGAGGAGAGACGGGAGGAGCAGAGGAGGGGAAGGGGAGCAAGAGGAGAGGAGAAGAAGAGAGGGGATAGGTGAATGGTAGAGGAAGAGAGGAGGATCATAAGGAGGAGGGATGGTAGGGTGGGGTGAGATGGGGGTGGCAAGGGTGAGAAAAGGGACTTCTGACCCACAGTCAACGGGAGAAAGGAGGCTTTGTGTGCAACGCTTTTGTGTCGGAGAGCAACCATGTTAAATAAGGGGCTTGTTGGCTGGGTCCCCACTTTGGTGACCAAAATGCTCGAAGCCCCCAAAGGATGTTATAGCTGTGGGGCAACGTTTTATATAAGTTTTTCCAAATTTAAGAAACCAAAGCATGTGAGCCTGCAATCAGAAGTTACCCGATGACCCTGATTACCCTCAATATTTTATACTCTTCCAGCTACAAAGTGACGTTAACCACCAAACAAGTTTCCCTAAGCCTCTGTAGCAGTGTAGCAATAGACAGACGGGGCATGTAAACATACTGGATCAAACAGATCAGAAGGTCGGAGCACCAACCAGACAGCCAGTTTGAAAACGCCTATGGAGGGCAAACCTATTTGCCATAATTCTATTTGCCATAATTCATTTGTCATCTTTTCTTTCCCCTCTGCAGCAATCTGTCTTCCCGGCTGTGATGAAGAACATGGCTTTTGTGAAAAACCAGGAGAGTGCAAGTAAGTACAGAAACCCTGAATATAATATTTTTTCCCACCTGATTTAAATGTAACATTTTAGATTATCATCATTATCCTTGCTTCTGTCATGGGCAATACTGACTGAATGTTGTGTGTTAACAGGTGTCGTGTGGGCTTCAGTGGACGTTACTGTGATGACTGTATCCGTTACCCGGGCTGCCTTCATGGCACCTGCCAACAACCCTGGCAATGTAACTGCCAGGAGGGATGGGGCGGGCTCTTCTGCAACCAGGGTGAGTTCACTGAAAGATTTACCACTCTGTAAAAAATCCCTCAATTTTTCCCCTTCAAATTTACAATGTGCTGTGCATTAATGTTGTTTATGGTTTTGATGATTCCAGATCTGAACTACTGTACGCACCATAAGCCCTGCCTTAATGGAGCCACCTGTACCAACACTGGCCAGGGCAGCTACACTTGCTCCTGTCTACCTGGATTCGCGGGCGCCAGCTGTGAAGTCCAGGTTAATGAATGTTCTGGAAACCCCTGTCGCAACGGAGGCAGCTGCACTGTGAGTATTACGAGAGGAAGACAACTATAAATATATATTTTCTGGCAACAAGCCTTAATGTAACCACTGTTTACATTCTTCCCAATATAGGATAACGACAATGGCTACAAGTGCACCTGTCCGCCTGGTTTCTATGGCAACAACTGCGAGTTGAGTGCCAGTACCTGTGCAGATGGGCCTTGCTTCAATGGTGGACATTGTGTCAACAACCCTGAAGGGGGCTACTTCTGTCAGTGCCCATTGGGACAAGCCGGCTTCAACTGTGAGAAGAAAATCGACCACTGCTCCTCCAACCCTTGTTTGAATGGTAATTTGACTTCTATGTTTTGACATCAACTATAAATAGCCTACAATTAAACCTACACCAGGAACTAAATGTTTGGGACTAACATTCAGTCTTTGTCTCCCTGTCCCCTCTGCAGGTGCAGAATGTGTGGATCTGGTGAACTCCTACCACTGTCAGTGTCCTGACAGATTTTCTGGTCCTAACTGTGAGGATAGCGGCAGCATCTCTGGACACTGTCTATCCTTCCCCTGTCAGAATGGTGGGACGTGTCAAGAGGGAGTGAACGGCTACACCTGTACATGCCCTCCAGGTATGGCAGCTTCAAACAGATCTCTCTTGATGGATTATGTTGATTTACTTTGTCTGTTTTATGCAGTTTTACATTAGTTTTGTTCTAGACTGATAATCTCTGATTTCTTCCACAGGCTACACTGGCAAAAACTGCAGCTCCCCCCTCTCCCGCTGCTCTCACAACCCCTGCCACAATGGAGCTACCTGCCACGAGCGTGACGGGCGTTATGTGTGTGCTTGTGTTCCCGGCTATGGTGGTCACAACTGCCAGTTCCTCCTACCAGAGGTTCCTAAAGGTCAGCCGGTTGTGGACGGACCGGATCGGCGGTATTCTTCACCGGAAAAAGGAAATGTTGAAGATGAGGAGGATGACGATAGCGGATTTCCATGGACGGCCGTGTGTGCCGGTGTCTTCCTCGTTCTGGTGATCCTGATTGGCTGCTCAGTGATGGTTGTCTACGTTCGTGTCAAATTGCAAGATCGGCCAAGTCATCACAGTGACAGTGTCCACAGTGACAGCCACGAGACCATGAACAACCTGACGACCACCAACAATTGTCTCCGCACTGACAAGGAAGTGGGTGCTTTGATGACGGCGTCCATTAAAAACACCAACAAGAAGGTGGATTACCGTTCAGACCTTGCTGGGTCGCTGGGTGGTCTGAGTGGAATCAGCGGGCTCAATGGATCAGAGAAGAACGGCTTTAAGAGTCGCTATACCAGTGTGGAGTACAACCTGGTGCATGAGGTCCGGCCGGAGGAGCTCCTGCAGTGTAAAGAAGAGGAGCACGATGAGCCAGAGCTCAACTGTGAAATGCTGGATGAGTTTGACTCAGAGGAAAGATACAGGAAGAGACAAAAGAGGTACATAATTTTCAAAATATACACTTAAATAGGTAAATTCTTTTGAAACTTAGAATTATGCATTCCTCCAACTAAGCTTGAGTATTGAAATGTATATCGTCTATTCAATGACTTTAGCATTTGTTGTTTGGAGGATGGCATCTCTGAATCTGTTTGTAAACTTTTATTGTTCCTTTCCCACAGTGATGCATCAGAAAAGAAATACGATGAAGAGTCAGCAAGCTGCAACGAAGCAAATTATCAGTCCTCGAGTGAACTGAACTATCATGCAGCAAGTGATCTTAAATATCAGTCAACCAGTGATGTCAAATACCAGTCAACCAGTGACGTCAAGTACCCATCAACCAGTGACGTCAAGTACCCATCAACCAGTGACTTCAAGTACCCACCATCCAGTGACGTCAAGTACCCATCAACCAGTGACGTCAAGTACCCATCAACCAGTGACGTTAAATACCAGTCAACCACTGATGTCAAGTACCCATCAACCAGTGACGTCATGTACCCATCAACCAGTGATGCTGAATACCACTGTCCCAGTGACAGCAGGTACCAGTGTACCACTGACACCAAATACCAGTCTGTTTACGTCATGTCGGACCAGAAGGATGAATGTATCATCGCTACAGAGGTGAGGACACAGAAATATATGAATCCTCCTGGCAATTGTATGATATAAATGTAATCCTCCTCATCACGGTCTGTAGAATGAATCGAGACACTGATGGGTTTTTTTCTGTATTACAGGTATGATAACGACCAGTTTCCTGTGGTTGTGGTTGATCCACACACTCACCAGCCCTGAGCAGTACAGCTCATCTTGTCTCCGGGAGGTTCTACTCCTGCTGTTTGCTGCTGTTCCCTGGGATTTTTCCGGAGGACTTTTGAGCCACGGTGCTGCTGAGCCAGCAGTATATTCATCAAGGCCTAAGTACTTTAGTGCTACGTGTGAATACAAGACAATTTTGACCCTTGATGGATGCTGACACAGTACTATGGACAAAGTACCAAAAGACAGTGCTAGCAGTTGTACACACTTTGTGCAGAAACTGTTCTGAGCATGTAATCATGCAGTTTGAATGATAACTGCTGGAGAACTGATGAAGAGCTCGTTTGATGTCTTGTTGCAGTACTGGATGATTTACTGCTCGTACCAAGATGAACTCCTCTCTGCTGGTCAACAGCGAAGTATTGTTTTGGATGTTGACCAATAATATTGTAGTACTATGGAGTACTGATTGAACAGTTTAGTACCTTTGGAGTACTCAGAACTTTTGAAGTACTGTTGTAGTACTGTTATGTGTTGTTTTACAATTCAGTGTAAAAGCTGTCGTGGATATTGAACAGTTCCGGTTCTGTGCAGTGCTGCAGAGTTGAGGGTGGAGTTATAGCAACATTAAAGTTTTCAAATTGCAGCCACTAAGAATTCATAAAAAAAATGTAATTGGAATTAAAACATTTTTAAAACAGCTACTCCAGCTTTACATCTTTAACTCTGCAGCACTGACAGAGACGATGTTGGCTGAGCCGGTTCTCAGCAGAAATAAGCGAACTGAAGATTCCAGTAGTGACTGCAGATCGATCCAACATGGATCCTGTTGGGCCATACTGGCCTCTGACCCCTGAAGGTTTTAATACACAGGGCAATGTTTCGGGCAGAGCGACTCAGGAAACACTTTCAGTATTGGAGGACAAACAAAGAGAAATAAATCAGGCAAAACAAACTAAATTCATTATGAATTAATTTGTGATTTGAGTTCTACAACTAAAAATCCTGGATAAAGTGAAATTATTGTTTCACTGTTAAAAATGTAATGATTTGTCATAATTATCCCGACCTCTGATGATGCTGTCCTGTTTCCAAGTGAGCTATGATGGACTAGTCTTAACTGCCAAGACCTCATTGCACTATGGAGGTGTGTGTGTATGAGTGTGTGTGTACAGAGGAGCTGATGTCATTTGTGTGGTGTCAGGTGTGTACACTGCCCAATCCCGCTCCCCTCACCCCCAGTCTTCCACTATTAGCCAATTGAAGGACACCATCACCCTGCCCGCCATTGGTTAGGATCAATTGTTTTATTTTATTTGTTATCTAAAGAAAGGCGTATTCTTTTAATTTAATGATGTAATTATTTGTGTTTCATTTTGTTGTGATGTTTTTCGTTAAATCTCTTATAATTTAAGTTGGACAGTTTTTATTTGGCAGATAATGTATGTATGTAAGTTTGTATGTATGCATGTATGTGTTAGGCACTTGAGACCACTGTGACTGTGTTGTATTTAAGATAAAAGTCGTATGTACAGAGCCTGTCATTTTTATTACTGGAAAACAACGCAATATTTTTCCAAAATAAAAGAGGAATGAAATATAGAACATCTGCTGTTGGCTGTTTAAATATGATCATGTTTTAATTATCATCTCATGCACATTTGAAGTAGACGAGTCATGAAAATTAAGCTGCTACAATTCCCTTCTGTGCAGTGGCTTTATCTCACAGTTATGGGAGTTTTAGAAGCAAGCACCACAACATAACAATTTGTAGTTTACAGGTTGTTACTCGAGTTGATGAATTGGATGTAGAGGACAGATGAATGGATGTTGAGGTAGCGGTGGAAGTGCAGGGAGAGTGTACTGATGACTTGGTGGAGGGAGAATAAGTTTGTAGGTTCCATCTCAGGATCATTGCACCCGAGCTGTTTATGGCCCCCCAGTAGGCCCCTACAATGCAGAGAGAGATGTTATCCCAACTGAATAAGAAGATAGATAGATGGATACTTTATTAATCCCATGGGAAATTCAGAAGGGATGAGGAAGAAGAAGATGAAGGGATGTGGATAGGGATGAGGTAAGGGTTAATGGATGAAGGGAAGGGAAAGGATGGGTTGATTGGGTATAGATCAGCGTGTGATGGGTTGACTGGGTATAGATCAGAATGTGATGGGTTGACTGGGTATAGATCAAAGCATGAAGGGTCGATCAGGTACATAGATCAGAGTGTGATGGGTTGATCAGGTATAGATCAAAGCATGATGGGTTGATCAGGTACATAGATCAGAGTGTGATGGGTTGATCAGGTATAGATCAAAGCTTGATGGGTTCATCAGGTATACATCAAAGCGTGATGGGTTGATAAGGTAAAGATCAAAGTGTGATGGATTGATCAGGTACATAGATCAGAGTGTGATGGGTTCTCAGGTATAGATCCAAGCATGATGGGTTGATCAGGTATAGATCAAAGCATGATGGGTTGATCAGGTAAAGATCAGAGTGTGATGGATTGATCAGGTAAAGTTCATAGTGTGATGGATTGATCAGGTATAGATCAGAGATTGATGGATTGATCAGGTACATAGATTAGAGTGTGATTGGTTGATCAGGTATAGATCCTAGTGTGATGGGTTGATCAGGTATGTTGACAGTTGATTAGAGGTGGGGTTGGGGCCTGAATCTGCTTATATCTGGTGTGCACAACTATTGCTTTGGCTATATTTAGGAATAACAGAGCGAGGTTTGCATCATCATGCATCATCTCAAAAGATGGCAAAGGAAAATAATCTCTATACGGCCATTTTTACATTTGCAGTTCCTCTAAAAGGCAATTTAACAAATCAGAGCTGAGCGATTTGTTGTCGATAAGTGAGTGTTGGTATTTGCATATGTGCATGCATGTGTATGAGAGTATGAGTGGGCCCATGTGTGTATGTAAGTTTGTCTGACACAGCAGAAGACTGTCTCCTTGTGGAACCACTAAATGAGACAAAGACACACCCCATAATCATAGACTGCTTAGCTAGCCTGCTCTGAGGCCATAGCCATTTCTTTGTGTGTGTATGTTTTAGTGAGAGAAAGAGACAGAGAGAGAGAGAGAGAGAGAGACAGAGAGAGAGAGATGTGCAAGGCTACATACAAGTGTATTACTGTGTCTTGTTTGATATGTTTTTTCTTATTACGTATCGTATATTCCTCTCTCTCTCTCTCTTTCACGCTCCCTCTCTCTTTCTCTATCCTTTCTGTGTGTGTGTGTGTGTGTGTGTGTTTGTGTCTGTGGGTGTGTGTGTGTGTGTGTGTGTGTGTGTGTGTGTGTGTGTGTGCGTGTGTGTGTGTGTGTGTGTGTGTGTGATCTTCTTTTAAGCAGAGGGATATTTATAGCTGGGGAGAGAAACCACCAGTCTGGATTTAGTCCCGGTTGCCACTGCCTGACTACTCTGTGTGTGTGTATGTGTGTTTGTGTGTGCGTGTGCATGCTTGCGTGTCTGTGTGTGTGTGTGTGTGTGTGTCATTTAGTGACCACTGGGAGTGTAGAAATAGTCATCAAAGAAACTCATCTGGTTCACAGTCTCTATAAACACACCCAAGATGGGGAGATTGGATGACTGATAATAAGAAATTAACGACAATTACAGAGGAAAAAGTACATTAAGTGTCAACATTGAGCACAGTAGCAAACACACTCACACACAGTGAAGTGAAGTGAAGTGAAGATCATATATTCATTGTGAGTACATTGTGAGATGGGGCCTTTTTTTTTAACAAATTTTCCAACGAATAATTCATGAACAAATCATTCATATTTATTGGAGTGATATCTATTAGTGTGTGGAGTCTGGTACAGCTTTACTGAATTCAAGGAGGCTTTAAGCACGGGCTGTGACGGTGGTATGCGCTCTACTGCCACTTGATGCACACTGAGTCAATGAGTTCTCCTCCACATTTCAACGGACTTCACAGAGCAACAGATCGTAGCCGTGACCTGCCCGTTGGTTGTACACACAGGAACAGTTGCCCTTTCAACGACTGCAACTGTGACTGCTCAGAAACTATTTGTTTGTATTACGCAAGCAGCGGGCAGTTGTTAGCGCATACCATGCTAAGCTTTTTAACTTAACTTTTTTTCAGGGCCACAATAGCTTTTCGCTGAGTTGGAAAATCACAGGAGACAGGCTTAAAGCTGGTCTTTTGTTGTTGTTAGGCTGTCCTCCGACCACTGAACAGTCGCTCACTCTCGCATCCTCCCTCTCGGCATCTCTCTGGTGTCAATAGTCAGACAAAGCCCTGGTCACTGGCTGCCATATGCTGCCCCGTTGCACATAAGGAACAGCACTCTTTGAACTTCTGAGGGGGGGAATCAAACCTTCTTCATGGTAAACTATACAGGGGAGTGTCCAAGATCAGCTTCACATTGCTGTTCCCTTTCGTATGGAGCCATTGTATTCAACATTTTGTTTTTCCATGTTGTTCACTTTTTAAGTTTTGCACCTTCCCCATTTAGTAATGATACAGGTTTAGGAGGATGACTATAGGGTCACAAATACAAATAAAAACTACAAATCACATACCTCCACCCCACACTCCTCTTAAATTCCATCAAGCTGCATCAAATTTCACTTATAGATATCAAAATCTTTTTAATACGGATGATTTTTTAAATCTAAATCAATAAATTATTCTCTGAAAAAGGGCGAAAATGTAGAAAAACGTCCCTATCTTGAAATTTTACAATAATAATTCTATCATCTTGCCCCTCAGCTAGATCAGCACCTAAATATAAGTATATACGTTGAATATAATGATGATATATTGTCTCTTTCACGCTCGCCCTCTCTCCTCACACACACGTTTTATTCTGACAGGGAGTGGGCAGGACCATATCTAATCCAGAGAACAGTCTGTTTAAGTGTGTCTCTGCTATAATCTGATTAATCTGTCCATTCACACCCTCCCCTCACTGATCTGTTTGAATGTATGTGTGAGTGTCAGCGCGATCATGTGCGTGAGCATGCATGTCAGTGTCTGTGTGTGTGTGTCTGTGTGTGTGCGTTTATGAAAGAGGCTGCTTGGAAAAGGAGAACAAGAGGGTAAGAAAGGAGCTCACACTTGGCCACTGACCCTTGTATTGTCTATACTATGGTCACCTGTCACACACACACACACACACACACACACACACACACGGATGCACACACATCGTTCTTTCCTATAGTTGTGAGGACCCTAAATCTAACCTAATCCTAACCAAAATGTCAAAGTTGGACCTAAAATCTAAAGAAGGTCATGCACATACACGCACAAACTCACCTTGCCATAAGGCAATTGGGAAAATTACACATGCTTGCATCCATTTCATGGAGTTGTATTCTAACTTCAAAACTAACCTCTGCTTGCCAGACAATAACCTTTACGATGAACACAGATTTTTTTGGGACACAGATGTGGGGTTTACAAAATTGTATTGAATTAAATCCAAACTAATTTAAACGCACTGCAAGCTTCAAACTAAATGAAGACATTTTCCACATTTTCCTGCACAAGTGAAGTAGGGCCAAGGAGGACGCCATTTTCTCTGGATCAAAGTTTAAACAATATTTCCCTATAAGATTGAGGAAATAGGGACGACTTTATAAACCACCTGTTGACACGAACTGGGGACCTTTCCTTTAAGTTTTTTTCACTGCACCACAATTTTTTACCCAGTTCCGCACACTGTTGCATCTGGACCCACAGCAGTGACATAATTAAAGTAGCAAGATTCACACTGGGGAGGAGTCGTCATCAGCCGGGGTGACGACTCAGCAGCTACTGCTAAAAATGTCAAGTCAGTTTCATTCCCATTGCCTCGGTTACCGATTTGATTTTTACATTGCAGGTATCTGTAATCACTGTTATCATCGGGTCCAGGTCAAGATTCTCATCTGTTACCGCACACCTTGCTAAAGAGAAACAAGTTTTATGTGTGATATATGTTTGCACTAATTTAATATAATCTGCAAAGGATGTTATTAATGTCTCCTGTGGTCGCCTTCCTTTTGGTTCTTTTTATGTTTTCTGGCAGCTGGCCATCTATGAAGAAACTCACAGTCACCCACCGACAGTATCTCTCAGCCAGTGCCCCCAGTCTCACATATTGGAAAAAGTAAGATTTAAAGGCAAAAATTATAGTGGCAGTGCATTTTCTCTATTCTTTCTGATGCTGGAAATCAAACATTTCATGAGAAATATTAATTTTACTGTTGGTTTAAAAGATACATAGTCCAGCTTTAACTGTATTTGTCTGACCAAATAAGCAACAGCATGATTAAGTCATGTAACGCAATAAAAAGCACAAATACAATTGATCTTTCTTTACTTATCTGCCACCTTTTTACTGTTGGAAACTTGATTCAGAACTTCTAGACTGTTTCTGAATAAACGATTAGTTTTGTCAACTGATGTTTAAACTGAATTTAAATGCCACTTGACAAATCATTATGTAAAGTTCCCCAAAAAAGTTGTTTGTTTGATAACAGATGATACATTTGAAGCCGTAATTGTCTCCATGACTTCTTGTGATTTTCATTCAGAGCAAAACAAACAGCATCATAACAGACACTCACTGACTTTTTTCTCTCCTCTCTGTCCTTTATTAGCATTTCAATTTGTCAGTGGGACTACCGGTAATACCCACACGCACAAACAGGTCATTAGTGACGAGTGATTTTTTTGGGGCTGAATCTTGTGGGAAAACACAGGTTTCTCTCTCAGCCATCCTCCATTGTTGGGTTTGAACAAACGACGTGACCACAGCAGCCCGAGTCGCACAATGACAGACAGCTTATTCAGCTACTTCATCTGTCGCAGTTCCCCAGGGACCAGGCTCAGATCTTTTCCCAGTGCTCCATCTCTCTCTTTCACTTACTCCTTCTCGCCCCTCTGGCTTTTCTCTCTCTTTGATTGTCCCTCTTTTCTGACTCAGTTAATATGAAAAACATGACTCCATCAATTTTTTTTGCCATTTCTATGGATATTGCACACATACTGGCTGACTGAATCCCCACTTCGGGGGATGGCGTTTCCAAGTCAAAGGTGTTAAAGCAGGTCATATTTCTCATTCCTCCTCGAGAGCATTGTTTTTGTTTTTATTTAGCTTTTTGTCATTTCTCCCTGGGGGTTATAGCACTTGCAAAGAGAGCCATTCCTTCAGAGACACCAGCTCCCATCAGTGCCTTCTGGTCATTACTGGTGCATGGTGGGAACAGCTTGGCGAGGACAATGATTGGCTAGAACAATGAAACTGGGGGGCTAACACAAAGGACACGCCCACCACACGATGGGAAAGAGCTGCGGAGGAAGCAGATGTTGCTACAGAGGACAAGCGGGAGGGGAGAGAGAAAGAGAGAGAGAGTGAGAGAGTGACACAGAGATGGCAGATGTCTCTCTCTCTCTCTCTCTCTCTCTCTCTCTCTCTCTCTCTCTCTTGATTTGTACTAAACTCTTTATCATCAGGTGAGAAGAGAAGACAGTTTTACCTGCTTCTGCTGCTCTATTCGATAGGTTGTAATCCAGATTACAGCAGCTTTGTCAAACTCTCTCATTCATCTACTTGTGTTGAGTCTCTGTTGAAGTCGTGTGTGATATTTGATCTGAATCACGCTGTTTCTATTGATCCTCCCAGATTTCTTCTCAACCCTTCCTCCTTTTGATTTCCCATGTCCCAACCATGTTAACATGTCATATGTTGCAAACAGGGGATAAGTAACAATACAGGAAAAGCCTGAAGTAATAAAGGAGAAACATAAGAAGTGATGCTTCGTTCCAAAGAAAAAGGTGTTGAGTATGAAAATGACGGGTGTGTTAGACAGTCCTCTTTAGAAGAATGGTGATCATCTCTAAGTGATGAGTATTTCAAACCAGCAAACTCACCGAGGTGCAGAATATTCGGTTGTCTAACACCTCATGGCCTAATGTTTATATTTTTTATAACTTTAATTTGTTACCTTACTGCATGAATTCTATATCTGCTTGTTTCAACATTTACCAAACTTTCAGGTTCTGTGTAACAGAACAATGGATCCTGCAGAATGTTAGTGTATTGTGAGTAGTGGGTATTAGTTGATGTTTTCCTCTAAGATAAGCTTTTTGGTTTCTCACCTGAAATGGCTCTGCAGCTGTCAGTGAGCTTCCTCTGTGAGTGGAGCAGTCGTCTTCTAGAGCAATGCTTTTTTAATGACGACTCGGCCAGACAGATGTGAGAAGCTGCGATCAAGCATAATGCAAATTCTTAGTCTTTTAAAGTGACTTGACAGAAAAGAGCAGCGGAGGAAACTCATATCTAGTCTTGCTACACAAAGTTAGACTTGTTATTTTTATTAAATAGATTCATGTGGTTATTTTATTTTGCTGTACATCCTCTTGTATAACATTATGAATGACGACCCGGCCTTGATTTGAACTGGCCTTAATTAATTATTCCAATTTCATTTAGTTTCCAATGCTGTTAAATGAGATTTATATATATATATATATATCACCGTATAGTTCACTCAGCAGGTGAGTTTAAATGGATCTGTTAAAATTACCTCATAAATTACTTTGCACATTTTAAAGATGTTTTGTTGCTCACTTTTTTCTCACCAATGTATTCATTTTGACTCTTAAGTGCCCTCTTCATTTATCCCACTACTCCTATTCTTATGTTATTCTGTAATTCACTAAATCTACACTCTGTTTTTTTAATTGAATTCAGGGGCAGAGTAAATTTGTTCTTCCCCACATGGAGGCAATTAGGGATCAAGCCCACACCATTTACATTTATACAAGGTTGTCAGTTCATGGGAATACACTCCTCTCTTCAATATGCCCATTCATGAAGGCCAGACAAATTAGACTGCAATTTCACACAATAAAAAAATACTGATTCACCCCATGTAGACACAAAAAAGCGAACAGCTGATGGGAACAGATCTCCCTGTGTTCTCTGACGCTGCCACGAGAGAAGAGTCATCGCTTAAAATAAAAGAAAATAACAATTTAGACATCAACAGTCTGTCAGATTTGATAGACAAAAAAAACTAGGATAGGACGGGGTCTGATCCACCGAGACAACAGGTGGGGTGTAGATCTTGTAAAGTGTGCTGTGGGATGTTGCTGTGTTATAGGCACTGTGTCTGTGTGTATGCTCTTTGTTTTCATCTGTGTGGCGTGGATGTGTGGGAATGGACCTCGGTCTGACTTGTTGATTAATGGCCAGTGTGTGTATGTGTGAAACCGCTCCCGGTCCTGTTTCCATGCTAATGAGTACCAGCAGATGGGAGAGAGGAGGCAGGAGCAACAATGAACAAACACACCAGCAGCCACACAACTTAAGAAGACCTAACACAACCTCCTGTATTGGATGTATTTCTTCACAAACAAATACTTGTGTGTTGGATCATGTAAACATGTTATGATCATGGCATGTTAGGATAAGTCAAGACAAGAGAAGAACAGATAAGATGTAAAATTATGAAATAGGATAAGACATGCAATATGTAAATAGCATACACCTTTAAGTGCGGACAGTATTTTATGGGTACAGACAGTTGCTTGAGTAAAGTGGCATGAGGATGAATTGTGTATCTTTGCATTATGTATAAAATGGTATATAAAGGTATTCCAGTGCTCTGAGACTGGAAGTCAGGGAGGGCAAACACACTCAGGAACATTTCAATGTTGATTGTCCTTAAGAAAGTCTGTTAACATTTAATCATTCTCCTGTCTTGGTTTGTACAGACTGTTCAACTTGATAAACAAAGTCAATTTCCTCATTCAAATGATTGCTTTTCTTTCCTGCATGTAACGTACAATAGTTTGGCTCAGTCCCAAATCCCCACAACATTTCTCCTCCAAGGTTTGGTGTGGTTCGGATTAATAGTTATCTAATAAAAATTTTTAAAAAGTAAAAAAAAGAACGAAAGTATATGTTATTATAATAGTATTTAAATGTCATATTTAAATCTTACTAAATTATTAAAAATAATTAATAACAATCAAACTTGCGTGGGTTTAGTAGTTATTATCTATTTATTTTTACAAATCAGTGTATGATGTGGAAGACTTACATTTATTGTCTACACCTCTGTTCAACAATTAGCGAACTAATTCAACAAACTAATCAGATATGAAATTATATCAGAAGCAATGCTTCATGTGTTAAAACGTGTCTGAAGGGGATTTTTACTAAAAATTACATTGAAACAGCTAAATATGTAAAGAATTTATTCTGCCTCTATGTGGATGGAGCTGAGATATGATGTTGAAGAGAAGTGAGAGAGAAGGATTGAGAGCAGCATAGATTCATTTATTCATAATTCAGGTTTCGAATGTATGTGTTTGTGTATATGATAATGTGGGCGTGGGTGTGTGCGTGTGTGTGTGTGTGTGTGTGTGTGTGTGTGTGTGTGTGTGTGTGTGTGTGTGTGTGTGTTTGTGTGACTTCCAGCCATTAGTAGCAGTCTAACCTTTAGACAATTCCCCCCGTAAATCTAGATAATGCTGTCACTGATTGGAAACAAGACTCTGTGTGTCCGTGTTTGTGTTAGTGTGTGTGTGTTTTTGTGTGTATTTGGGGAGTTCCTGTGTATCCTGCATGCTTGCAGTGTTTCTGTAATACAACAGAAAACCGTGTCCCTCTCCTGGAAAACTTTTAAGTCTAACTTTTCTTTTCTGACACTTTCTCCCTACTCACTTTTTACAATCTTAGTGTCTTTTCAAACCTCAATTTTTTTCTAACAACAGAAACAACAAAAAACTGCAGCGAACTATAGGCCTCAGCAGTATCATGCAACAAATACAATGATATGATGCTTGCCATCAAAAAAAGCCTCAATTACTAAGTCCAAGTCAACTTGTTGACATATAAAACTGCCTCAGTGTTAACCTTCATATAGCAGAATAAAAACAAGCTCATTATGAATGACTGGGAGAAACACATGAGTAACAGTAGAGGACTGCTGACAAGAGGAACCTCTGCCAAAACACACACTAATGACCCTGAGTCAAAAGAAAACACATTCACAAAGTGAGCTACAAGCCAAACAAGTCATGACTCATAAAGTGCATGTACAGTGTGTGTGTGTGTGTGTGTGTGTGTGTGTGTGTGTGTGTGTGTGTGTGTGTTGTGTGTGTGTGTGTGTGCTGGTTGGATAGAGAAAGTCCTGAAGAATTCTCTAAGTGCTGTAGTAGCTCTGAACAGGAAATGGATTCCCAGAGACAGGAAGTAACTTCGTGGAGAGAGGAAGTGTTTGCCAGCATCCGCCCTCTGTCTGCTGGATGGGGAAGGAAGGAGAGAGAAGGGTGTGTGTGTGTGTGTGTGTGTGTGTGTGTGTGTGTGTGTGTGTGTGTGTGTGTGTGTGTGTGTGTGTGTGTGTGTGGTGTGTGTGTGTGTGTGTGTGTGTGTGTGTGTGTGTGTGTGTGTGTGTGTGTGTGTGTGTGTGTGTGTGTGTGTGTGTGTGTGTGTGTGCGTGTGCATATGCGTGTGCATGTGCGTATACGTGTGCATGTTTCTCTCGTGGCTTTCAATCAGAGAGTGGGTTTAGGACGAAGAGAGCGAGCAGCAGAGTGTGTTAGTTGTTGTGAGGAAGTTTCAAATGACCCATTTTAAATGAACAACACATCTCAACTGTTGTTATCAACAGGAGCGCTGCTTCCTCTGCTACTGCTGCTCTATAAACTAGTGATGACTGAGTCTGCTTTTATGTTTATTAGAAGATCTAATGTATTGCGTCGATTGCTTGTATGTTGTGATCGATGGGAGACAATAATGCGTTCACAAGCCCAAACACCTTATTGTAAGGCCATTTGACCATCGTATTCTAATGTGATCATATTTAAGTCCACCTGAACGTTTGTACCAAAGTTGAAATAATTTGCTTGAGGTTAAGGTTAAGGTTAGGGTTAGGGTTAGGCTAAATAATCACTATAAGTGGACCTGACCTTTAACCCATCCAACACCTTCAAGAGGATTTGTCCAACTGTGAGTCACTGAATGACTTCACTAATCTTCTCGTAGCTGAATGGGAGCAAACTTTCCCTGCAACCACTTCAGAAACATCCGGGAACGACTGAAACCAAGAGATATTTAAACTTGACAAGATAAAAACTAAGACAAATGAGGAGAAATGAAGGTGCCTGTGTTGAGGCATGCTGTTGTGAGGGAGGAAACTTTATGTAGTTTGTGTGTGTGTGTGTGTGTGTGTGGAGATAGCACTGGATGGACAGATGGTCCTTTGTGATTCCTGACACCTGCCAGCTGCTGCTCTGCTCCTCTTCACATCTTTTCCTCTTCTTCTCCCTTCTTTTCTCACCTCATCTATCCTTTTCTCTCTCCTCACCCACTCCTCCTTTCTCTCCTCTGTACCTCCTGCCCTTCCTTTCATTTTGTCTCTTTACATTTGGCCGTTATTCCCTGAAAGGATCAAACAGTTGGAGCAGCAGGCGCTGGATTCAGATCATCTGAAGGTCAGAGAGGGCTGTCAGGTGCCCCAGGACAAATTCACATTTACACAGTTTCTTCATCATTGACATTGTTGAAAAAGTTTTCTTACATTAAATGAAGTCTGGAATTTAAAACTTCTGGTAAAGTTCCCAAATATTTTCTTATTAACATACAAATTGTCCAATGTAACTGGATGTATATAGCTGAAAAGTAGTGGTTCCAAAAAAATAATAACTTATTTTTCCTCCTTAATACTAAAGGCTGCTGCATCTGAAGGCAGAATCATTACTCAGCATACTATCTGAGTACCAGGCAGGCAGGCCACTTCCTCACTAATGTGCTTATATCAGAAATGTTATGAACACAAACGTTTTATCGTTTTTTATGTTCTCATTAAACTCTGTGTTTTCAACCACCAAAAACACATTTTTTTTGGATGAACTTGAAAACTACGTCTGTTGCTTCATCGTGGTGAGGGAAAAAAATAAGCAGTACAAAAATGCTGAGGTTTGACGATCATGTGATCATTGGATCCGTTTTTGGAGAATCATGACTCGCTGGCACGGTCATTTTTTTTGTGTTCATGTTTGGTCTGTAAACAAGCAGCAATGCCACCAAAAGCCATAGAAAGCCGCTTGACTGGAATCACACAGAGCTGCTGGCTGTTAGTGTCGTGCTGCACATGCCCAAATACCCAAACCCTCTCTGTGACTGGCAGGTCGCAAAATGATGCATTTTAAATTAGAAGCAATCTTAACTGTGGCTTATTTGGAGTCAACAGACTGAGTAGTTAGTAAGCAACAATAGAAACAACAGCAAAGAGAAAAACCTGAAGGAACCGAACGAAAAAAGTCGTCAGATAAACAAGGACAACGGCAAAAGATCTGAGGTCGATAATAAGGGAGTGTCTGACGGATTGCATTTATAACTCATCTCAATAATGGAACATGGTGAACAAGAACTGTGATTATTATTTGTATACTGGTGTCTGTATTTGTTATTAGTATCGCCTCCTTTTGTGTTTATATACTTCTCAAATATGTTTTTTACCCTTAGTGACAAAGGCTGTCAATCAACATTCTTGCTAACTCAGGCACATGTACATTTGGTATTTCACACTAATGTTCATGAATGTACTCTATCAAATAAATCAACAAATAAATAACTAGATTGTCCCTCAGTATAGTGCAAAGGCCCAACAGTCCCCTCATAAATTCACTAGATCCAGATTTCTATTTGGATCATCACCAGATTGCATCAGTTCTCTAAACAAGCTTGTTGTCAGAAACATGATTCTTAAACTCATCACAATTTTAAAGACAGTGGCTCTGCCCCCAGATTGCAGATCCACTCCCAAATTGTTTTGGTTCTTCCCTGACCAATACCACATCCTTCTACCAAGTTTCCTGGTAATTCTTCCAGTAGTTTCTAATCTTATTTACAAACTACAAACAAACAAACAGATAGTAGTGAAAACAGATGAGAATCTGTTCACTTTTTCCACAGACAAAAAACTGATCCGACAAACATTCATCAAAATGGCACAACAAAGGACATTTTAGTAGAGTTGTCAGCTGAGGTGATTATATATATTTCCGATAATGATACAGAAATATGATTTAGTTCCTGTTCTTCTTATACCTTGGTTCTGGCAACAGAACATGTAAACATCATGTGTAGACAAAAGAAACAAACATTGACAAAATATTTTTTTATGAAGCAACAAGGACTGTTATTTCCTGCAAAGACACAACATATTACGTCTTCATTACATAAGATACAAACTCACATCAGGGCAGCTGGAAACGTTTTGTAAGTGTGTTGTATACTGCAGACAGAAAAACATCAACTGACAAGAAGAAGTTCAAAATGTCAGGAGTCCACTTTGGGATTTCAGCCACAGAAAACCACAGGAGCTCTGGAGTGTGTTTGCTTGGATGTAGGTTCAAACCCCTCACAGCTGTTCAAGGTGAGGACATGTTCTCGCTTCCTAATTCGCTGGCGTCACAGGGGTCTGCGGTGGGACGAAATGTCAGAAAGGGAAAGGACAGTGTGCTGCTGCTGTGTGTGTGTTGGTTTCCCTGCTGGGTAACACGTGGGTTTCAAAAAGTCAGAGCAAATTCCAGCCTGAGAAAACAATCCTGTCTGTCTGCCCCACTGTCACTCTCACCTCCTCTCTGTCTCTGTGTGGGACAGTCAGTCGCTCAGGACAGCTGGCTGGCTCAGCGTGGATGTATATCTGCGTACTTGTGTATCTGGGTTCATGTGTGTGTGTTTCTCTCCCTCTCTCTTTGTGTGTGTGTGTGTGTGTGTGTGATCCTATGAGGTCACAGGTCAAGCTGTGTTTCACAGAGAGCCACGTTGTTCCCCTCCCAACAGGAAGGGAGGGCACTGTCCATATGCTGTCTTCACTCACACACACACACACACACACACACGTATAGATTCACATGCTCACACACTATACTGGTTGGTCACAAATTCCAATAGGTACACATGTGAACTCACAACTACACAATTAGTATACTCCCTATTCAATGCTGACACATACATAGCCACTGATCCTCAGATGTAAACTTCAATTAATTTATAAACAAAAATACAGTTTTATTTAATAATAATAAATAATAATAATACATTTGACTTATATAGCACTTTAAAATCAGAGTTTACAAAATGCTTTGGCAGCAAAGCAAAAGGCAAATAAAAGAGAAAATAAATAAATCAGTAGGAAACATTAGCAACACTAGATGAAATCAAAATACTTGTTCTCTCTAATTTGGATCCACACTCAAAGTCCACATGAAGCCAAAGATAACCCTTAACACAGCAGCACAGTGTTTTACTGCTGTGGCAACTTTGTACATTTCCATTATGAGTGATATTGTCTGACCAACAGTCTGGATAAATGAAATGAACATCAGGATAAATATATCTTTGCTATAAAGCTCGGAAAATGTTACTACAGCATTTGTTTTTTTTATATTTTCCTTGAAAATGACTTTACTGATTGACTGCTGTTAGAAAATAGCTGCAGATACGTTTTCTGTTGATTAAACAATTATACGGTGACTACTTTCAAAGCTAAATGAGAGAAATAGGAGGATATTTAGATATTCTCCTTTCATGATGGTGTTTTACTGTGGACACATCTTGGTTTCACGTGTCAATAGCAGTTTTAGATCAGCAACTGAGTGTGGACGCAGCCTCAGTGCTAAAGCTGTTTAGGACAGTAGCGTGAAACTTTGAGACTCTGCTGTAAAACGAAAGACACTTTTCCTCCACGACCTTCTGTCTCGGTTTTGTCTCTCCTCCACTCAAATACAAACAAACTCGTTGTCACCTGTATGGCTCTCTCCTCTTCTCCCTTCTCATTATTCTATTTTTGCCCCTTGACAGCAAACATGCAGTCACAGTGTGTGCAGCCAGTGTCATACAGCTGTGCTTGTGGTGTTTGAGAACGTCTTTTATTAGGGCTTGAGACGATATCACACACACAAATTAGGAGGGCAGAATTTATTTATTGTCTAAGCCCACACTCAGAAGAGCTGTGTTCACGACATCACACACATGTGAGGGTTTGAGCAGTAAATGACAACACGTTGAGACATTTTTTAAAGTCAAGGTGCCAATGAGAGAACTCTCTCACCAGAGAAACTGCTGGTGATCTGCAGTTCTGACTTTTTTGTGCTTGTCACATCAAATTACAAGCAGTTTACAAAGATGTCCAATGCTGGTCAAGCCAAGAGTGAGCAAGTTCCAAGGACAAACAGATCTACCACACACACACACACACACACCATCTTATTTATAAGAGATGGATTTCGACTAGAAATGACTGCAGTCGTCATGGTTGTATATTGTACAGCAGGTATTACAAAGCATGTTTGCCTCAATTTATTTATCGTCCCATTATTTATTGTTCTACTTCTGTTCTCAATTTGAGGCAATGTAATAAATGCAGACTGACAAAAACGTGTCATGATATAAAGCCTGCTTCATGTTTTATATTCAGACCTCACCATGTTGAAGTCTACTATTAAAAACAGCTCTGTCATGGAAACCACAGCAGTCCTTCAGGATTAGGGTTTTGAATAATAGTGCCAAGGCAGAAAGAAAAATAAGAAAAGGGATAGCTTTGCTTCATTGTTCACAGTGGAATAAATTCAGTTTTTGTTGTTTACGCTTATTTCAAACATCCAAAAGCCAAACACGTTCTCTTTGAAACTGAAATCCCATCAATTAGATGAGATTTCTAAATGCTTAAATATTCTGTTGTCGGTTTATCGTTTGAAATTCTTATTGTTTTGTGCTTTCTTAAATCTTGTCTGTTTTCTGAATTTTTTTTTGCTAGGTGTTCCTGGCATCTCGAGGGGGGCGTTTATAAATAAAATGTTCGATTATTAGAACATTACAAGGAAATTCTTACAAGCAAAATGCAGCCACAGCCTGTGAGATCATTTATTTTCCCCACTGAAGTCATCCTGGACTAATCACCACATTAAAACACACACTAATAGAAACAATGACTTGTTCTCACGCCTCTCCATCTGGACTGACCATTCCTCCAGTCTATCACAACAGGCAGGTGGCGCACGCACACACACAGACACACACACAGAGGAATGTTAAAACAAATGTTGACTATTTACACGGGACTTGTTGTTGTTTATGTACTTTCTCTCCAATTGCAATTGTTTTTGTTGTGGCTTTAAATCTAACATCAATACGAATCTGTCCCAGCTACAGATCAGCATGATGGCAGTATCCACCTTAAATTATATTATAATGATCGCAGCTACTTTAGGCCCAATTAAATCACCTGGACCTTAGATTCCTCATCAGTTAAAGTATTTTGACCTGAACCTTTTCAAATGTACTGCATCATATTGCAATTGGCAATATGAAAATTTTTTATTGTAAAAAGCAGTGGTGGCCAAAGTCTGACCCATGTCATGTTGAAGCACACGTGGTAATTTTATGGTGTAAAAAGAAGGAAAAATAAAATATCTTGAATCCTAATGTTACGTTAAATTACAATATGCATTTGCTGCCCCCTATTGGTTCATGTTGACTTTATGTATAGCACACAGTAAGTTGAAAATGATAAACATAAAGAACTTTCAATATTTGTTATCTTCTGATGAAAATAAAATGTACCATGGGTTTCTTATAGGACTAATGATTATGTCCATGTTTAAAGTCAATCACTTAATTAACAAAATAATGTGATTTGCTCAAAAATTGTCATGAAACAATATTAAATGCTGGTAATAGTTTTCCACAGCCTAATGCAACATATTGTCTTGTGCAAAGAAAAGCATCACATAAGCTGCTTTCAGACATGCACGCAACTCTGGAGATTCTCCAGAGGAGGTGTGTGAACGTCCATGTGAGAGCCTCAGACTCAGAGTTCTATCACACGTTCTCTGCAGAAAGTCAAGAGATTCGAATTCACCTCGAGCCAGCGGCAGGTTGATGAGGCTTCTAACATGTGACAAACACAAAAATATAAAAAATACATAGAAAACAAATATCTACAGATGAAGCACTCGAACCATACACAGACACCGAAGGATATTTCGAGAGCTTGTGTTAATAGGAACCAATGGCGGTGTCTATGTGGTGTAAAAAACTAAAAACGTGATTTCTGCAGCAGAATTATCCAAATTTGATTTGTATAGCACCATATTCAAATCCCACTTTGTCTCATTGGGATTAACAAGATATGACATCCTCTGTGGTTAACCCTCAACAGGAGTAAGGGAAAACTACCAAAATCTATTTTTTTAATTATTTCTATTTAACATAGAACCCCAAATGGACCTCTGCAGTGTATGGGCTTGTTTTGTAGAAAAATTACTTAATTCCATTAAAAAAATTCTAAATAACTGGTAAAATAATACAAATGATTAAACGAATTTTACCAGCTTTACGTACTAATTTCCATAATGTACAATTAAATCAAGGTCTCCTACTTTAAATTTTTTTAATAAAATGTTTTTTTCTCAGATATTGATCAAGAAGTCTGATCACTTCAGCGTTTGACTGGCTCGGGTGTAGTAACATGCCAAGAGCGCCCTCTGCTGTCGATCAATGCTGCTCATCATTGTTGTGAAAACAATGTCAACAACCTTATGCATCCTGAAAAATGTAAATAAAACAAACATAATCACCTTACTGTTACAAATAAAGTTGAGTAGATACAATTTGTTAAGAAGGTAGAGTTGTGCTGAAATCAATTACCATTTAATGTGGAGTTGACAACATTGTGTCATCTTTATAAGGCAGCAAAGATGAGAATAATAGGAGGTACATAACAAAGTACCTGACTTTAAGGGAAAAGAAACAGCTTAACTGACACAAATACATCCATGTATTTTATTATTTACATTGCACTGCTGTTTTTCAAAAAATTGAATGAAAAACATTATTAAAGTTCTGGAGGAATATCAAGATATAAAACAGTTGGGGTCAGTTCAGTGAGGCGCTTTCTTGTAGACCTCTGCGATGGCTTCTTGCAGGTTCTTTACTGACTCCATCACCAGTCGGAAACTTTCACTAAAGTTGCCGTTACCTTCCTTAACCCAGGCTGCCTGCAGCTCTCTGACCCAAGTCCGGATACCATCCAGCTGCTTCTGCACCTCCCTCTGCTCCTCCAGCTCGGCCAGCAGCGCTTGTCTGGCGCAGACCTCTGCTTCATAGGCTCTCTGCATGTCTGTCAGGGACGACTCCAGCCTCAGCATGTCCTGGAACGAGAAGGACCACAGCCAAATCATAGACAGATACAAACAGACCCCGACAATGAGTCAGGGAAGAACCCATTCAACTTTGGTGTGGATCCCGATCACGAAGTGGATCCAGGTATTTTTATTATCACTTTCTTTAATATCGTGAGATCACACAGGAAATGGCATCTGAGGACATCACCATGGGTTGTAGGAAACTAGAACTGATTCTGCACAGTGTTCTGACACTTTAAATACAAAACATTTAATCAATTAATCAAGAAAATGAACTATGAAGGAATACAATTGGTTCCAGCCCTTATAGACACATGCGATACAAAAACCCAGGAATGTGATGTATTATAACACTGCAGAGAAAAAGCCCCATTAGAGACTGTTAACTTCTACATTAGGTGAAAAGTCCAGGAACTGTAGTCCTGTCCTTTTTCACCTGAAGTGTTCAAAACTACAAGGTGACTCCTTTTTCTCTGAAAGCTTTGGAGATGTAGGTGAGTATGGGATTGATTTTACAGATACTTTTCTTGGAACCTGGATTTGTGTATGCTTGTTCGTTATTTGTATATCTTGTATGCTTATGCAGGCATTTAGTGTGAAATTGATAGTGCTATGCCCTCCACCTGCGGATACGAGTTCACATGTAGATCACAGCAGACCTTTGACATTGTGTTAATGACCTTGTTTCAGGTCGAATTTGAATGTCTGGATTTACAGACACTTGGATGACACCACATGTGATGATCCAAGATGTCATCAAGGGGCTTCCATACTGCTCCTGCCATTTAAGTTTTAAGAATCAGACATTATTTACTTCACTTATATTGGATTTGGCTGATACGCTGTTCACCCCCCCAAACTCCAGAAGTGCTTTGTGGACTCAAACACTTCATCCACCCTCCATCTGCATAGCGTGGAGTAGGTAATGACCGAATACAAATTTTGGGCTGAACCATCCCTTTACAGGTTCACTATGTAAGATCCAGGTGAGATGGATCTATTGGCAGAAGTTGAATATAATATAATCCTAGTGGAGTTATCATTATTGTCTTATCATCTACATTGTACGAATTGTTGTTTTTCTTTACACCACAATGGGCTCACAATATTTACATCAGGAGCCGGTCCTCTCTACGGAAGCCGCCATGTATTTATGAAGATTTCTAAAGGTTTCCCTCATGTTTGACTGTCACTAATATAACACACTGAACCTTGAAGATAAGATGTGTAATTGAACTGAACTTGAACAGTGAACACACGCATGAAACAGTGGCTTGTTTGCCCTCCTCCACCCACCTGTTGCCCCTGGGGGTATTTGTTGTGGCTCTGGTCTTCGGGCAGCAGCACATTGGGCGGTACGGAGAAGCAGCGGTTCACCAGCAGCGCCTCCATCCGCTCCGACAGCTGCTTGAAGCGCTCCTCCAGGAACTGCTGCAGTTTGCGGCTGCACTCCCGAGCCCTGCTCCGCAGCAGCTCCTCCGCCGCGTCCGACTCGCCTTTACTCAGCTGCCGCACACACACCTTCTCCACCACGGGTAAGATGTCGTACATGCAGTCCTGGAAGACACTGTACACCCGCAGCATGCAGGTCTGAGGGGTGAAGCCGAAAAACTGAGCCTCGTATAGTTTTAAAGTGGACGGAGAGAGACTGTCTGCTTCTCCGCCGACCTCCATGTTGCTATCTTCCCGCGCCATGTCGAACCACTTTATTCTTCTCCCTACTTCTGTTGGTGACGCTCATAGGACAACACGGCGCATTACCGCCACCAGCCGGTATGGAGTCCAACTCGAGAATACAATGTCGGTTGGTTTAACGCCAACTACCTTTCCGATTTTTATTTTCATTTTACAATAAAAGGTCTCTAGCTTCCAATTTGATTGAGAAGTTGGTTTTGTGGCAAACTGATATGATGTGGAATAGGGGGTAGAGTGGGCGTTCTCCAACAAGAAGGTTGCCGGTTCAATCCCCACTCTTCCCCATCTGCATGCCCAAGTGTCCTTGGCAAGATACTGAACCCCTAAATGGCCCCTCATACATGTTGAGTGTACTAAAAATGTAATTTGCTTTGGATAAAAGCGTAATCTAAGTGACATGTAATGTAATAATGGTCCCATTCATAAAACTCCTTAATTCGTTTCGTCTTCAGTTTTGCACAATTCATATTTCATCATTCTCTATAAAACTGGATTATATTTTAGTTAATATTTATATTGAGAACTATTTTGTTATGTAAATCGTTGAGAACAATAGACTTATATTGAACTGTACTGTTTTGAAACCGTTCGCTCGTGACGTCAGGACGCAGGTCTGGGACACGCCCCCTCGCTGGGAGAAAAGGCACATGCGCGGGACCGCTGCTTCTTGCTGTGCTGCTTCTGGTGATGGCGAGATGAAGCTTCATTTGCTCTACTGTGCCATCAAGTGGACAGTAAATGTAAAACAGGCAGCGTGATTGTAATGTTACCATGGCTTTGGTGTGTGAAGCTTTAAATTGAATAAATGAATGAATGATGTTTGCGATGCCAATACATAAATTATGAACTTATTAATATGGTGTGTGTCTTCTTGATACTGTAGCGACCCAGCAGGACTATGGGGGGGATTGATGGGGAGTTTGTGGGGGGAAGGAGTTGCCCTAAACACCAGCCACTCTGTGTCCTCTTCATTCCGCTAGTTAGCCCCGCAGTGTCGGGCCGCAAACGCCACAATACAATGGCGGGGCCATTCAGCTACATAACGCCACGCAGATGAGGAGGCGGAGGGGAGTGATCTTCCCTGCATGAGTCTACCTCAGTCTGCCCTCCCCTTCTCTACTCTTCTCTTCTCATCTCATTATTATATACCAACCCACTGTCCATCCCTTTACTGGCTATATTAGCCCCATGCACAGACTTTACCACTACATATTCAAAATATATTTAGATATTTATATATTTTTTTTTCCTGCTGTTTTTAGATATATACATTGTATATGTTATTGTACTATCCACTCCAGCAGCACAATAACACTTTCCTACTGGCCACTGACACACTCAAATAATTGCATTCCACTCCTTTATCTGTAAATATGTTGTAATATGTGATTTATGTAAGTATGTCAGTGATGTTTTAAGTGTACAAGCTACTGGATGATCTGAATTCCCCACGGGGTTAATAAAGTTTCTATCTATCTATCTATCTATCTATCTATCTATCTATCTATCTATCTATCTATCTATCTATCTATCTATCTATCTATCTATCTATCTATCTATCTATCTATCTATCTATCTATCTATCTATCTATCTATCTATCTATCTAAAGTGAAAGTGGAAACAAATTGGGCAGAGGGTTGTGATGGACAACATTGTATTCATTTTTATTTAAAATTTAAAACTTTTCCACAGTGCTGGGTTTCAGGCGGTTTCTTCTTTTTTTGCAAACGAACGCGCATAAAGTCCCAAGTCGCCAAACCCGCGAACCATTTCCGGACTCAGTCACGTGGTAGGGCCGGTTCGCGAGCATAGCCCGCGAGGCTCTGAACAAACGTCATCAACACAAGCCTCGATACGCGCGTCACAAACCCTCCCTGGATCACTCGACACGCTCCGAAGCCTCGACACGGAAGGACGCATCACTAGCTCATTCTCCTCGGTCTGTGTTGTTAGCGGCTCCTGCTCCCACACGTGTGGTGCTTCCTATGTGAATATCCCTCCTCTGAACCCGGCTACAGATTCATCCTGCTCCGCCTCATCAGGTAAACCAGCCGTTAACTATTGTTGGTTTGTGGGTCTGCGCCGCCGCCTCTCCCGGCGGAGGCTGAGTTTACGGTCCCTGGAAGTTTACCCGGGTTGGCTGCTGCTAGCTTCGCGGTTTAAGCTAGCAGCTGCCGATGCGTCTACTTTCTTTTTTGTTATGGTGTTGCTAACGTTAGCTAGCTAGCAACTATAGCTAGCCTGCCTGGCAAACGAAGCCGAAGTGCGACACAAGCCCTGTGTGATGTTTGCGTTTTTCCATGTGAAGCAGAAATGTGATGTTTCCATTGTGTCGTCCTCTCCAGGTGCACAGCCCTACAATCCAATAACCATGGGGGCTTATCTGTCGCAGCCTAACACGACCAAGACCTCTTCCGATGGCGGCAACAGCCACATGAGCTACGGCTACTCTGCTATGCAGGGCTGGCGTGTCTCCATGGAGGTAAGGCGGAAAGAAAGAGGGGCCGCATCAAAAGACAACCATGTTGCCGCCTTGTGTCCCCAGGAGAGATCCGTTTGCAGTTGTAAATGGCGGGATGACCGCTAGTGAGGCGTTTTTCTGTATGTTTGGATGCAGCTGGTCTCACTCCCCTAAACCAGCATCTACTGCAGTGGTGATTTAAAGCCATTATTCATCCTCAGGGTGTTTTTCAGCTGAGTTACATTAAATTCACTCTCTATACAATAGTGTGTAGCTGATGTCCGCTGTGTGAACAACTTGTATCGAAAGAGCTTCTGTCGCATTTGGTAGCCCCTTAGATTTAATGCACCGGCTATCAACTTAACAGAGAAGGGTAAAAAAAAAGACTAAGAACATGCAGGTTATTGAATCAGTCCAAAGACATGTATGAACGTGTGCAGTGATAATAACACGAGGCTCATCTGCATTTAGAGAACACAAACTTTTTGTGTGACACAACCTAAATTCTATTATTTTTACCTGACTGACTGAGGATAATACTCATGCACATTTGAAATGAACTCCTTATTATAAGCTATTGTGTAAAATGTTGAACTTTAAATAAACTAAAGCTGTCAAATAACTGTAGTGGGGTAGAAAGTACATTCCCCCCAGGAAAGTAGTGAGGTGTAAGTATAAAGTAGCATTGAGTTTAAATACGCAAGTACATTACATTATCATACATCTACTTAGATTAATGTAGTTGTTTACCTTCAACCACTGGTGAATGTATATGTTATCTAATGAAGTTTAAGAGGATATTAAAAACGTCCAAAACAGAATAATCTGTATTGTAAGCCTTAAAATGTCTGAAAAAAGTTAAAATAACATATTTTAACACATGGGATTTTGAGGGCTATTCTCTACTTGGCTACTTCATTTAATTCTCAATTATGACAGAGTGTAAGTAAAACTGGGACTTTGATAGTCATATCTATTATACTTCACATATGTCTTAAAGTTGATTCATTATGGTCATAACGGCGTTCCATCCCTCATACACTGTAACATAACATGCACCCCTTCCCTTTTGGGAATGAATGGAACATCTACTTTTTGTGGTCCTATCCCCTTGTCCACTTCCAAAATGTACACATTGCTGCTTCAAAAACCAAGAGGGGAATTTTGGTTGTAATTTGTCATTGTTTTGTCACAGGATGCTCACAACTGTATCACAGAGTTTGACGAGGATACCGCCATGTTCGCGGTATATGATGGACACGGAGGTATGCTAATTATATAATTCTATTTCTAGTATTTTCTTGCTAAACATTTACACATATTGATAACGTTGGTGGTGCACAAAACACACACCAGTTTAGTAACAAACATGTCCTTTGTTTATCACAAGACACCCATCTTTATTGTTTCAATGATTTTTATCTTCCTAGTTTGTTGGACACTGTGTAAACACACCTACCCTGAGAATTTATACAACCTGCTATTTTCATTTAGGTGAAGAGGTGGCTCTTTACTGTTCAAAGTACCTTCCTGACATCATTAAGGAGCAGAAGACCTACAAAGATGGCAAACTGCAAAAGGTGAGATTCTGTCGAAGCCCCAGATTCTCATGGCCAGATGTGTATTACTCTACTCTGGCATAGATACAGTTTACGTGTGAGTGTGGTCATCTTTTTTCTTTGGATCTGCAGTCCCCACACGTTCATAGCAGCCTCTAAATAGACCTGCAACATGAATCGATGTCCTGAACTGGTACATTTTTTAAACCAGCACCCAAAAAGTCACATCTGGACCTGTCCAGACTGCTGACATATGTCCAGAGACCCGACCTGTCCCCTGTGATTAAACATAACCGCTACATACACAGTCAGTCACGTCTAATGGGTTATGCTTACTTGAGTTGTGATCTTAGAATATTGCCTATGAATTGTCCTGCAGCTGTCAGTCTGTTTGCTTAGTGACCACATGTCTAGTTTTCAAGTATCAAAAGCTAATACTGTTATGCACTTTTTAAACTCAAGATGTAGTCCTCCCTGGCTATTATTTGTATTCATATGATCTACCATAGGCTTTATATTAGCTGATTTAAACTAAACCAAGTGTTACACTGCTACTTGACTTTTACTGACAAACCTTCCTGCTTGTTGCCAGGCACTGGAAGAAGCCTTCCTGGCCATCGACAGCAGAATAACCACAGAGGAAGTCATCAAGGAGCTGGTCCAGATCGCTGGACGGCCCACAGAGGAGCCGCCCGTTCAAAAGGTGTCAGAGGAGGATGATTGTGAGTACAGGTTTATTTCATTTATTTAGTAAGGTTTGGTGGGGATGTCCGTTGTAAGGAAAATAACTTGAAACAACCAGTCTAATAAATTAGGAAAGGAAAATGTCACAAAGTGAAATGTGAAATGAAACATAACAAACTTTGAGAATACAAAAAAGGCTAGTCATGCTGGAGTGTGGTTGTACACACCACTAATAGATGTAAAACAGTGATGCAAGATCTGACTACTCCAGAGTGAGTTCATGTTGCTGCTTTTCGTTTCAGTGGAAACAGAGGAGGCCGCTATGCTCCACGAGGAGGCTACACTCACCATAGAGGAGCTGCTGGTTCGCTACGGCCAGAACCGAAATGCTGTCAAACACGCTGCTGCCCTCAGGTAGACCAACAAACTTGTTCTTATCACACAGGACTTTGTGGCAATCACATACTGTGGCTTCAACATTCAATAAAATTTGATCTCGGCCTTCTGGAAAATCTACTTCAATGGGGTACTCGCGCATGTCTGCTATAACATTTTCATCACTTTCCCCCTTTCTGCTCATTTAACTGATCCGCTTGTCGACATAAATAACAATGACAGCATCTCACAACACCATTCTTTAAAATGTCACTAATATAATGTAAAGATGTGGCATTGGTTCGGTAGATAGTTTTTCTACTAGATATCCTGGATGTTGTAATATAGTCCAGCATTATCTTATTAGTTGAGTAAAACAACAGTTACAATTTGAAGACTAATGTTGCTTACCTCTCTTTCCTCTTTGTGTTTTGTGGTCAGTGCGGCTGCTAAGAAGGCGTCCTGCCCACACCCCGAAGCCTCAGGAGATGGGGAAGGACAGAAGAAGGAGGGGGTGAACGGACAATTGGAGGAGGAGAGCAACGGGAAGGTGAAGCAGGGCGAAGGAGCGGCATGTGCGTCCAAGCTGCGGGCCTGTCGGAGATCAGCAGCGGGAGAAGGCAGTGGTGCAGGTACAGAATAGATGGCAGAGATGAAAACATTTGTTTGTTTACATTGTGTAAAAAAAAAGCTTTAATATCAAAATGAGTAGGTGAACGTAGAAACAATTCTCAGCCCTTAAACAAGTATAACAATTTGAGCACTTATTACACGTCCTGTGCTTTTTCTCCATTCAATATTGCTGACTTTTCTCTTGTCAAACACCCCTTGTTGCCTTTGCTTCACCATAACAGCAGCTGACGGTGGAGATTCTGGGAGTTCAAAAGGAGAAGAAACAGCCGGTAAGGCTGGTAAAGCCGGTAAGGCCGAAGGAGATGCAGGTCCTTCCTGCTCCTCTCTGCCCTCCAAGGCTGGAGGAGACTCAAAGTCCAGGTTCTTTGATGACAGTGAGGAGTCTGAGGGAGAGGAAGAGGAGGGCAGTGATGAAGAGGTGAGGGCGGGAGACTATAATAGATTTTGCTTTGCTGCGAAAACGTACTCGCTTTGAAAAGCAACTAAAACTCTTTTTATTAGGATGGTAGTGAAGAGGAAGAAGGTGACAGCAGCGAGATGGAAGAAGAAGATACCGAGGAGGATGAAGAAGACTCTGAAGAGGAAGATGAGGAGGAAATGTGTCTACCTGGAATGGATGGCAAGGAGGAGGTGTGTGCAACATCCTGATCAGCAGTATGATTGTACTGCCAACTACATACACACAATCTATAAAGTGTTAATTGTTTATATAATGAAAGTTGTCTGTCTATTTTCAAGGGTGTTGATTTGCTGTCGCCATGTGAGCTCTATAAATGTCGTCCTTATATAACAAAATGACAGTGATAAAACAAATATGTGGAACTCTAATTTTACCATCGTTTAAACCAGCTTTCAAATTTATGTAAATTGTAACGCACCAACAAGTTAACTAGTTTTAATGTTGGGTCTTATCACATTTTCACAGCCTGGATCAGACAGCGGTACCACAGCTGTCGTGGCTCTGATCCGAGGGAAGCAGCTGATCGTGGCCAATGCTGGAGACTCGCGCTGTGTGGTTTCTGAACGGGGTAAGTCAAAACAATAAGGAGCCAGTCTACATCAATAATGCGCATTATATATGAAATGTATCCAAAATATCTAACTTCATCTGGTGCCTCTTAAGCCAATTTCAAATATATTAAGTATCATTTGTATCTGTTTGCTGCATAATTTTATTTTGTGACCTAATCACTTTTTATGTATAATGATCCAGAAAGTTAAAATATGATTGCAAGAATATTCAGGAGTTCCCTCTGTTATGATGGCATTCTACATTAAAACCTAGAGTGTCAGCACAGCAAAAAAAAAGTTCTGTACATAGTATAACAATCTTGAAATCATTTCTTATTTATTCTTATCAGTTGATCCTTCGATGTTACTGCACTACAGCCGATCAAAGTTGCCACTGAGATGTGCAGCGGTAGATCTTTCTGTATGTAACCGAAAAGCTCTGTTCCTGTGTTGCTGTAGGCAAAGCTGTCGACATGTCTTATGACCACAAACCAGAGGACGAGTTGGAACTGGCTCGCATCAAAAACGCTGGAGGGAAAGTGACCATGGATGGGCGCGTCAACGGTGGATTGAACTTGTCCAGAGCTATCGGTATGGCAGAGTTGGTGATTTTCTTCTGACTATTCAAAATTTAATTTTATGCTCTTTGTCAACAGTCATTTCCAGTTTTGAATTCAAATCACCATGTCAGATTATTTTCCTCTGATAGGGTCACATTCATAAACACAGATTAATTTATATATATTTATCTGGACTCTGGTTCTCAGGTGACCACTTCTACAAGAGGAACAAGACTCTGCCTCCAGAGGAGCAGATGATTTCTTCAATGCCGGACGTCAAAGTTTTGACCCTTAATGAGGACAACGACTTCATGGTCATTGCCTGTGACGGCATCTGGTGAGTAACAGTGGCGGTATAAGTTACACCCAGTTTTAAAGAGAAGTGGTAAAAGATCAGGGCATAGTTTTTTTTTCTCGCTGATACCACACTCATTTCTGATGCTGGTATCAGCGCATCTCCAGCTACACGTTATTCTCTAACCTTGTCCTGCATACTCGTGTGAGCCTGGTATTTGTTACAAAGACTTGATCTTAAGTAATTAAGCACAACGAAAGGTTTTTCTATAGCTGATAATTAGCACTTTACCTGCTTGAGATTGTTTTTCCTTTCGATTTGCCACTAACTTGTTGATGCGCTCCGTGTGTGTGCAGGAATGTGTTGAGCAGTCAGGAGGTGGTGGACTTCGTCAGTAAGAGGATCAAACCAGACCAGAGTGGCAAAGTTAGACCCCTTTCATCTATTGTGGAAGAGGTGAGAGAGTTTCCCATACACACTTTTACACAAATCATATCTATAGCTGGGCTTCAGAGCCCAGAAATCAAAGCATAGACATGGAAACAAATGGATTTGACGTTCTGCAGTTTTAATCACTGTAGAAATGGACATTAACACATGCTTTCCTCTGTTTCTAAGTGAGGCATTAGGATGTTTACATGGCTGACCTTTGCTGATTATTCTATCAATCACTTATATTTAATTTGCAACTGATATGTAGTCAGTGTGCTATTTAGCTAATAGCTTAATTTGAAGCTAAAAACATTGTCCTTAGTTCACACCTTTAATGTAAAATACCTTGCGTCCCTCTGACAGCTGGTGGACCACTGTTTGGCCCCTGACACATCTGGAGATGGGACAGGGTGTGACAACATGACTTGCATCATCATCACCTTCCAGCCACACCCGTCAGATGACACAAAGAAGAGGAAGCACCCGGAGGAGGCAGAAGGGACCGAGCCGGAGAAGAACGGAAACGACAGCAAAAAGGCTAAAAGTGACTAGAGGAAAAGAGAAACTGTCCCAAGGAGAGCAGCTGGTCCCAGACTACCCCAGATACACCAGAGACACATTCTGTTCAAAATGTAATCCTTACCTCACAAACAAAGTATTCACCCTAAGACAGAAATCACAAATTCTATGTGTTTGCTCAAAGATCCGCTGACCTAAGATCATCAGTATAGTTCTTGTTGTCTGTTTTAGGTGGATTCACACTTTCACACCCCTACAGTGGTTTCTTTTGTTTGGTTTTGTTGGAAAGAAGCTGGACTAACCTTAACTCCTTAAATCTGGAACAGTCGGACTGAATCACTTACTATGAATTTATTACTGTCTACTTTGGTATAATATAAAGGAAACATTAGAAAACATTAGCAATTCAGAGGATTTTACTGTCCTTTGTCTCCCAAATTAAGGTTTCACCCTTGGAAGTGTAGTGTTGCATTGAATGTGTTGACGTTTACTGTGTCATGCTACATCCAAACTAATGTTTTTTCCTTTTTTTGAAATTTCAAGCCCCTAAATAGAAACCTTTTGTAAATGTAATTTGCCCAAATAATATTTAAAAAAAAACTGGGTTGCCTTTAGAAACTTGGAGTTAAATAAATTATGGCACAGATGTTAGCAGTCTCGCACATAATAACAGTTCCACCTTATTAGTCCGAGCAAAGAAATCCCTCGTCAGACGATGTGCTTCCTGTCGGACTGGTACGTGCGTGCTTAGTGTACATGTTATTATTGACCGAGATCATTTGGTTCTTAGATGAAAACATTAGTGTGGATGTACCCCAGGCTCCTCTCTGGTAGTTATCGCACTGAGAAGAACTGAAGGATGTTTGGGTTTTAGTCCAGTTTCTTAACTTCAACATTTTCACACTTCTTTTTGTTAGCACCCTTTGAAACGCAAGTTATTTAGTTTTTCAGTCACATTATATATCCTGGTACTTCACCATTTTCCTGCCTTTCTTTGATTCCTGCATCTTGTCTTGATCGAAAATCTGTAAATTTCTAGATTGTGTAAAGATGTCATGGTTTTGGGAACGAGTGTATTTTCATCTGTAAAGGCAAGCCTTTACATGTCTCTCCAGAGAGAGAGAGAGGTGTTGATGGAGGCCGGGGACGAGTCCTCCACACGCAGCTCATCTCCAGGACTCTTACATTTCTCCACCCAGTCCCTCTCTCTGTCTGTCCCCTGTTTCCCTTGTTACACCTTTTTAAGACTCATGTGCTTCATTTAAACCGTATTTCCACTCAAATGTTCATAAATTTCCTTTTTGATGATTTAATCCTTAAACAGTTTTTAAAAACAATCCTGTTTGTGAGCACACTCTGGAAACGTATTGACGCTGGATTGCGGAAAGGATGCACAAAGTTCATTTTGAGTGGAAATACGATTTGAATTTCTGAGCACCAAGACAGTGAAACTGTTAGAAGAATTTTCTTTATTGTCAGAATCCTCATTTAAACCAATGTGGTGTGACTAAGTTTGTTTCTAGTGTAATATCTCGTCACCATGCCCTTTTTTCTGTAAATAGTTTTTTCAATACTTGTAATTGAAGAAAAAGAAATGCTTTTTCTTTGTAATTGTGAGTCAGTGACATTTTGGTGCATACTCTTTTGACACCAGTATGTAAGTACATACAATTACATTTTTTTAAATAATGCGACAATTGAATCCTGTGTTTCATTTACAACAACCTGTGTCTTTATTTACTAATATTTCAGACACATATTTAATTGTGAACATTTTTCGTACATGTGATATTTGCGTCTTAAATGCTGTGATAAGAATTTAGACTCCACATAAGATGAATGAAACTGACACATCTGCAACACAAATCAATGAATACATATGAAGTTTACTTGGGTTCAGGAGCAAGCGCACATGCCTATCTGCTGTCAAGACTACATTTAGCTGGTCAACCCATCACACTCTTTTACCATCCAACCTTTCGTTTCATTCATAAACAGACCGTCCTGTAGATGGCAGCAAAGACATTTGAAGCTGTCACTCTGGTGCTTTAAGACAGCAGATCACAATTCCATATGGAGAGAGTTGTAACCATGTGCCATGAAAGTCAGTAAAAAGTCAGGATAGTTTCACCCCCACTCATTGTTCTCAAGGGCTGATCTCATTTGTCTCTCTCTCACACACACAAACACAATAGCGTAATGGATCCCCTTGCCCCTTAAACTTATCTTAGCCATTCCAAGTGAATGCCTAACCCTAAAACCCTTTGAATTTGTAAGGACCAGACAAAATTCCCTCATAAAGTCAAAGTGTCCTCACCATGATGGTATTGAACCATAATTGGTCCTCAATCCTAATGAAGGATAAGCATACACACACACAGAGATACCTGTACCCTTGCAGGTTAGAGATAGTGCAGTAGCGTCCTGATGTCTTTGAATCTAATGAAATCAGTTTAACCCAAACAGCACATGATCACAGTCCATCTCATGACGCCACAGTGGGTTATACTTTAAATTCTCCATGGAAGCAGCAAAGAAAAAAAAGAGGACAAACTTTAGTTCCCATCAGCCTTGGGGGCCTCTCTGTCCTGCACCGTCATTGGCTGCTGCCCGACAGTCGTGGCGGTTGCTCTGCTCCCCCGAGGATCAGTGCTGCTGCAGGAACAATAGAAAGCAAGAGAGGAAACACACGCTGTCCTTGGAATCTAAAAATGTCATTGCACACACACACATCAGAATACACACATGTTCTTTCCCTCTTTTACAGGCAGGATGTTTTTTGTTCTCATGGTGTAGATTAGTGGTTTCAATGGTGCGTGTGTGTGTGTGTGTGTGAGTGTGACAGAAATACAGACTGAAAAAAACTTTGCATGTGGGTGAATGTGACTCTTTTGTCCTTGGGGTTATAATGTATATGATTAAATCTGCATTTTTAGGTCAGAATACTTTCCCAGAATAGGAAGCGTGTCTCTTTCTGCACCGTCCACAGCTGTATCCTCTGTTTCAGACACACCAACACCAAACCTAACACACGGTATATATTGATTTCTAAATGCCTCTCATATACTATGGGACAGTGTGTGCAGCTGTTCTCGGTCGACTTTTTACTGCCGCAACTGTAAAGGTTTCTAAAAGGCCACTACTATAGAGCTCAATGGCGGCCTTGTCCAGCTGTATGTGTAGGGGGAGTTTCCTCTGTCTGCACACTCTTAAACTTGACTGATGGCTTTGGAGGAGAACCATAGGAGTCCAACTAGACCTGTACACATAGAACAGCGTGTGTGTGAGTGTGTGTGTCGTCTAGCCAACAGGTCTTATATAAAAAGGCTAGACCACAATAGCAGGTTGTAGTTGGACACTGTAAGCATTCATCAAGGCTTTTGCCGTCTTTTTCGATCTCCCTCTATCTTAAAACTGCATATTGCAATGTGCCAAAAAATACACACTCATACATACACACACAATGCAGTGGTCACCAAAGAGGTTTAAATAAAGGTTGAACAACAAAACATTATTATAAGATACTTGAAGTTAAAGATGGTTAAAATCTCATTCTAGGTTTTAGTAAGTTGTTGAAGTAGTTTCTATTTAGTTTTCCTTGAAGTGTCAGAAATGAATTTTGATTTTCTTTTCTAAACAACTTTGTGTTTTTAGACCTGAAGACGGTTTATATCAACCTGTAGTTGAAAGAATAATCACCTACAAAAAACTTCCCCCTGGAAGACAACACACTTTTAAGAGATGTTTATTCCATCTCTTGTCGTTTTAAGAAACAAATCATTTACATTTTTTCAATTCTCACCCCAAAAAGCAGATTCCCTTAACACACACATTTGCCAGGATTTCCCTCATCCAAACCATCATAACTAATTCCAAACCTTTTCTAAAAGGGTGTTATTTTCTATTAGCTCTATTAGATAGCTGACAGCATCAGAGGAAGAGGATGAATGAAACTATTGTCCACAAACCAAAGATTTTGCACTTCATAGTCTGGCTCCCATCCTGACCCCCTGCAAACCTGGTCCTAACTCAGATAGAGGTACAGGCCGAAGGTTAGAATGTATCACACAGGATGGACTACATGAACCAGAAGCATAGAGCAGCTTTCTCCATGACAAAAATATAATCTTTTAAATTTTACAACACAGTTATTGAGATTTCATCATCACAGACTTTTGAATCGCTCACTTTCACACACAGAGAAAATATAGAAAAAAAAGAACATAATCTGAAAACACACACACACACACTCACACTCACACACACAGGATGTGTCTGGAGCTGACATGCTGGAACATCCTGCAGCAGATCAGCTGATGGTGACATCTGTGTGTGTGTGTGTGTGTGTGTGCGTGTTTGTGTGTGTGTGTGTTTGTGTGTGTGTGTGTGTATGTTTGTGTGTGTGTGTGTGTGTGTGTGTGTGTGTGTGTGTGTGTGTTTGTGTGTGTGTGTGTGTTGCATTAGGCTGAGCTAATGTTGGATAAAAGCATGTAAGAATAATAGAAAACAGGAAAACTCGCCACATCCTTTCTTCTTTTCCTTTTCACCTCTTTTGTGCCCCTGTTGCCATTTTTCTTCTCCTCCCACTGACACTTCCTCTTCCTCCACCTCTTCATTCACTCTCTTCTTCCCTCCTCTCTGTCTTCTGAACTTTCCTTTCTGTTCTCTTCCTCTAGGATCACTTTGTCTCTCATGTTCTGCTCTCGTTTTCCATCTTACAACAAATTCCTCCACGTTCATGTACCCAGCTTTTTATATTTTTACATGACAATCATGGATCCTTGTCAGGCATCAAATTTACCAAGAATGTTAAATTGCCTCCATGTATCTTTCTGCCAGACAACCACATTTTATTCCCCCAATGTTTTCACTCTTTTTTTTATTGTAATGTTTTGCATGTATGGTTTATATTGTGACCACACATGTTAGACACATATATTACACACACAAGGAAAACAAAAGCCGCCTCAGACCAAAACCTTCAAAGCTCAAATATGGGTCAGGAAGAGGCAGACAGGATGGATCATTCTGAAGCAGATGGTCTTTAGTTTGCTGATTTATGGTAATACACACATGAAGACCCCATCACTGTGCATTGCAGTTGCACATCTGTGTGTACTTGAGTAAAGACTTGAGAACGAGGTCTGTTTGTACAAATACTCAATGAATATAAACAATAGTCAACAACATCAGGGTTCATCAGGACAACACGTCCCTGGACCTGAAACACTCACACAGAGCAGATTGTCCACACACACACCTGTTCAAACACACACACACACAAGTGCACGCTGGAAGTACATGCACATGCATATCAAGCTATCAGTATGTACAGTGGGAACACACACACACACACACACACACACACAGGGTGCGGTCAGAGATAAGACAGAAGTGGAAACAAGCAGCTGTCTGATCAGCGGACATACTGCTGCTCTTACATCACCCCGCATATTTCACTCTCAGTCTTTCTCTGCCAAAAATTCACCTTCTGAGTCTCTGTCCATAAAGTCTTTGTGTTTCATCTTTATCTTTGGCCTTTTCCCATAAAAAATGATTTTATCTCACTTTGCAGTTTTTTATCAACTTCCAAACCCTGACAGTAAAGTGTGTGATGGTCCATCCCACCCACAGTATAGTATTAACCAAAATAAATCAGGGTCAGAAAAGCTTTTTAGTTTTTATGAATTTTTGTTTTGGCCTTTTACGCAGAGGGGTAGGGTTATCCAGTTAACTTGTGTTGACAAGTTGAGTTGTGTTTAAACACTTATCTTTAGTTTTGAACTCATGCACTTATAGTGATTCTCCACCCACCACAGTATAATATGTTTATTCAAATGTTGCTTCCCTCCCAGGATACAATCAGATTCATGACAGCTACAATAGATGAGATGAGTGATTCGTTTTAAGTGTCAAATTTTCTGAGGGGCTCTAATGTGCGCAAATCAAGACACGCCTCCATACGTAGGGACAGAGAGAGCAGCCGTGTGGCTGTTATAGATTCTGCAAACTATGAAACAGGCTGAGACACTGAGTGATAAACTTCTCAAAGCAAAGTTACAATGTGCTTTACAAATGAATGACACACAACTGTTCCAGAGCCTCAGAGCTCTTATTATTAAATGTTATTATATTATGATCATAATTCATTTTTAACAATTGAAGAATTGAAAGTTGAATTAACTTCTTTTTATTTCTCTCTAACAGTTTAGTCTGTTTTCTTTCCCTCTGAGCCTTTGATCATGTTGAGTCATCCTTGTGTCACAGCTTTACTTTCTCTTTCACGTTCCCTTATTTACTCGGCCATGGGGCAGGGCAAAGGTTCCCCTTTGAATAAAAAACAGACAACATTTTAACTTCTCTCACTGAAAATGTTATTTCTCTCGAAATTCTATTGCTGTAAATGTCCTGAAAATACCGTACATGCAGAGGTAATAACAGCGTACACATGGGTTTGTGGGATATAACCCCTGACAGTGTAGTAAAGCTTTAACATAACCTGGTTTGAACATTGTTGTGAGGTCATCTACTGTCATTACTGAGTATGTATCTTGACTGTACAGAGACAGAGAACACGCTCCCTGTTTCCCACATGTCTGCCTTCTGTTGCCTCCTTGTTGCAGACATTTTCTACCTGCTGTAATAATTTAAATTGTTCAGTGTCAAGGGTGTTTTTAACTCTGTAAGAAACACTGCAGCAAGAATACACCTTACAACAAATGGCTGCTAACTAAAAGACACATTTTCTAGCTTTAAATAGAACATTCTTTAAAGATCTTGTGATTGGAGAAAGATGTCTTCTCCCCACAGCTGTATCGTCTTGTGACTGGATTGAAAACCACCCTGCCTCTCATGACTGCTGTTCTGAAATCACTAGGGATTTTTTATAACGCCTCCGCAGTGGTAAACTATTAATGAGGGAAACAGAAGAGATGTGATATTAACTGATAAGATCAATTAGCTTCCAGGCTCCAACACACACTGTGTCACAAAGACACTGAACAAATGTAAGGGTCAGTATCTGTTCTAATTAAATGTGGAATATTATGAATATCACATTTCAGAGGCAATCCGTCAAACTGATGAAATGAAATGTTTCACTAAGCATTTCCAATGTGAACCTCATGGTGGCGCTAGAGCAAAAGTCAGATAATCACTAAAGATGATAAGATTTGTAACCTGGAGCTCATCAATGTCAGTACATGTTTATGATCAATTCATCAAATTGCTATTGTTGTATTTGACCTGGGCCAAAACGGTGGACAAAACCACATTGTTCAGATAAAATCCATCAAGGGAAATGTCCACTCTATTAAAGGCTCTAATTTGTATTGTGTGTCTTGAAGAGTCGAGTTGGAAATTGGCATCTTCTTTAGCCCAGAATAATTTTCAGTTATTAATTTATCCATTGTATGAAATCTACATTTAAACTAACATGGTATACATTTTAATATCTCTCCCTGAAATGTATCAGAGAAGTATGAAGAAGCATAAAGTGGAACGACTAAAGAACAAGTGCTTACATGTCATGAGATGAAAAATATATATTTGAGATTTACAGGAATTTTTGCATTTGTGTATCGTAAACTGTCCAGCCATCATGTGCCTGGATGGATAGGATGTTTTTCTCTTAACTAGGCAACACAAATACAATACAATACAATAACAAGCAACTATAGGGGCAAAATATTTACATCTACATTGGATAAACTTTGCACCACCCCTGGCTCTGTGCTCAGCCCTGGATGTTTTACAGTGCAGCTGACGCCCCTGGTGGGCACAGCACAAGTGTTTTATCCTCTATGAATCCAGATGAGGCATATTTTCCACAGAAATGGAGAAACTGGGGAGGATCATCCTCCCTCTACTTTCGGGATCAGCCTCCCGTGACTTCAAGAGTCAATCTGATGAACCTGACTCCCCTCAGTTATTTCATCATCATACACATTTTTTTCTGACAGGTTGTTGTTTTTTGTGCATTTTGTGAAAACCCCATTCCGTTTTTGGTCTCCTGATATTCTAATACAAAGATTCAAATGTTTCATGTAAGCATCTGTTGTCAAATGTAATTCAAGCTGAACAGTCGAACAGTTAAGACCTTCATGGAGCTGTTGTCCTTTACTGCAGAGCTTCATTGGGTACAGAGATGCATTGAAGCAGCGTCTTTGAACTCTTTTAATCCAACCAACCCTCAATTCACCCCCCAACACATACACACACACACACACACACATACTCCCCCCCACCCTCGCTCTCTTTCCATTATGGGCCAGTTCACACAGTAGAGAAAAGGACAAAAGTTCTGGCCACGAGCCACTCACTGGGAACTGAGTGTGTGTGTGAGTGTGTGTGTGTGTGTGTGCCAGCTGGTTACATCTGGTTTAAGAGGCCACAGAGGGAGACTGCCGGCTCCTACCTTTCAATATCAGTTACTAATCCCTGTTTCCCAGAAGTGTCCACTTGTGTGTGTGTGGGTGTGTGAGTGTGTGTGTGTGTACTTGTATACTTGTACTCTCATCTTTGTGAGAACCATTCTGACCATATAGGTCTTATGGAGTGAGGACATTTGGCCGGTCCTCACTTGGTTTTAAGGCTAGGCACTTTGCTGTGGTGGTGAGCCCTGAGCCTGACCTTGGTTGTAATATTGAGAACAGTCTACTACTTCTTTCTATCACATAAAATCCCAGACTTGTATGAATCACCTTAGTCATTAAAAGTGTCTGGTCAGTTGAGCCTATTCACAGCAGCCATGGTCACCTGTTGTGGTGGAACAGGTTTTTTATTATTCATGCAGGTGAGGTTGGCTGGGGTCAGCTACAGGGAAGAGTTCACCCACCACTGTAGGAGGTAGGAGCCAGATTCTTGATGGCCTTGCAGGGATTTTGTCATTAAGGAGTACCAGTAGGGTTAATATATGAAGTGCGTTGTGATGGGTGGGGGTCTGGATCTGAGTTGGGGTTTGAAGATGTCAGTCTTTACATGACACCGTCTGTTTCCTTTAAATTGTGATTAATGTGATGGTGGTTAATACAGGGTTCGGCGTCAGGGATTATTTCTTCAAGGTTATGGTAATGGAAGCAGAATTCCTGTAATAACACAACTAACACTGCAGTTGTGTAATGGCTTCCTCCGATCAGTGTATACCATTACACTACTACAGAGAAAAACACAGGTTTAATGAATAAATGTAATGATGGCTGCATTTTATGCAGGTGATTCAATTTTCAGGTTCCTGCTTCAACCCTCGCAGGCCCTTCCTCATGGCTCGCTGCAACACGAGCCAGAGCAGCCATTACTGTGGTCACACCTGTGTTCCTCTGCCATATCTGCAGGGAAGGAGGTGTGTGTCAACTGGGGCGCTCTCAACAACACTGTGGAATACAATGAAAGTCAGATTTCAGTCATCTGCTGCACATGGCTATCTAGAGCAAGATTAGTTTGCAGTGAATTCTGGGTAAATCAAGACTTTTTCCAGATTAAAAAAACATGGCTGGCTGAGTAAACACATGACACCCGTTCATCCTTGGATGGGTTAACCTGAAAAGGATTTCCACCCATTTAATCCTTCATCTCTCTGGAATGAAAAGTTGCAATTTTCGGCCACGTTAGAGGGAGCCTGCTCACAGCGCTGTTACACAATCAGTCTTCAAAGGCAGCCTTTGAAGGATGCGGCCCCTGAATTTGGACACAGCTAAAGACTGCTGCCATTAAAAAATCACAGTTTCCATAGAGGCACTGGTCAGTTAGTGTCATAGATTGTTTCAATTGAAATACTGGTCCCTAGGTGTTGCTGTCTGTTACCATGGAAACCCCTGTGAAGTGGCTGTGAAAGCTTTGTCTCAATTTAGGGGTCACATCCTTTGAAGGCTGCATTTGAAGACTGACCCACAGCAACTGGACATTTCTCATTTTGAAGGCTCCTTCAGGATGAGTCTAGTGAAATGCATCCAGGTGGATTGTCATAGACTTTATATAAAATCATTATCATTAAAAGACCAAGCTGCAGTACATATTATATGTATATATAAGTGCTTCATATTATATGATAAGTGCTTCCACCGGGCAGACTGAGTCCTGAGTCCTCCGAAGGATGCGGCTCCTGAACGTGGACGCAGCTCTGCTGTCACGATTGTTTCCCTGAAACTTGAACTCATGACCATTAAATCCATTTAGCAAATGCAGATAATGAACATGTAATGATATGAAATCAAATAATTTGCTCACAATAAGTAAAAATAGGATGTGAAATGACACCAGGAAAAGCCAAATCTACAAGAGAGAGATATGTAGAAACTGTACCAACTCCACATCACAAATGGTACACAGAAGCATTGTGAAATATTAGTGCATATATTCACTGTGCAGAGATGTGATCAGGCTCAAATTGTGTGCATCCAGACCTCTTCCATGGTCTCTATGTGTTATCAGCAGTGTTGCGCTTATGTAAACGCAGTGGTCAGCTGTTGTTCACAGTCCACAGGAGAGATGTATGTGCAGAGGGGGAGACGGAGTGGGAGCTGTGGGAGAGCAAACTACATGTGTCACAATGTTTCTCAACTGTGTCGATGCCACATGACACACTTTGTGAACTTTGAACACAACCTGCAAACACAGACACTCGCAAATACAGGTTGTCCAAGTAAACAGCCAGTAGACATGACGAGCAAGAGAGGAAAAGAGGAGGAGGTGTGATGAATAGTGATCGATGACGACAGATGACCGAAACAGACCAAGACAGAGCAGGAGAGAATGTGTTTGACAGGAAAATACAGAGAAGGGAAGAGAGTGATAAGGAAAGGAAGGAAAAGAAGAAGGATTGTGTTGGTATGAGAGCAGGGGAACAGACAGAGATAAAGCACATCCAGGCAGCAGCTTCACTCATTCAGTAAAGATTCCAGTGAGTGTGTGAGTCAGTGTGTTTGAATCTACAGTATTTCTATATTTATTTACATTTTGTTCAGTTACAATCTGAGGATCCATCTGATTCATGCTTAAAGACTGATATGGATCAGGTCTGAGCAGGGACAGATTCAAAATGTGGCAGACAGCTGGCACACACACACACACACACACACGCACGCACACACAGATCTGTGAATCTATGTGGTGCATTTTAAAGCTCCAGAACATTTACAAAAAACCACTTCCCAGTCTGATAAATGTGGCGGAGGGAACTTCACATGTTGCATTCTTCTGTTTCTGTTTGTAACTGTCACTTTGATTATTTATCTGTTAGTGTTTTTCTCTGTTCTTTACTTCTCTTTTCTTCTCATTCTCTGAACTTCTGTCTCTTTTTTGAGACACACACACTCACACACACGTAGCAGCTGTCTAATTGATTGGGGTTGTTAGGAGTGTGTGGAGATTGTATTTCAACTCTGCTCATTAGGAGTCAGCACTGATGTCACTTTGGCCCCTCATATGTAATGTTATGTAACACACACACACACACACACACACACACACACACACACACACACACACACACACACACACACACACACACACACACACACACTGAAACAACTAGAAAGGCTATAAAATTCCAAAAATATCTGGACCTGCGCCTCAAACCAATGCAGTGAATACTAGCAGATTTTCTTTGTTTATGTATGTGAGCCCACATGATGTGAACACAAATGGTGGTAACGCTTCACAACAAGCAGATAAACATAAATATCTTCAATGTTACACATATATTTGTTTTATTTATTCATAATAAAATTCATAGTTAAATAGACAACTGGTATTAAACAATTTTAGAGTTATTTTTTTCACCATCATGAGTTTAGAAATGACTGAAAGAAACAATGAAAGAGAAATATGACCAAGTTTGTGACTCATAACCAGTGTGAACTTTGAACAACATAAAAAAGTGATGAAAAGCATGAAAACATTAAAATATTTTTTGGGAAAGCATTTTGAAGTTAGGTTACAGATTTATTTACTGCCTCCTTTCACATAATGATGTGGGCAGCAACAGACACCGACCAGCATCTCCAGTTTCATTATCCAGACAAAGTCTCTATCAAAACACATTTTACAAGACATTGAATTAAATTGTTGTTTCTGTCGAGAATCTGTTACACTGTGAGGAGATTTTCTATATAGTTTGATATATTGAACAGGTGTTGTCCCTTTTTGGAAAATTATGCTGTTTGGTCTTGTTGAAGATTGGTCTTAAAAATACACTTGTCTCTATGATTAGTACCTTCTATTTTTCTATTGGTTATCCCTGTAGCCGTAAAATGTTTTTTTTTCTATTATTAATACGTTTTTGTATATTTGAATTTTTGGAACATTTAAGTTGTTGTAATCACTGCCTTGAGTAATGACGTTTTTTAAAAGATCTACAGTTTCATTTGGGTGCAACAACAGTTGATAAAGTTTTCCGTAGTGTCACATTTCTCTCTATCAAAGCCTGCTTTGTTACGTGGTTCCTTCGTTGGTCTGTTAGATTCAAGTAAACATTCATTATTAGATAATATGTTGTTACAGACCTGTTTTTTTTTACTTTCCAGTCTATTTGTATTTTCTTCTCTGTTTTTACTTTAGCCCCCGGCACCTTGTAACTCATGTTACAAAAGGCACTTTATAAATAAAGTTTTCTCATTTACTTGCAAAGTTTGGATCACAAACAAAAAGTCTCTATCAAAACACATTTGCTTACTGCATGAAGACAGAAAGAAAGTTGTAGCATAACATTTACAGTCTTTCTCATGTCGCTTTCCCAGAAGGGTTCATTTGAAGGTTATCACATTTTGGAAGAGAAAACACTATTTGTTTAAGTGTCGTCCTCACTCAAGGAGAAAAAGGACTGAATAACATCATCAAACAGGACCTGGCCCTGCATCAGTCACAGAGCAGCTGATCCAACTTATTAAGTATTACGTCTGTGTGGTCAGGTAGAGTGAAGCAGTTTGTTTCCCAGACAGATTTATAGTCAGGGCATGACCCCTCCCCTCTCTCTCACACACACACACACACACACACACGCACAAACAATCTGCCTTCAAGAACAGAGACATGCCACTTACCAAATGTCACATGACGGCCTTCAAAATAAAGCTCTTGCGTAACCATGAGGGCCTGGAAGCAGAGAGTCTGTTAACAATGATCCAGTCTGAAGTCGGATGACTTTCTGTGGGCACTGTGTGTGTCTGTGTGTGTGAGTCACTCTGTGTCTACGTTTGTGTTTCTTGGAGTGTGTCTCCTTGCCCCCAAACGTCCTGACATCTTATCACCTCTCTCTTGATGAGCATCAGCTGAGCGCAGCATAAAGTTGCACTTGATTATCGCAAAGTGAAAAACATCAAATCAGCCACAACAACATGAAAAAACATGTCCAATACAGGGCCCATGCAACCAAGAAAACCCATGTGTTTAAGACTCTGCTCTCCCTGCACCATACTGATGATTAATTAAAGCTTATTTTCTGATAAAACCCATGAAATTATACTGGTGAACAGCTACAGAATTATAAAATATTATACAGACAATCTCTGTGTACAAGTGTGAATACTTAAAAACAAAAAAGGTGTTCTCATTTACAGCCTGGGTGCTCTAGTGACGCGGCTGAGGTACAAGGTTACATACGTTCAGGGGTTATATTTAAACACATACATTCCCAGTCCCACCCCTGAGCACCAGGCCTCAAAATCAACAAACCACAGCATGTATTAAATCAGATATTCCTTTATTTCTCAGGGTATAAAACGTTTGTACAAACACATCTTCCTTTGTCTGACATCCTCAGTTCAACAGAGAATTTGCTGTGAACAGATTACAGCAGCATATTATCTGTTACCATGTTTTCATTCGCTGGAAAAATGAAAACTCATCCACGGTTTATAAAGAGCGATAGCGTTGGTTTGTTAAGAGAAGTTCTCAGCTGGTGTTCCATGTGAGTGAGCTCAGCTGTGTTTCTGGGGCTATCAACCTCAGTGAGAAAATAATTAAATCTCAAGAATTAACCATTTTGTTCATTTCCCCAGGTTGTCTCTCCTTGATTAAACTCTGGGCTATATTTTCATGTTCAATCAACAGTAAAGAGTTGTGGGTATTGAGCACTCTTAATTTTGTTGTGTTTTGTACAATACGATGTCAATTAAACTGGCTTTATATTTGGTGTAATGCCATATTAGATAAAGAGCACTAGACGATTTACTATAAGTAAAGAAACAATATTCACAAACAGAAAACCTTTCAATTTGATTATGAACATCTGGATGAGATGTCTTCTCAGGTAATTATAGTAATTTTCAACCAGAGCCCTAAGTGGGCATGTAATTGGTCGAGGAGATCTTCACCATAGCAAGCTGTGACACAGCAGCAGTGGCTACAATGTAATCTTATGGGGAAACTGCGACAGTCCACAAAATGTTCACCAAACTTTTTTTTCACCATGACATTACATGTCTTGCTGAACGAGAAGTCTCACTTAAGTCTCGTGACGGAGATGGTAAACATGGAATGTCGCAGTTGCCCCATAAGATTACACTGTAGCCCCGGCTGCCATGTCAAGGCTGCAGATGAAGGGGGTCTATTGGAAATATTCCAAAAGTTGTAAGTGCCATTAATTTGCATACTCACACTTATAAACACTGAAGCGGACAAAAATGAATCCGTATTTCAAGGATCCACACTGAGAGGATTTCAGCACTACTGTAAGTAGCACAGAGGCAAACTTGCACCAACTTTCATCACAATGTGATCATTGAATTAATTATCAGTAAAATTGTAATTTAATACTTTTGTGCAGATTGAAATCCTGCCCCAACACACAATAAATCACACAAACTGAAGCCAGCCATCGTCATTATATATACACATTTCTTAATGGCAATCAGAGCAACCGACATTGTCCCAAACACTCAATGACATTTCTATCTCACTTTCAGCAAAACACCAACTCTGCAGCACAATACTCTGTCTCCACATTTCTCAGTCACCATCATGCCTCCATATAACACAGGATAGTTCACTTTCAGAGACCTGTCTGTTCTACATTCCAGGGCCATATATCCGTCATACAGGACACACAATGCTGAGCATCAACCAGAAAATTCTGGTTTTAAAGAAATAACACAACCTCAGTCCTACACATGAAAAAAATGAATCTATAAGCAGAAACATGCATCACTGTTCAATTCAACACAGTCAGAGGTTTCGCTGCTGGGGCCTTAGTCGCTCTGAAACGACCAGTCGCTCTTGTTTACTTCAGTTAGAAACATTACTGAGTCAGTTTGCTTTATCTATGGATCTCATCTATTTGCGTTAACGTTAAACTACTCGCCACATAATATTACTCCAAAAACGTCAATCAAGGCGTTTTACAAGATAATAGATCAAGCTACTTTCTGTGTTTAGGTGTTGTAGAGTGGATAATGAGAGAAGAATGTAAACAAAGACACATTCAGTCTGAAATCCTTGTCAGACACATGCAAGCTATTGTTGATTAATTAAATAGCAACATACCAAGAAGTCACTCATGCCGTTTTGATGAATTTAAACAGGGATTAATGGCCCAGTTTGATAATGTTCTCAGTGTGAATGCAGGCCTGGACCACGTGCTGCATGTAAACAAAACCCAATGTGTCGAGAAAAAAAACTGTACAAAAGACCGATAACCCTTACAGAGAAAATGCGGGCGATCATAAAGATCTGCGTGACCTTTGGCCAAATTAAATCCACCATCAACCAAGACTGCAGACAAACAGAGACAAGCAACTTATTATGCCTCTCCCCCCCAGTAAGAAACAATACATTTGCTATCAGGAAGTCAAACATGGGCACAGTGAGCCCTTTCAGTCACAGCGGTAGCATCCTCGACAGAAAACAACCAAATAGCTCCAATGAAGCACGCTCCCAAAATCAGGAGTCCCAGTGTTACAGAGAACACCTGAATGCAACACAAGGATAACGTTTCAAACTGATTGGTTTCTCAGATTTGTTTTGAAGGGCAATGCTGTCAATGCTGGTACAAGATCAGTTTGGGTTACATGAGGACGTCTTTGGCGGATAATCTTTTCGAAACCTTATTTTGGTGCCAACATACGGCTTTAGTTGTTTGAGACTTGGTAGAGGGTGAAAACAATCTGGGGTAAGCTGTGAAAATCCAGTTTGGGTTTACGAACCTCACTGAAAACACCTGCCAAATTCATTCAATTTCAGCTTCAGTTTGTTGGAATTTATTCAAATAAACCTTTACTCCATAGTAGACTTACGGTTCAACATAATTATTATAATGATTTCAAGGCACACAACAGCTCATTCCACTTCCCACCAATAGAGAAACTTACTTTGAACCACTTTGAAAGATGGCGCAGGTTTAGCTTTAAGGGTAAAACTGCTCCACTTTCACACTCCTCTCACCTGAAATAAGATTACTGGTAGCTCAGGTATAACAGGTCCTTTCAGCTTTGGGCTAACATGTATGTCACCATAGAAACATGAGATATGAGTCACCTTTAGCCCTGGATTTACTCAAACCCCCTCTTGCTCAGGGTTATTGTTGACTTTTATAGAGATATAGTCAGAAACTTACTAATAACAAAACTATTAGAATATTGTCACATGAAATATTGCTCGATGGAGACCAATGTTGCTCCTGGACTTTACATAACAGCAGTCTAAGAAACTTTGTCTAGTCAGACAGGTTTAAAGGAGTTAAGAAATGTAAGCGTGAACATCCTTACTGTGTTTTTGTCTGATCTATATATATACTAAAGAGTCCTTAAAGTCGTAAAAGGCAAAAAAAAATTCCCTGTGTGCACATACAGGTTCATTATGTTGTGCACACATGATAAAAACTATATTTCGGGACTAGGGGTTCCACAATGATCACACTGCTGAACCAACGCAGATCTGCTTCAGTCGGACTTGAACCTCTTTCATTCCTGCTGCTGCAGTGACTCTAAGATACAAAGAGCCATTCACATGGAGGCACTGTGGAGAGATTGGGATCTGCTCTTGTGTTAGTGTACAACTGATGTGTGGCAGCTGAGTGTTACTATACATTTTGTGTTTTAGTTTGCCTTTTTATTTCTGCTCTAACAACATATTAAAGTGAATCTGTTTGAGGGCGAACAGGCTGCAGAGCTGCACACAGCAGACACGTGGTGGACAATGAGGGTCTCTGTGGCGTGAACCCAGCATGGACTCAGAGTGGTGGAAATGACCTATAGCTACCAAGCTAAAGAATACAGCGGATCAGATTTAATAGTAAATGGAGGAAATGCAGAGCAACAAAGACGAATCAAAATGTAGTTGATAGCTCCTTAGAAAATATTTCACTGAATATGTACATGGTAGAAATTTCACAGTCTTTCACACAATTGCATAGAAGGCCTAAGAAAAGATAAAAACAACTGTGTTTAGTCCATTTTGTAAATTCAAACACATGCAGAGAGCACTTGGTTGAATTAGTGCTCATGCTTAAGGTTTCGCAAGCATCTTGTAAGATAAGTCAAACAAGCACCAAAGCAGAACAAATACCTAAAACTAATTTTTTCCGTTGTCTGCTGATGCAAGTTTCAGGCTGAGAGGACCAACAAAGATTTATATTAAACAAAACCACATTTGTTCCAGTCAATTTTCTCAGAGTGTACAATCTTTCAGTGCCAAGGTCAGACAGATGAGGAGGATAAACTGGCTCAGCGACCAGTGGAGCCCTGCAGTGAGTCCCTGACTCCTGGATTGTGTCTGTAAGATAAAAACCTTTACAGTGGTGCTTGTGTTTTCATCATATATTCAGACAGTCTGGACATTGTTCAGCATCCTTTGCTACTACTAAGATATGTGTGTAGGTTTCCCTCTCCAGTTATTTTGCTTGAGTTAAGATGTGTAGGGGTTGATTTTGAACCAGGCGAAAGAAATTATTTTCATTCTTAAGAGGGTAGAAAGCTTTTCATTGACCAAACTTAGTCTGCTTTCACTCTGGAGGAACGTTAAATAAATCCAAAAACAGAGTCAGATATTAACCATGGTGCAGGTTCCAGATTAGGTTTGCTGGCTGCACCACATGTGACCAGGATAAAATTATAAGCTGCTGTATAAAATACATTCTTTCATTAGAAAACAATCAGCCCAGTGATAAAAAAAGCTCTAAAATTAACCATGGGCTAAACTTGTTGACTAAGTTCCAACATCAATCATGTTCAGTGATGAAACAATTAGGTCTGCTCCACTGTGGAGTTAGAAACTATTAAAAAGAAAAGTGTGAATGTAGTTTTGTTTAGTCACCAACAATTGCAGTTGTAGTCTGAAGACAGTCCAGGTCCCTTCCACCTACACACATCACACAATTCACATCCCCCCGACCAAAAAATCTAAGTCTCTGCTCCTGCTCAAATCTGAAACTGTCGAAAACAACATTATCACAGATAACGACTCCTGTTTCATTCCAGTTCAATTTCAGGAGAACGAGGAGCAACTTCTCCTCAGAAACTGAGGCTGAAACCTGGTTATTAGAGCACAAACCTCCCTGGTTCATTCAGGGACACAGCAGCACTGCTTGGTTATCTGGGCTCTAATAGAACCAGGCTGGGCTCAGTAGTAAATCTCATCCATGATAATACTAAAATCTCCAAAGAATAACTAAAATATTTGAGATGCATGACAGTCTTACTTTGGTTCTCAGCCACACTCCAGTCGAGATCCTGCTCAACATCAGGCTCCATTACAGAGAAACCCAGACTGAGTCCGGGTAGAACCCAAACTCAGCAGAATCCAGACCAGGATAAAGTCAAAGGAGGGTCAGAGTCAGCGAGACCCAAATCTGATCACAGGTCTGCTCTAGGCCACACAACAGTACCTTTTCCACCATGACTTGGACAGACTCTTCATCTTGTCCGGCGTCTGCCTTTGCTTTTTCTGTCGTTTTTGTTTCCCTCTCGGGTGCTTCTGGGAGCTGTAGTTCTGCAGACTGGCCACTATGGCTGTGTCAAACACTTCTTTAAGGTTCTTTTGGGTCAAAGAGGAGCACTCCATGTAGGCCACCGCTCCGATCTCCATGGCACAGTCCCAGGCGTCCGCTGGCTCAATGGGCCGCTCCCGATACCTCGCCAGGTCGATGAGAACCTAAACACAGGAGGCAACACTTTAATTATGTAAACTTTTTTTATCCCAAATTGGGAAATTCTAAATACTGCTTTTAAACATTCCTTTAACATCCGGCAAATTAAATCTAAAGCTTTGAAGGCTTTGTTGAAACTGTAAGTTCAGTTGCAAGATAGCAGTGAGGTTAAACATGATATGCTGCATGTCTTTCAGAAGAAGCACAGTTAGTTCACAACCCTTGATATGTCCAATGTGTGCTCTAGGAGGTGTGGCTTTTACCTTTAAGTCAAGCACATTGTGATTTACTATTTATACTAATTAAAGCAGAAATGTTGACACTTTGGTAAATGCACCAGTTATCTTTATCTAATCACTTACAAGAGCCAGACATTTTTCATTACAGCTTTTTTTACATGGTGTCACATTAGAATTACACACATGGAGATTAATCCACGCTGCTGTTAAAATGCTTCCAAACCTTGACATCTTCTCGGAGGTCACACTGTGTCCCAACCAGAACGAGTGGAGCGAACGGGGCGTGTCTGCGAATCTCTGGGACCCACTTGTCTGGAACGTTTTGGAAAGAGGCGGGACTGACAACACTGAAGCACAGCAGGAACACATCTGCACTGGTGTAACACAGAGGACGCAGCTTGTCAAACTCCTCCTGGAAAAGGTGGGAGAGATCGAGACTGAGTTTCCGTGAGAAGGTCGAAGGCAGTGAGATAAATATAGAAATTCACCAAACAAAAAAATGTAGGCATCTCAAAAGGCATCTGAATGTAGTGCAGATCTGTGTGTGTGTGTGTGTGTGTGTGCGTGTGTTAGTTAGTGTGTGTGTATGTGTGAGAGAGATATAGAGATACTGAAAATAATCTATGAAGATATGTTTTTTTCTCCTTTCTGACGTTCTCTCTCCAGAGAACAGACAGAGGATGATGACGATTTATATACAATATTTAAAGCTACCGTTTTAATACTTTATTTTTAACAATTTTATTATTTTATAGGTGACTGACACTATATGTGTCTGAGGCCTCTTTTATCTCTGCACCTATCTCTTTGCCCCTGGAGTTCACAACCTAATGAGCTTTATGTTCGTCAAACTAGATTCTCTTTTCTTGTAAACAGTCAAATAGTCACCAGCAAGTATAGCAAACCTTAAATGTATTTATATGAGATGTTTAAAGACATTGGTAGTAGCAATTATGAGTTTTCAGGATAAACACCAGATGTTTATTAAGTTTTGACAAAGAATGAAATGTGGTAGCATTATTCCAGAAAGAAGGAATAACTTCCCCTGAGGCATTGTCTCCAACCTAAATAAAGCAACAGGAAATGCTGCTCTGTCTGTGAGTGCATGTGTGTGTGCATGTGTGTGTGTGTGTGTGTGTGTGTGTGTGTGTGTGTGTTTGTGTGTGTGTGTGTGTGTGTGTGTGTATGTGCCTGTGCTGAGATTACTGACCTGTCCAGCCGTGTCACACAGTTGTAGTTTGACTGGTTGCCCATCCACTGACACCACCGCTACTCAAACACACATACAAACAAACACACACATACAAACACACACACACACACAAAAGGTAAATAACTAGTGTAGTGTAGCTTTTCACTGTATGTGGTCATATACATATATGATACATATATATATATAGAGAGAGAGAGAGAGAGAGAGAGAGAGAGAGAGAGAGAGAGAGAGAGAGATGGTCTTTCTATAGAGACTGGTTTTGTCACGTTTTCTCAATTCATCAAAGCCTTATTTAGGATTAGTCCGTATTTTACTGCTGTGAAATAGAGTCAGTACCTCGTGCTAACTAAGATATTTTAGAAATGAGAATGATCCATATCTCATCAGATGGAAGTTTTTGAAGACCTGTTGGTGAGGAGCACCCGGTGTCAGCTCCATCCTTTACCTGAGAAGTTGTCGAAGGCGGTGGGCACATACTCGGTGGGGTACCCGTTGGTGGTGTAGCTGACTACCAGGCTGGTCTTCCCCACAGCTCCGTCCCCCACCAGCACACACTTCACCCGCCTCTCCGCCGACCCTGCCCCTGTCTCCGTCCCGGAGCGCCGCGTCCGGCCGGAGCCCCTGTCCCGGCTCCTGACCCTCCTCGGCGGGACGGGCGGAGCAGGGGACACCGGTGCCGGCTTGAAGCTCCCGTCGCCCCGCGGAGGCATCGGACCCGGGGAGGAGGGCGACTTACCGCTGGAGGCAGGAGCTACAGTCCCGGTACGGTCCAGTTTTTACATCGTCCATTAAAGTCCGTTATGTGCCGCGTCCCAGAGCCGCTTGTCAACAGTTTGTCGTCGCTTGTGTCCGCCTCGTTTCAGTCTCCATGGCTGAACTAGAAAGATTCAAACTTCATCACAACACAAACACACACAGACCCAAACACACACAGACACACACTGACCCAAACACACTGAGCAGAGGCAGCGTCATGGTTCACTTACATTTCATCAGACTGAGGAAAAGAGCCGGAGCTCAGCGTTAGAGAGAGAGAGAGAGAGAGAGAGAGTTAGAGAGAGAGAGAGAGTGCGTGTGTGTGTGTGTGTGTCCAGAGCTTCAAATGACATCACTCAATGGGTGTGCGTGTGTGTCTCTGTGTGTGTGTATGTGTGTGTTAGCTCGAGAGTGTTTTGAGAGAGAGCCTTTTTATTTTTTATTTTTTATTTTATTTTATTTTTATAAGCCGTTAGTTTGGTGTATTTTGCTGCATCGGATTAAAGAGAGTAACCCCTGCGACCCCAGTGAAATCCTTCCATAAAGCAGAGACCAGCTACAACACATGTGTCATAAGGTGTGAACGTCATGGTTCATGTGCACTGTGTGTTATTGACCTGGTTCCTCAGCACCTTGCATTCAGACTTCATCTGACCAGGCGCTCCCTGGGCCACAGGGATGAGCCAGCCCCACGCCACTACGCTGCCATGGGTGGAACCAGGACACCAGTGGACACAGGAGCTGGGTACGAACTCATGGGTGAGGATGGGGGGGATTTTTATTAGGGCGAAACAACTTTTGCACAAGTTGTGTCCCTAACATTTCAAAAGAGAGTTCGCCATATCGACTGTATTCAGGTGACAAGTCTTTAACCTCAGATCATTTTTTGGGATATACACTCTCTCACTCTGTTAGTTTACTACAATTCAAACTCTTTCCACTTTAAAATAGGGAAGTTACATTTCACTCTAATGCTCATGAGATATCCTTCACCAGAAATAACTATAAAAATGTTTTAATTAAATTTAACTGTCAATATTAAGATGTCAGTATATTGCCGATAGAAGAGAGTGGGATGTGAACCCAGCAGCTTCTTATTAGAGATCGACCACTCTACCCACTAGGCTAAACCACCAATTTAGGGCCAGTCTGCTTACTACTTACAACTGATATGGATCTTAACTAGATTTATTATGTCTTTTTGAACGCCGTTTTTATGGTTCTGTTTGTGAAGCACTTTGTAAACTTGTTTTTGAATAAAAAACCTTAAATAAGTTTTATTATGATTGTTATTATTATTGTTATTACTGGAAGGACATGTGCGCCATCTAGCGAGAGATCAAGAAACTTGACACTAATCAAATGTATCAAGCCGTCATTTTGATCGGTTAAGTGTTATTTTCAGATAGTGAATCATACAAAATACAAATCTACATGATCCTTATTCACCATCACAATATTTCTACAAGAGCGGAGAATACGGAAGTGAGCATGTTCTGACATGTGTTTGTTTCCTCACGGACACTTATCAGAGCTGGACCAGCGCTGCATGTGGTTTGTTGTGACAGGTTAGGGAGGATACTTTCTTCTGCTGGACATTCATTCCCAGTGAGTGGTTTACTGGACAGTCTCGTAACCACCGCTACATGATGTCCAGCGACCGAGGCGAGTCTCCGGCGGAGGTTGTTCTGGGTTTCCTGGAGGAGGCGGAACCCTGGCGGCTCCGGTCCGCACAGTTCCCCAGTAAAGTCGGGGGGAAGCCGGCGTGGCTCAGCCAGAGAGGCCTGCCCTCTCTGCCCTCTCTGGAGTGTGAGAGATGCCGCCTGCCCATGGCCTTTCTGCTGCAGGTGAGTGAATAACTTAAACACACAAGCTCCCATACATGTGGAGCTCAGTTTTAATATAACAACATGTTGTTGCACTTCTCTGAGCACTGGGTGACATTTCAGTGGACCACCTCCTGAGAAGTGTCAGCTGACCAACTCATTATACATCACATTAAAGTTAGGGCACAAAACGGTTAATATTTCATGATCAGATTCTTTAGATATTGACTTTCAGGGTGTGATTTTGCCACATGAACTGGTGACACCCAACCTGACTGTATTCACTTACATAGAGTGAGTTTCCATTAATGGAGCCATCCTCAGCCTCATGTGTTATAAAACTGTTGCATGACCTCTGATCCCACCTTCTCAGTCAAGAGTGTCACTGAAGTGTGTAGTTGACCGTCTCCATCTCTGCTGCAGGTGTACGCACCGATCTCTGGTCAGGACCGGAGTTTCCACAGGTCGCTCCTCCTGTTCTGCTGCAAAACCCCTGAGTGCTACACACTCAACGACAGCAGCTGCATGAAAGGTGCGTGGAACCATTACTGTGTTCTGTCCTCTTGTCCGCTTTGTCCTCAAACCTGTCTCACTCATCAAAAGACCTGAATGAAATAACATTATATTAATCAATAAATAAATCATAATCACGTAGTCATATCAGCTTTGCTAAACGTTCAGCTTCTCAATGGCAAATATTTCGACTTTTCTTGTAATGTTTGAAATTGTGACAGAGATTGATTTGTATGTTTTTTTTATATATTTTATAGACAACACATTGATTGATTGATTGATTGACTTATGGATTTGAAGTAATCAGCAGATCAATTTAAAGTGGAAATACCCATTAATCAGCATCTTCGCTTGATGACAGATTCTCTTCAGTCTTTTTTTCTTTGCTCTTCTGTCGTTTATCCTCCTCCCTAGCCCACATCTTCTTCTCATCTGTTCTCTGCATGTTTGTTTTTTAATCGTTTTCCAAACAAGATTTGATGCATTTAGGTCAAGTTCCCTGACTGATTCTTTTTCTTCTTCATTTCCACTCAGTTTTCAGAAGTCAGCTACCCAGGAAGAATGAGTTCTACCCTTACGACCCGCCGCCAGGTTTGTGCATTATTCAGGATGTCAGTAAAAATTCTGATCTATCAACCCATAATGTCAAGTAGTTCAAATGTTTTCTAAATGTGAATGTGTTCCATTTCTGAACACACATGCACTATTACATGATCAGACTGGGCTTTAATAAAACTTTATAAAAAAAATTATAAAGATTATTAATCATGATTAAGCTCACGCCAACCTTTGTTTCCTTCAGAGGAGGAACCCCTCAGCGACCCTGAATCCGACCAGAGAGTGTTGCCTGTCTCTGGGGTTAAACTGTGTTGGGTGTGTGGTTGCCCTGGGAACAAAGCTTGTTCTAGATGTCACACTGTGACCTACTGTGGAAAAAACCACCAGATGCTCCACTGGAAACACACACACAAGAAGGAGTGTGGCAGCCAAGGTGTGTTTACTTGTCTCCTGCACGGAAAGAGACTGGACACTGATTTGTTTACCCTAAATCCACTGAACAATCACTTGCTGCTAATGAAAACTACAGCATTTCTGAAGGATCTCTAAAAAAAAATGTCTAACATTTTATTTGATGACTCTAAAGAGTATTAGATACGTTACAATATTACCTTTGTGGCTATGTTAAAGACTTTGGACACCTACTGTCTTTGCCTGATTTTGAGAGATAACATTGCATTTTGAGGATTATTCACTCCTAGACTAATTTGCCCTATCCTCAATTATGGGGAAGTTTGAGTAATTCTGAGAGTCTGATATTCCTTCATTATCTGCTGCTTTTAATTGTATACAATGTGTGGTCATTAATTCAATTGTTGAAACCTGGAGAGAATTTGTGCTTGTTACAGACATGGTGTTGATATTTGCACTGTAGAATGGAGGATTTGTGAAAGACATTTTACAATATACAGTATCACAATAACTTATGATAATAATAATATGTCCCACAATTTGTCTTGAACAGCGTTTCTACCCTGAGCAGTCGTACATCTAAACTTAAGTCAGCGTTTGTAAAATCCTGATTGATTGGAGACTTAATATATCTACTGTGTCTTTTGTCTCTCTGGTTCTGAATAGAAGTTTCCCACGACACAACATCGGCCTTCCTCTTTCCTGAAACTGAGCTGGTCACTGAGCCTGAGGAAGAGGAGAACGATGGGAAAGAGGAAGACACAGAGAAGGATGAGGGAGAAGAAGAAGGGAGCGGCACTCAAACAGATGTAGACTGTCCGTCTTCAGCAGAGAGTAAGAAACAGAACTGAATATGGAAGGTTTTAGTAACTGCTCTTTTCACGTGCTATCAGTGTATCTTTCCTCCTGACTTCCTGTTGTCTTGTCTTCAGCGCTGGCAGAGACCGACCTGGAGGAGATGGCGATGTGTGAGACTAAAGACATCAAAGTGTTCCAGAGGTTTAAAAAGAGGATCGCACCAGAACCACACCAGGTAGAAAATAAATACAAAAAATGTGTAAAAAAGACTGAAGGGAACAGTGCACACTCCTCACACTGATGATGTGCAGTTTTAACTCAATCAGTTCCTCTGGTTGTGTTTCAGGTTGTCCGCTACAGTCGAGGCGGTTCTCCCTTGTGGGTCTCTTCTCAACACATCCCTTCAGATCAGGATATCCCACAATGCACCTGTGGCGCCAAGAGGACTTTCGAGTTCCAGGTAGTCACCGCTCATTAATCTGATCTCTTAAGGACTTTTATTTTTTGCTGTTATTTCCTTTCTCCTCCCTCTATTTATTTTTACCATAGTTTTCATCGTCTCAGTCATGTTTCCTGACTGCAGTTCATCAATGCATCATCATAATAGTAATCATACATTTTATTTATATAGCATTTTTTAAGCTTACACTAAGAAAAGATCTCAAAATTAACCCTCGCAGGACATAAAACTTTTAGAACATGAGAGCACATAAATCAACAGCGTTATACATCGCCCTTACATTTATAAATTGATGTTTAAGTATACAAATTATTTATTAAAATTAGATTATAGATCATATAAAAGATAATATCATACGTAATGAATGTGTAGTGCATATTTATAAAATTCTGTAAAGTTCATATAACTACGTTTATGATAGATAAATAATGAATCACCATAAATAGTCAAATATGTTTGATACAATAAAAATACCCATAAAAAACTACTATCAAAGAGGATTGTAAAAAATCAGTAACCTATATATGTGAATGTCTGTGTCTCTACACAGGAAACAGTATTTATCTGTTAGATAAGTGTAATAATTGTGTGTGTGTGTGTGTGTGCGCAGGTGATGCCCCAGCTGCTGAACAGTCTAAATGTGGACTCAACAGGAGCCAGTATCGACTGGGGTACGGTGGCCATCTACACCTGCTCCATCAGCTGTAACCGTGACGACCAGTACTTCCCTGAGTTCATCTGGAAGCAGGATTTCAGCTCTGATCAACACGCACAGATTAAACACTCATAACATCTGACAGCTCATACTGAGCAACGAGGAGACTGGTTTCATTACACTGGCAGTGATGTCTCTTTCCCATGTAGGAAACTGGACGTGTGCATCAGCACTTCCTACATTACTGAGGATTATACACAGATCAAATGTAAAAATGTGTGAAATACCAGTGACTGAGTGATCACTCTTCTGTATCCAGGAGAATTTTGAACATTCAAACAGGAATTCTGGATCCTGGTTCCTGTTCTAAACATTTTCTTAAATAAATACAATTTCTGGTTGTAAAGAAGTGTCAGTGGTGTTTTCGGACCTGTGTGATTATCAGTGTATATCCATCCTGGATACATATTATCAGATCAGTGAGGGGGAGCTGATAAAAAGAAATCCATCATGAGCTTGTGCCTTATCACAGATTTTAATTTAGTCCCTTCATCTGATTCTCTGTATTCTCAGAGATCTGATTTGTGGGTCATCTGGTGGCCAACTGGTTTAAATGCAGATACCACAGACCCACAGCATCCAGGGCTCAATCCCCAGCTAGACGACATATCCTTCTCTCTGCACTTGTTTCCCATTGTGCTGAAACAATACACAATGCCCAGATATATCTTAGTTGGTAACTCATTTAGCAAAAAAAAATTTAAAACAGGGATTATTGAACTTTTCAATTACAAAACAATTGACAATGTTGAGACAAACATGTGAATGCAATTTAAAGAGCATAAGTATAGTAGACATGTTAGTCAGTAAACTACTGTTGCTGTGCAGTATCTGGTCCAGTTTACACAGCAGTGTGATAAATACTGAGCACTCATTGTATAGGAAAGAAACTCTTTAAGTCAAAGATGCTGTTTTCAACTAGAACAGCACAGAGTAGAGGTCATACCTTCAGTTCAATCAAGCTGTGCTAAATTTCACACTAAAATATCAATCCCTTAAATGTCCTTGATTTGTCAAGATCCATGAATTATTCCCTAAGAAAAACAAAACACCCTCTGCCCACAAGGCCTGTTGAGTACGAGTGTGTCCAAACATTATTGTAATGAAAGGAGCAGCTTTAACAACAGTCAGTTTTTACACATTTATTAATGCACAGTGCAGAGCATCAACAGTTTCAGAAGAGGCAGAATTGCATTTAAATGTGACGGGGCTCATACTCGTGCAGAAGAAGAATATTCAACCCCATGTTTTCGTCAGAGTTGTCCGTACAAATATTAGGAGACCAAAACACACGTGGTGAACCAAATATATTGGGAATCCAAAATGTTATATTTAATTGCTTAACTTTTACATTGTTATCAAGGATGTGTCCAGTTGAAACTCTGTGACACACAAACAGAACAGTGCCCAAAATTGAGACTCTTAAATGTAGATTTTTGATTGAGCAAAGAACGTGAACAACCAACACAAATTAACATTTGCAAATGCTCAAAGATAATAATTTCAAACAGGAAAATGTTTAAATATAGATTTGGATGGCCCAAAACATTTTTATTTTAAAATACTTTAAATTGGCAAAGCAAATCTTAGTTTCTGTTGTCAGTCTTTTAGTGCTAATGAATTTAAGAAATAGTCAGCCTATTGTACCACCTGACACTTTTCTCCCCATTTCAATTTTGGTCGAATTCTTCTGAATTTCTAGAAAGAAAACAAAAATTCTGTCTAACAGGACAAGGTGCCGTGTTTGTACAAACAGTCGAGGAACATCATTCCCTTTAGGTTTGGCCTTTTTCTAAAACTGTGAAAAAGGACTACACAGCAGCAGGACTGGGATCAGATTCAAAATTTAAGAGCAGCCAAATTGTGACAGCTGACTTACAATAGTTTAATTTGTCTCATGTTAAAATTATCTACCAGATTAAAACTCCCTTTCCAATATTTATGAATGTAGGACTACGCTGGAGCCAGTTCAGATTGATTTACATTTTTGGATCAAACTCAAAAACCAGACTGATTTGATATAAACCGTGTTGAGGAACTTAAATCTCAGTAAATACTGTGATAGGAATGTGGGGCTGACAGACCTGAACACAACTTTATGTAACTGGGAGATAGAGCAGACAAGTACTAAAAATGCAATGTAGAAAACTTTTTAAAAATGCATAAAATAAGAACAGCAATGCTCCCGGTCAGACCGCCTCTCTTCCACTTAGCGATTTTTACATTTTCTTTACAGTCTTATGTACAATGAGGGATGTGATCAAACAATCTGAAAACAGCTGGAAATACATGGAACAGGGTCAAAACACAGAACAAAGACACTTTCAAAAAAGGTCCAAAAGTTCTTCTTCTTAAAAAAATAAAGGAAAGAGGAAGGACAAAAAGTAAAAGGTGACTAGTTCACATCCCTGCAAAACAGCCCTTAGAGCAGTCCACTTGTAGAGGTCAACATTTAGATGACACTTCTACGTATCTTTAAAAAAATCCATGTAAAAGAGACTGGGTTGGGGAGATGTTAAAAGAAGAAAACGACAGGTCCTACGTCGTCTTGCGGAAACCTTTAAGGATGGGGTAGATGCTTTCAAACGCTTCGTAGATCTCTCCTCTCACCTTGGCACCTACACAAAAAAATTAATATATTATAACTGCAATAAGTTGCTATACTATGTTACATGCATCTTCTCATTATATGTTTTAGGTTCTATGGTTGAAATGCTCGCAGCAATTTGGACATTTCTCCCTAAATCATTAGCGCCCTCTGGTGGAGAAATTGTTTGTACCTTAAAGCGATAGTTCGCCGTAAAATTTGAATTCAGTGATTTACTCAAAACTATGCTGATGGATTGTTAAAAACTTGGTGTAAACAATGTCTCTTTGAGTCAAATTTGAATCTCGGGGCTTCCGGAAAATTTGATGATACCACAGGAGCAGAATGGAGGCATTTTATGTTTTTTGTAACTTTTGTATGTTTGACAATGGAGTAACCAGTTACTTTCATTGTATTGGATTAGACTACAACGCTGTTTACCCCTTAACTCCAAAAGTGTTTTGTGGACTTAAACATATCATCCACCCTCCATCAGCATAGTGGTGAGTAGATGAGTTGATTACATTTTTTCTGTCAATTATCACTTTAATCCTAGTTTAACATTAGTGTACTGTCAATTATTATGAATTATCTGACATGTACATTGATGCCAATATATCTGCAATGATCTAATATGACGAGCTCTAGTTCTGATCTACAGCTAATACTAGGTGAAGTGGAGCGTGTTTTACCTGTGAGTACAACTTTCCCAGAAACAAAGATGAGCAGGACAATTCTTGGTTTGATCATCCTGTAAATCAGCCCCGGAAACAGCTCCGGCTCGTAACTACAACAGACAAGTCACTTTGTTTAGTCGCAACATGGAAAATAAAAACACAGGAAGTCGCCATCATGTGTATCTGTATATGATTGTAGACGTTATACTAAATGTCTAGAAGTTACCTGCTGAACTGTTGATGTGTGAGGACCAATCCCTCCAGTCGGATGGGGAACTTCACATCGCAGCTGCCAACCATGTTCTGAATTTTGAAGTCCAGGAACTTGGCAGGAAAACCGAGCTTCTGCACCACACGAGCATACTTTCTGGCTGCTAACCTCGACATCTCCTCACTGGAGAGAAGGTGAGTTGATGAGAAGCAGATTAGAAAGAAAAAATGAAGGAGAAACCTTGATTATATTGTTTAGTTATAGTTTAGTTATAACGTTTATTTAGTAGTGAGGTGAAGAAAGGCAAGGGTTGCATGTCTTTTATCGCAGTCTTAGTGAAAATCTTTATTGTGCCTACAACAGTACTGTGAACATCTGGCTTTTCATCGAGAACATGCACATGAAATTTGGAACAAGCTACATTCTGACCTCTTGGCTCCAGTGCAAACCATTTTCCCAGAGCTGAAGATGAGGGCAGTTGTTCTGGGTTCTCGTATTCTCATGATGACGGCCGCAAAACGCTGAAAGAAAGCAAGAGAATAGGCATATTAATATTACTGAAAGACTTCTTCCCATTGTAGTTGTGTGGGTTTAGTATAAATATGTCCAGTATACACATAATGGCAGATCGGGGAATCATCTAACCAACTTTAAGCCCCATAGATGGAAGCTAGAACAAATGCATGACAGTTTGGAACTGTTGAGTAAAATAGGAATGTGTTTCAGTCTCACCTTTGGGTTGTACTCTGCGTTCCTGGCTCTCAGGGCGATGGTCTTCAAGTCGAGCTTACAGCCCAGATTTACAGTGGATACGATGTTTCTGATATTAGACAGATTGAGAAAAGTACAGAGAACAGTTGAGTCAATATGTCAGAAGTATCCAGTTGTGTGGCATTGTCATTAATTTTGGAAATATTTGTATATAAACTTTGTAAAAAATGCAATGGCCCATGGACACCCACAGAAAGTGTAAATGTCAATCATGACAATTTCATTGGTTATTAAACGTACTGTAGCTGTGGTACGATTCCAGAGCTCTCTGAGGCAGGTGTGGCCGGTGTGATGGGGGTCATGGGAGTCAGCGGGGTGTTGTAGAGCGGAGTGTTCCCTGGTAGCGCTGTGGTGGTTGTACCAGCTACTGTCTGGGAATGGAAGAGCTGAGGCGTCTGTCCTGACGTACCCGGAAGGCCTAGAGAGCAAATTAAATTATTATTTTTAATATGAAGTGGTGATAAATTTTCACTATGTCGAAGACTGAAATGATAAATGTTAAGATTCATTTTTAAGAATAAAAGTGGTGTGTTGTACCTGTGTTGGCCTGCTGTGCCTGTTGTTGTTGTGCCTGTTGTTGTTGTCTCTGCTGTTCCTCGAGTATAGACAAACTGTTGGTGTTTGTGACTGGTTGAGGCGTCAGACCTGAGCCATATGGCATCATGGGACTGAAGATTGGCATGCTTGGCGTCATGGCTCCCTGCACAGAACAAACATCAAATACAACATGAAGTGGAGATTTAGCAGAATAACCACATTATAAACAAAAGTCACTGAAAAAATATTGCAATAGTCACTATTTTTTATTTTTACTTCTTTTCTTTACATTAATCACACGAAAGTCAAAATTGCATCGATATGAGAAGCCAAGGACTGTAAAATTAATTTTCGTAGTGAAACTAATGGCAGTAAAATATTTGGGCCATGAGAGGATACTGCAACTTTTATCGTCATCATTGTAGGAATATGTTTGGTATTTTCTATTATTTCATACTATTAATTGCAGAAATGGTTTGGCAAGCTGTGAGTTCAGATCAACTTCCTTCAGCTATCCATCAGTAATGCGGCTCCAGAATGTGACCTGACACAAAGAATAAATCTTGTATTTCGACATTATCTGACATAACTGCCTCATCTAAAGCCACAAAGCACCCCACTAAGACTATTTCACTGGGCTACATGAGCATCACACTTCTCCCAGTATAGGCCCTTTTCAAAGACCAAGGCAGTAAATGTACCTACAGCATGTTAACACGGTATGTAGGAGACGTGATTACAGAAATAAGCCATAATTCAGAAGCTGTAAGATGAGAGCCCAGGAGAATCAGGACCAAGCTGGTACATTGAAGTCCCAGTATGATCCTGTTCAGACATGGTATTAACATCCACCCTGAGATATCCCATCACAGGTGGTCAGCTAAAAGAACACTGTGTTCACACCCGACATTAAAATTGTGTCCCGGTTGTGCTTCCTGTGACTGATTGCTTTGGGCCTTCACCTCCTCACTCCATAATTTAACAATGGTCCAATGTAATTGTTCTTCTTGCACAGTGAAGACAGATTTCACCAATTTAAGAAAAGTATCAATCATTATGTGTCAGTGTTGATATGGTGGTAGTGGCAACAAACAAATCGATGGTTGTTTAAAAGCGCTATACAAATAAAAAAATATTACGTTTAATTAATGACTTATGGGGAGGGGCGAGATTAAATAAGTTGGTACCACAGCAGGTCAGAGGACATCAGCTGAGTAGGCATCCTTCATACATGGCCCAGAACACATTTAGGTTCACACAGCTAATCAATGAGGTCACATGCATTCCAGACCACCTCCGAATGGGCTGTAGGTGATGACATCTCAGGACACATTTGGGTGAATTCAGACTTGTACTTTATGTTGACCACCTGTGATCATTTATATCACTCAGGAGGGATGTTGATGCCAGGTCTGTGTGGAGTCCATGAAATCGTGCTCCCTCCACTGGATTCCTGTTTGTCAAAGGATCCATTTTATAATTTTTTGTTAACTTTTAAATCTCTTACTGGACTGGCGCAGCCTTACCTAGCTGAACTCCTTCATGTTCAGCCTCAAGTTAGAGAGCTGAGCTCAGCAGCTCCTGGACTTGCCTAAAACGAGGCTCATAACCAGAGGCCATCAAGCCTTTGCAGTATGAAACAGCTTACCACACAATATTAGATCTGCCCCCCTCACTACTACACTATATATCTTTGGTAAAACATCTCTTTTCCTTTGCCCTAATTTTCGTGTTGAGAAAGTTTTTATCCAAGCAGATTTTATTTAAATCTATTTTGTTTGATCTTAGTTTATTGGATTGGTATTTGATGTATTGCGTGTTGCCGTATTCTTGCTGTAACTTTTGCTTTGGTCAACAAAGTTGTTTTTTTCCAAATTTGCCTTATAAATAAACTTGACATGTGCCGGTCAGCTTCTAGTCAGGTGAGGTAGCCAGCCTGACCCCTCGCGGAGGACGAGCACCTGTGGCTGAATGGCCCGTGTGGTCCTACCTGAGGGGAGGCCAGACCCGGGAAGGCTGGTATACTGTTGTTCTGGTCCATCTTGTCAGCTCCTCACGTCGGACACCGCCACCAGGAGCAGGCGGGGACACCTCTTCACAGCAGTGGCCTCAGATCTCCGCAGTAAACACAAACAACCGGGGGGACTCCACTGGAACACCCTCGTGTTGTATGTCCTCTGACAGCGGGGACGCGCCTGGAATCGAACCGGTGAGAACATGTTTAAAGACAAATGCTTATCGATCCCCGTGCACCATGAAACCTGAGTGAGTGACTGACAAATGACACGAAGCCGCTGTGGCGCCAACACACATTTAGCTTTAACGTCTGTTCGCGTTGCATTAGCATGTTAGTTCCGACCCCGTCTGCATGCAGTCTCGTGCAGAGGATTAGAGTGAAAAACACGGATGATGATTTCGTCTCCACCTAAAACCAGAGCAGTGTCCCAGCAGGAAGTCTGGACGCCTCCAAATTGCACCACATCAACACAGTGGCTAGCTGGGGTTAGCCGCATTGCTAATGTTAGCTACACCGGCTAACATGGAAGACGTAAGTCCAACGCGCTGCCGCCTCAATAGAAGCAGCGGCGTTGTGAGATGACGCCAGATTGCAGTAACTCACAGTGCGGTGGGAGGAAACTTCCAGTCGCCCTCTCGCAGTGGAAACCAGCAGAGAAACTGTTTTAATTCAGCTCCGGGCTCGTGTCATCCTCAGTTAACTTCTTCTTCGGCGCTCAAGAAAAGCGCTACTCCTCTTCTTCTTCTTCTTCGTTGGCTGCCGCTGCACCCGGAAGCGGAAACCCTATTTTTTCCGCTGTGTCACAGTTCACGCAGAGCAGACAGAGCGAAGATGGCGTCGCTGAGTGACAAGTCGGTTTGGGACGAGGTGGAAGATGGCATCGGGGAAGAAGTTCTTAAAATGTCCACGGAGGAGATCGTACAGCGAACTCGGCTCCTGGAAAGCGAGATCAAGATCATGAAGAGCGAGGTGCTGCGGGTGACCCACGAGCTGCAGGCCATGAAGGACAAGATCAAGGAAAACACGGAGAAGATAAAAGTGAACAAAACGCTGCCGTACCTGGTGTCGAACGTCATCGAGCTGCTGGATGTGGACCCCAACGACCAGGAGGAGGACGGGGCTAACGTGGACCTGGACTCCCAGAGGAAAGGAAAGTGCGCCGTCATAAAGACTTCGACACGGCAGACCTACTTCCTGCCGGTGATCGGGCTGGTGGACGCCGAGAAGCTGAAGCCCGGGGACCTGGTGGGTGTCAACAAAGACTCCTACCTGATCCTGGAGACCCTACCTACCGAGTACGACTCCAGGGTGAAGGCCATGGAGGTGGACGAGCGCCCCACAGAGCAGTACAGCGACATAGGAGGGCTGGACAAGCAGATCCAGGAGCTGGTGGAGGCCATAGTCCTGCCCATGAATCACAAGGAGAAGTTTGAAAACCTGGGCATCCAGCCACCCAAGGGGGTCCTGATGTATGGGCCACCTGGCACAGGGAAGACCCTCCTGGCCAGGGCCTGCGCCGCTCAGACCAAGGCCACCTTCCTGAAGCTGGCCGGTCCACAGCTGGTCCAGATGTTCATCGGAGATGGAGCCAAGCTGGTGAGAGACGCCTTCGCCCTGGCCAAAGAGAAGGCTCCCTCCATCATCTTCATCGACGAGCTGGACGCCATCGGAACCAAGAGGTTTGACAGCGAGAAGGCGGGAGACAGAGAGGTGCAGAGGACCATGCTGGAGCTGCTCAACCAGCTGGATGGATTCCAGCCCAACATGCAGGTCAAGGTGAGGATTCTGCCATGAAATCCCCAGAGAAACACATGTTTTTATTATGATACACAGTCTGCATATGACTGGGGATCACACTGAACTCCAGGGAAGTCAAACTGGTTCTGTATGATCAGATGAAATCTGACTAATATTGTATTCGTATTCACAATAATTTATTTGTTTATTACTAGTTCTCATTCTAATTTGACACTAAATAAATATGAAATCAAATGCTCAACCATTAAATAGGAGTAGAGGAAAGTAACAAATAAATAGTGCAAAGGTTTACATGTTTTATAAAACTGTGATAAGTAAATATACAAGACCAAATCCAGAATTTCCTCAAATGAATCTATTTACACAGTAAGATTACTACAGTAATATTATTTATATTTTCCAGGTGATTGCGGCCACCAACAGAGTGGACATCTTGGACCCTGCTCTGCTCCGTTCAGGTCGTCTCGACAGGAAGATCGAGTTCCCCATGCCCAACGAAGAGGCCAGAGCTCGCATCATGCAGATTCACTCGCGCAAGATGAACGTCAGTCCGGACGTCAACTACGAGGAGCTGGCTCGCTGCACCGACGACTTCAACGGAGCCCAGTGCAAAGCGGTGTGTGTGGAGGCTGGTATGATCGCACTGCGTCGTGGAGCCACAGAGCTGAACCACGAGGATTACATGGAGGGAATTCTGGAGGTCCAGGCCAAGAAGAAGGCCAATCTCCAGTACTACGCCTGAGGACACTGCTCTTGTCATTTTATGTTTGTGAGAGACAGTGTTTATTGTCAAATATATGCTGAGTAAACACTTGTTAAAAGTGCAGATTTCTTGAATTAATAAAAATAAGTAAAATGTCTGAAGAGTTTTGTTTTTTTCTGCTAAACAAAGAGGGTTGAGTCCTGGTTTCAAGGGGTACAGAAAAATCTCACAGCTGCCGTGGATTTTATGTCTCAATATATCATTATTAGTCAAGACATTAATGAAATAAATCCCTGTTCTTATTTTTTGTGAAATTTCCTTGGTGCGACCTAGTTCATTGTATTTCTATCTCTGAAATTATTTGTGAGAAAGTCTTGGCCGAATTACTTATTTGTCAACTCAATTCTTAACCAGTGTCCTGTAAACAACAGAAGTTTTCATCCTGTTTGTCGAAATATCTCTTGACAAGACAGTCTCGATCACAGACGCTCTGCAATGGAGTCAACCCAAAAGAAGACACCACCCCAGAGACACTGGTCCTTTGCATTTCTCTTTGTTGTAAATTTGATCAGCAGTTTCACATAGAGAAGCCCAGAGTTGCCCTGGAACACAATCTGCCCTCTCTCAGTGTGGGAAAACACTATGATGTTCTCTACCTGTGGCTTCTTACATTTGTTTGTTAAATTATATTTCCCTTCTTTGACTATTTGAATCCTACTCTGAAACAATTTATTAGTTGCTTCAACCTGAGTGATAAGAATTTGTTTAGATTATAAAGTATTTTATCTCATATTGTCTCAGTGAAATCGATTGTCCTCACACAAGCTTCTTCTACTTACATTTCTGGAGACACTTAATAAATATTAAATCTACCCTCACGTAAATATAAAGTCAGTCTGAAGTGCTAAAGTCAACAGTTCCCATCGTCACTTCACATACGGAGATGTTTTCTGGTTATATCACACCAGGTGTCTGCACAGACAAATTCAGATTATAGACCGGAATTTCCTTTTCACATTGAGAAGTCAAGGCAGATTATGAGGGGAATACTGTACTGGATTGTGTCTAATGTCACATTCTCTGTTACACAATCAGTGCACGTCATCATTTCACAAAACCCTCTCATTACCACCTTCTTTTCAACAGATGTCACAGCTCTGTATCCAAACATCCGGCAGGTCCACTCAGCTCTGATGATTTTGAATTTATATTAAGTTTATTACATCATTTGAACTTTCTTTGCTTTTCCAATATTTAAAATTGTTTAAGGACTCAACTGATAGTTGTCTTCAGTAGGAATGACATTGAACTGTTGCAACACCGAGGGTATTTCCAAAACCACACAAATTAAGGAAGTCTTGTCAAACCTTTTCTGTGATCGGAAGTGTTTGTCTTAACCTGCAGGGTCAATTTAGGAAAAACAAACATCTGATAAACAAGTTAAGGTTCAAATATTATAGGACTCATCAGATCTGTTGATCAAGAATTTTGTTCTGCTTTATAAATTTTCACACGTCAATCTACACTTCATAGGTTAAGACCATGAAAAGAGTACTGCAAATGGGAGCAGAAATGCTACCTTTCACAAAAAGTACTTCTTATCTTCTGCTTTTTATTTACATTGTTAGTACTGGGGGCTAACACCTTGTCCTTAATTTAAAAACAAATTTTTGTGCCTTATCCGCTGTTGGCAGTGATTTTCATTTCCTATGATCTCTTGGCTTATACAATATGTGAACAATGGCAGTAAAAACAGCAACAGACTTTCAGTTCTTTACATTTATTAAGAATGTAAAACAATAGCAGAGTATGTCTTTCCAAACCCTAATGAAAAATCAAGACAGAGGCAGAGTCAAGGGAACAGTGGGGGAAGAACTTGCTTCTCAGAACAGTAGTGCTGATCTAAAAATCAGGTTGCTCAGCCAATACAAGCAAGGATGTTATAAAGCCTCACATAAGAGGGCACTTGAAGCAACTTCTGAATCAGTACTCATGTTCGAAGAAACAGGATCTAAAAAGTGGCCAAACCAACAGTTGGATGGTGGAAAGAACAGACTAAAGAAGAAAGCAGAGGCAGATGGAAAAATCTTTTTTACTCCTCAATCTTTCCTCAGAGGTATTGTCTGCTCCTTAATGCCCTCCTTAGTGACGATGCAGATCCGAAGGGCGTCTCCGGTGTAGACATCCCTCTCAGCAGCCGAGATGAAGACATCTTTGACCAGCTGCACAGCCTTGTCCTGAGTCAGAGGGACATGCTCCACACCCTCCATGTTCTTAAAACCAATCTGGGGGAAGATTGTGTTAGAGAGAATGAGACATAAATGTACTCTGTCCACTATAAGGAAACTTCAGAACACTGCACATTTGATTTAATGCATATTTAAAAAGGCAGAAAGCTCGAGAATATGAGAAATACGTAAATTGTATCTACCTGGTTGTCAAGGAGTGGCTGTAGCATGGCACTTGCAGATCCTCCAGCCTTGTAGGTGTCTCTCTGATAAGAGCCCACTGGGTCAAAACTGTACACTGCTCCCTTACCTACGTTACAAATATTAAATGTTACAAATAAAAATAGTTGTTACAAGAACAAAGTGAAAGCTTTGCAGTGTCCAACTTAGAGACAGATTTAATTCAACCTCAATGTGTGAAACAATGAGAAAAAATATTAGCAAGCAACAAACTTGACATTTCCTGTCCCCTGCAATCACAGCAGATGGGAATAACATTAAGTGCCTACGTCCTACGCGAATGTAAAAATAAGCAATTTATCGGAACGTTTTGTGTCTTACTGGCTGTATTTAAATGCCTACCATGCTCATCCAGTCCTCCAATGATGTTGTATACGTAGTAGGGGAAGAACCTCCTGCCATACAGGATGGTAGACAACATGGCTGCGATGGCTCCGGATGTCATTGTCTTGTTGTTTGAGTGTTTGTATGTCTGGGGGGAGAGAAAACATTGGTTCAGGTGTTAGTCATAATTAAGCAAACTCTGACACCAGCTCTCAGTCTCCTTGTAGGAAAGCACAAAGTAATTCAGCAACACTTCAGGAGAAGTAAAGAACCAAGGTGAAGTCCCTATTGAATAATTTTAATTGTTGGGGACTAGTGGGAGGTGCATGCGCAATGAAGAACCACCCTGCAGAGCAAATATCTAAAATGACCACACAGTTTTTATCAAATGTTTGTGACAAAATTCTAGAAAAATGAAAAAGTACCAATGTTCATCATTTAAGAGACAACAAGACAAATTGGAGCCCTGTGAAAACTCTGTCTTAGACAGCATTTTGATCATCAGTGCTGGTGTGCACGCTGGGGCAGGAGTGTTACCAGAGACAGTAGAGGTAGAAATCTTAAAGAATGATAATAAAGAACGTGAACCCCTTCTTGCATCAGCTCACCTTTAGTCTGGCATCAATGATTTTGGTCAGAGTCAGGCAGTCTCCATGGAAACCACTGCAGCCGATGACAGTTGTGTCTGTCCTGTAAGGTGAGAAACCCACAGTCAAACAAAGTCAGAGCAACATCAGTACTCATAGTGACTGTTGAGTGGATTCATTATCAAAGAAGCATCTCCAGTCACAGGAAAAACTACACTAACAGAAGTACTGGCGCTGCAATGACTGTAACAAATAGAGGAGGAGCCAATAAAGATCAAATAGAGATGACAAAGTGTTTATTATTGATGATTCCCTTCACTGACAGTACGGGGGGGGAGACGGTGACACTTACAGCTTGTAGCATTTTGGTGAGTCGCGACTGTGGATTGAGTAGCCTTCACTCAGCCGAGTGTCTGAGGCTACGATGGCGAAGTCCTCCCCGGCAACAGCCAGTACAGTTCTGAAAATGAAAACGGATTAGTTTATTCATCTTATAAAACAACTCACAACCCAGGGAAATCCACTGCTTTCTATGGCACTTTCCAACGCTAAAGCTAAAGTTACTGATTCGAAACTGAAACTGCGGTACTAGTCAAATAATATTTCATAATGCGAACATGATATATATAATATAAAATGATACGTAAAGATAAATAGAGACCTAACCCCGTGTGCACAGAAATGCAGCTCTGTTCACAAAGTACTCATTTAGTTCAGCTTTGTTTGTTTCCGTTTGCTACGCTACTAGCTCGTTAGCACAGTGCAGTACATGTTAGCTAGCAGACAGCTAGCAGTTGAAAGATTAGACTCACCCTCCGTTGAAAGAGTACGGTGAGAAGCGCTGTTCTACGGGACCACTGTAATGATACTCCTTCATTTTGCCCGATTCTCCATACGACTGTGATGAAATCATCTTTGTTATGGAAGGAACACAATCCTCTCTCACGCTTCTTTCTGTTAAAGTCGCTGTATCACTGCACTGTGGCACCGTCTTCTTCTACTGTCAGCTTACGCGACTATTCAGCCAGACTTTGTGGCAGAGCGCCCCCATAGGACGGTTTTATGTACAACAGTTATGGCAGGCGTGCCAGATGTGATCGGCTGCCACACAGTGTATGTATATATAATATACAGGGGCGGCCCTGGCAATGTTGGCGCCCTAGGCGAGATTTCAATTTGGCGCCCCCCAACATACGCAGGCAAACGTTTTTCAAGACATAGCACACCTACACTTTGACAAGTGCATGTTATATTAAAACTATTTCAGATAATTGAATTTCTACAGATGCATGTTGAAATGATTTAATCCTTTGCTTTGGGTTTTTAAACTATATTAGGATTAAGGTGTAAACAGAGACAGTTTCTCTGTTTTAGAAGGAAATTCTCTTCTTCTAATATTAATGGTTTATCTACATTCTTCTAATAGACCTGTAGTTTATCTACTATGTACGAGGTAGGTCTTTTAACAGCTCATGTGTTTTAAATACACAAGTATCAACCATCACTACAACTGTGCACCCATCATCCATATTGTGTTGTGTACGACTTTTAAGGAAGTTTTCTCCCATTGGTACAAAACTTTTGTGTCGCTTGTACTGTATGCAGTGTAATTAATTAAAATTTTCACCCTGACACAGTATGCTTGTTGCACATGGAGTACCAAAGGAGATGTGTTGATAGTATTATTTAAACCAGGATGCTGTGCTCTCAACGCATACTGTATGTGACTATGCAGTATTCTTTCATTATCAAAAATCATGCAGCTGTTTGGTCACAGCCATGGAAACCTAAGTCTTGTGCCGCCCTCTCGGCATTATGCGCCCTAGGCAACCGCCTATGTCGTCTGTACCAGGAGCCGCCCCTGAGAATATACATGTAATATATATATATATATATATATTTAACAATGTCCAGATGTGTTATCTAAATTTAATATATATGTATATTATATATGTTGCTGCTCAGGGGAAATTTGACATTTATTAGTTGTACAGCCGCCTTGATACTTTAACTGGTAAAAGCATTGGATTGGATCAAGCTAGGAAATTATGTAAAATAATGAAAAGTCATATGGATGATTGCAAATAGATAATTGCTTTAAATCTAGATAACCCATCTATTAATTGTTAATTACATTTCAGTTCCACAACAAGACAAACAAGACAGATAAGACACACAAAAATATGCATATAATGAAATAACATGCATCAGTGGGAATGATGTACAGGATAATGATGGAAAAAGTGTTAGAGAAGAAGTAGGTGCATGTGTTTGTAAGTGCATGTGCATACTTGTGATGTCTGCATGAGTCCTTCTTTAGTGGTCTTGGACAAGTTATTGTCTGAGTTGGGGAGTATGGAGCAGATGGAGCTTTTTTAAAGTTGCTTTTATTGAAAAAAAAACACTTCTCAATTCAGTGACTATGACAATATTAGCAACTAATATTCCTCAAACAACCTACTCATTGCAGGATAACACACAAAAGATAAACATAATAAAAAAAAACATATTTTAAGGTGATTGCAAAACCATCAGTTGAATGATGTAATTGCTAGATGCCAGTTCTATAGGGACTGTGTTAACACAATGAGTGGTTACATTATCAACAGTGAAGGGTTGAGATATTTTGTTCTGATAAACAAAACTCACACATAAATACCTGAAAACAGCTGCAGCCATCATGAGGTCACACAGCCAGTGTCCTTTACATTTCATCACAACACCTCACAAGCACCATGTCATCATATGTAAGACAAGACTGTGTTTAAATAGAACGGCTCTTTACTGGCCTGCCTCATTGAGTTCAAGTTTATGAGACACAAAATGTATTGATCAGCAATCTCTTCATAACCATGATCGTTTCAGTAGTACAGAATCAAAATCACCATTTGCTCAACTGAAACAATTTCCCATGAGTTTGTTTCTGCAGGAATGTTAAGAAACTACAGGTTACAATGGTTTAATGGACACATTGATGCCGTTAATGGTTAGGAGTTAACATGATGTAGTGTAGCACATCTGGATGATAACTGTCTGAGGATCAGTCAGTCTCTAACATTTCAGAGCAGAGCTGCTATACTAAATTCATTCTATTGTAATGCCTAATCTGGGTTTTTAGAGCTATAATCATAAAACATTTCACCTTGTCTTGAAGATGGGAAATAAGAATTCAAATCTATCTTCATGCCTTTTTATAAAGAACCTTTCAGTTAAGAGTAACAGCAGGTGAGGATCTTATGTTTGATTGTTGGCATTTGAAAGGAGGGCGACAATCTAGTTATTTTCGGGATCCTAATTAGTTGTTTTTAATAATTCTCCAAGCTTTTGAGATTAATGATGAGGATTCAGGCTTTTAAAATGTTCCGGCCTCTGTAAATGACTGAAATAATGACAGTTCATCCATGTTGAATTTGGTCAAGGTTTTGTGGTTCATGGTGATGAAGATCATTTTTGAGCTGACTTTGACTTCTTAGGCGTTTTGGCTCCTCCCTTCTTCTTGGGTGTGGTAATAGATTTGCTGCACACTTCACAAACCCAAAGCCCTGTGGACAGAGATAGACTGAATCAATAACCATGACAAAAAATCAGAAATACAAAAACAAGTAACTAAATTAATCATGTGAGTATAAGTCTGTTTTCCTCACTCTCCTGTGCTGCTTTCAGACACACACATAACTTCAACATTCTCCTAAAATCCTCCATGTGACAACACAAAATTCTCAGTAATTTGCTCTGGACACTCTCTGGAGTTTATCCTGCAAACACCCCGAGTAAAATGTTCGGAGAATGGTTGATTAAGCCCATGTGTGTTTCTAAAACATGCAATTTCCATTGCAAAATGTTTAGGTTATATCCTGCCTCCAGCATGCTGTGCCCAGCTGCCACCTCTCACCCGAGTGCTGTGGTGATTCTGTTGTAAACACGTTTGACTTTGTTGTCTAGACAATTGGGTCTAGAGATTTTACAGAGTTTAGTTTGTTGTATTTGTTGTCCAGTCACCAAGTGGGAAGTCAACCAAGACTGTTAAGTAATGCAAGTCATATAAGTGGTTGTGTATCTTGTCTGCCCACCAAGCCTCCCCTGCACACCCCATGTACTGGTATGTGCTGTATGTGCTTCCACTCACCGTTGGGAATGGAGTCCATGCCCACGCAGAACGTGTGGTAACCTCGATCACATTTGTCACAGAACATCATCTCGTCCTCGTGGTGCGGCTGCTGGCACACGGTGCAGGTCTTACACTCCATACACTGCCAACGGTACGTCTGGATCTCACTCACCAGCCCCGTGCTCATGTCCAGGCAGGACGGGTGGCCTAAAGTTTATGGATACAGAGAAACGTGCACAGAAACAAACATGCATGCACAGAGCCCGGAGACAGGCACATAACCAAGGACATACATAAATACACAACACATACACAGACACAAAGGGAAACAAACACAAAGACAGAAAAAAACAGGAATGTGAACAGGTCCACCCATCCACATACACACACATGAATACACACATTTTGTTGCTTGAGAAGAGCTCAATATCAATTATTTTTAATTAGCTGAAATTTCACAGAATTTACTGTCTAACTGTAAAAATTAAATGTATACAACACCTGTGATTCTAAACATGAATGGCCTAAAACATGAACACAGTTAATTCATTCTAATGATGTTAAACACATTTTACAGAATTACTAAAAAATAACACTGTCCTTTAAATGAAGTGTATGAACTTACCACTGTTATCACATTGGGAGCAGTGAATGAGAGCCTCTGGTTTGCCTCTCCTGTTGGCCTCTTTACCCTTCTGGCAAATGCCACATATAGCATTGGGAATGACCTTAGGCTGCAAGGGCAGAATAATGCTATAAAAACCATTCAAACATGCGTTTCCTGTAGTCATGGACAATAATGAAGTTCAACAAATGGTAAATATCTAGAAAAATAAAACAGGAGGACCACTTTATAATGCCTTTATCTTGATTTATACACTCTATACACAAACTGAATCAAAGCTGCCTTCCAACTAAGATTGGCGACATTGAATCTACAGATCAAAATAGATCTCAGACCTTCTTGCAATCTTGTAGCATCTAAAATCTAGGGAGGATTTATTTCAACTGTGGTCAGGTGGTGTCATGGAGAATCCTGCAGTGCTATTTTTTTCAAGAAAAACATGATCACATTAAAATTTTCTAATACTAATTATCTAATAAACTTGAATCAATTTGTTGTCGAACACAAGCACCACTTCTGCCTCCTCTATGAGTTTGTCAATTTTTTTTACTTTCCTTACTTTACAAATATGGACATTGAAAGAGTCGCTCGTAATAAAACAAACAGTTTGAGGAGTCAGGAGGACAGGAATGCAAGAACCAGAGCAGAAATGTGAGGAGGCTATGGGATACTTAAACCTTCCAACACTTCATTGTTCACCTGTGTGACACCCTAATTTAATGTCTTTATAGAAAGCCACAGAAATCTAGTTCAAAGGCAAAAAATATGAATAGACAATTTTAACTGCACAACAGTAAAGACTGAGGAGGAAAAATGTATATTTTAAGACAACAAAATGTGTGTATTCTGTGTTCCTTAGTTTATTCAAACTTGAAGAGCATGAAAAACATCAAAATAAGAATGTGTCACTATTATTATTAGGAGAAAATATCTGAACTCATCAAAAATACTTTTTTTCAAGGGTAAATCATGTGTTGTAGCCTGCGTCCGTTCTAGTTACTTCTAGCATCTCAGGAGATGTTGAGACCTCCATCATTAAAATCCCCCCTGATCACAAACAAACAGCCAAGAGAACAAAACTACAGGACACAGTTATGATGGAATCCAAGAAACAAAGTGAGGAACTAAACAGAGAAAAGACAGCAGCAGGAAAAGGAAGTGAGAAAAAGGAAAAGCTGGACAGAGACCCCTGAACTGCTCATGGGGAGTTTAATACATATCCATTGTATTTATTTATATGTATTCTCCAGCACTAATTCTCCCTAAAAGCAGAGTTGTTCATAGATTTGGCTGTGTTTCTGAAATCTATTCATTTCTAACTATGTGTTTGTGGGCAAATTAAATGTTTACATTACTAGTAGTGACAGGTCAACATTAAGTCTTTTTACGCCTGTCGACAACAGTATTTACAGTCAGTCCTTAGTGGAAACATCCAAATGAGCAATTCATGAGGTGGAATCCAGCTACTTTAAATAAGTTTTATTCTACATTAAAGGGATAGTTCACCGGAAAATTTCAATTCACTCATTATCTACTCACCACTTTGCAGATGGAAGGGTGGGTGAAGTGTCTGAGTCCACAAAACACTCTGAGAATCAGGGGTAAACAGTGTTGCAGCCAAATCCAATAAAATTAAAGTAACATAACAAAACAACAGAAAACAACATACTGCTTGTGTGGTATCAGAGGACATCAGAGGACATTTAGGCTGAATGAATTGTGTAAATTAAGCTGTCTCAAGTCGAATATGAATGTCGGGGCATCCAGACACCTGGATGACACCACAAGAGCAGTATGGAGGCATGTTATGTTTTTTTTCTGTTGTTTTATCACATTGGAAAAATTGATCACCAGCACTTCAATTGAATTGGATTTGGCTCCAACGCCTGCTCCCTTTGAAACTCCAAAAGAGTTTTGTGGACTCAAACACTTCGTCCACTTCTCCATCTGCATGGTGGGGAGTAGATAAAGAGGGAATTAACATTTTTCAGTGACCTGTCCCTGTAACTAAATTTGGACAAGAAAGACATACTGCATATAGGCACATAAAGGAAAATGTTAACCAAGATGTGAAGTATTAAACAGCGTGGCAGATAAAGTAGAAGGAAACTCTAGGGGCTGATCACACACTGATCTCAGCCACAGCTCGATTCCAATGCAATTTAATGTCTCTCCTGTCAAGTGATTTCTAAAAATGAGTTGATACGTTAACGTGTTAGCTCTGCCATACAACTTCTACAGGCCTGTTTGGACTGAACACACAGTATCCACTGAAACTCAACTCTGCTCAGCCTCACGACTTGTGTATGTGATCATGGTCCTTGAATCTGATCAATCGTACCAACAAAATGTAAAAAATAATTTCTGAGCTCCTTCTGAGGATCAAACCAGCACCACAAATTCTTGTAGGAGCAATGCACTCAATGGCACAAACACTGACAGTCAGTTTAATCTGCTGCAGTAGTAACTTAATTAATTCCATATTACTGTATGAAACTGTGTCACAGTAAAGAAAACTTGTAATCTATCTCTGGATAAGCTAAAGACAAGCCACAGTCGAAGCTTAATCGCATCTCAAATCATTAACATGTTAATGTGGTAATGGTGCAACATAGACTTATCATGCAACATGTATGACATTGGAGAAAAACACTGCTGAAGAGGCAATCAGTCAATCTAATTTGTTCATTTTAAGTAATTTTTTTTTATTCATGAACTGTTTGTGAAACACCACACTACTCAAAAGCCTTGTAGAGTTTTTCACCAATGAACCACTGAAAATACTGATGATGGAACCAGACCAGAGCGAAGTAACGTTAATCAGCATCAATGACCGCAGGCTTTTCTGTCATATGTAGGGTTTGTGGAGACATAGAAGTCAATGAAATCTACAGCTGAAGGGGGCCTGGAACATTCCAACTCTACCACCAGTTATTTATTCATTTATTTCTTATTTAATTATTAACACACCACACAGCTGAGCCAAACTCATTTGGACACTCAAATCACACTTTTTTATGAATTATTATTAATAATAAAATATTTATGTTGATAAACCAGCACATTCTATGTGTTGGTAATTTTCCTCTCCTAGTTTGAGGATTGTAAAATAAACAAAAAACAAAGTGCATAGCACAATGGGCTGTTGGAAGTGAGTGGTAGACTCATATATAATACTGTTTGCCCATCTATAGTGCCTCAAATTTCAAGAAAAAAAAGAAAAGAATTCAAGACATTCATTTCAAATGACTACCAAAGATATGTCATGACTGGGTGTTGAACACTAATGTGGGGCTTGTCCAGTGGACTCCAGATCCAGACAGATAGCATGCAGACTACTTGTAGCTCAGCTCAGCAACAGTGTGAACACAGTCAGTAAGTCCTCATCTCTTCAGGACAGTTAACACCCATGTCAAACAGTTGTCTGATGCTTATTAAAAGATTAACAGTACAACATATGGTGTATAAACAAAGAATATTATTATACCAATACACACTTTTAACATTAAGGTTAGGTGCATTCTACATTCTAGATATAAATGTCAAAACTCTCTAGTGTTACCATCAACTACTTTAAAAGCAACCACAACACGTATGTGGTTTATATTTTCTATATCAGAGTAACAAAAAGACTTTTCAAAAATGAAAAAGAAAAACTAGCAGCCAAAACATCCACTCACTTGTCTTGGAAGTATCTTTTTTTGACAAGTGAGGACAGACAAGAGGTATATTGAAGACACTTAAAAAGGAAAAACTTTTAAAGTTCAAATTTGTCTTCGCTGAAAAACCCAAAAAGTGAAAGTGCAGTGAAGAAGAAACAACTGTTCCTTTAAAATGTTCTTATTGCTCACAGTCTGGTACGAAGAGAAAAAAAAACACGAAGTGGCAATCATAAAAATAAAAACTGAAGACAGGACCCCAGGTGTGTGTCTGTATAGGTGTTTGTGTGTGTCGTGTGAACCAGGTTGTCTCAGCTGAAAAGCTGACAAACTGTGGAAGTCGGAGAAAGAAAGTGAAGAAAGCTAGGGAGGGGTGGCGGGATGGATGGAGTAAGGGAGTGGTGGTAGTAGTAGAAAGAGGAGGAGGGGGTAGAAAAGTGCTGCTGCTGTTGTTGGAGAAGAGTTCAGGTGGTTTTGTCCTCTACCTTGTACCCTGGGGTGGCTTTGTGGGAGGCTGAGTGGCGCAGGCTGCCGTCTTTGCCTGGGGTGGATGTCCTGTCTTTGGCCTTGGCCTTGTGTCCGCCTCCCTCCTGGCTCTCCACGTCTGATGTGTTGCCTGAAGAACTGTCCTGTAGGGGAGCAGAAGAGGGAGACTGGGTTTTAGAGTCATGTGCACAACCATTTGATGATGTTTCAATGTAGAAAAGGAGTCAAATAGAATGAAACGCAGTAGAGCACATGTTTCCACCAAGGCCCAACAGTCCTTTTATGAAATCTGACTGCTGTTTCGGATCCAAAATTGGGTTCCTCCCTGACCTATATCCTTCCAACAAGTTTTTGTGTAATCCTGCTAACTATCTAACGAACACATAGGTTATCATAATCTCCTTAGTGGAGGTTACTTTAGTTGAGGTAAATGACAGATGAATGTTCTGACACCAAGTTCCAGTAGCTAATGTCTCACAGATGAGTTCTTCTTTTTTTCATCCTTTCCATCCTCTGCGTCGTCCGAGTCGGGCTCTGAGTCCAGTGCTGGGAGGTCTGGATCCAGTGGAGGTTCAAACAGAGCTGTGTTCAGCGGGAGATATCGCAGCTCATTGGGAGAATACCTGTAACACAATGATGAATCAGGGAAGAACTTTCAGCAAAAGCAATAGCAGCCTATTTCAATTAGGAAAAATGGCCATTCGTTTTGAGATTGTTGAATAAAAAAGTGGCCTACTGTAGGAAAAATCATTAACTTAAGTGTGTAATATACCTTTTGTAGTAGTCTTGGAACTGTCCTGGTATAAGAGCCACAGGGTAAGGCCCCGTCCTGGTCAGCTCTGGAGCCAGCACCTTGAACCTTCCTTGAGGCACCTGGATGATCTGAGTAAAGACACATTACACACAATGAATCTCTCATGTATAAAAAAACATTTCTGCGTCGTTGGCTTTTTGACCAACCCCGGCAAAATCACAAATCCTCCATATCCCCAGTGGGACTTACATGTGTCTGAAGGTCGAAGTAAGCTCTCCTCTCTTCCATACGCTCCCTGTTGAAGTTACTGTTGAACTCTGCAGCTTTTTTTGCTGCCTTCTTTATGTACTCAGGAACCTTACTGGCCTCCACCTTCTGAGGATTCTGCTGCTGCATTTGCTATAAAAAGACAACAGAGGGATACTTAGAGTTTGTGTTTTCTTTTTTACAATGCTTTAATGAAAAGTAGGCTACCACAATAATCTTTTGCCCTTCGGTCTACAGGATATTTCAGTTGTTTGTGTACTTACAGAGTACTCTTTAGCTATTCTTTGTCTCTCTCTCTCCTGTAGTATGACTGAATACTCTCCGTGTTTGGCTGGATACTCCTTTATCATCAGATCTATCACCTCATCACTCCGCAGAGCTGTCAGACCTGGAAAAAAACAAAATGCAGTTTTTGTGTACATATATCAACATAATATTTTTCCAGATTCATATAAGGGTTCTGTGACCTTTGAACACTGAAACGTAATCACTTTATCTTTGAAATCGAATAAATTCCATCCAGCATAGATGTGATTTTATTCCCTACAGGCAGTCCTAATACATCACAGTCACCTGGACGTGAGGTCACTGTGACCTTTTGATCTTGGACCACCAAAATGTAATCAGTTCATCCTTTTCATCAAATTTTAAGAATACGACGAACTGACAATCAACCCGAAAAACATAATGCCTCTGGGCACTGGCTGTCACTGGTGCAGAGGAATAAAAACCAACAAAAACATGCTCAAGCTACAACTGAGAGTGGAACACGTGGACAAGGTTCTTCACATACTGGTAGTTTTTTGCTAGCAGCTAGTTCACTTTCGCCACAGTTCGGAAGTGTGATTCCTACCCAGAGTACACTGTGTTTCAGTGATGACATTCTGTTCACGCAGATGAAGCTTCTCTTTGTGGGACAAGTCTCTCCTCTCCATATCTGCACAGGGATGAAAGCACATTATCATTACAACAGCATGATATTAGACAAAACATGACCACAGACTGGCTTCTCTATTAATAATAAAACTAGTCTTCCCGTTCACAGTGCCTAAGCTAATACATATTACAACATTTGTCCTGCGATTTTACCCTAATATCATAATCTATAAAAATCAAATAAACTTGATAGTTTCGGATCAGCAAAAAAATCGAAACATAAGGTAATATTTTAACTTTCATATTGACAATTCTTACCAGGATACTTTCTCTTGAATGAGGTGACTCCAAGATACTCGCTGACCTGCTCCTGAAGCATGTAATACTCTCCCATGTCATCTGATGGCCATTTGTACTCTGTCAGATTCTCTGCTGGGAAATATGTCGGGCTGGAAGGAGACGTAAGCGAAAAAACATCTTATTTAAAACCAAGTACAAGCTTGTTTTGTTCATATATATATATATTCACATTCATCCGTGCATTTATACAGCACTTCTCAATCAATCATCCACTTATAAACTGATGTGGTCTGCCAGGATAAATTTGTGGTTTCAATATCTTGCCCTCCAATGTGATGTTTCTTGCCAAGATCTGAGGAAACCTACCCGAGGTCTTGGCTGGAGGTGTCGCAGCTTCTGGAGCTGTCCCCTGAACCCATCCTCCGTCTTTTGGGAGGTTGGCTTCCATCATTAGACTCTTCTTCTGTTACCTCCCCCTGCAGATGAAACGAAAAACAAGATATTAACTTTAAAAATGATATTGTACTGATAAATTACATGATAATTTGATGTTAACGACATATGCTTATATGACATTACTTCTTAAGAAAAATAAGCGTCTTAGTGCAGTTTTAAAACATCCTCATGCCCTGGTGTACAATAAAGTGGGGGGTAGAATAATCACAGGTTGAAGCTTCACTGACATATATATTTTAGGAATTTCTGACTTCTCAGTTTTGGATATTTAACCAGAAGAGTTCTGAATCAGGTAACAATGAACATTTTCAGAATGCACATCTGTACCATCAAAGTCATCTTCCGCTGCAGAGACATTTATCACTCATCTTTTCTTAATTCATGTGTTCAATTTTACTCTGAAAGATTTAATTTGGTTAATTCAGGTCCAGTCTGTAAAATGGCCTCTTTTAGCATATCATGGGGCTAAATCTAAATATTATTATGCAGAAGAGTGACAATTTTTTCACTAATTCTTCATTAATCAAAAATCATTTTGTTGATAGGATGGTTGGGTGGGAAGTAACTTTCTTATTCAGCTACTGTGATGGATTGCAAAACAAGAACTTCACGTTTGTGTCAAACCAAAACAAGTGTGAGTTTATGTTGCACAGTTGTTAGAGTAGTGACTGACAGGAGGACACAGGGAAGTGAAGTCTCTGTCAAACTACTCGACAAATCTGCTGCTATTCCAGACATGAACGTTTCAAACGGAACACGAGTTTCTGATTATAAAACAATAGAAAAAGATAAACCATCCCAGTAAACAGTGTCCCTTCACTCCTGATGAAAACAAAGGCGAGATGCTAACAACGTCTGTCAATCATGGCCGCTGTTGGCCAGATAGCTGTTAGCCAGTTAGCACGCATAGCCCCGGGAACGCAGCTGTGTGTGGTTCGTGTGTTTACATAGAATAAACGTCACCTTTATGGATTGTGCTCCGGGAGTGGCGGGGTTGCTGTCGCAGGGCGGCCTGACGGGAAGCACAGCAGCCATATTTAGTGAGATACAGGCTGCTAACAAGCTAGCTCTGCAGCCGTTTCTTCCTTCACTTCTTCTTGTGAAGATCAGTGATTGGTATCAAACGTTTAGCGACACAGGCGCCACCTTGTGGACTGGAGTGTTGGTTTGTAATTGTCTAGCTGAATTGTGTTTATTCTAAACATATTAAGTTAATTGGTCATTTCATTATTATCTTTAAAAAAGTATTGTCTAAAGTAATTAAAGCAATTCAATTCAAAATTTCTAACGAAAGTCCTGCAATTTAAAGACCTAAGCTCGTTCAACAGCGGCCGTTTTGAGACATCACAATCGGATCACAATGTTCGGGCTTTTATTTTGAAAACGGCAAAGCACCTACGGTAAGTCGCAGGGGCAAAATCAGCTGGAATCCGCGGAAACCAACAGCAGAGTATTTTCATTTACTTAGCTAGCGAACCATCTGTCAACTCCTATTCCTCCATTACTTCTCTTTCACCGTCAGACCGACACCGGGGCGATGTCGGAGTCTTACGGTAAGAGGTCCGCTTCCCCCGGGTAAACCACCGTCAGCATCCCAGATAGCCACAGATGGGAAGGAGGCAGGTGTGTCGAGAGGGGGTTTCTCACAGCGTAAACAGAGATCAGGCTAATGGAGCTGCTGGTGGAGGCTCATGGCCTTTAAATGTCGTGTCAGTGCGATAACATGGACTCAGGAGATTCAGTGGCTGTTCAGAGTAATGACGACTTTATACGATTCTGAATCCCTGCGGAGGTTAATGGGATGAGATGAAACTGGCACCAGGGAAGATGGAGCTGCTACGAATGTGTGACTGAGCTGCGCATCCTGTAAACTACATATTACCACAGTGTAAACTACGTAACATCACAGTTTAAACTACATATCATCAGTGTGAATTACATGTTATCATCCTGTAAACTACATATTACCAGAGTGTAAGCTACATATTACCATAGTGTAAACTACATATTACCAGAGTGTAAGCTACATATTACCAGAGTGTGACCTAAATATAATCAGAGTGCAAACTACATATTTTATCAGTGTAAACTACATGTTATCAGAGTGTTAACTACATATTATCACAGTGTAAACCACGTAATATCATAGTGTAAACTACATATAATCAGTGTGAACTACATGTTATCATCCTGTAAACTACATATTATCAGAGTGTCAACTACACATTATCAGAGTTTGAACCACATATTACCAGAGTGTACACTACATATTACCAGACTGTAAACTACATATTTCCAGAGTGTGACCTAAATATAATCAGAGTGCAAACTACATATTTTATCAGTGTAAACTACATGTTATCAGAGTGTTAACTACATATTATCACAGTGTAAACCACGTAATATCATAGTGTAAACTACATATAATCAGTGTGAACTACATGTTATCATCCTGTAAACTACATATTATCAGAGTGTCAACTACACATTATCAGAGTTTGAACCACATATTACCAGAGTGTACACTACATATTACCAGACTGTAAACTACATATTTCCAGAGTGTGACCTAAATATAATCAGAGTGCAAACTACATATTTTATCAGTGTAAACTACATGTTATCAGAGTGTTAACTACATATTATCACAGTGTAAACCACGTAATATCATAGTGTAAACTACATATTTTATCAGTGTAAACTACATGTTATCAGAGTGTCAACTACATATTATCAGAGTGTAAACTACATATTATCACAGTGTAAACCACGTTATATCATAGTATAAACGACATATCATCAGTGTGTAAACTACATGTTATAATCCTGTAAACTACATATTATCACGGTGTAAACCATATATCATCAGAGCATAAACTACGTATAATCAGAATGTGAACTACATGTTATCATCCTGTAAACTACATATTACCAGAGTCCGAACTACATATTTTATCAGTTTAAACTACCTGTTATCAGAATGTCAACTACATATTATCACATTGTAAACTCCATATAATCACACTGTAACCTACATATTATCAGAGTGTAAACTGCATATAATCAGAGTATAACTACATATCATCTGAGTGTAAACTGCATATTATCACAGTGTTTAAACATGCTACTGTCACAATTAACTTAACATAAATACAGCTAATGATGACTGCTGTGATATTACACACATTATATGTTTTTATTTGGTCTTTATATCTATCATGGTTTCTGCGCTCCCTTCTCAGATTTCCTGTTTAAGTTCCTGGTGATTGGAAATGCTGGAACAGGCAAATCCTGTCTGCTGCACCAGTTCATTGAGAAGCGGTGTAAGTTCTCATTATTCAGTTTCTCTGACATCTAATATGAGTGTTGTCCTATAGAAATAGCTTGTCAATATGTATTATTGGTGAAGCATTCTCAAAATCCTGAAATGAAAAACAGCCTAATAATTTTATTCGGGAGTTAACGTTTTTAACTTTATCATAAATGACAAACTAAAAAAGGACAAATTTGACAAAAAATGTAGAACTTGAATTAAAATAGTAAAAACATATTTTTATATTGTAAAATGTAAACATAAATGCATATCTTGTATGCATTGTTTATTTTAATAAAGACATGATTCCCCATTTTGTTTCGTTTTACAGTTAAAGATGAATCCAACCACACGATCGGAGTGGAATTTGGCTCAAAGATCCTCAGCGTGGTCAATAAAATGGTCAAACTGCAGATTTGGGATACTGCAGGACAAGAACGGTTCAGGTAGAAGAAATGTCTAATATATGTTCAGGCTCTATGTCCAGCTGGAAAAATGTAGACCTTTACCTTCACATCACCCTGGAGAAAAAGTGGAGTGAAACTTAAAGTGCATAGATTGTTTTCACTGTGCACATGGTTGTTATGGAAGCTTTCTGGAAGCTGGTGAAAGGAGATCTCAGAAGATTTTAATGTAGACTTGATGCATCAAGGAGACCAGAAGGTGAAACAACATACAAATGCTAACAGAGCAACATGAGCAAGTGTCACCCCCATGTCGGGCGATGTCTTCCACAGCCTCCCCATATATCTCCTTCTACTTGCGTCACCCAATCTAACAGCACATCCATGAATTGCTAGACTGCTGTCACGCTCTATGTTACATGTAGGTGTTCGCATTCTATTGGATAGTTAAGCCTAAAGTATGCATAGCTAAATCACATTGTGCCCTTGCGTCTTGCAACTGGTGAAATACGCAAAAGAGTTCAAGTTGGCGCCTCTCTGTCTGGGGCATCTGAGTTAGATATGAAAGTCCCTGAGCTTAGACACTACAATGTACTGCTGGTTGGTCCTTTATCTATAACCTGACCTTTGGTACTGCTTAGAGAGAGAAGGGAGTATCTGTGGAATTAGCCAGGCTATCTTCTCTTAATGATGTACAGATATATTGTAATATACACTATGCAGGCACGTGCACAGACATTTTGGGGGGCAGGTGCTCAAACCAAAAAAAAGGGCACCCATCGCCAAACCTATTTATGAAATTAAAAACAATAATAATAAATAAATAAAAAACACAGTAGGATATTTTCAGCAGCATTACACTAATAATATACCACAATATTTCTCACCAAACTGTCACGTAGCTCAACTTAAGACCTACCTTTCATTTCAATAATTAAAATTTTAAATCAAACAATACTAGTGAACTTGTGTAATTTGTAGAACAGTAAAACTGCCTTTAAATTCTCTGCCTGCCTTTCTTTCTTCCTGCCTGCCTGTCTGTCTGTCTGTCTGCCTGCCTGTCTGCCTGTCTGTCTGTATGTCTTTCTGCCTGTCTGTCTGTCTGCCTGCCTGTCTGTCTGTATGTCTTTCTTCCTGCCTGTCTGTCTGTCTGTCTGCCTGCCTGCCTGTCTGTCTGTCTGTCTGTATGTCTTTCTGCCTGCCTGTCTGTCTGTCTGCCTGCCTGTCTGCCTGTCTGTCTGTCTGTCTGCCTGTCTCTCTCTCTCTCCCTCTCTCTCTCTCGTCAGTAAACAGCTGGACAAGGCTTTGAAACCACGGATTTCGTGAGGTTTTTGTTTGTTTATTTTTTAAGAAAAGTCGGACCAGTTGCGACGTAATGTTTTCAGCGCGCTAATGTTGTGGTTAATTTATCACCAAACAACGTCGGAGGATTTCACACACACCGTCATTACCTGTTTGTCTGATGCTGCGGTCAGAAGGCTGCAGCTGTTTGGCGCTCAGCGCTGCATCGGCACCAAGTGGAGGAGGAGGAGGGAGGGGCGCGGCGGGGGCTTGTGAGCGCTGCGGAGCATGTCGGGGCGAAATTCTCAAAAGAACTCAAATAAATGCTCTTCAGATATCACAGACATTTGGGGGGAATTGATGACATAGAGTTATTTTTATTCTTAAATATTGATGCATGAAGAAAAAATTGGGCTCCAGAAGAAGGGCACTTTTCTCATCCAGGGCAAAAGGGCCAGTGCTTGAGCACCACTAGGGGTCTATCTGTGCACGTGCCTGACACTATGTATGCATAATATATAGTGGGATATATAGTAATGTGTGAGGATGGTGAAAAATTCCTCAACAGTTGTGACTTATCAGATGTGTAACTCATTTCATTAATTTTCTATATTGTTTTGCAGAAGTTGCTGATACAGTTTCATACTTATTACATAAGTATTACATATTTTTTTGTGCTTCCAATAAGGCAATGATAGAATAGATTTTGGAAACACTTAATCCAAATTATGGATTTGAGATGAAATTAAGTCATCACATATTATATGTCGTGATTGTGCCTATGGACCTTTGTGTGTGTGTGTCAGGTCTGTAACCAGGAGTTACTACAGAGGAGCAGCAGGAGCCCTGTTGGTGTATGACATCACCAGGTAAAACAATGATTCACATATGGTTTCAGATCACCTCAGTATCTGGTCCCTTGTTATTTCTTATTAGTCTCTTCAGATTTCCTTTCTCAATTGTAACCTGTGCATCTTCTCCCTGTCTCTGTCTCCACTGAAGTCGAGAGACGTACAATGCTCTGACCACATGGCTGAGCGACGCCAGGATGCTGGCCAGTCAGAACATTGTAATCATCCTGTGTGGAAACAAGAAAGACCTGGACGCTGACAGAGAGGTCACGTTCCTGGAGGCGTCGCGTTTTGCTCAGGAGAACGGTAGGACCAACAGTTTGTGATCAAATGGATCAGTTTGAGTGGTTTTCCAAGGTAATTCTGGGATCTCATTGAGTGTGTGAGATTCAGTTGGATTGAATTTAATGGCTGTTGGCCCCTTGTGGAGGTATTTGCTCAACTGAGTGCCATTCTACTGAGAAAAACCTTTTTCTTGTGGTCAAAATAAAATAGCTGTATTGCTAAGATGACAAATGACTAAAATACTATATCTGTGTGTGTGTGTGTGTCAGAGCTGATGTTCCTGGAGACCAGTGCTCTAACAGGGGAGAACGTTGAAGAGGCTTTTGTCCAGTGCGCTCGGAAAATTCTCAACAAGATTGAGTCAGGTAAGATCTCTGATCCTTGCCCATAACCCCAACCTCTGAATCCTTCCTATAATCTTTTTTTAAATAAATCATATCTCCAACACTCACAGTCCCAAACAATGAGCAGACACTGAGCTGGAGCATTCCCCCTGGAGAACCTGAAGATAAATAGAAATCTGATCTCAGGAGGAGAGTGGAAGAGTGAAGGCCAGATCAGTTCACAGTTCTATAGTGGGACAAAGGGATGTAGTGGGAGGGGAAAATGTGGCACACCTGTATTTTATACTTACATCTACATTGTCCAATAGTTTTGTTAATATATACATATTTATGTTCACCGCAACTTGAATGGCAAGCTGTGCACTATTTAAATAAAAAAGTATTAAGAGCTGGTGATCATCTGTCTCCTCACTGATTTGGTCTCTTCATTCCAGGAGAGCTGGACCCAGAGAGGATGGGCTCAGGAATCCAGTACGGCGACGCCGCGTTACGACAGCTCCGCTCTCCTCGTCGTGCTCAGCCGCAGGGCACCCAGGAGTGTGGCTGCTAGTGGACCCAACCTGTAACATACACATACAAGGTAAAGGGGCCAGAGAATCAGTGTATTTAAGCTTTCTGTGTATAATAAGATGATGACGCAAATTTATGAAACTTGACGTTCTGCTCATTGCTCTCAGTGCTGTGCATCCTCTTCACTCAGCCAGTCTTTGTCGTCTACACTCCTGGCACTCATCACGTCACTCACACATTTTCACAATCTGAGTTGAGATTGAGAGTGGAGGGGTTTTAAGAGCATTTTTGGTTTGGACATAAATACATTTAAATTTACATTTAAATGTACATTTAATTTACAAGTTCCTTTGTGATGTTTCATCCCAACCAAACCAAAGGAAAAATACACTTAGACATACATCGGTGTGACACAGACTACTTAAAATGACATCTTTAAGAAAAATGTTTGATGTGTATTTGGACATTTCAGTTTGACTCATGTCCCATTCACCAACATATAGGTTTATGACCTATACTGTAGCCAGCCACCAGGTGGCTATCGAGTAGTTTTAGCTTCACTTTGTGGATCAGTCATGTCGTCCATCTTTATATGCAGTCGATGTATGTACTTTAAATTGAATAAGTGTTAGTTGGTTTAGTTCATTATTGGTCCTGGTCTTTTTGTGTGATTTCTTGACAGTAAAATATTTAGAATATCACCAGATTTATCCTCGTAGAACACATATGACTTCATAAATTATATTGTTTCATCTTTGGTTATTCTCCCCCCCCAACATGCTATTAAAACTGTGATCTACACATTTTCTATTCATGTAGGTAGGCTAAATAAAAGAAACACTTGACTTAGGATTGATCGCCAACTCTTCCTGCAGATCTCTTCACAAGAGCTATTTTTAGGGCACACACAGTAGGTGGGATACCCACCCACAGATTTTCATTGATGTACAGATCAGGGGGCTGGGGGGGCGGTTCCAACAGTTCCAGCTTGTGGATTTTGAAGTCATCTTTGGATCATTGTTCTGTGGTAGATGCAAGCCTGTTTTCAGTTTCACTCTCCTGGCTGACTGTAGCACCTTAGCATCTTGAATTAGCTGGTATTAAGTGGAACCCTCTCTTCTCTCTGCCCTTGTGATGAATGTGTGCGTGTGTGTTTATAGTCTGGTTTAGAGTGGTTCAGACAGGTTTGTGAAGACCAGGTGAAGAACAGCCACTAGGAACCATAAGGTCCCGGGTTCAGGTTGCGGTGCTGGTGATTCCTCTCTGACCTTTGACCTTCGTACGGACCTTTGAGAACCTTCAGAACCTTCGTTATCATGGCCTGCACCTGCAAGAGATCAACGCCCCTATTAAGACCTCTGAGCATCTCCAAGGTAACCAGAGACCATCACCTCCAACAACCTGCTCCGCTATTGGGCAAACTCCCCTCACCCAACCCTCCAATCAGGATGTGAACTACTGACATGTAACCTTTCTCCCACTCCTGTCTACTGACCCTCCCTCCCCTGCTTTCCTCCCAATGGACCACACTGTTGTCTTTTCATTACGTCCCATTCTCTCTCTCCAAGTAAAGACAGTTTGTGTCCAGCTGCACATATGTAAAATAGTGATTAACTTTCAAGCTGTTTGCACCTCCCGGCTTTAGCTTCACACTCACACACTCAGAAAACATATTTAAGAAGACTGTTGAACTGTTGCAACTACTTCCCTCTTTCTCCATCTGCCTGCTCTGATCGCCTGTAAACTTCCTGCTCACCTGTGATCATACATTTTGCACTTCCTGTATGACCATTTCACTTCCCTTCTTCTGTACTTTCTCTCCCACTATAGTTCCCCTCGGCAACTCAGAGGACAAAATACATGTCATCAGTTTACCTATCCTCGTGCCCTCCATGCCTACCTTTCTTGTAATTTTGTTTCCTCCCATGATGCCCTCTGTTACCTCTCTCTCCTCCTGTCTCCCTGCAGCATCTTATACACTGTGCAGTGTATCTGTAAATAGAGATTGACGCATGTTTTCTCAAACAGAATATCAGAGTATTTCATTATGAAGAGATATAATATGTATATGAAGTTAGATATCATATCCAGTATTGGGTTTATGCACCACTGTATTATTATCATGTTACACTACATTACTACACTGGGAACTTGTGAGCAGTATACATAGACAGTACTGTATGCAGCATTTATGTTTTTATGTAATTGGGCCAAATTGATGTGGATTACATTATGGACAAACATGTTTATGTGTTAAAAGTCTGTTTTATCTTCAAGTTCATCGATTTATTAAGAAAAGAGACAGATGCAACCGGAAATGATCTGAGCAATTGTTTTAATATTTCATTGCATTTAAATCATTTGTACTGTTAAAAAAGAAATGTCCACTCTTAATTCTCAATGGCATATTCAGTATTGAACTGTTAAAGACCGTGTGTAACACCAAAGGACTCAAGTTGTAACTAGAAATGTTCTGATACAATTTTTCATTCCCGGTACTGATTCCGCCGGCTGGACTTTGGTAATCGGCCTGAGAACAGATCTGATACCAGCACATTTAAAAACCAAATTATATTAATGCAGACGTAAAGCGCTGCAAATAGCAATGTACACTCCAACCAACCCTTAAACTTAAGTCTTGCAAATGGTTCACGTCATCATTTTACTTGTGGGCCTTTCCAGTGTGAAATACTGCCAACTGACATTTTATATCTGCACTAATCAAAATCATATCTTCTTTTCAACTCTGTACTTACCAGTTGAAGGAAAGTGTAACTGTTGTTTTGCGACCGTAAAGAAGACTTGGTATCAGACTGGTTCAAAGTTGTTTTTTTCACTGATTCTCAACAGTATCGGAGACACTTCCGATCCTGGTGTCGGTATTAGGACATTCCTACTTTTGACTAATGACTGCTCTATTACAATGACTCAGTAAATGATGCCTGTTTACATAGATGCATGAGTGGTGGCTGCTAGCTGTCAGTAAAAAGTTATTGAATGGTTTTAGGAGAGGTGTGAATTTACCTGATGTGTGCTTAAATATTATTTGCCTCCAAAGATACTTTGCCTCATATTTTAAACTTTACAACTGTTTTAACAATCATAACTGTATCCATGCATTACATATATTTATGTATTTTTTTTGCCCCGCCTAAAAATGGTTGCCGTCTGATGTTTATTACATCAAGTCCATTGTCTAAATTCACGTACGTACGTTTTTCTCGTCATTATGAATATCATGGATTTTTAATTTATTGTGTATGATAAAATCATATGTTTTTAAAATAAAAAGACTATAAATAAAGCATTTTCTTTGAAAATCTGATTTTCCTTGAATTCTTGGACCCCAAAACAGGAAAGACCTCTTTTACAATTCTAATGGACTGAATAGAGGATGCAGTGTTATATACAATTAGTAGATTAACACAAGCAAACATGTATATTTAATGTATGATTTTGTGCAGTGAGCCACATTTGTGAGGATGCTCTCTTACGTTATTGATGCTAAACGTTCTTCAAAGAGATTTAATCCAAGGAGTTAAGAATTAAGCAGACTGACAGAAAATGGATTTATTAAAAGCTTTGCATCACATCATCATTTGACCTCAACAGTTGTCATCTACATAATTTTCATTATGTACATAAAGTATGTTAAAAACCTAAAACAAGAACAGAAAGGGTATTATGGGGTTAACAATATTGTAGTTGCCATTCAATTATATTAGATAAAACCAGACTGTTCACTGGACTTCTGGTTCTATATCATCTTTTCAATCGATTCTTCTTCATGACCTCTGATTCGACTTTCTGATTATGACTGTATGACCATGTCCTGCTTGAAAGGAATAATCAAGCTTTGGATAACCGAGTAAACCCTGAAAAATAAGTTAAGTATCTTCTCACCTGGCTTAAAATCCCTCTACAGTATAAACAGGGTCTCATCTATAAAGTTTGGTCTAATTAACAAACTAATGAAGTAAACTAGGTATTTACTATCCTATTTCACTCAGATTGTCAATGTGCACGTCTGAAAACCACACTGGCTCATATGCAGTTCTTTAAAATGGAAGAATATTGCACGGAAATTCACGTCTCATTCATACTACAGCAAAACAAAGAAATTAAATGAATACAGAGCAAAACAGGTTGTGTAATACTGAACTCAGAGCTGCAACAACAAAACAGAAAAATAATACATTTCTTAACGTGAAACACAGGCCTCATGTTCTCTACTTTCCTTTTCCTCTCTTTTCCTCTCATTTCCTCTGTGCAACAGTCCGATCAGAACATCAATAATAAGAGTTGTGAAGTGTTTTTGGCACAGAGCAGATTTGATCACGGTAGGTGGGATCTGATTTGTCATTGTCTCAACATTCATGAAAATATCTGATCTGCTGTTTAGTCTTCTCGCGTACATACAAATAACATTTATCTTCATCACTTTCACATAAACATTTGCAGAGATTTAAAAGACATTACATGAAAACCTAAAGCTCGTTCAGAAAATGTACAAATATTATTTAAGAAAGGTGACTAATTGTCAAAGTGCTGTTTGGTTTGGTCTTGCTTTAGTTGGCATTAGTAACATGCCCAGGTTATTTCTATTATATTTATAATAGCAGTTCTAATATAAGGTCATTTAGACCAACTTTGTATTGATTCAACTCTGGCTCTGAATCCTATTCACTAATAATTAGAATTAGATCATTTATCTTTAAATAATTTAGTGCGTTATTTTGTGTTGAAAAGAACCTAAATAAGCTGTAAGAAAGACCACACACACTGTTCACAGCTGTCCCAGTGGCTTTAGAAGTCACTGCTCTTCAGACCGTGTTAGCACCAGGTTGTTAGATTACAAACACAACAACACAAAGAGAAGGACACACATGTTGTCAGCAAACTATTTTAAAAGTATTTATCACACAGCGCAGTATCTGAGAGGTATACAATCTATTAAGTGGGAAAAGACCAATCAACTGTGACACAAACAGATAAATCTATAAGTCTTCAGCACTATAGATCTGAAGACTATAAAACCTTTGAAACGGACATATCTCAGTCTGTCAACCAACCTACCGATCAGAACACACGATGATTGATTTAACCATCTAAATGTGTCCAGCTAAATATTTTGGAATGCCAACTTTTGTTCTAGTGTGTTTGACTTTGTTAACATGCGTCACAATATGTCCTGTATCGTACAACCCCGATGTTCCCCTTTGATCTCATTTTAAAGAAAGCTAATCTCTGAATCTATTCACACATTGTGCCTTCACTACCTCTGTGCGAGACCACTACAGACATGATATCCATGTATAAAGAATTCGTTTAAAGGGACTACATTGAAGTATGGCTGTAAATATCTATTTATTTATAATATCTATAAATACCTGTTGACACATTCTTAACTATACATCATCTTTCAAATTATATCTTTCAAGTGCCTGAACTACCCTGTGAGATGTTTCTAGATGTAGATATTAAATTGATTCACAGATGGTCTAAAAAGCCTTACTGTGAAATTCAATGTTCCAGTTCTTTCTGTTTACATGTTGAATGTCAGAGTGATGCACATTCAGAAGCCTTTGAACGACTCAATGCTCTATTCTACAATAGTGTGTTCTCAGACCTCAGCGATGATAGGCAATAATGGCTTCACTTTCTTTTGTTTGTCTAGAATCATCCGGACTTACACATGTCTGCAGTGAGTGTGTGTGCGTGTGTGTCTGTGTGCGTCTGTCCTATTGTGAGCGAGCAGAGAAGCTGCGCATGTACTCAGTGATCCAGGGGTTGAACTCAGGTTGAACCACCTTCCTGGGCTTGTCCGGCTCGACAGACTTGGCTTTCCGGCGCTCAGCTCTTTGGGTCTGGATCTGACGCTCCACCTCCCGCCGGGTCTTAGCGCGTAGAGCCGACTCGTGGATCTACCAGCGAAATAAGATACACATTTCAGTTTCTGTGGTGTTCAGTCACATCCCACATTGTCACACACAGGTATTGAGTAAAACAGGACAGAACATTACCTCAGTTGTCGACGCTGTAGGGCCGACGTTGTGCGTCTTCATTGCCCCGATGTCTGCATCCTTCTCTCCAGAAGCGTACAGAGCGAAAGAGTGTCTGCTGCCCTTACTCTCCTCCTTGGGCTGCCGTGATGGAGCAGGTCTGACGCGATGGGAGACCCACGTTTGTTTTGAGGATTTGGGAGGTTTACTCTGCTGCGATCGGTGCTGTCCAGCCTCTTTAAAACAAAAATACTTACATGTTCAGATGTGCCAAAACAGCAGAAACAAAAATGTGTACAAAGCAGAAATCTGGGGAACTATATGAATGTACATACTCGTAATGAAAAATACATATATACATTGAAATGAGCAAGAGTAGCTGGGTCATTAGGTGTTAAATCATCGCAATTTTGTTTTTCACTGTGAGGGATATAAATACAACTTTGTGTCTCAGATCCTTATTGAAGACAATATGAGCTAGACAAGTTTGAACTTCTTGGGAAGACTTTGAATTTGATTGGTCATATCTGCCTTAATATCGGTCACATAGAAATGGTTCTCTCACCTTCCTAGGTCTAAATTTACACACAGTTTATGTATTGAGTGGTACTATACTCATAATACTAATGACATATTTGGAACAAAGATATTTTTGTATGCATGTTACCCACAGAATGATGTAAAATGGTCAAAACCTGAGACTCTACATTTAGTTATACTAAATAATGGGTCTGCAGTTTAGTTCAACGTATGTTTGAGACATAGCTCATTAATGTTGTCTTGCTTATTTAATTCCAACTAACAAACTATTTCCTGTTGCTTCCATATGTACCTGTGCATTTTTTGGTGGTAAAACATGGTTCCTTTATTTTTTGACTACATGTACTGGACGTTTGACAGAAGCTTTACATTGGTTTACATACATAAAGTAAGATACTGTTTATACTGACTTAATGAAGATAATTATCCTTTTGCATTCTTTCTCCAAAAGGGGGAGCCAATGTCCCATTATGTTTCCCAGCCACACATTGACGGTAATTACAGGTCTCCACCCCTATTAGTTACCATACAGCAGCGGGGAAAAAACCAACAACTCTAATGAAACCGCATTAACTCCACTAGATCCAGATTTTTCATTTGGATCAGAAATTGCACAAACCTTAGTACCCCCCTAATATGTCTGAATTTTTACTTCACGATTAACAGAAAAGTCTCTAAGAAATCAATGTTGAAAAATGCAATGTTTAAGCAATGAAAAATATGTTTTCTTAGTTTGTCACACCACAGAGTAAGGTGTTATCAACAACCCAAGCAAATTTAATTACTAAAAAATTGGCAAGTATATCAAAATAAGGTATAAAATCATGAGTAAATCCAAATAATATCTGGATTTACACCAAAACTGAATTGGTTCTTCCGATGAAAACATAACTTCATTGTGGAGGTTATAATTATATTTCATCTTTAGTTTGATATACCATTAAAATTTCTCGGCCAACAGGCATATATGATATCCTCAAAATTACCTTGGTCTCGCACTCTGTGGGAAACTGCTAACTGTTTTCTGCCTCTGCTGCTGGCTCTCTGCTCCTCCCTCTCCTCCTCTGGTACTCTCGTCTGTTTCACACCATCAAGCTGGGAGCCTGAAGAGAGAGACACATATTGAAGAGTAACATTCAAAAATACCAATATATTTATACAGTCATATTTAAAACTCAGAGCTACCTCCATTTTCCTGCTCCTGGATGTGAAGTCTGGGTACAGGCCCTGCAGGGCTGTCGTGCAGCTCCGGCTGTTTGTCCGTCCTCACCCCTTGACACTCCTCCAGCTCGGTTTCATCCTGTACCTGGTTTTTATTGGGAGGAGGGGGAGGACTTCTTCCAGCTGAGTCTGAATCACTGTCTGAGCCGCTCCAGAACCAGGGGTTGTGTGTTTGCTCCAGCAGCCGGCGTGACAGCCTGTACTTCAGCATCTCCTCATAACACTTGGTGTAGGTCTCCCATTTGGGGTCTTTGAATTTCTTCATGTACTCCGAGCGTATCCTCTTGGTCACCATCTTCTAAACTCTTTGATCTGTGAACCAATGAAGCTTTAAAAAAACATACACTTTACTGTTATCCACCTTAAGCAGCGTCACAACCCACTTCCTGGTTACAATATATCATAACAGATCACATGTGTGTCAACTAACCAGTAACAAGCAAGACTGAGTTCTGTATCTGCAGATATGCCGATATGTTTATTGTTTTTCATTTTTAGGGCCATGCTGAAGAAACTTCTATCATACATTTTTTCAATGTAAAAAAAAACAAAACAATTCTGATATGTAATTTGTTATTATGATAATGTGAGGGGCAAATCGCTAAACAATGTAGTTGCTTTTTTTTATTTATTTATGTATTTGTTAATAAACAAAAATGTTAGCTGTTTTTGATTGAATTTTACTTTGTGTCTCTCACAAACAATACAAATCCATATGTTTTCGAAACATTAAAATAAAAAAATAAAATATTTTCACTGTGAACGTTGTGAATGTTTTCTACGTACTTCCCCGCTGAGCCGCACACGCACACATTTAAACCATTTAAACAATAACGTGGAGGCAGTTTGAACCAATGACAGCGCAGCTATATCAGAGCCCGCCTCCCTTCTTCCGGGGAGGCGTCTCCTCTGTGGGCTGCAGATAAAAGGTGAAACATTTAGTTTGGATAAACACGATCTCTTCATCAGTGACATTAAAATGTGTTTTATTGTAAAATGTCCTCTGACTGTGAAGTTCATCGAACGTTACTGAACGTGATGACGCAGCAGCCGTCTCCCGCTGTGATAGGCTGCTGCGATCTGCGACTGTAGAAACCTACAAATTAAATGTCAGTGTATGAAAACACTGCAGCTTTTATATCAATCCACAGCGTCTTCACTCATTAACTTCGTAAGCTGGTTCTCCCGCTCGCGAGTTAAAAACGAGATGGCATTAAATCGCCATTTTGTATTATATCATACGAGCTAATTACAGTTTGAAACAACCACAGTGTTGAATCATCCATCTGTGGTTGCACGTCCCCTCGTCATGTTATCAGTAGATATAGATGTTAACCATCAGGTAACATGGAGGGCTGATAAGCGCCTGTTCGTGTCCGTGTCTCTCAAACGCAGCTCGGTACAGACGTTAAATCGCGTTGACGACAGATCGTCTGTGGACAAACAGCTCGTCGGACATTCAGGGCTGCTGCTGCTGCATGAGGCTAATTTAGTGTCCGGTAAATATACTCACACAGGAGAGTCGGGTTTCACGGGAGAGGAGCGAAACAGATGGCCGTCCACGGTGCTGCTGGAATCACAACACACGCACACACACGCACACACAAGCACAGTACGAAGCCCCGCCCACCCCAAGACGTTTTTAAAAAGCCACACACACACACTCTGCCTGCAACAGGTGGCCCGGGGCCGGGACGTCAGAGATGCAGTCAGGGCTGATGGTGATTTCCATCAGAGGGAGAATGGGCTTAATAAAACAGACTAGTTCATTGTGTTTACACTGATTCACGCTCAGGATCAATACACACAATGGTTGCATTTAGTGCTCGGGCTTCAGAGACAGTGGTGGGCCTCCTCTCACACGAAACTGGGAGAACCCCTTTCTTCTCTCTTAATTTTCTTGCTTAGGTTTTGCTCAATTCCTGGATGGTTCCATAATTATCCAATTTGATCCCACGGAGGAATTGAGCAGAGAAAGCCTAATACTCCTGTTTGACATATTTCCCCATAAAGCAAATACCTCCACCAAGGCCCAGTCCCCTTATAAATTCAATTAAACTGCCAGACAACTGCACACACTCACTTCCCGTAATGGCCTGATTTTTAAACCCGCCATCAAGATCCATGAATAATTCCCTGGAAAATAAGTGAAAATGTTAAAATGTTTAAGCAATTGAAATAAAATAATCCAGTATCTGAACTCCTGATCCAGAGCCAAACCAAAATGTCATGGGTTCTTCCGCGATCCATTCCCCATCCAGCCCCTCCCCCAAGCAATCCTGCTAACTAACAAACAAGTGAAAATTAACCTCCTTGGTTTAAGTAAATATTTCTGTCCTAGTTCCTGTATAAGGGGAAATAGCGCATCTCCCTGAAACTATTGTATCTAAAAACTATCTTGTTATATGTGATGTCTTCTGGTAGCTTATTTGGTGTAACAGGTGTCATATATATTCTCTTCCATATGAGCTTCCCCTGAAACAGTTTGGAGCCCCCGGGAGAGGCCTGCATTACGCTGTGATGCTGTAATTGACCACTTGTGTCTCTAAAATGTTCCTCTTGTAGGCTGCATGTACCTTCAGCCTGTAGTGGTTAATCATAGGCCACTCACTGAGGTGATGTGGGATAATGTGGACTCCCCCGCAGATGCACACCCCTTTGTGCTTTTAACCTACACCCTGATAGGTGAGCTTCTCTGCATATAAGGCAGGGGCTGTATGCGGAGATGACCCTCCTGTACAAGGTCTGGATTTTGTCTAAAGATGGTCTGGGGGGGAGGACGGGGCTGCAGGGCAGGAAGCTCAACAGGACTCAGAGCCGGGTGTCAGGTGGCCCTCCCACTGATCCTGCGGGTCTAAAGAGGAGCTGCTGCTGCCTCGGCACATTCCTGGCAAGTCAAACTCCCGACTGTCGGAGCTTGAAGGCGTCGCTTTCCAATAATCCTGTCACCTGGTAGCCCTCCCCCCCAGCTGACAGCAGGGGCTGGTGGGACAGTGAGAGACCCCCACCACCACCACTATCTGTCACCCGTTCTGGGCGCTGTATCCAGGGTGCCCTGCCAACACCTCTGTCGACCTCAGCTCATTGGTTCATGTTGCAGTGGTGTGTGTCATACAGTAGGTGAGCTTGTTGCTGAGTCAGTTAAGTCTTGGCTTAGATTAATTAATTGATTATTTCAGTGACAAATTATTTCCCCTTTTGTGCTTGTGCTGATTATAGCATTTAAATATTTGATTGTATTTGCATCTATATTCAATTTTAAATGTCACTATTTAAATACCAGTTATCATTCAGATAACAGTAAACTGTAAACTGTAAATTTCACTAAAGCTTTAGTTTTTCATTATCTTCCCTCTGATAGAAAAACTGGGGCCAAGGTCTAAAATACCAAATGATGGACTTTAATAAATATCAATATGTATATACACTTACATTCACATGTGTTGGGCAACATGTTGTTATTTTTTTATTAAAGTTGTTTTTCGGTTGGATGCATGGTTCAGTGGTTGGTTTTTCACAGCCTTTCTCCGTGCAACACAGACAACATACAGTTACAAAATATGCACATTTTATAGGTATAAAACATGCATATGAATGTCAACAGCGCAGACTGACAGTTCTTTGACAGCAGAGTGTTGCTGTGTCGCAAAGGGTGATCATCCACCCGGCTCGATCCCCTGATAGCTGATGGTGATGGTGGTGAAGAAAGCGGAGAAGCTGGAGAAGGAGATGTAGGATTTAGAAGCACTTCCTGTGCACAATGCTGGGGCCTGCCTCGTCGTACTCCTGCTTGGAGATCCACATCTGCTGGAAGGTGGACAGGGAAGCCAGGATGGAGCCACCGATCCAGACGGAGTATTTCCTCTCTGGGGGAGCAATGATCTGAAGGAGGAGAAGGAGGAGGAGAGAGGGAATTAGCGATTGCATCTTCTTGTGCGACATTGTCAATTTGCGAAAACATTTCCGCTTGCGTATAAACTAGTTTTTGTTCTCATAGTTTGGTTTAAGTACCTTGATCTTCATGGTGCTGGGGGCCAGAGCAGTGATCTCCTTCTGCATACGGTCAGCAATACCAGGGTACATGGTGGTACCACCGGAGAGCACATTGTTGGCGTACAGATCCTTACGGATGTCAATGTCGCACTTCATGATGCTGTTGTAGGCGGTCTCATGGATACCAGCAGACTCCATTCCTAGTCAGGTGAGAGGGACAAGTTGTCAGAGAGCGGCAGGTGTTGGCATCGAGCTGCATTTTCATATTCTTTGACAGATTGAAAGGATTAAAATGGATGTCTTAAGTACCGATGAAGGAAGGCTGGAACAGGGTCTCGGGACAACGGAACCTCTCGTTTCCGATGGTGATGACCTGACCGTCGGGAAGCTCGTAGCTCTTCTCCAGGGAGGAGGAGGAGGCAGCGGTGGCCATCTCGTTCTCGAAGTCCAGAGCCACATAGCAAAGCTTCTCCTTGATGTCGCGCACGATCTCACGCTCAGCTGTAGGGGGGCAAGTGGATGAACCATTACTCAGAGTGTCGAGGAGCCGAGCGCTACAGCTAACGTGTGCGTAATGATAATACGATTTAAATGTAATGTGCCGAACAGTTACTCTAAGTTACAGAAATGTCTGAAGTGGAAAAAATAACTCGTTTACAACTACATATTATTTTGATTATCACAAATTTGGTCGGGTCCCAGTGCGCACTTAGGCCACATAAATTGGGAGCATTGTAAAATAAATTCCCTGTATCTCTTTGCACGACCGCCGTAAAGTGGTGCGTACATCTGTCAATACTTCATGTTAATGTCAGTTTTAGTTTAGCTATTATAACAAAACTGCTGGTGAAATAATCATTTATAATAAATATGTCGATTTTTAAGAGCAAATGTTTCGTGTCTTCCTTTTCGGATGTATTGTTTTTCGATTATAGGCGGAGTTCCTTACCGGTGGTCACGAAAGAGTAGCCACGCTCTGTCAGGATCTTCATCAGGTAATCGGTCAGGTCGCGACCAGCCAGGTCCAGACGCATGATGGCGTGGGGCAGGGCGTAACCCTCATAGACTGGGACGTTGTGGGTCACACCATCACCAGCATCCAGCACAATACCTGAAGAGGGGCAAGGAGGGAGTTTGATTAAGATCGACAGGCGATACGATGTTTTCTAAATAAGTCTGGGGCTACAGCGGGTATATGAATGATAATTTACATGTACACTCAGATGTATGTATCGAAAAGTGCCATAAACTGGCATAAGTAGACCCAGAAAGGCCGATGGGCTGTGCGTAAAAGTTGTGCGTAAAATAGCATCAGTGGGGGAAAATACCCCATAGATAGTGGCGTTATGTGTTGTGTAATTGTATAAGTCAATTATATGTCATCCTGGTATAAAGGAGACTGATTAGATGTGTTATGTATAAGTGTCAGCTGTTTGTCGTTGTTAATCTTACCGGTGGTACGGCCGGAAGCGTACAGGGACAGCACAGCCTGGATGGCCACATACATGGCGGGGACGTTGAAGGTCTCAAACATGATCTGGGTCATCTTCTCTCTGTTGGCCTTGGGGTTAAGGGGGGCTTCTGTGAGCAGGGTGGGGTGCTCCTCGGGTGCCACTCTCAGCTCGTTGTAGAAGGTGTGGTGCCAGATCTTCTCCATGTCGTCCCAGTTAGTGATGATACCGTGCTCAATGGGGTACTTCAGAGTCAGGATACCCCTCTTGCTCTGGGCCTCGTCGCCGACGTAGGAGTCCTTCTGACCCATACCGACCATGACACCCTGAAGGGGAGAGAGAGAGCGAGGTGGAGGAAAGGTCAGTCGTGGACGTCAAATACTCCATACAGAAACATTATCTCTTCTGGTCAGATTAAAGGGTTTGGATATGCGTGGTGAACATTCCGTAAATGTGCCAAGTTACAGCACGCGTCACAGAGACAGACAGAGAACAATTGTGTGACTGACAAATTGTCTGTGACTAATTTAGTCTCTAAGTAGCAAAGGCCACATAGCAGCAGGAGCCAGACTTACATGGCTGAAGATTTATTATTCCACCACTGTTGTCACCTGTAGGCTAATAATAGCACCACAACTTTACACAGCCTACAGCGATGACATCCCAGTTCAATACTTAATCAAATAGGATAAATCTGCCTGAATATATAACAACTGACCAAATTACTATTTCATTTATTATTTTTTAAATGAGACCAAATCGAATTTTATTTATCTATAATTTGATGTTTTTATATTTAGAGTAACTTTGAATTGATTTTTGTATAGCATATTGATTATTGCCAATGAGTCTGTCCTCACACTCTCTCCCTATGAGACATTTCCTCGCTGTTTACCTGGTGACGGGGGCGGCCGACGATGGAGGGGAACACTGCCCTGGGGGCATCGTCTCCGGCGAACCCAGCCTTGACAAGGCCGGAGCCGTTGTCGCACACAAGGGCGGTAGTTTCTTCGTCGTCACACATGATGGCTTCTGTAGGAGAGGAGATGGAGAAAAAAGACCGGAGTTAAACTCACATGGAGATACTGAATGTGACAAAAATGACCAAATTAAATCTTTGTTTCTTGTAAACGCACACTGGGTTGTTTTTTGAAAACAGACTAAAAAACGAAAAAACAACTGTATCATTTACTGGAGCATGATCAAGTCTGTGATTTGCGCAAAATGCCTCAATTTTTTTTTCCAGAAACCCGTATACATCTACACACTCACATTTAAATATGGAACTAAGCGGGTTTCCTGTAGATAACATAAGGTCTTGACTAAAATAAATTATTGTTATTTACATTTTCGTTATTCAATTATCCAAATTTTAATTCAAATAAATCTACAAGCATCATCTTTCTGTTTTTCAATTGGTCTGATTGCGCATTGCAGCATCAGCATCTTTTCAGGATTTAATGTTAACACCTGTGAAGCTGGTGAATCAGATTGATCTACTGTATCTGCTTTATCTATTTATCACTTTATCTAACTAAAGTTTCTAGATCTTCAGATTAAAGCTTCTCCTCTAGGCCCCCTCTCTCAGTCCTCAGCCCTCTCCTAGCCTCTCTTCCAGTGGAGCTGCCCGTGGTCAGGTCCTGTCTGACTCCTGCTCCAGTAGATACGGTAGTGGTGCTCAGGTAAAGGCCTACAGTGTGCTATCCCAGTGTGGATGAGTGGCTTCAGGAGAGGCCGGTCTCTGCAGGGTCTTACCTTAGGGAGTGTGTCTGCGGCTTCGGAGTGAAAGACCCAACCAGTGCTACTGCTGAACCAGCTACGGTCTTCTGTAGCAGCACGTCCACCTTTTATACCCGAGCTCCACCATTCACAAACCTCAGCACTGGCCCCCATCCCGACCCTCTGCCATATTAGGATGCTGACAGGCCGCGGGTGAGGAGTGGGTGGGCGGGGGTGCAGCATGGAGGCGCGCCTCAGGGTGGGAGGACGGGTGCCCTCATCCATCGGGCATTGGTAGAGGGGGCATGAGGAGTGACGCTGCGCGCGCCCGACGAGGAGAGGGCGCGCGCCATATATGGAACTGTCGCTTTGACCTCCCATCGATCCTCGCGGTCCCACCTCGAGGGCCGTAAAAGGAGCGCGAGGGCCACTTGGGGTTTCTAGGGGAGACAGTTGCTCCCTAGCAGGGTCGCAGATTTGCAGCTACTCGGCTCCATCCAGCCTTAAAATGGGAAATTGCTGCTCTCATCTGAACAGATTTAGGACCCAGCGAGAGCCAGGACTGACATGGCACACAGGAGCTGAGCTGCAGCCATTAAATGCCAATTAAGAGTTCAATCCTCATAATGGAGATCAGTGCAACACTATACATAACTTCAGTCCATTGAAGCTGGGCAGTCACATTCTGTGTGCAGATAGTTTCATTTCAGTAAAATAAAACCAAGGTGTTGATTGCATTAAATGTTGTAACCCAATTAAAATATTAACACAATATGGATTCATGATTTAATAAAAGTTTTTTTGCAGCTATACCATGTGTGCATTTGTCTTCATAAATGTATGACATATCATAATAACTTGTAAAGATGAATGGTGTGTGCACTGAAGTGTATCACTGCACTTGCATACACAATAGTTCTGTATTATAATTATTTTCTTTTCACATACAGAGTAGTAATTACAAATCTGCTTCTATGCAGACCTCATGTGTCCACACAGGTCTGTCAGAAGCCGATTGAATGAATAAGGAGAGAATCACAGAAACAGCCAACAGCTGAAACCTTACCCGCCTCCTCTGCTCTGTCACAGGAGCAGTTGGATTAATTATAACTCTAACGGTGGAGGGGAGCTGCTGTGCATGTGGCTGGACAAATGGAGGAAGGAACCCAGTGAATGTACATATGTCCATGCGCATGTTTGCTGTGTGTTGACACCAGCAGGACAGGGGACGAGTAGGTTTACAATAAAGTTAAATAAAAGAGAGGAAAAGTGGAGGAAAAGACGGAAGTGTGGAGAAAAAGACAGATAAGTGTGAAGAGGTAAAGAAAAGCAGGTAAATGTTTGGGAAGTTAAATGAGCAGAAGCCCAGAAGTTAAGAATTCTCAAGCTTAATGTAAAATCAATCAAACGGTGCCAAAATGCCCTTGCATGTCCTGAACTAAAGCTGTGCTCACAAAGGACCAGGCACATGTTAACATGTACAGTATGGCGTGTCATGACCTGGATTTTCTCTTTATAGCAGGAACAGAATGCATCACTATGGATTTCACATGAATGGTAATGGCATGTTATCTGTCCATGTAAAATACATGGAAAGTATATTTGGAACTCGTCCTAAATCAGGCTCAGTTAGGAGAAATGCAAGTCCTGCAGGTTTTCAATACACTCCCTGCACCTGAAGTTCAGTTTTTACTGTTTACATTAAAATATTTTAGTGGTGTTGGGGTTAATTCCTATAGGGTTCATTCATTGATATGTCCATAAAAATATGGGATTAGAAGAGGGAGGGAAGGAGGGAGGAATATCTTCGAAGACTTGGGGGACGAGAGCAAATACAGATTGAAAATGGTGTGTGTGTGTGTGTGTGTGTGTGTGTGTGTCAGTGGGAGGGGCGGCAGAGCAAGGTTGAGCTACTTTTATGTACTTGTTGTGAACCATTCTGGATCCGAGGGCCTGTGTGTAACGCCTAAAATGTAAAGGGGCTGGCAGTTGGCTGGGACCGAGAGAGGGTGGGTAAACGAGGAAGGAGGTGAAGAGAGGTCAGAGGGGCCGAGGGGGAGGAGAGTAGGGAGACTTCTCCCGGAGAGGTTTGGGGTTGAAGGGCGTGTGCGGCAGGTGGTCGACAACATGAGTTTAGTGTGATCAAGCCAGCTGAGGACTCTTGATAGAAGAGGGTAGTTCTTGTATCATAGATGTTTTGGTGGAGACAGAGAGAAAATACAAATCCACTGTGATCCTTTCAGCCAGTAGATTTGAAAAGACGAAGAGGTGGACGGGTGGAGACAAAGAGATTTTTGGGTCAGGGCATAGCAATTTTTCAGATAGATAATTTTTCAGCCAGCACAATCAGAGAGAACGTCCAGGAGAGTGTCAGGGAAAGTGTAAGAATGGCACAAGCTCGGACATTAATTATAGCTGTAACCAATTATCCAGTTCTAGATCAGTATTCAACCTTTTAAAGTGTGGCAGCAACACGTACAGTAGACGTTTTGCATCTGGAAGAGAGAACAATCAGGATTTAGTTGAGCTGAGTTTGTTATCTGTGCTGTTGCAGTGAAGAATGACAGAGGATCACATGGATGTTGTTGCACAGGTAAAACTCAGCAAATCGATTGAACATCAGCTGTTTAATCGATTCCTGTTTTCCTTCATCTTTGTAACTGATGTGCTGCCAAATTCTAGTTCCATCCTCTGCGTGCACTGCTGTCTCTTGCTCAGATTGAGAAAAAAACACACTTCATCCTGTGTGAAGACAAACCAAATTTCTCCAAAAAGCACAAATGCATTTTGTCTTAATTTGCAGTAGAAGTACGTTGGTTTTATGGGTAGTAATCACTGGAGGTGGATAGTGTTTACATGGGACAGGCAGAGCTGGGAGCATGCTCACTGATCACTCAGAATCATTTTGAAAGTTGGATGCGTCTTATTGTCCTTCAGGAGCTTAAGATGTTCTCCTCATGTTGCTCTGCATGTTTTTTTTACCAAACCATAGTAATGTGTCATTGTTGAGCCGACCCAAACTGCAACATGAATATACAAAGATTAACGTGTTTGTACCCTCATGGTTCAATTCACATAGTTGAAGTTGTTTTGGATAAAAGCTTCAGCAAAAAGATATGTAATGTTATGCAATAATATTTCTGCTCCTATTTCACGAACAAATAAGGCTCCATGTAACGTCTTCAATTGATAAATGAACATAGAATATTGTGAGGCCAAAGGGGGTGAGAACCTTTCCTCCAGTTCCCCAAATAGCCCAGGGTACGGTGAAAAGTGAGGGGAGCTGAAGCACATGGAGCTGGAATTAGAAACACCACGCAGGCCTGGACAGCACCTGGTCTGCTGGGACCAGTCGTCCTCTGCAGGACAGGAGCACAACTGCTGCCTCTGCTGAGCTTAGAGGAAGAATGTGACTGGAACTGAAGGAGCAAGAGAAGTTAGATCATCATACAGATCAAACTGTGTAAGAGAAAACGGTGGAAAGAGATTGATAAACATGACAAAAATGGCCGCGGAATTCATCAAATATTTGAAGGTTTTATGTCAGAGGGGTTTTACGGCACAGCTTTGCATCGTGTGCCTGTTCTGTTTGATGTCATATGAAGATTAAAAAGATTCTGAATAAAAAACCTGGTTGATGTTTACTTGGTGAATCTCTTAACCTGCCCCACATTTATATTTATATTATATATGATATAAATCAGTAGATCACACTCATGAACTGGATCCAGTGGCAGCTGATTGGACATCGTGCAGGAGAAAAGTTCACTGCAAAGTCAACACAACAAGCCGCCGGCTAAATACACACCATTACAACCAGGTTTTATTTAGGTAAGAATGACTGAATGAACATTGATCCCAGGAACCAGTGGTGACCAGTGGAACATTTCCTGGGACTATCCTTTGTGGTAGTTCAACAGCACCACCTACTGGCAGCCTGACACACTGCATGAAACATTGTTGATGATAGATTGAGCGGGATTGGGCCACCGACCCTCTGGCTTTACCATTACTATTATTTGTAGGGGAGCGATGAATTATAAAAAAAAGATAAAACTTCATAAAAAGTTCTGAATAAAAAAAATAATGTTATTGGTTAGTAACATTAATGTTATATGATGAGGGCATTTGATACATGTATAATTGATTTGTTATTTGATTTTGCGAAAAGAAACAAGAGCAGCAGAGGAACCCTGCAGCCAGCAGGGGGCAGCCTCAGAACATCACATGGAAACAAGCAGCAGCAGACTGCTTGGAATTTAAGCAGGCAAGATCCAGGGATTTGTTGTTGTAGTAGATTCGTGCACTTGTGAGGTCTCACCTGGTCTGTGCAACCTGAGAAGCTAAACTTGAACGAGGACATCCAGAGGAGGACAGAGAGACAGCTCACCTTCAAAGTAAAAGTTCAGGAGGCCGGAGGTTTGATTTGATTAATGAGTAATGAGTGACTCATTTGAGTCATTTATTTCATGACCAAATATAAACTAGAAGGTTTTGCATGTGGCAGTGTGGCCTAGGTGGTAGAGGGGTTGTTCTCCAACAAGAAGGTTGGTGTTTCAATCCCCACTCCTCCCCATCAGTGCCCAAGTGTCCTTTGCAAGATACTGAACTCCTTAAAATTTGCAGGACTTCAGTCATCTATTAATTGCACAATATCTTACACTATGTAAATTAAAAAATAAAATAAATAGGTTGATTAAAGTGTGCAGTTTACTTCTGCGCAGGAGGGAAATTCAAAATTAAATTAAAATAAATAACAGAAAATAATTGAAAAGTCAATTTTCACCATTTGCTAATTTTCTGCAAAGAATTTGAGCATGTTAAAGCCCTCAAAAAAATAATTAATTTGCCTGAAAAATGATAATAATCCTTACAATTTCGAAAGAGCCTCACTGTCTGTCAGTGCCTGTCAGTGCTCGGGCCCTAATTCAATTTGGCAGGTTAAAAGAGATTTCTACTTCCTGCTGAGGAACTGAGCTAAACAAACTAATAAATATTGTTGAACTGCTAAAGCAAATTAAGTGACAACTTCACTAATACAAATCAGGCATTCAAATGTAATACTAGATCCACAAAAAACTTTTTTCTGAAATATTTCTCTTTATTTCTCTTTACATATATGTATAACTTAGCAAACGGAAAAACATAAAAAAAATCATGGTCATATTATTTATTACTCAAAACATACATAACTATCATACGAGTTTGCCTCGTCTGTGATTTATAATCAATGATGAATGCAGTGGGTTAAAGTTTGGGTTACATCAGTGGGTGGAGGAGACACTGGAGACGAAGCATAAGAAGTGATGTTAACAAATGATGGTCATGGCATCACTGGAAGTGAGATTTTGTTTGTCTTATTTTTGAAATAATAAGACATACAAATTAAGAGAATAAAACTATTGGAAAACTGCCCATAACAAATCAGCCTTTAAAGAATATGTTTACTGATATACAATCTAAGCACTGTAATAATTTAATATACAAAAAACAGAACCAAAGTATAATGACAATAGTGAGACAATAAAGCGGCTGGTTATCAGTGTTCAGTGTAGTTTTAATTCCACGAATCGCTGCCTTCAAATCGTTGATAAAAAGTTACATCCACAAAGATTCAAGTTTCTGATGCTAAACATCGCTTGTTCAACATTTACAACACGACTGCAACAGAACATTGCTGGGCCGTTCCTGATGTGCAATTCTAGAAACAACCAAATCTGGAATTACTTTAAGGTCACAGAGAAGTACAGCTCAAGGCATTTGCATGTGTGGTGTAAACAAGACCAAGAAAATCCACTCTCTGAGCAGTGAACTGGGTTTTTACGAGCCAAATAGTTACTGAGGAGAATCATTACTTCTTAATTGGACTCTCAGAGCCAGCGATAATATTTAACCGGCTCAACAGCGCGGAGGCCGACATGTAGGGGGTTTAAGAGCTGTTTGTATAGAGTTTAATGAAGGCCAAGTGTACACAGGCACACTTAATAACACACACTCACAACATAATCAGGTCAGAGGACACTCGCATGATCTAATGCTGGTTTCTGCTTTTCCATAATTTAATGTCAAGAGGAAGAAAGTCACATGTTTTGCGCTTTTTGGAAAAAGATAAAAAGGTGAAGGGATGAATGATGACATTTTTCAGGGCTGGCACTTAAATCCAAGGCAAGGAAACTAGACAGTAAGTCCCATGTTAGCTCCTCAGCTTAGACTTTCAGTTCTGCTGCTATTCTTTCCCACAACAAATGTGTGTACAGTACATTAATTACACTATGTCAGACCAGTGTTCTCCTTGACAGCACAGTGTAGAAATGATGAATATCTGCTTCATTTGTCTTATTTACAATTCAAAATGGCAGTAAGAATAAACTTTTTGACAGGGTGGGACATGAAGAACAGGATCCAATTTCTTTAACATGATGGAATATGGCATTAGCCTTGGCGGAGGTTTGCCCTTCTAGTTAAAGCTGGATTGGAGCTTTTCTTCAAAGCTACAGTAGTGACAGTGCTTTTAATCAATGAACCTTGAGTTTGAGGAAGGTCATTATCATCCTGTCTCGTTTTCACTCAGCCTCTCTCCTGGTCTCATTATTTCAGTGTAGAATAAAAATATATTATCAAAAGAAAGTCTCTCTATAACTTCACTGATCCATGTTTCAGTTCTTAGGTCTTCACTGTGGATTACCCTGGGTTTCCATTACAATTAGGTCTTTATGTGATGCTACATAGTCATTCCAGTGGTGAAGGGACTCAAAGCATTGAAGAAAATCCCTTTATGTTTCTCAGTGGCTTCCACATCTCCCATCTCTAGTCCTCCTCTGCTTTCCTTCAGCGATTTATCCATCTCTCTCAGGAAAAATAATAGAATTTCTTTGATCCTCTTTCTCCTCCTCCTCCGTCTTCAGGGAGCATCTCATCCCATTGTGGAGCGAAGCCACTGACCTCACCTCCAGATTTCCTCCGCCTCTGATTCCATGTGTTTCTACTCACTGTCCTCTCAGCGAAGGGCTTGTGTCTGTTCCTCCTGCAGAAATGTCTGTTTCTCCATCAGTTTTCTGAACAGCCCTTGCCTGTTGCCTAGCAGCTCTGTGTGCTGACCACACTCGGCCACGCGGCGCTGATCTAGCACCGCGACAGCGTTCGCATTCTTGATGGTGGACAGACGGTGAGCGATGATCATGACCGTTCTCCCTATTGATTGGAAGAGAGGGGCAGGATATAGAAAGGAATAATAAGTATCTTTCATAAAAAACTGCTGATAAAACTGAATGTCAGTTAAGTGGAAGAAATTCAGAAGACAAAGAGGTGTACCTTCCATCAGGCGCTCCAAGGCCTCCTGGACCAAGAACTCATTCTCAGAGTCCAGTGCACTGAGGAAAAACATTGTTTAGGATTTTTTGTTATAACATTTGACCTAACATTGGTCTCCAACCATCACAATGGAGACCAAGAAAATTGAGATGGCAAAGATAGACAGTGAAGGGTTATAAGTAAGGCCTATTTGTTAACTGACTGTACTTTAATTGTTTAATTCAATCAGACATGACTCTCACCTGGTAGCCTCGTCTAAAAGAAGGATCTTTGGATTCTGTGGAGAGAAAACACAAATATATTGTTATGCAAAGTAATTCAGGTTCAACAGAAAGGATGAGGATACAAGCAACACAAAGATGCTGTGGTTCTTACCTTGAGCAAAGCTCTGGCTATGGCTATCCTTTGCTTCTGACCACCTGAGACACAAACACAGAAGGGAACAATTTACATGTGCAAACTTCCCTCAGGGTTTGCATGAACCGGTTTTTAAGTTTTTAACAAAAAATTTTCAGAATTTCCGAGGAACAGTTGACCACTCTGACAAAGTAAATAATAAAAGACTACTGAAGATACAGTTAAATCAACATTGTTATGGTAATTCCGTTTGCCTATGAACCTGTTTCTCACCTGACAGCAGAACTCCTTTCTCCCCCACTATAGTGTCGAAGCCATCAGGAAAAGCCTGGACGAAATCATAGGCGTTAGCATCTCTGGCTGCTCTGTAGATGTCTTCTGTGACCACAGCGTCGGGGAAATCTGCACCGTACGCTATGTTATCCCTGATGGAGCAGGAGAACAGCACGGGCTCCTGGAAGAGAAGAGGCAGGAGCGGAGGGACAATATGAGACATGATCCGCACTCAAAATGCTAATTATTTGATGGATGGTTGCAGTTAATGTAAATGTATGACTTGTTTGGTGGGTCTGCCCAGTTTTTGTGCTGTGAGATATGTTGTAAAGGTTGTTTAAACATTCATTTATATATTACCTGGCTGACAGTTCCAATGTGACGCCTGAGCCAATAGGGATTTAGATCCCTGATGTCATGACCATCTATGGTGATGATACCTGGAGAGGAGAGGGTGGTTTAGGTTTGATATAAAGTATGTGTTATGAAAGTTTTCTGGAAGCTGTTGAAAGGAGAACTCATGCAGCAGCTGATATCTTATGCAGAAGTTTTCAATGTAGACTTGATGCATCAAGGAGACCAGAAGGTGCAACAACATACAAACGCTAACAGAGTAACATGAGCAAGTGTCATCCCCCAGTCTGAAGATGTATATGTATACATCTCCCTCTAACAGGACATCCATGAATGGCTAGAATTGCTGTCACTCTCTATGTTACATGTAGGTGTTCACATTCTATTGGATAGTTAAGCCTAAAGTGTGCATAACTAAATCACATTGTGTCCTTGCATCGTGCCACTGGTGAAATATGCAAAAGATTTAAGTTAGAGTGGGACTTGGTGGTTCTGTCTGTCACATCTGAGTTAGATATGAAAGTCCCTCAACATAGACGCTACAATGCATTGTTGTGTGGCCCTTTATCTTTAACCTTGGGCACTTCTTAGAGAGAGAAGGGAGTGACACACAGGGAGTGTCTGTGGAATTTAGAAAGGCACCTTTCTCCTATACAGATAGGAGGTGTAATATACAATATACATTAATATATAGTGGGATATACAGTTATGTTTGAGGATGTTTAAAAATGTCTCAACAGTATATATTCCTGAACTTATTCATTTGTCATCATCGGATTTTTAACCATCTCCTGACTGAACAGTAGCTGAATGACCTCTTGTTCTCACCTCCATCGGAGTCGTACAGTCTGAGCAGCAGTGACACCAGGGTTGATTTCCCAGACCCGCTGGATCCCACCACTGCCATGATGGTTCCAGCTGGGACCAGCAGACTAAGGTTCTGGAAAATAAGAGCCTCTTTTCGGGTCGGGTAGGCAAAAGAGACATCACAGAACTGCAGCTCACCCTTCAGCTGGTCTGCAGGGAGAACTAGACCCTCTGTGGAGGAATGGAGGACAAAGACAGATTAAAATATAATATCTTGATTATTAATTCTGTTATAAAATATACAAGCAAATAAGTAGGCAAAAACATGAATATGAATGAAAGGCAAGAAGAGATGTTTGCAGTAATAAATAATACCGTCACATTTTTCAAGCAAGGAGTGAATCTTTGAAAATTGTTGACAGCAAAATATTCATGTGGTTATAGAGTGACAGCTCAGGAGATTAACTTTTCTGTTAGCAGTAATTATTCCACGGAAAATATATTCTAATCAACAATTCTGAAACTGCAGCTTCACACTTAAGTTGATCTGCTTTCTGAATACTAAAATAACTCTAATGAAAACAGGGAACTCATTGATGTATGGAGGTAATACTCTCCTGCCTGTATATGTATCTGTGTATGTGTACTGACCGTTGAGAGGAAACTCCGGCTTTCTGTCCAGCAGCTCCCAAAGTCGGGTTCCTGCTCCGAAACCCTTCATCAGCTCAGAGTAGAATGAACTCAGTCCTAAGCATCAATACAGAAAAAACCACACATTATTATCAATCATAGTTATAGTGCACATGGATGTACACAATGCAGACGAACAGATTCACATAAGAGGACAGTGCACATGCATGTTCAGTATGTGTGTTACCTGCGATACTGATGCCCACCCAGAAGGTGTACATGAGGAACGCTGACAGCTCTCCCACAGTCATGTGCTGGCTGGCCATCAGGAGACCTCCTTTGTAGAGCACTGACAGGATCATGATGTTACCACTGAGGCCAGTCTGAAATATCGGGAAGGGAAACATTTTAATCAGAACATCTAGACATATGAAATGATGAAAGCTGTGACATATTGAACTGAACACAGACTTCCAAATGATACAGTATATAAAGCAGCTGAGTCCTTTAAGAGCTTGTTTAATCATGTCATTAAGCTTTTAAATCACTTGATGTAGTTCTCCTCTCACTGTTTCAAAAGCACAAGTGGGCCAATCTATTCTCTAGGATTAGAAAATACTTTTTTAATGATGAAACATCCCAAGCACAGACACAACAGGTACTGTGGTCCTGTAGCAACCCTAACATACAGTGGCGAAATGCAGTAGTCTGTGTGCAACAGCTCATTTGCTAACAGTGGGTTTGGTTTGCATCGCACACACAACACACACACTTACCACTCCAAAGAAACCAGCTCGTAGCAAAGCTTCCTTCCTGGCCAGGCTGAGGACCTGGTCTGTCTTCTCTGCGTATGTGCTGACCTCTGACAGCTCTTTACCAAAAGCCCTGACCGTTCGTATGTTGCTGATGCGCTCCTCCGCCAACTACACACACACACACACACACGTCCCACACATTTTTTTCATTAGAGCTTTATAAACTGGAAATTAGATTATCAACAAAGCAAATGACATCTGTCTACAAATGTAATTAAATTAGCAGAGGCAGTGAAGCATTTATCAAACACACAGATATGGGATGGACAAGAGGGCTTCACTAACCATTAATTCAAACAGCTGTTTTCAGAGAAGAGCTTTATTAAATTCAAATACTAAAAAGGAAAAACACTGAATTCATTTACAAAATAACTTTGAAGTCCTATTTTGACACATCTTCCTTGTTTACAACACCTCCATCATCAAATAAGGTTTTAATGATCCCTGTACCAAGAACAAAACCCTCAGTGGTACCTTCAGTCTGTTTGTATTTGTACCTCTGTAGCTTGTGCAAGTGCGTCCTGTGTGCGTTTGGAGATGGAGCGAAGATATCGACCATAGACGACTGCAAGGCCGGCCAGAGGAGGAACAATCATCAACACAAAGCTCGCAAGACTGGGGGAGACATAGAACTGGAAGAGCAGAGGGAAAAACCCAGTGTTAATGGAAACCAAAAGCAGAGGGGGGAGGGGAACAAAAGATGTACAGACCAAATTACTCTAACAGTAATTACAGCAATTATTTACATTCATTTCCTTCAATGTTCACAACACCAGGAAATCATTTTACTTCCTTGTAGGGGATACAAATTTTCCTCACGGCATGCATCATGTTTATTATCAGCTTTCTGGTAAAACACATGATGCAAAAGCGTTTATGATACTTACTTACATGTCAATCTTACTTCCTGAACCTTCTGTTCAAGACTGTATATATCCTAATCTGAGCTTGTCTGGGGTGTGGCACTCGTTCAACCTAATCTGGCAATGATAAGGAGTATTTTTTAAACTGGTTTTCCGACAATCCTATAACCCACAAACAATAACTTAACTTAACAACTCAACACCTCTGAATGGAAATATGCAAACAAAAGATCTTTCTTTATATGTCCTACAAAGAAAGAGAGAGAAAGAGGGGTTTGGTTCCTGGTTTTGAGTTCTTAACTCTTTTTTCGTTTTGACTTGGAAAGCAATTTGTGCTTAAGCTGGAAAAGTGATTCATAAATAAAATGTATCATTATTTTATCTTTAAGATGTGTACTGTATGATGTCTGTACTGCCCACCTGTTGTTTAACGACCGATTGTCAACATCATTGTGCATCATGAGCATATGTATATCCTCAAAAAGTTTTGGATTAGATATTTTAGATTGACATCACATTTCTATTTCTATTGTTTGATAAAATGAATAGACACACGATGTGAGAGATCATTATTTTGTGGCTAATAGGATATGGAGTGTGTCCCTTTTTGTAGTAACAACCCCAACGCACTTATCTATGCTTTAAATGATGACTGTTAATTCGGCTTTCAGACCTGTCCTCACCAGACACAGAGGACCACTCTGAGGGACGTACTCACCATCATACTGACACCAGCAGCTGCCTGGGCGACAGCTCTCAGACCGTCTGAAAGGTTGTCTGTGATTGAGCGCCCCACTACGGCTGTGTCAGCAGAGAGACGGTTGATAAGCTCCCCGGTCCTGTTCCGGTCAAAAAATGCCACTTCCTGTCTGAGAATGGAGGAGAAGACGGAGGTTCTGAGATTACTAACAATCCGCTGACCTGCAGAGAGAAGGTAAAATATATTAGTGAGGGAAACAGAGTGACACAAAAATAATCAGTTTATTAAATTGTGAATCAGTAGAAAATCATCATGTATTGTTTTTTTGGGGCCTTTTCAAGTGAATGTGTCTGTGCCTGTACAGTTTTAATCTGCCTGCTCGTCTCACCTGAGAGCTGCATGAGGTAGACTCTGGCGGCATTTGCTGCTCCACCGCACAGGAACGCTCCCGTCAGCATGATACATAAAGATGTCAGGGAAGCCGTCATCGCCTCTGTGTCTGTTCCAGTGGTGTATATGGTGTCGATCACTTTACCGAGGAGGAACGGTGCTGACATGGTGACTGCACTGGAGACAGTTAGGAATCCAAAAGCAGCTGGGGTGAATGATAAAAAGAAGACAGAGAAACGAGACATGAAGATGAAGAACATGCTTTAAATAAAAAGCAGAAGATCCAATGAAGACCGTGGAAACTAAAACCACAGTTACAAATGATCAAAGAAAGTATTTAAATCAAATTTGGGCGCAGTTATTACAGTAACCTCTAATCACAAGATACTTTTAAACTCTTATAACATTGCTCTCCAAACGAACCCCCCGAAAGAACTGATCTGTAATCTGATAAGTACTGATCAGTAGCAGCCTTTACTGGGTTATGAAAACAATGTGATGGTGTTAATAATCTATGAGAACCAGCAAATAATCTCGCCAATGGCGTTTCGGTGGAATGAATGAAAGGAATCGGCCTTTACAAACAGAATATCAGAGGTGAAAACGTAACCCCCTCGGTGGAAGAAATGATATGACATGGGATTGGCAGGAAAGGGAAATCATTTTTACAATCTTTTTAGAGAAAACTTATAGAGCAGCCCTTCTCAATATATCCAGTTTTGTCCTTAACATAAAACTATGGTAATGCTAGGGGGGTGGAGGCAGATACATGTAAAGGGGGCCCTCGCTGCTTGCGCTACGCCCCTGGCCTTACAGACCCATTCTACACACACAGTTTACCTGCCAGTCTCCATCTCTCTGGATGAGCGAGTCCCACAACCCTCTTCACATCCTCCAGAGGGACGGTGGTCGGCGTCTGTTCCCTGTCCGTGTCCGCCTGGGCCGCCGGGGAGGACGAGGAGGCGGCTGAGGAGCTGGCGAAGGCGACAGGTGTGAGTGTGACTGCCCGTGCTCGGGCTGTGGACTCGGACCTGTGTAAACAGAGTATGGAGGGCGAGCTGCGGGGCAGGACCGACGTGAGGGGTCTGGCAGCCGGGTGGAGTGAGGAGCTAGCCCCGCTCCTCCTCCGGGGGACCGCTGAGAGGGTCAGACGGAGCCCCTGTGATAACCCCCTGGCCTGGGTCAGACTCAGTCGGGACAAATGCCCTCCGTGTGTGCAGCCTGTCGTGCGGACGAACAGCCACATTGTCCTAGATGCGAGCTAAATTCCCCAGAGGGGAGTCAAGTTCATTAACCGGTGATAATAAACAAGTGGTGTCGAGGTGTTGTAAGTTCCATGTCAGCTCCGCCGCCCTCAGGTCAACACACCGCCTCCCTAGCCGTCCAGCTGCCGAGCCTGCCGCCGCTGCATTGTCGAGTTGTGACGGTTATTGTCGCTTTTATCTGCGCTCCACAGGCGTCTTCACCCAGTTTATCTCTTATCAGCGAGCAGCTAGCAGCACCACCCCGCCCGTCACGAACATCTGCCGGCCCCTGACACATATGTGGCGGAAGCGGAGACACGGGCGACACCACACTCGGCCCGAGGAGAACGTCTGGTGTCCCGGTGCGGAGTGAGGAGCAGCGCGGGGGAGTGTGGAGCAGCAGGAGAGGAAAGGTGACCCTGCGGCTCCTGGTTCACACGAAGCTGCTGCTCGATGTCACCGCCGAGCACCAAACTTCCTCCAGGCGAGACCAATCCAACCCAGAGCAGCCCAGTGTGCGTTTCAATGCTTTATTGACAAACAGCAACATTAACAGTGATCAAAGCGAGCATAAAAAAAAAGAAAAACATAACAAATCACACCACAAAGTAATCAGTAATAAAGAGGCTTTATAAATTAAGTCCAAAAATACATTTTCATATGAGCGGGAGAATTCAGAATATATCTATATCTCTATTGCATTATTATAGTGTTCTGTTGACTCCACAGCAGAAACCATAATTTCATAATTGGAATAATATCCACGAATTCATATATGGCTGTTTGGCAGTTGTCAGTATTATAAGCAAGTTTGCAATGCAAAAAAATGAATTTTCTATTTGCATCCGGTATGTATCAGCTGAATATTTCGATAGTTTAAAGTGGTTTCCTGTAATTTTATATATATTATAAAATAAATGTTGTATTATCTTTCTGTTTTTGCATACTTCTTAAAATATTAACAAGTTGGTTTGAAAATTATGTCATTTCTGTGAGAGAGAGAGAGAGACATTACTCTGGAATATCTGAGGCGAGCATAGTGACAACTGTTGGCGGATGATGTCGATCGACTCTCGGTTGCTTTTGGCTGGCCGGCAGGGTGAAAGTTGAAAGTTCGTCCCCATCTGAAAACAGGAGCCACGTGCCTGCTGTAAAGTCGTGAGTTCAATGATAGAAATGTTTACACGTGCATGTATGTTTTATATAATAAGCATAGTCGAAGCTCGGGGATAGTTTGCTCCTGTACAGACGAGTGACAGCCCAACCATTAGCTTATTCTGAAGTCAGCTAGAACGTGCTATCTAGCTAGGTGCCGCTAGCTTTAGAAGCGGAGAGAGTCAGAAAGATGGTTTGTATACATGAAAAGCACGTACACCCCAATAATAATAACAATAATCAGATCAAAATATATACTTCATGGGGAAGTTATTCTTAGGCCAAAGTGCAATAACAGAGCAGTACTCAAGGACATATAGTATAAGACCCACACTTATAGTGCAGAATAAAAGTGAGTTTAATATTCCACCTGCCCTAAAACATTTAAAAAGATAAAAAAAACTTAAAGGATATAACGCTTAAAAGATAACAACAAGTGACAATACCCAGCGTGTAAATGGACCAGACAGAGTGCAAAGGTTTTGAGCTACATGGCTGAATCAAGACGTTTCCTTATTGAGTGTGATGGACTTTGGGATGAAAGAGAGCTTGAGGCTCTAAATGATGATTGAACATTACACAATAACCTAAATGTGACCGCTCTCAGCATGTTCTCTTATTCAGTGTGTGTTGAGTGTGTTAACTGGGCCTAAAGTACAATCACACAATAAAAAAGCTTGTCTTGTTTCCTGTGCACAGCAGCTACAGCGATGGCTGCCATCTACTCAGGAATCCACCTGAAACTGAAGAGTCCTCAGACTCCATGGGACGACAAGCTGAAGCTGGCACGCTTTGCCTGGATCTCCTCTCAGTGTCTGCTGCCAAACAAGGAACAGGTGACAGCTAAAGTTGTTTGGCAAGATGCTTGTGTCTGCGCAGCCTATCACAATACTCTTTGGTCGTTTATTCTTTGGGTGCAAGGTTCAGATGCTGGAAAGCCTCAGTAGTCATATATGTGGTCTGAGTAAAAAGGGGTTGCTGTAGTTTTATCTCATAATAATCATCCATGTAGATCATTGTTTGGATATCAATTATCATCTGTAGATGTTATGTGTCATCTGTTTTAATCCTTACTCATGGGTGTCTGATTATATTTTGAAGAGGGGAGCTAATTTAAAATACTTAATTTCCTGCGGGTCTGTAAGTCCTTCCCAATTACAAATAGCACTTTAAAACAGGTTTACTGCGTACCTACATCAACTAACCCTTTGTATTAAGCAACAGCACCCTGCAGTGCTCTAGATTAGTTGGATTGAGGATGCCATGAAAACCAAGAATGCATCAACAACAACATTAACAACATTGTAGTCGAGGTTGCAGGCTATTGGATCAATTTCCAAATCATACAAAGATAAAAAGATATATTAAACAGCCTAACAAATTAAAATATAATTAAACCTGAGGGTTTTGTTTTCTCAGTACTCACAAAGCCATTTTCAGCTACAACCCACAAACAGTTTAGATGAATAAAATGGATTTACAACAGATATACCCTTCCAATACCACCTGTTTATTTTACACAAACGTTTTAGTTGAAGCAGTTGTCATAGCAAGACTAGCTGGTGTAGTTGTATTATTATACATGAAGGAATAATCATATGATAAGTGTGCTTGTATAATAAAAAGTAAAAATTGTGTTGTAGCTTCGCTGCAAATTAATTTACTGAGCATTTGCCCCACTTTTTCCATTGCTCTGGTATCAATGGCTTTTGTATTAATTCTATTTATGATGTCTACTAGAGGATTTGGATTTGGGATTGGCATCTATCTTAGTGCACAGTACTTGACAGGCTTTCATTAGGACTGTGCTGATACAGGGACCACATTTACTATGAAGGACTTGTGAATTTCTTTCTTTGTGTGTTTTTAATGTTTATTCTTTCTGTTTTAGGATAGTTACAAAAAAAGCCTGTGTTCATTTAATTCACACACTTTATTTCAATGACTGTCTTAACCTTTTCTCACTGCAGGTGCTGTTGGACTGGTGCACCCATGCTTTGACAGGCTGGTACAACAAGAAGGTGGAGTTTTCTCAGAATGTACTGGAAGGCCTATGGTGTTACCTTGATGACCTGCTTCACAGCCGAAAGCTCCACTCACTACTCAAACAGGGAAAAACCATCAGTCTGAGGCTCAACATGGCACAGGTGCTTGTTTTATGACAGAATCGTGTGTTGGTTAATGTGCTTGCATATTCATACTTAAGAAACAGGATGTGTCGATTTTTGTATATGAAGGTTTCATTCCTTGTTCCTCTTTTTCCCTTCAGCTGCTGCTTGAGCGTCTCCAGGAGTGTTCTCGTGTTGGCTCCAAGTCACTGGTGTTCGCGGCCACTATACTGAGCGTCTGTCAGGGCATTCTCTCTTCTCCCGTGCTCTCATCTGTCTTCATCACCAAGTATGAACTCATGGTTGACCTGCTGGCCAAACTCTGCTCGATGGCCTGCTGTGAGCTTCAGCAGCCATTGCTCACAGAAATCAAGGTGACTGAATCTGATACATGTGAAGATGAGGCGATGAGCGAGTCTCTTCAAACTCCCCGTGCTAACAGTAAGGACACTTTGGACTCTCCTGCAGATCAGCCAGAGTTAGATACCAATAAACCAGCTTCCAAACCAAATGAAAACCATTCATCTAATTTGTTTGAGGTGCTGCTTCAGGTGTTGTCATGTTATTTAGCGGTACAGCGACAACAAGCCAACCCTAACAGGGTCTTTACCCTGGTGACAAACCAGCTGATCCAGCCATTAGTGCTGCTCAGGCATCTGCTGACTTCTGGGGAATTTGCTTCCTCTCACACTCATCTGCGTCTCCGTCAGCCGCTGTGCAGAGACATCCGCGTCAAGATTGACTCCATCCTTCAGTCTGCCCTCTTCCCGTCCGAGCACCTGACCTCTTACAAGGAGGAGCTCCTTCCATCTAAAGTGGAGACTGGGAAACGTGGTCCAGGAGGAGCAAAAGGCCCCCTGAAGCCAATCAGTGCCATTATTCCCAAACTAAGTGCACAGGGCTACTGTGAGCTGCCCCTACACTACTCTGTGAAGTCCAACACGTTGTCCCTGCTGTTTAAATTTTTTGTGGAAAGCTATGGGAACGGTAGAGGAGAGAATGAAGAAGAACAGAAGATGCTGTGTTTCTATTTTCTCACGAGATTGATCCCAGCATTAGATCTATGTCTCGATGGAGACTCCGTCTCACCTGCAAAAGCAGAGCAGTCAGTGTCTGGGTCGACTGGGCAGACATCTTCCCCGGACTCCCTCCATTCCCCAGAGAGCTGGACATTGGCCCTGTTGTCTGTGGAGTCCCTGCTAACCCAGGCCCTGTCAGCAGATATTTATAACGTAGCAGCAGACAGAATACGACACAAAGAGGTCCAGCTCAACTTTTACAGAGCACTGGGGCAAATGCTCTTCAACCAGGCTCAGCCAAGGTAACAAAAACCTCCTTGATGTGTTTTTCATTATCTTCTTTTCATATAAATATAATCTTTTGGTCATTAAGTGTAAAACTCTAATATCTTGTCTTTCAGCATCCCAGCATGGTACCGCTGTTTGAAGGTGCTCTTGAGTCTTAACCATCTGATTCTTGAACCAGACCTGGACCAGCTGTTATCTTCAGCCTGGGTTAATTCGGAGTGCATGGAAGCACGAGTGCAGCGCGCCCGACAGGTCATAATTCTAACAGTAATTCCTAAATTTGATTGTGTAACAATCTGATATTTGTATTTATTACATTTGCACAAAAAAGAGGTTTTTGAGGTCATGGTTCGGTATGTGTTTACTTAACAGTCGATGGCTGTCCCCCTTAAAATCTAAAATACTGCTGCAATCTACAAATAAAGTTAATTTACAAAAGTAAAATCATTACGAGGAACTTACGCTATTTGTTACTCCTGCGCTCAGAACCGAAAGGCCCATAAATTGTTTCAGCACAAATACATTTCCTGTTATACCCCTAATGCAAATGCTATAATAAAATCAATAGTTAAGCTCATGCTTACAATTGAATTCATGTAAATATAGAATGAGTCTTTGTAAACAAATTAATTTTGAAGATTCTGGATCTTTTGTCCCAACAGCTGATGGTGTGCAGTCTCCTCCAGACCTACACTAAGCTCCGTCAGATCCCTCGCCTCTTCTCGGAGCTCCTGTCTGTGATCTGTCAGCCAGCTCTGGAAGAAGTCCGACCTCCTCTGCTGTCCGAGGCGGTCTCCGTCTCGCTCGGGACTTGTCTTCTGGACACGCCCCCATCCCAGTGCCTCGAGATCTGCTCATCAGTGATAGAGAGCATGAGGACATATATACTTCCTGACCTGGTGAAGGAAGAAAAAGAGGCAGAGCAGATGGACATTGATGGAGGAGGAGATGATAAAAAAAGCCAACTTAATGTGGACCAAGAGAGACAAGATGCATCCCTGAAGCTCTTCTCCCTCAGCCAGCTCCTTCATGCCGTTTTATTTAGCCTGAAAACACTAGACAATACATCTCCTCTTCCTTTAGTCAGGCAGGGTCAAGCCCTGATGAATGAGATGCAGCAGGTAGTCAAGGAGTTACTACAGGTGTTGCCAAGAGAAAAGAGGATAAAAAAGACGCCAAGGAAAGGCAAAAAGAAAATTGACCAAAAAGAGCCAGAGAGGGTCCCAGTGCTGTGGGAACAGAAGACCCAGGAGGCCACTCTGCTCCTCAGGTACGCCTGGGTGGAAGTGGACACGCTTTTTGATACCCACTGTGGTAAATACATATCTCCTGACTCTGACCAGGAGGCAGCTGTCCGTGAGACTGGGGAGGAAGCTCTTTCTAATGCTCTGCTCCAAACTCGCATTGAGAGTCTTCTATCTGGTGACATCTTACCTGCACATCTCCATCCCTCCCCCTCCTGCAGCCCCATGAGCTGCTTGCTGCTCAAACTCCTGACCTTACAGCAGATGAAGAGAGTAATGCTGGATTGCAACTTACCGTGTGAATCCAGCACTACTGCACTGCTGAACAGGACGGCCCACTTTATTTCAGCTGAACTGAAGCTTGAGGAGACTCCAGGTGGAGAGCAGGTGTGGGATGGGCAGATAAGCAGCGTAAACAGCAGCTCCTATGTGGTCGCACACTGGCATCTTGTCGCATCCAATCTGCCATTGATTGCTCCCTACCTGAGCGGAGAGGACATGGGCTCCATAGCAAATTTTCTCGTTGGTTCTCTCCTCAGCGAACAGCCAGACGGAGGGATGGACTGTCCCCCCAGCTGTCTGACCATCTCCCTCATATCATCGCAGCTTCTCCAAAGCCTAATTCTCCCTGAGTTACCTTCACTTAACTCTGCAATAGTTTGTTCCATAGCACAAAGGATTTACGGTGTCCTCCTGGTGGCACATGCACCCAAGGTTTGTGCTACACTCCCGAAGACTCAGGAAGACGGAAGTGATGCCAGCCCGTCTTCCGCCAAACTGGCGGAAAAGGAGACCATAGTTGAGGATATACTGGCGTCCTCTAAGACTGGAGACGTGTTTGTATCACTCACGGACTCACAGACCAAGGAACTGGTGAACTTAATTCAAATCTTAACACAACTTAACCCAGATGCAATGAACTCTGAGGATCTTGCCTCTGTTTTCCTCCTCCTCTTCATGATGCTCACCTCCGCCTCCTGTCAGTCCGACGATCGTCCTGACTCTGAAGCTGATGCTGTGTTCCAGGTGAAGCTGCTCAGGATCCTGACTCCTCTTGTGGAGAGCAGACACTTAAAAAGTGTATTGAAGCTCATTCATGCAGGTTCTCTGCTGCAAGCTGCTGTGTCTTCTCTCCTTTGGCATAGCAACAGTGGAAGATATCGAGCCACAAGCAGCCCTGATTGGATGGACTTAATCAAAGCAGTGCAGGACTTCATCAGGGCATTGGTCCAGTTGATTATATTCAGAAACAGCAGCGTCCAACTCAACCTGAATCAGTTTATTGCTTTTCTGACCAGTAAGGAAAAGCCAAGCGGGAACAATTTTGCACTAAGTTCAGGAGCTGTCTCAGGAAAACCAGATCCAGGAGCATCCAATTCTTCTGATCATCTTGAGCTGGCGTCACTGTCTTCTTTTGTCCAGGAGATGACCTCTAACCTGGGGAGGAGTAAACTAATGGATCAGACCTTGACCCAAATGGTTACAAAAGTGAATGCTACACTGGGACCAGCTGTTGAGTCCGTCATAAGACCTCAGACTGCCGGCGAAGCAGCCGTCCAACCAGCCGTCGTCCTCGATCAAGCCTTTGTGGTAGAAGTTGTTACAGTCATGCTGCACTGTGAACTGTCCTCACTGTCAGTGGAAGAACAGAACAAGCAGGATGGCACCACACTCACCCTGAGCCACATGACCCTCTATCAGAGTTTGTGCCAGCAGATTCTCCGAGAATTAACCTCTGACTTCAGGCCAATGGAATCTCTGGTCTCCTATCTCCATTTCCTGTCCTTATTCTACAAGGCAGCAGGGATGACGAGAGGAGACAAGGAGAAGGGAGAAAAGGAGCTGGATGAGCTGTACGCTCAGATCCTGCAGTATGTGCAGGGACTTCTGAAAGGTAAATGGACAGACTGGACACATAATAATAATAATATCCATCCATACATGCATACACACACACACACACACACAGACACAGGACAGATAATTGAACCCCAGGGCCATAATAATAAAACAACTTTATTTATATGGCACTTATCTAAACAAGGTTACAGAGTGCTGTGTCAGTGCTTTCCTTCAATTAATCACCTCCTATTGGCAGAAGTTTACAACTGCTTCTGCATTTAATTTATTACATTAGTGTTGAAATATGACAACTATTTGTAGGGGTTGTTCAAAAAGGAGGTTTGATATTTCATAACAAACAAAGCTAGATAAAATCGTATCACATAGATTTGGATTTCTATAAAACACTTGGCACCAGCTCAGATTTATGTCAATAGCTAAAAACCAAACATTATTGTAAAAGTTAAAAGCATTACATTTATCTCTTGATATTTGTATAGAGTTACACTGTGTTGTTGTGTCACGTCACATAGTGCCTGTAGCTCCATGGCTGTCACCAAAAGACTTCTCTGAGCTGGAGCCAGCAGTGCAGGAGCTGCTGCGCCACCTGGTGGAGAAAAGCACGGCTGCTCAGCTCAAGCTGCTGCTCCTGATGATCAGAGAAAGACTTAACTCTGGCGAACTGAGGGCTGGAAACTACAGGGTGAGGCCAGGATCTGTCCCAATCGCTTCTGTTGTTTCATGTTTCAAGAGAATCACTTAGAAAAATAATTGCTTTATTTTGTCACTGTTCCTCCTCTGTTCTGCAGGAGGTGCTGTCTGCAGTAACCATCACTAAGCTGCTGTTCTGTTGTCAGTTACCTGAGCCATGCTATAAAGCTCTGTGGCACATTGCACCGGAGATTATATCTGCTATGGTGGTGAGAAAACACACACACACAAACACTTAACACACACTTATTGGTATAGTTCACCGAAATTTTTTAATTCACTCATGATCTACTCACCACTATTACACCCTGAGACTCGTAAAAGGTTTTTGGACTCAAACACTTCACCCACCCCTTCATCGGCATAGTGCTGATGGGATAATGAGTGAATTTTCATTTTACAGTGAACTATCCCTTTAAACACAAAGTCACACAAAGCAAACACAGGAAGGAGTAGGCTTCAGTGAGCATCAGACAAACATACAAAGCTTATAGACGGATATGTTGAAGCGTCCAAATCCAAACTTAAGGAGCTCCATTAAACAAGCTGTATTTACATTTTGATTATCCTTTGATTTTAAGATGTGTAGACAGAAGATATGATAACAAATCAGTGTACGAGTGCACTGCACTTTTTAAACAAGCAGGGACAGTCCCACGCTGAGAGCAGTTTTAATATGTTCTTCAGACATCAGTGATATTTCTTCAGGAAGTGCAGCACATGTGACAGCTGTCAGGAGTGACTGTGCAGACAAATGACGATCAGGCTGCTGATTTCCACTGGAATGTCTCTTTTTTTCTTCCTTTGGTCAATGTGCTTTCAATCAGGCCGGCTGTTTGGAGAAAACAGACAACACAGCAATCTGCTTAGATCATACTGTAAACACACACACACACACTACACACACGCACACACACAAATTGGACTTAAATATGTTAATCGTGCTGTTGTTTCCTCTGTTATGACCTTCACTATGTCCATATGTTTTAAGTCGCTTCCTCCATAGTCTTCTCTTTAGACAATGTAAAATTAGTCTAAAAGTCAAAAATCATCAGATATTCTTGGTTTTAGATTATTGATAGAGTTTATGTTTTCACCCCTGTCCATTTATTGGGTGGTGTGTTTGTAAGCGAGATTACACAGTTTCTTTAACATTGGAAGATAAGGCATTTTTCAGCATTTCTCCGAATAAATCATGGATCTTGATGAACAAAATCTGATGTTTAGGTGACTGATATTTATGAGAAATTTAATGCAGATCTAAATAAACATCTAGATCTAGTAAATTGTGGTTTCATAAGGGGACTGTGGGTCTTGGAGAAGTTATATACTCAATGCCCTCTAGTTGTTTGTCTTTTTTCAACATACAGTTCTTGAGCTCTGTGTCATAGTTTAAGTAATGAAATGAATGATGGCTTTTCCATTCCATTTAGCTGATTCAGTTACCTAGTGCAGTTTCTGCTCAGTCACTCTCATGGTTCAATGTGACACTTGAAAAGATCAAATCAACTGTGAATGCTTTAAGTATCAGCTGTTGTGTCTCTCCTACTGTGACAGGTCAAAATGTTGCCTTGGAAAAAGTCCTCGTAGTGTTGTCAAGTTTGTCAGTTTCATATTTAATTCATTACTTCTTGAAAGCTTCAAAAAGTGTTCATACTCTTTCTCTGTGTGTGTGTCTCTTTAACTACAGTTCTTGGTAAGAGCATCTGGACTGGACAGCTCTCTAACGCTTTCCTTTACCGTTCCTACGGTGACTTCAATGACATCACTGCTGCGGCAGGGGGAGGGGCTCTTCACCAACCCTCATCATGTGGTCATGGTGCTTGGCGCGCTGCAGTCTGTGCCCCTCGACCACTTGTCCCCACCCGTCTACCAGTCAGCCTTCTTGGCTGTTCATGAGGCGCTGTTCGCCATCATCCAGTGTCATACTCAGGTAGGAAGAGACAGAAGGTTGGGTGGTTTCCAAGATCGAATGCTCTTAGTAGAGGATAATCCCAACAATACATAAACTCATACCAAACCCAAAATTTTTTTATCTATATCTCTAGGATTTATGATTTTGAAGATTTGTGACCAAGATGCACACTGAGACATTTTACATTGGAAGAATCAATTTATCTGGTAGACAATGTGTTTCATAGCTTTACTGTTTTTAAATTACTTCACACCAAGTTTGGTATTTCTGCACTGCAATTTATCATTTCTTAGATAATGAGATGTCAGATATTGGCCGATATCAGCCAATATATCAAACTGGCCAATTTTTTGTTATAGCTCCAGTCCAGAAGCTATCCAAGTAGATATACATCTGTGTTTCATTTGACAGGATTGCAACAGGATGTGATGTAATCCAAAGAACAAGAAGCCATTTAAAGGAACACCGCAAACTAAAGTGTTGTAAACATATAACCACACTCATAGCAATAGATAATTGTAGCACCCCCACTGTAGGTCAAAAGCTGCTGGTGCGAATCCAAGATTTGAAGAAAGAGCATTATGTGCCTTAAACTGTGCTGCTGAGCCCACAGGATGCCCTACAGAAATGCCAAAGGATATTGCAGCTCATCATACTTGTGATGCAGCTGCATAAAAATGTCATGACATCGAAAATGTCAGATTTAGTTTTAATTTGCATTGGAAAAAAAAGGGGGGGAAATCTACCTTTTATTTCTCCTAGTTTTTAGAACTTTTTGAATGGGAATTGATTTCCTAGCCTACATATGACCTTTTGTTGTACCAGTGTTAATGTGACAACTTCTTTTTGTTCACTGGTTAAAACGTTGAAAGTGTTCTTTGCTCAGAAACAGCGACAGAGAGCGACTGAAACAGGGCAGCTGTGATGAATAAAACAGAGCAAGAACCAGCTAACTGATTTCAGATGTTTGTGAGGACAAAAGACAGCAGTAAAAGAGCAGGATCGAGAGAGGAGGGAGGTAGAAATGAAAGGAAGCAGATAATAAAAGTCTACATTTATAGAGTACGAGAGGGAAATCAGAAAAAAAGGTGATAAACAGAAGAGAGCAGGAAGTGTAGAACCAAAGAGTGAGGGAAGTTTTAGGACATTGAAGATAAGAGAGGAAGTGAAGTGGAGGGAAGGAGGGAGGAGAGAGGTGATGGGAGAGAGGTAGGGGAGCTGGCAGACAGTTAAGGTTGGCATGGAGCAGGTTCAAGTCAATGGAAACCATTACTGAGCTCCAACCAGAGCTGGTGACGTCGCCTCCCCTCTTTAATTATTCTTTCTTCATCCCTCACTCTATCCACTGTAGTCTTCAAGCAAAGAGAGGTACCGAATGAAATGCAAATGTAGCTCTTGTGGGATCAACCTGACCTCAGTCTTAAACTGAACTGTAGGTTGGTAGCTGCTCTGTTGTGACTCGAACAGTGAAAATTATGAAACAGATGGATGTTATGGTATTGTCATAATTATAAACATTTCTTTGTTTAAATATTAATGTTCCCTAAATTTAAATTGTTCTCCTTTTAAATTTCTTTAAACACAGAAAACTGCAACTGAAATCTGTGACAGTATCACAATATTTTCTATGTTTGTTGCAAAGTTAAATATTAAAGACCCCCTGGCTGTATCATTAGATCACAGTAATGTATTGTGCATCATTTTCTACCCTTTACTTTAAAAATCAAATTACCTCGACGACGTCTTTCTGATGCAATAATCAGGTTGAGCTGGATCTATTTGAAAATCTATTGTATCATTACATATATTGATACACCTATTATACCCCTGCTATAGAGAACGGTACATTTGCGGTATCTACCAGATTTAAGCTAAATCTCACCTGGCCCCTCCTAAGATGGTAAAATCATTGTGGATGTTTTTTGGCCACCGACCACGAACATTATGACAGTCCAACTACAATCTGTGTCAGTTTTACCTCCTGATCAAACTAAACGTGTGAAATCTAAAATATGTTTGTGTGTGTCCAGGTGTTGTCGAATGCAGCTCCATCCTTTCTAAATGTCTTCTATCGTCTGGTGGCATCCATTATGCAGGAGGGTCGGCAGAGAGGCGTCAGTGACACAGGTAACATCTACATGCCCAGAAAAGTTGACTCACTGTTTTAATTCATTTGGAGAAAAACTTGCGGTTTGAATGTGAATGTGAATAAACGTTTGATTTAAACTAGTCGTAAAAGCAGGTAGTTTAGGGGGTTTATTTCAGAGTAATAGGAACATTTAGAAAATTCCTCCGGCCCTAATATAATAAACCCCATTCATCCAGGTTCCCCAGCATGTCAAGAGAAATGTACATGTGCACTTTTCTGTCCTTGAATTTTAAAAGATTCAGTAAAATTAACTTTGATGTCAGTTCAAAGCTGAATTAAATAAAAAAGAGGAGATTCATCTTTCTGCCCTTCGCGAGTTACTGGAACCGACAGGGACTCTGTGTCGTGCCCAGTCACATTTCAACACTGTTGGCAGCTTCTGATATTTACTCAACAGCTGCAGCCTGCCAGAAACCGTGAAATATTAAGTCAGTGAGTTTTCTTGGTCTCAATTAGGTTTTTTTCGTTAAATACATGGTAAACCGCTGACATCCTCGGCAGGAATCTGGGACCATAGAAACTTCTCCACAGCAACAAGAGTGCTGAGTCAGTGTGTTTTAGAGATATCTAACATTTTTGATGTGCTCAGTTTTTTCTGCACTTAAATCCAAGTATCATTTATAATCTTGGCTTAAAAACAAGTGTTAATGAGGCAGCATTGTAGTGCAACGTAGTCAATGAAACTAGAGCCGCTAACAGGATCGAAAGGGAATGTGTCCTACAGGAAACAAAGTGTAGCTGCAGGCAAAACAGTGATCCCGGATATAATTTGTAAACAGAACAGGAACTTTCTGCATATAAACATGTAAATAAATTGAGATCTCTGATTACATTTTTTTTTAGGTTTTGATTGTGACGTGTATCACAAGTGCTCCAGACTGACACAGAGGATGTTCTCTCACATTGCTGCTAATGCTGAGAGCTTCACCACACTGTCGACCTTCATGGTGGCTCAGTACGTCACAGAGCTCCAGAAGGTAAAAACACACTTAACCTCATTCTAACCTGAACCTTAAAGTGTTAAACTTTATAAACAGATTCTTCATGTGAATCTGCTAAATCTCCAGGCGAGAGACAAGATTTTGGGGCAGAACGCCTTGGTCTATCACGCTTGAGCAGGTTTTGGTTGCCTGCAGGTCAGTCCCTGTGGTAGACCAAAAGAGGATGGACTCATTGACCAAAATGCACTGGCTGTTAGCTTTTTATTTAATCTGCATTCATATTCAAATATCTGTTAATAAAGACTAGTTGAAATAGTGTCTGGACCTAAAACATCTACAAAAAACAGCTGTTTGTGTTTAGTGTGGCTAAAGGTTTTACATGTGTGATAAAAGAAAACTAGTCAGACTGTAAACAGTGTGAAGCAAATGGAAGACAGGAACTTGGCCCGGATAACTGCTGTCTACAACTGAAGCCTAAAAGTATTAGCCGTTGCCCCCAGAGGTTAATCTGTCATCATACGATAGCTGATGATCTCCAAGATTACTAAGTGTTAACCCATAAACAACTCGTTTGAAGGTGTGTCAGAAAATAATGACTGGCTAACACCGTATCCTCACTTAGTAGGTCCTCACAATGATAGAAGTACATGAACACACACAAACACAGACACACACACACTTAATCACATACAGTCATAGAGTCAGCACAGTACTTCGTCCAAACCCAACTGTTAGAGCCTGCGGTTTCATTACAGCTGTGAGTGACACATTTACAGACACATACAGAACATGTGGATGTATAAGTGAGGCGGCAGGATCTCAGCTGATCCTTTGAGCCCGTCCAGTTTGTCTGGTGGTTGGCGCTGAGCTGGGGAGATTGAGTCGGGCTGCGTGACGGAGACGCTGACGCACACGGGCAAAGATGGGAACTATTTCCATTGGCCGCATTGCAAACGTTCACACATCTCGGTGAGCGGGTCCGGTATTACTGTAAGTCACTGTGCAGAAAGTTTCAGGCTGCATGTTCCCTCAGAGCAGTGAGTCACGTCTGGTTTATGATCGTGGCTCCTCTCTGCTACCAGACTGTATTTAACGCGATGCCAACCTGACTCAGCAGTCTGCAGCAGAGTCGCACACCAAGAGGAATACATGAAAGTTCACATTCAGACAGACAGACAGACAGACTGGTTCAGAAGTGGTTTTTTAGCTTCTTTGAGTCATCTAATAATCCTGAAAATTGGATTTATGTTGTGCTTTTTATCAGAGTTCAAAGAGATGGACCTATTTGCGAGTCCAAGGTCATTTAGTTGTCTGTCTCTCTGTTGTCTGAATGGTGTCTAATGGCTCTTAGCCGGAATTAAACTTTCCATTCAGCAGTCAGGTGTAATTAAATTAGGGTGGAGCCGCAACTAGAAAGTGAAGTTTTTTTGCTGGTCAAGTTTGAGACTTTGGGCTTCATTTGGATACATTCATTCACTGTAATTCAGCAGGATTCATTGTATCTAGATATTTCCATTACAACACAAGTCCAGTTGCAGATATTCACCATAGGTACAGGTGAGGGAGCTTTCAGTCAGGTAAAGGTTGTATATGTCAATCTACACAAATGTGATCTACTTTAGCAGCTACAGAAGATGTAGTTCTATTACTTAGTTTCTCTCGGAGAGCTTTGGAATTTCTTTAACATATAACTCCATCTTTCTTATTCACTATCTGTGACAGAGCTGTTTGACAGATTTTCTTTGCTCATTACTGCAGTCAAACTCTGAGAAACACACAACTTATTTTCACTCATCATGAGTTTGTTTCCTCTTTGGCAACAGGAAATGATGCAACAGATTTCAGAAAATCCTGTTGGTCAAATTGGACAAACCGAGCACCTAAGACTGATTTGAATGTTAAAGACTCACTATAGATGGACGTGAAAACTCTCCAGCCCTGTAACATAAAGGCTCCAAGTGCAAATGTGTTTGTAGTAAAGACTGAATGTGAGAGAGGACAGTGACCCATTGGCCTACAATACAACATTGGTTGTATTTTGCCCCCCCTGGGCTCCTGTTTTGTGTCTATTTGTGTGCACGTGTTTATGTGTGAGTGAGAAACAAGAAAAAGCAGTTATATACGTGCTGCAAGGCATAACTAAATCTATTAATGGGAAACCAACCAGCGAAGCAGGTCTTGTAAACTGCTTCCTCCTCCTCCCTCACAACTCCCTCTTTACTCTCCTCTCCAGGTTACTCTGCGACCAGACGTTAAGCAGCATCTCACTGAGGGGATCTATCAGATAATGGACCTGTGCATGGAGCAGGACATCAAGTTTCTGATGGCAGGACTGCAGATGGGAGTCAGAGAGGTGTTCAACGAGCTGTACGGCAGCTACACCCACTACCACAAAGCAGAGAGGCAGGGAGAGGAAAAGTACACTGTTTGAATTCAATTAGGAAAACAAATGTCTGGATAAGGAAAGATTATGTGATTTCTGCATTTCAATGAGACATCGGATGTTTAGTCCGTTGATATTTACATCCATCCTGAGGGATCCAATCACAAGGCGGCAGGGTAAAGTGAAGCGAGCAGAGTCAGGAGGGAATGAATCGAATGCTGTGTGTAGATCTACTATGAACAAAGATTGAACCCATTTGGAAGAAACATTTAAATCAAATGTTTTAGTTATTATGAAACTGTAGCAAGTCAGAGGACGTCAGCTGAGTAGTCTGTCGTTAATATGTGGCCAAGGATACATTTGTGTCCACGCAGCGAATGTGGCCGGGTGCAGCTCAGACCACCTCCGAATGTGGTCTGAGTGATGGGATGTCAGCTGACTTGGGATCAGATCACTCAGGACGAGGTCTGAACGAGGTCACTGAGGAAGATGTCGGTTTCTAAAGGGTTGACCCACAGCCATTAAGACCAAAACAGTACTCTCTGATATAACTGGTTAATATGGTATTCAAACACAAAGCTATCTACTAGTGGATTACTTTGGAGAACATGACCGACTGGAGCAACAGTCACCATTCGCATAGTTTCGAAGTCGATATGTGATCTGGTCATGTGGAAGTGTTTAAAATATTGTGGTAGTAATATAAATAAACACAACTGGTTTCAGTGAGATATGATTCTTATTTTACTGCTGAATGAAAAATGGCTACAAATGGGTATTGTACATATTTTCTTTAGCTTTGTTTCTTTACCAAACTTAAATCATTTTATATGGATATATTTCAATACAATACTTTCTCAACCCAATCTGCGTCTGCGTCTTTTTGTGCACTGTATTGTTTTCATGTTTATTTGAGTTCTGTAAAAGATCAGACGTATTTGTTGATTGATTACATAATGTTGTTGGGCTTTTGGGGAACTGAAAGTTGTAGTTTCAATTCTCAGAGCTGTTGTAATAACTGATTCATGTACAATAGCGTCCTAGAAAGTGGTCTCCGATGTTTGGACCCCACTGTATATTTTAATTGGGGGATTTCTTTTAAATAGTAGGGCAGTTCAGATTCAAATGAATAAGACTGACTGTTGGCCACCGTCCCTCCATGTACATGATTGTATGACATTCTCATTTTACTGTTTAAAGGACTTTTATCAGATTAGTTGAAAACTCTCCTCTTACAGGTGACATGGTTTGACCTGAAGGTTAATGTACATGATTGAGAATGCAGAGAAAAATCTTCAGTGAGTGTCAAAGCAATGTTCAAGAAAATGGAAACTTTTTTATTAAGAATTTGGCTTCTCACAGACGTTTTAAAATGCTCAGTCAAAGCAAATGAGGCATTTAGGTAGGCGTTTAGATCAAAGGGAGCTTGAACACATCTCCCCTTTGTTGTTGTTCTTCTGTTAAGCTGTGTCTGATTGAAATCCTAATACTGAACAGACAAACTCTTCAGTTAAAATTTTACTTCATTTACAGTTTTTCTCCATTGCTTTGGCTCATTTCACGAAACAGAAATGACATTCTCAAAACAACACGTACAAACCTCCAAACCACTGTGCACTTGTTCACAACAGATTTGAATATCTCATTCCTTTAATCAAATTGCAATTGTATTAGCACATCCTAGCACATGACAAGTACAATTTACAACAACTTGCACAAATTTCAAATGATTTAGCACACTTTACAAACGGTTAGGTACAATTGCCTTCAGTTAGCCCAATTACCAATTGAATATATATTGCTGGTCAAAACTGACTGTTGCTTCTCAGTCAAGTTGTTGTTCTCTGCAGAACATGTTGGCATCATTTCCTTGTTTACATCATCACCTGCACAATAGTTCACTCTACTGTCAAAATCTTTCAGGAACATAATACCATGAAAAACATCATGGTATATACTGTAATAAGGATATCTTTGATCATCGGCTTAATTTTCAGGTGCAACTAGAACTTTAGTAATCAAGGTTGAGTTTCACACATCTGATCAACAATCACACAGTAAGTTTACAGTGTTTCTCCATTGCTTTGGCTCATTTCTCGAAACAGAAATGACATTCTCAGAGCTCTAAGTGCAATTGGCGAAACAGCCCATATGGTTCAGCAGATCTACATAGATCACCTTCAAAAGGTCAAATCTCACTATGTCAAATTTTAGTTTGGATGTGCTTACTGTTTGACAGTATATTGTGCTGTACACATTTTCTGTTACTGTAAGCACGATGTATGGCAATTACTGTAACAATTTCCATGGCAGTATGAGTTCAATAAAGTATTTTATGTGAAACCTTGAATTAATCTTTTTTCTGTTTGATAAACATAGTATTCTTGAAAGAAAACATCTACTGTAACCATTCAGTGTCAAAGGACTGAGCCAAGATTGAAATGTGCACATGAGGGATATTTCTATGGTCCACTGCCATACTAACAAAACATCTAAACATTTTGACCTGTAGTGTTTAAACAATGCCAAAGGGACTTTTCATTTTGGGGGCACTGACTATTTGTTGGAGAAAAGGATTTAGTTTTGACTGATGAGTTGGCTGTTTGGGTTGAGATATGACCTTTTGCAGGTGTGCCATGGAGTTTTGCTGAACCATCTATGTTATTTTGATGATGAGCCACAGCAATCGAGAAGGAACTTTTAATTTTGGGGGCACTGACTATTTATATGAGAAAATGATTTGGTTTTGAAACTTGAGTTAACTGTTTTGGGTTAGATATGACCTTTTGAAGGTGATCTATGTAGTTGTGCTGAACCATATGGACTATTTTGCCAATTGCACTTAGAGCTCTGAGAATGTTATTTCGGTTACGTGAAATGAGCCAAAGCAATTGAGAAAAACTGTAATATGTTTGGTGGATCATTTCTGCAGAGAAAGTTGATTTTAAGGATTAATGATTGATGGTCTTCTAGTTTCACAAAGGTTCTGTGTGGTGTGTTTTGTTGTAAATGTTCCTGTAACACGGCCATGTACATATTTGTGAGAATGATGCAGAGCTATAAAAAGCTATAAATCTGTCTATTATATAAAAATCGGTCTGCCAGACAAATGTAAGGTGGAATCACTGCAGCCAAGACGCACGTGTACAGTCTATGGAAATACCCACTGCACACTATACAATAATCATTTAATGTTACAACACTGGAAGAAGTTTATCTATAAATGTGAGGAAATGAGAAAGGCAGTTATAGATCGAGGACAGTGAATCTAGTGATGCTATTATATCTCTTCTACTTAATGTTCCTGTAGAGCTCACAGAGCCACCTAATGATAACCGTTACTGACTTGTTGATGAGTCAGGGAAGTTAGTATCTTTCCATTGTCTGAGAAAGAAAGTCTATAAACTATGCTGGACCCGGTGTTAATGCGGAAAACTGTGAACAACACACATCCATTAAAGACTCTTCTGATGTGTGCTGGATGAACAAAACATTTGAAATAAAGGAGACAATCTGTACGTCTAAAACTCCTGTTAAAGGGATTATTTGACGTTTTGAGCACCAGGCTCCTCCTCAGACTTGTGATGCAGAACAGAGTCAGACCAGGTGTAACAACATGGCAGCTAGAAACACACATGCAATTGATGCTCTTTTAATCTGACAAATATTTCAGACTTGAACTCATTGATCCATGTTCAACCTTAAAGACTAAATCTTTCTTAGCCTAACTTTCAGACTAATATTTTCAAAGTTTCCTGACACTGCTGGTACGAATGTGTTGTCATTGCTAGGGAATTGCATCTGTGAACTAGAATTTTATTATTATATTATTTGAGAAATCCAGGTAGATGTTAATAAAAGCCCTAACTTGCAATGTTAAAGAAAGTGATGGAAAATTTTTCCCAGATCAGGATCACTACCAAAGTTCCCTGACCTGTGAAGCATCCTTCCACAAAATGTTGTGGTGATCCGTCCAATAGTCTTTTCGTAATCCTGCTAACACACACACAAACAAACAAACAAATGCCTGTTAAAACATATAACTTCACTTGTGGTTGTCATAAGCATTTTTTTAAAGTATAACAGATCATGCGGTATGTTGCCATGATCCCTCCCAATAGTTTGGATGGACTTTTTTTTAATTACAAAGGTTTTTGTTGTCATCAAAAAGAAACAGACAACTGCAATATAGACAAAATGCAAGATGTTTACAATGTGCATGTATGTGATTTAACACATGTTAACTCCATTTAAAGTAACACTCTGTTGCTCCTGCAACATGGCTGATGTGCCTTCGCATAGACTTGTTGCCGTTAGTCTCTGTTTCTGGAAGGTGAATTCTTGAAAGCCAAACAGATCCTCTTCAGGGTAATTTGAGGCCCTCGTAACAGTTGTTCAGGACATCCAGGGCAAAGGGCAAAAGATAAAACCCTCTTTTACCTCCACGCGGCTAAATTTGCACAACATCTGTTTCTGTGCCTCTCACTCCTCCACTCTCTTCTCAAACGTTAGCTTGACTTCCATCCATCCATGCTCTAACACTACTGTAGGTAACATAAACACGCTGAGTGTCTCCTCAGACCACCGTAGCGTAAGCAGTGATGAATAAGTGTTAGTGTGTAATTTTACTGGGACACACATGGGAGGAACAGCACAAAGTGTGTATTGATAGCGGGTTTTTTCTCAGACTGCAGAGCTATTTGCTTTCCAGTCAAAATAAAATTCTGTCCCCATTAAAATAAGAAATGTCAGAGGCAGATTGAAGCAAACTGAACATGATCTGAACATTTTCGTGGAGCCAAATGTGTTCCAGCTGTAATCTGTAGAGTTGATCCCAGAGCTACTGACCATAGAAAAATCTATTTACATGGTGCCTTCAATAGGCTTTAACAATGACACGGTGACTTGCCTCAAATGTCCCCGTTCATATTTCAAATCTTTCAAAAATTCTTACTTCACTATGTTATTCTCCCTGGTGCAGTCAGTGATCATAAATACAAACTAGGAACTAGTAGCATAGAAAACCTGCATATTGTGGCATAGTTTATTTTGTTGTTAACAAAATGATAAACCTAGTGAATACATAAGAAGACCATTGTTTTCAGTGTGAACTGTTGAGTATTTAACAATTGTGTGAGTGAGAGGGTATTGAAATTAATTGGTAAGTGAGTCAGAGGTGTGTTTTTAACTCCAGTTATTAATAAATTAGAAATGGCCTTTTTCTCACTTTACCCCCTGCCCCCCAAAATGTCTGTGCACGTCCCTGAGTCGTTTCAGTAGAACACGTTTCTTTGCCACATCCTGACCCGAATGAGAACAAGAGAGAGAGAGAGAGAGAGAGAGAGAGAGAGAGAGAGAGAGAGAGAGAGAGAGAGAGAGAGAGAGAGGAGAGAGAGAGAGAGAGAGAGAGAGAGAGAGAGAGAGAGAGAGAGAGATATGGGGGGAACGGGAAGAGAAAGTAAAACTACATTACCAACTTTAGTTTGAGTTATATCAGGTCAGAGAGGAACCAGCGGAAATACATCGAAAGTTGTCTTTGATTTAACTTGGTTTAATCTCTTTATATACAGTCTGTGGGTTTGATCTGTGACTCTGGCGCCCCCGGTGTCTCCTCGGAGCACGTGCATGCCGCTGCACAGCACCCAGTGGAATCATATGATGACCACAGACCTTCTCTCTGCTCGCACAGACTCGATACTGAAAACGTACAACTAACATTTCCTACACCTACAGGGACTGCCCCCACCCACCCCCACCTCTGCGCTCGGCTCTAGCACGGAACCGCACGGCACGGCTCTCTCAACCCAGAAGAGCCAGCCCGGGCCCTCCTCCAGGGCTGCGCGAGCCGGTGTTTGATTGGATTAGAGTCGGCTCGCCTTTGCCCTCTAACCTCGCTGATGGTGGTTGGCTGCTTCCTCCGCTCCCCCTGACCGACTGAGAGAGCCTGCCGAAGCCGCACGGCGAAGCGCCCTGCACGGACACAGCCGACCGGGACGAGCCGCTTCCAGCCTGAGCAGAGCCGAGCCGGAGCGCAGCCACAGTGCACACACGGGCGGACGGGGGAGAGAAACGAAACAAGGCAGCCATGCGGAGGAAATCGAGGATATTGTTGTGTTTTGCGGTGCTGTGGGTGCTGGGGATAGCCTACTACTTCTACTCGGGGACAGCGCTGGGGCGAAAGGTAGGTTCCCCGTGTTGCTCGACTGTCTTTCCCCGGCCACACGCTCCAGTCCCCGGATCCGGGTGGACGTTTTCCTTCCAGGACAAAGCGAAGATGGAGCGGTGTGATGAAGCGCTGTAGTGCCGCTTCTCCTCCTCTTTTACCGGGGACTCGCTGTTTTTTGTGTTGCGGCTGCACCGATGCTGTGAGGAGTGTGATAGAGGGCCTGCTAGTATCAGTGGGCAGGCATTGATTTGCGGGAGATGAGTGTGGACAGGGGCAGCAGGGGGAGCGGGGCCGGCCGGGTCGGCGTGCGGGGACCTCCCGCTGTGCCGGTGATTGCTTTCCCGTGGCAGCCGGACCGGTGCACGTCGGCGCCGGGCAGCGTGTCAGCCACTGAACCGCGGCGGTGCCGGTTTATCGTGAGAGCGGAGTGCTCGTTGTTCATGTGAGGCTGCTGGCCTGACTCACAGGGCCGGGGGTGTTGGGCGGTGGAGGCTGGGTGTGGGGTGGGGGGGTTCGCCCATAGAGCACGTCAGCACAAGCGGCGGCTGCTGCTGCCCAGGACTGAGTCGGGATCAGGAAGTGTGGAGGCAGACAAGAGCCGGGTTAAATCCCTGAGATTCACCATGCTGTGGCATGCTACACAAGCTCATCATGTTTTACTGTGAGAAGAACCTGGATCCAGTTGGAGTCCACTCCTGTGGGGAAACACACCTACAGTCATTCGATCTATTCCTGAGCTAAAAGTAATGCAGTCTGATCCAGCAGCCCTGTAAGAAGTCCTCTTGTAATGTCCAGGTGATTTGTTAAAGCTTTTATAGGGGTCCAGCTGCATGTTTCTCGATGATCGATAATCAGGGACTAAAACTACAGTTGAAACAATAAATCGGTCAATTACCTTAACTTCAATCAAGCTGCAACAAGACCAAGATGAACTTTATGTTCCCTCAAAGTGGAGAAATTGTGCTTGGGCTCGTCACCAGTGCTGCAGCCCATAAAACCCACATAAACATGTACACATGCACAAATCCCCCATTACAGAACAGACATCATAGCAATTACCTTAAAGATGCACACCTGACCATATTGCATATACATATACGTATACATGTACAAAATGTTAATGATTACATCATGTCATCAGTGTTCTTAAAACGGAATTAAAAAAATTCAATAAATAATGTATTAATGCAAATAATTGAGGAACTACAAACGAGAAAATTTCCCACACTCATAAATGTCAGTTCACTAAACATGCCTGATCTCACAATGTTAAAGGAAGTGGGTAAAATATTCCTGGATCTAACCCCTGATCCGGATCTACACCTAAATGTAATGGGTTTGTCCTACCACATCCTTCCACCATGTTTTGTGGAAAGTTGTTGTCTTGTTTTTCTTTTATCACGCTTGGGAACAACCGGACAGGCGTGAAAACGTAACCTCCCTGGTGCAGGCAATAAATGATTTATTGTCTTTGAAAGTTATTTTTCAAGCAACAATGTGAACAAACATGTGATGCCTCCAGCTTCCAACATGTGCCTTTTCCTTTATAGAATTGATATTTAGAATATCTTCGGGTTTTGGATTGAGATCGGATAAAACAAGACACATGAATAAGTAAAGCCTGTCAATATTACACAGGACAATTCAACAGCATCACAAGCGGCAGCCTCCAAAATGACCAGACAGTTGAGTCGGCACATCCCTAAACAAGTTTCAACACAGACAGAACCATATAACGGAAGGGAGGAGGGATTGCATGACTGTTGTGTTAGGCAGTATTAGCTGTGTGTACCTAATAAACCGGATGTGTTAATGGATTCTTTGACAACACACTGTCCATTAGTTTATTTTTAGATCGGTGTTTTCCCTTTTTGGGTCATGTAGTTTGTTTACAGCAATTAGTTTTTCTAGTCACACCAGCGGTAACTGGAAAAGCCTGTAGAAATTGTGGTAATAGTATTGTAATAAGCATTAAAGTAGTAAAGATGATAGTAGCTGCTAAGCTGCACTGGGACCATTGTGCTTGTTGTAACTCTGTCAGTGTGTCCTGTCAGAGTCAATGTAGTCCAGTGTGTCCTCTTTACTTGTCTGCATGGAGTCCTCTGCTTGGGCAGTTTCATTTGCACTCTGCCTCTCTTGCCCCTCTAGATTTGGTTGTGTGTGCATGTGTTGGTGTGTGTGTGTGAAGGTCCTGTGTGTATTCCACCTGTTCCCTTGTCTTGTCAAATCTTTACTTTGTTTGCCTTGCTTCAGTCAACCAGAGCAGAGCTGTTACTTTTCCATTAGGCTGATAGCTTTTTGTGTGTGTGTGTGGTTGCTAAGAGGGTCAAAGGGGCAATCCATGATAAACAACTTTCTTTTGAGTTGATTTGTGGGCAGCATTAATGTGGAGCTGGGTTGATCGGTTGCACCTGGGTGGGGTCTCTACACACTGGGAGATTTGATCTGCTCAAACAAAGGTGCTGCTGCTCAGGTTAAGGGTTGTTTTCCATCTCACCGTACTCTACTTTCAAGGAACCAAGGCGTTCAGTGATTTCTCTCTGATGTCCTGAAACAATCTTTTGTAGCTGGACTGGAGTTTAGTGAACCTTTCCAAAATGCTCAAGGCTCAACACAGATGAACTTAAGTTAGTGGAACCTGGCCTCATGAAACCAATTTAAAACCAAAAAAAAACAATGGTCTGTGTTTGGTTCCAAGTCCCGTTATTTTATATAATATAAAATATTTCAAGCAAATGAGAATTTATTTTCTTTACATTGCAAGTTGTGTGTCACCGAGTGAATACAGTGTTATGACAAACGGCAGATCTCAATATTTAATATGTTGGAATTGTAATATTTACTATAAATTAAATGATTATTGAATATTTATTGATTTTGTTGCTTGATTAAGTGCTTAATCAATAGCTATCAACTCCAAATAATGTCGCCGACAGTTCTTCTGTGGTGACCCCGTCATTCATATTTTATCTTGTTTCTTCTCATGACAACAGATGTGTGAATTGGAAACAATGTGAATCCAATGATGTAACAGTGATGGTAGGTTTCCAGTTATGGACAAACACTCCCCCTCATGTTCAAAGTGTGATTTACAAGTTTGTACGTTCATTCATCCATTAGTCATAATGGTGACTTGTCTGCATGTTTAGTGGTGCAAAGACAATTAGAAAAGGAGGCTGTTCACAGATGCTGCTTTAATCCAGGGTAACACCTCACAAAGCCAGACGTCGTGTCGTCTCTGTTCACAAGCATTGTGGTGAATTCAATGTCCAGTGGTTTTGGGCTGAGATTTACTTACTGTTAATACACTTTTGAATATTCTTAAAGGACAGTGTCTGTGCCAGGGGAATAAGTACACACACACACACAGCTGGGACACGGTGGCTCTTTGGATCTAAGCTCTCACCAAATAGCATTATCGGTTCAAAAGTATCCCATATGGAAGAATGTTGCTCTGTGTGTGTGTGACACTTTGAAGACGATTTTGAACACAGTATCAGTGCCTGTGAGCGATCACACTGCACCGTTCACAAATTAATGCTGCCATTTCTCACATGTTCCTTGTAAGTTATTTGTGACAAGGCAGTAAAAACAAGGACTGAAATGTGACAGCGTGTCTACATCGCTCGAGTTCAAACCTTTTATACAAAATCATTCTTGTATCCTTGAACTTAAATTTGCACCCTCTTCTCTGGTAAGTTTCTTTCTTTAATTAAGGTGCACACAGTTATCCAGTGTTCTTTTTTCAGGCTCGCTGGCTTCAATGCCGTTGATAAAGAGTGTGAAATGAGAGAATTCGAGCTGGGATCAGTCTTTAGAAAGAAGCACTGCATGTATAAGAGCTGTATGTATGTGTGAATGTGAATTGTACTGTAAAGCTCTCTGAGTGATCGATACGAATAGAAAAGGGAAAATAAATAGTCCATTCACCATTTTATGGAATATCTGTTTCGGTTAATTGGCGACTAACTGCTCATCAGTGAGAGTGCGTGGTTGTTTGTATCAGTATGTCGGCTCTGAGATAGATTGTTATATACCCTACAGTATATATATTCCGAATGTCAGCTGGGATTAGTTCCAGCTCTCCTCCACCTCCGACCTTGAAAGGATAAGCAGTGTTGCTAACAGATGGATAGTTGATGTACTGAAAGTAAAGTTTCTCATCTCCTGTACACAGTACACAGTGGGTGTATAGAATGACAGGAAACTTTGGGAGACACCCAGCAGCTGGACTCACAACAAACCCACATATTTTTAAGTGCAGTGTTGTACACTGGAGGATAATGTTGCATACATGAGCCTGCTGCCTCATTAAAGTCTCCTTGTTGGACGAAGCTCAGAGGGATTTTCCCGGCCTGTTCTTGAAAAGCCGACGTCCCACTGTTGAGTCTACTTTTCCTTCTAATCAGCGGCGTCAGAGGAGAGCTAAATGGCAGATAGAGGAAGGTGGAACTAAACCAACAAACCCTTTTGATAATAAAGATATCAGCTGTCTGAGCAAAGCTGCAGGGGTAGACCTAGAGAAGTATTCATGGAGAGCAGCATGGAGATGAAAGGGGTTTGTGGAAATACATATATACACTATATACATATCTATATTTAACCACAAACTGCCAATATTTGCTTGCAAATGAAGATATTTTAAGTCACATTCCATCCCATTATTGCACCAGCAAAGCATTTGAGTGCAGAGGTTTAAATTAACTGACTTGGGTGTTGACTTGAGTGAGTGATTTTTATGCTTATTTAAAAAAATGTATGCCTGATCTCAAATTTGAATGTTTGCCGACTGAGCAGTTTAGACGATGTTTGTAGCTGCAGGCAATTTGGGTTCAGTCAGGTTTAGTCCATCCCTCAAACAACCTAAAGCACAAGCATAGAGCTACTAAACAGAGCAACCCTGCCACCATACATCCATGGCTGTCCTGATTTTCTACAAGACACACCCAAACACACACTCACACACACACACACACATTACGTCATGTAAGGCCTAGACCGGTAAAGGTGGCAAAGAAAGGCAGGGGGAAAAACAGAGGTATGTCTGCTCCCTTATGCCTCATCCCCTCATCGTATAGCCTGCAGACTGCTCTTGAACGCATTCTGTGAACTGCTCAGCTTAGAAACCAGGAATGAGGAAGGATTGTGTCTTCAACAAATCACCTGCACTTTGACATCAGAGTTTTGACCTTTTAAAGTTGTGAAGGCACTTATGAGGCGTGGCAGCTGGCCCCTCAAGAAGATCTGCCCCTGGATAGAGCGTTAATTACATAAACTGATAATTGGATTTATCAAAGCAATTAATGGTGTGGTTTACCCCCCAAAGCAAAGGTGTGTTGCATGTAGTCAAGACATCCTGTTCATCATGTGTCACTTGACTCATCAATATGTAGATTAGCACAATTATAATGACACATTTCCATAAATTACACTTTTACAAAAAATAGAGACCATGAAAATATATAATAAGAGGTTGACACATTCCTGCCACAATTCTCCCATGTTGTCATGGAGCTCAACTTCCAACCAGAGGTGGATCACAGTGTTGACTTGCAAGTTTTTCTGATTGTTATTAGCTGGAGGATTGGATTATAGTTTCTACTTGGAGATAGATGATTCAGTGGTGAACTTTTCCTTCCAGCAAACCAAAGAGAGGAGAGAAGCAGAAATTGTATCGTCTCAGTACGGATTCAGAGAGTGTGTATAGCTGCCGGGTCCAGGACTCATGAGTGAAAGTTACAGTCTCTGTTATCTGTAGCTGCAGGCGGCCAGTCTCTGCCGGTCTGTGCATGTCTCAAAATATGGCGTTATCAAATACATCTGTCACTCAATGTAGATAATGTGACTTCACTGGCTCCAAGCATTTCACTGACGTAAAAGTGGAAAATGTTGATTCAGTGACTGATGAAGATGTTGCTTTATCGACGTCGATTAGAGTTCGCTTTGACTTGTTATTTTATGTGTGGTATTGAGAACAAGGTGGAGGCCAACCTCCGGTCCTCAGCGTAGGAGTCTGCACACTTCTCTGTATCTGCAATCATTTCAGCAACGTCAGAACAATATATATAAACGTATGTACACACACACACGTGTGGTGTAACTACGGTACAGTAATCTAGCTAAAAGACCTGTGGATTTTAAACCACTTGAGGCCTCAGCAGTTAAATGTGTTTATAAGCCAGATTTTGCTGTAATTTCAGCCTGCAAGCAAATCCATTATTGCTAACTAACTAAATGCAGTTCCACAGAGCAAACACTGAATCAATAAAAGGCTTGAATTATGCTGGACTCCTTCACAGATGCATAGCTTTTGTATGGAATGTATAAGTGAGCGGGTTTAATTAATGGTCAGTTCCTGCAGATGTTGATCTGATTTAGATCTGATAAGATATTTAGATCTATAGAGATATCAAAGAAGTTGTTATTAAGGTTCTCTGTGTGTGTGTGGTAGTGGGCTTGGGTGTGTGTGTGCGCGGGGTCACAGTACATGTGGAGAAGAACATAAAACTTGACAGGCCTCTCGGCGATAACTAACCATAGTGGGGCTTAGCGATTACTGTAATTGTGAAAAAGAACGATGGAAAGGGTGAACAATTTTGAGATCTGGGTAGAAAAAGAGTGTGGCTGGATCCAAATGAGAGAATGGTGAGCTGTGAAGAGTCTGGGAGCTTTTACCTCCTCCAGTCAGAAGGAGTTAGTTATGATCTACCAGCCCTGAATCCAAATGACTGAGCGGCCGTGCTGAACAGACGGATAGCTGTTGACATACCAGGAAATAGACTGAGACGTTGCCAAGAATGAAGACAAATAGTTTAGGTCGATTTTTTTAAAAGAGCAGTTTATATGTTTTTGATATAAAACTGACATATGCTACCAGGTATTATTGACCACATGCCGATCTGTGGCAAAGAGAACAGCAGTTTTTACTTATTTGATATAATTTAACTCAGACTTTATATTGCAGTTGACATGCTCAGAACATGGCAGTCAGTTCAGCAGTAATCTGTGTTCCCGTTATCTGCCTAAAATATTCAAAGCAGCCTGATACGGAGTGGAGGTGGTCATGGTGTTTTGCTTGTGTCCCGTTTGTGGCGAGGACGCTGAAGTCACTATTCAAATGACAGCCACATGGAGACGAAATGGCCGGTTGACTTGATGTGGCCGGTGAGTCTGGAATCTAAAGGTTTTCAAATCCCTCTCAATCCAATTACACAAGCGCGACGCCACACTGGAATTTAATAGAACCAGTGTAATGTCATGTGTATTATTTACAAAATATACAGCTGAAGGCTCATTTAAGCTGCCTTTACATAAATACGAGCATTTAAAATGGTTACTGTCACTGCCCACATACTTCCATGGCTACACTGCACAGTTTGGTCTTTGTTTCCATATCTGTAAGCTTTCAGAAGACGTGAACAGATACAGACAAAACCAAAAGGCTCCCTCCTTTTCTGAATACATATCTAACGTTAACATTACAAAGCGAGTTGGGATATATAACAGAACGTTCGTCCAGTTTTGGGATTTTTAGGCATTTGTTTAGCTGTTTTGGTCACAGTTTCAGAATCATTGCAACTCACGGCCACTATCAGATTTCACAAATTGAATTATTATTTCTTTGTGAAAATCAGGGGGGAAGTCAAGTTATTTGACACTGTTAACAGGCTTATTACGATTAAAGACAGGGGCATTGGCCTTTTAATCTCTACTATATTATAAAAATCCTAAATACAAACACGCTTGACAAAGATATGCATCAGCTCTGCAGAGAAGCTCAACATGAAGAATAGTCTCTGTCTGCAATGATGCTCCATCCACACCACTTCCTGTGTTTGTTACTGCAGACTTACAAAGCAGATACACCACAGAGTCATCCAGGCCGCCCACCTCCTCCTCAGACGTGTGTGGATCTGTCAAAGAATCCAAATGCTGACTGTGCTAATCGGTCACAATGTTGAATGAGCTGCAGATATTTCTGAATATTAGTTTTTGACATGCTCTCTGACAAAAAAAATAAGATCACAAATATCGAAAGAAATTACTTTATAATGTAACGCCATCAAATATTTAGTGCACAAAAGAATTTTAGATGTTAAGTATAATTTCATACATGATTCATGAAAGATAATCCTAAAACACTTTGCAGTGATGACTCCCCCTGAATGAATCAATCGGTAAACATGTAGAGAGAAGGTATGGACGAGGGCCAGTCCATTAGGCGTGTTTTATGGTGAATGGTTGTAACTGCAGCATAGCAAACTCCCATTGGTGATGAAACTCTGCAGCTTAAGTGATTTTTAAAATGGAAACAATTTTCAAATAATGTCTGGCCATGTGCCAAAGTGATGGGTACTATGGATTTTTTTTTCTTAAACGCTCGTCTGGTGGGAGATGTTAACTTCTCACCCTTCATCACATCATGACCATGTGAGAACATAGTGGCATTTGGTTCATCTATCCTGTAAGAAAGAAAACACAGCCAACACCAGCTATTTGTGCATTGTCGTCCACATCTTTCCTTAAGTGATTCTCTTTGTTTAAAATTAACATTTTCTTTATGCTCTCGTAAGTCCCTGCAAAAATGAATCATCAATTGTCCATTAATGTGATTAGGGGCTGCTCAAACTTGGCATGACTCCTCAGCCTATTTTGTTATTCAGTGATATTAATAGTACATTTTAGGCTCTGGTATCTGCCTGTGAGATTAAATAAGCAAAGTCCCCTTCTTGCCTCGTCACTATTTTATGCTGACCACTGCTCTGCAGGTAGAAAGAGGACGGAGGTGCAGATTCTATCAAAGCAGTATAGATATATAGATTGAACTGATTCCAAGCCCATAATCTACATATTTGACAAGGACCTACTCCACTGACTCCTGCTAATGAGGCTACTTGTGATTTCTCCACCATCATAACTCATTGCTACAGGACTGAAATTAACATTTTTGGTTGATGATTTTATTGGTCAAAACTTGTAAAGAAGAAGCTTGTAACTTGTCTTTTAAAAAACGTGTTGAAATCAGTTTCAGGAAACAGAGTTGCTGACCTGGCTGTACTGGTTTTTTCTCATTTACAGGAGGAGGAATCAATGACTTACTGACTGACTAACAAACTTGTGCCTTATACGAGTGTTAGAGTCCAAATACAATGGATAGAAGTGGATGAAATGAATAAGATAAGATACATTTATTGGTCCAAACACATGCACAATCACACGACATGCAGAGTAGGAAATTTGTCTTCTGCATTTGTCCCATCTGGTGAACATCACAGGACACACAGAGCAGTGAGCAGCCGTGCACAGCGCCCGGGGAGCAGATGTTGGTGGAGTAAGGTGCCTTGCTCAGGGGCACTTAGACAGTGGGGGTAGGGATAGTGCTCTTTGGACTTTGGACCAGATCCGGGGTGTTGTCCTGGCAGGTGTGCTGTATTGTCACCGCGAGGAATCGAACCAGTGACCTTCCAGTCCGATATCCGTAACCTTCTGCCCATAATCCAGTTATTCTGCCACTAGTCAGTGTGTGTGTGTGTTTGTACACGTTTACATCCTCAGGACTTATTGCACCATAAACATATACCTCATGTGGACCAACGCCTGGTCATACTGACGCAAAACACCATTTTTGAGGACCTGGTTAAAGTTAAATGTAAGATGTGGATTAGGGTTAGTAATGAATTTGTCATGGTTAAGGTTAGGTACATGGTTTTGGTTTGAATGATTGAATGTCAATACAAATTCCTAAATGGGGAAAAACTGGGTGTATGTGTAAGTGTGCTGGAAAGAACAGTGTCTTAACAAGGATAGCTATGCAAACACAAAATAGTCTGTGTGTGTGTGTGTGTGTGTGTGTGTACGACCACAGCATATCCTACCACGAGCTAACTTTTCCTGCGGCTCGTTTCTCCTCTCAGGGACACGTCAGCAGATTTAAGAATTTGGTGTCTATATCTCAGACTGTCATGTGTTTATATTCCAACTTATTACAGTATTTGGCAAAACAAAGGTTTTTTCCACTCAGTCCTTCAAGTCAAGTTGCTGTGTCGAACCTGGTTGTCTCAAAAGCTGTAAGAAAAAGAATAAGGTAGCTTAATAGCAGGAGTAGTCATCTGCTTGAGTGGTTGAAACTCTAATGGAAAAAACCTGAAAAAAGTCAGGAAATACCGTGCTTTTAAAAACAGACTGCTACTGTACGGTGTGTTCCTCTGGTGACAGAAGCCTTGGTTGGACGATCTGTAAAAATAGACGCGTGCATTTCCAAATTTAACTTAATGGTAAAGTATACCTCTCTTTTTTACCATAAACCCTCCATTTGAACCTAGACCCAGCGCAGAGGTTTATATGAATCATGTTTCCTCACTTTCAGACTAATTCTGCTGCCTCAGGACTGTGATCCCAGTTGTAATTGTATGACTTCATGTAAAGTGACTAATTGTAGGAAATGCTTTGTTACTCCAAAATAAGTAGCTGTACCCATCCGTTCCTCTGAGGAGAACTAGTGTTGTATTTGAAGCTCAGTGGAGTTGTGTTGTCAGTAAAATACGACAACATATTTTCGGATGACATCTTTAAAATAGCGACATTATTTCTGAGGAAAACTGAATGAAGTGTGTAGTTTCCATTAGTGGCCGCAAGTTATGGTGTAAGTTATTAAGTTAATTGTATGTTTGTCTGCTCCCCGTTAGCATTTCCATGTCACCAACTCACTGTCTACTGTGTAAAAGGAACCAGGCTAGGGGCCATTTCATACTTCATTATACTGTCAGCCAAAGAGTCAGTAATGCTGATGGGCGGTGTGGGAGGTTGTGTTATTGCCTTGTTTGAAAATACTCATCCAACTTGGCTAATGTTCAGTGCCAGAGCTGAGTCCCTCTCCATCATCCAGCTCTGTCTTCACTACAGCTGGGTTTGTAGTTTACTGAAGTTTTATTTTGAAGATATTTGGTTGACACAACAATTCTCTGCTTTCTATATTCATCAATCAGAAAATGTGTTTTTGTCTGGATTCGTAGCTCAAGACTTTTGGCACAATATTACGAATGATACCATCACATGGGTAAGAAGGGAGTTAGCTAGCTAGCTAGTAAGCTGCATCTGTTAAAAATTTGCTAGTGACAGTTTACATCTCAGGCGGCAAAGGAAGTAGACGAGATATGAGAAGCTGCTTTTGCTTCTAGCTCTTTCTAAAATCGAGGACCAACGTTTGTGTGTGTGTGTTGGTGTGTGTTTGTGTGTTTTACGGTGTGTGTCGGTGTGTTTTCCCCTGACTCAGGCCATATTTATGTTAGCTCTCCAACAGGCCATATGGTAATGCACTTTCTCTCCCACCTCTTTTCCTTCTATTTCCTCCTGTGTATTTGCTTTTTTGTCTTCCTGTCTTCACAAGCAGACCTTCTCTCTTCCCGTGAATACTTGCTTTGTCATACTATTTGTTTTTAAATGCTGTTTGTTCTTTTGTTGTTCTTTTGAAGCAGGCTAGGAATTTAGTTGCTTACCCAGGGAGCCAATTATGAAAACACAATATTCCTGCCGTGTACAGATCCTCCAGAAACAGGTCCGTGACCCACTTTTGGGTCCTAACCCACAGTTATAGAAACCACAGATACAGAGAGAGCAACAGAATATCATGTGCTCCTGGGCCAGCAGGGCCTCTTTTTTTTCTTTTTTTTTGTGGCTCTCTGCATTTTTGCCTTAAAAGGTAGGTTTGATTTATCTGCGATTTCTGCTTGGCTGGGGGAGGAGTACATGTGATTGTGTCACATCTCATTAAGATGGTCTAAGAATAGCTAAAACCATATAACACCTGGTTTATTTGAAATGGGTCGTTGCAAATATGAACTCTGGTCTGCTGGTCATTATGACCTGCCATGTTGGAGACCCGGCCAAGTCATACACTTTACAGTCGCAGGTACATCTTACACGTGACAGAACGCAGAATGTTAGGTTTTGTATCACTCTTTCTATTTGCAGATATAGGACTGTTTCAACCACGAGCGTGCAACTACAGCAGCACCAGAATCTGTAGCCATAAACAGCTAGAAAAGATGTCCATGGCTCATGTCAGCTCACTGATTTAGAATGAATGAATGCAGCTAAATGAAATTTCACTTTCGGAGCTGTAATGGCAGAATTGAGATAAATTGTGCCACCAGAGAATTTGTATTCCGCCTGGACTGAAGTCTGTGTTGTTTCTGTTGTTGGCAGATAACTGGGCTTTCACACTCTATTATGTATAGTTCTCATGTTTCCAAAAACAGCAGCACGATAGAAATGAAATCTAACTTTGTTTTTTCACTGCTCCTGAACTTGATACTGAAAGTGTCTCTTCGACTTGACTCTTCACTTTATGACTCGATTTGTAGCTGGTTTTGATTCTTGTATTTTGCTGCCGTTATTTATTATTGTGACACAATTTGACATGAATTCAGCTGTCTCTATTGTTGCATAGATTAAATAGCCCACATATCTCAATGATTATCATAATGATGATGATCAAGAAAAAGCATGACATGAAAAGTAATAACAAAATATACTCTGATCTTTTGTAGATAAGAAGTTAGATTTGTCATCTGTCTGTACGCATCCACAGTCAAACATTCTGAGCACCATAGGGACCATTTAGAAGTAGTATATTATGTATTACAGTTCTGTCTGTTGTTTGGATTGCCTGCTTTACTGGCTCTGTTGGAGGAGAAACAGCAGACTGTAAGTAGATCCAGTGTTTGCATTACATTTACATTATATTGCTGAGTTTTACTCTTTCCTGACTTGACAAATGAGCAGGAGATCCATGATATCCTCAGCACTTATACTGCTGGGTTTACACTTGTGTGCCATTGGACCGACCTTTTAATGAATACCAGTTGTGTTGCAGTTGTTCTGTATGCTGCATCAGCTGCCTTTCCTGTTCATGTGAAATATTAAACTGTGTTCTTTTTACCTTTTGCACGTCACAGCTGTAATGTAATGATAAGGAGTGCAGCCTTTTGAAACGAGCCACAGTCAAATGTTTATGATGACTGAATCTTACTATGAATAATGCTAACTGAAACCAGAATACACCTCTACACTGTCAGACCAGTCCAGAAGTACAGCTTGATAATGGTCTGTTATATGTCGCTGACACCCATTACAAGAAAAACCTGAGTTGGAAGTGTGTAATTAACTTTCATTAAAAGTCTCCCATCTGCTCCCCGTGTGTAACTCCAGCCTGATAAACATATTAATATAGCAAAAGCTGAGATGTTGTCATGATCCTGCCGTGTTTACTGCGGAGAGGCTTTTGCTGTCTGTGTTGTAACACACACACACATGTGACCAAGTAACATCAAAGAGGCCCAATCGGGACCAGATGTTTTAATGATGCATAAAAAGAATACAGCTGCAACCTAACTCAAAAAAAAGTGTTTGTTCAAATGCACCAAAAGAACGTCCTCCTCATTCAAACGTCATCATCATCGGGGGTGCACACTATAAGCAATCCTGGGAGCCGCTTCTTCTTTTTCTTCTTCTATTGTTTAATGCCGTCTCAACTTTCTGCAGTTGTCTGAAGTATCCCAACAAATATTTTCACTCTGCACACAAACCAAATCCTGGTTTAGTTTGATCTGGACTCAGACCATCTCTTTTGGCTTACACAATTGTGTTCAGTGAGGGATTAAGAGGACGACAATCTTTTCAGGATGTCACACAGCAGGCTTCAGGCAGTTATGTCTCATTATTCACATTGCATATTAAAGCTGGAAAAACTCCCATTGGATCATAGATTTGACTTGCTGATCTATAGCACGGTGCACTGGCTGCATTGGTACTTTAAGAGGATGTTATTGGAGCCAAGCCAAGGATAGAACATGTCTGGTTTATGTCCAAACAGGATTGTGTCGCCATCCATTAGTTCATCCTCCTTCAGCGGGGGCTGGAATCCAGCTCTGGCACGTGTGTTCAATTTAGCAACCGATATGTATAGGTAGTAATAATGTGCGTGAATAGAGAGTTTTATGGAAAATCTAGAGCAAAGGTTATATACTGTATGTACACATATACATTTCAACACTTGGTCTTAAATTTACATAAACAACACACAAAGTACAACATACATAGAGACTGTAAATCTTGGCTTCGGTTCAGACTAAACACATACGCACAGCAACTCCTGCACACCATTCTCATCCATATGTGATACCCATTCATGAAAAATACACCCTCTCACTGGCTGGCAGAAAACATTTACCCTGGTATGGGAAAGAAAATATTTATGGACATAAAGCTCCTTCCTGTTACACACACACACACACACACACACACACACACACACACCACACACCACACACCACACACAACACACAACACACAACACACACACCCCCCCACCCCCCACCCTATGGTATGAGGTAAACTGCTGTTACAGTACTTTAACATTGATGACCTCAGCGTCTGGGGGGTCTTCATCCACATGGTGCATTGTACTATTTGCAATTTCAATTTTTCTGCCTTTTTTTTGTGCAACACCCCGTCATTATATTCTCTTAAAAAAGCGCCAGGAGCTGTAATTTCCACAAATCATCATGATCATTACCATGCCCCAAACAATTGAACTTCCCATCATTTAGATCTCTTAAAGCAAGAAGAAACGTTTTTGGTGGTAGTAATCACAGACCACCGCTGTGGTCGAGGGAGGGACGGTCATTTACTGTCGCAAGAGAGAGGAGGAGGAGGCAGCATCAAAGGAGGCAGGGAGGAAGGAAGGGAGGGAGGAAGGGGGTGTAGGGAAAGAAAAGAGAGTAAGCAAGTGGCTGATGAAAGAGTGAATTGGTGAATTTTAACTTCCCCAGCCCACCACCCCTATGACCTACTTTTTAGCCTCTGCTGACACACTAGGATGATTCAGCACTCCACTCGGTCTCCCCCCTCTGCCTCATCTTCCGCTCTCATTCCCCCCGCCCTCACTCTTCTCTCTTGCTACTTGCCTCTCACCTCATCTTGTTTAGCAATTCCTCTTTTTCTCCAACAGTGCCTTCCCTCGTTTCCGAAAATCGAATTCGAACCTGCCCATTTATCAGGAGTCATTTGTTCAAATTATTTCTTAAACTCCCGACGTCTTAACAGCAAGGCAACGAGCAGCTTCCACAATGCTGAATCATCATTACCGCCAAATGAAAACCGGACAAAAGATTTCAGGAAGTGAAATTTAACATTTTTGTTTGTTAGTGCGGTGAATGGTGAACTGTCTTTGGTACTTCAGCACATAAATCATCTTTGAGGTCAGGTAGAGAGATGAAAACCACTTGATAACAGTAATGTCTCATGATCATATATCCCTTGTTTTAGTCTTTCAGTTAGCTCCCTGTCTGTTTACAGATTTTAAGATTATGCAAACTAGCTTTAAGGCTCTCTGTGCTCTGGAGCTATAATATATCACTGAGCTTTTTGTACCATATGTCTCAGCATGTACTTGCTGAGGTCTTTTGTCTTTTCCAGGATTACCATTAAACAAGTGGTCAGCCACCTCAACGATTTCCTGGCCCATGATGGTGACTGAATCATCAGTCACCATTTTCGCGTGATGACATGTTTCACCATAGACACCTATCGGATAGCAGGATAAATTAATATTCATGAGGTGCTTTGCATTGACCATTTATGGTTGAATGTGGGCGTGTAGAGGGCGGACTTGGTGGAGTGTAGTTTATAAGGGGAACTTGGCCTTTAGGCTTTATAGATCTGGATCTTTTCGTGCTTACGCCATTCTCGGACTTTGTCCGCACGTACACTTTTAATATGAATCCAAAACACTATTTTATAAATGATGGCCCAGGTCAGCTGAGTTAGCAACTTCTTTTTTAAGCCACTATTTCTGTTTTCACATACCGTATTGGCTTTCATGCATCAACTATTTTTTACCTTCTGACTTTCTTGTTCAATATGATGCGATTGTAAAGCACTTTGTGATATGAATTTTGAAAAGTGCTCTGTAAATAAAGTTTGGTATTATCTTAATTATTATTATATTATTGAGCCCTGTCCCATCCCCCTCTGTTCCTACCCCTTCTATTTCCTCTAACAGATCCCTTCCCTGTCAGCAATCAGCTGTTCCCTCCCTCCAGCCTTCTGTTTTGCATTCTTTCCCACTTGTTATCCCCCCCCTCTTTCATGTCCGTCTGAACTTCTGGATGGAAACACAGAAGGCCCTGTCTCTGACCCCTCTGGCTGAACATAAATGGTGGGTGTGTTGTGCGTGTGAGTGGATGTAACAGACACCATGAACCTGAGCTCTGTTCATTGTGTGTGTTGATCCATCAGTGATAGGCAGGGAGAGAGGCAGATGGATTTCCTAGGCTGCTGCTTGGTGAACTGGCCTTACTGGTCACTTTACCAGTCAACATCATGAGGCAAAGACACCAAGACTTTCATTATCTCATTAGTGAGAAAATAATAATTTGGTAAAATTTCCGCAAATTATGAATGAGCAATATATTTCATAGTGTCTGTATATAGATTTAGTTTGATGTTTAATTAGCATCTGAGTCTCCGTAAGAATAACTGCCATGACTACCGTCTCACAATGAAAACCATATAAGGTCAAGCTAATATAGATTTCAGATGAACCTTTCCAGATGAATTTAAAGAAGTCAACTTGGGCTCTGGGACATTTGTTGTGGGTCTTTTTGTCTGTTAGTCAGCAGGATTATATTAAGGTATGGACCGATCATCACAAAATAAGGGGAAAGGAGGTAAGCACTCTCTGAGTGTCCTAGTTTTTGATATTGTTGTTTTGTACTAAATTAATCAACAGCCACGTGGATAATGAGGAATCTTTATTAGCAGACGTAAGCAAACTAATCTTTTTCGGCTGATGCCACAAACTATTTTCATAGATTGTGAATAGTGGAGCCTCGTGGTAGTTTGACCTCACATGTTCTCCAATCACCAACAATATGGGCCTGACCCCTCTCTCAAGTTGTCTACAGGAATATTTGATGCTCTCTCACTGCTGTTACTCAGCTGCTGGCTTTCAAAAAGGTAGCTCCTCCACCTCTGCAGCCTCCTCCGTTCTTCCCAGTTAGGTACATGTGAATTTGAAATGATTTGTTTTGATACTGTGATGGTTATTAAAGGAAACCTATGATTCTCACTGATAGAGGCCATCTCAAAAAGGACTTTATTCTGTTTGGCCAAACATCTAGAACCCTGCTGAGAAGGGTTTTCAGATATCCCAAATGAATAAATCTACATTTTTCAGATGAGAACCCACTGGCTTGATTCTTTCTAAGCACCAAACATGACTTTCATTAAATCAACAATATCATGCTGGTTTTGTCCCTTTTATTTGGTGTGTATAGATTTGTGTAGCAAAGGTCCACGACAGAGGGAGTTGTTCTCTCTGCCAGAATTCCCTAAAGAGCCTGAAACTCCTTGTTTTTATTCCTTTGGGTAAAAGGCGTTTTCGTTAAAGACCAACATGTAATCACGCTCCCTAGCTGGAATCAAAGTGGCAGAGCCAACAGTATTGTCACCGTGGCTACAGCAGTGTTAACCGCTGATCAGGAAGCCTCTGGTTAAAGGGTGTGACTGTGTGGGCTGACTGTCCAATCAGCGTGGGGTTTTTGTTTCAGAAAGAGGGTGAAGAGAGAAGTGAAGCAGTGCACGCTGAGACAAATAATGAGTATTTGCAGTAGACCCCCAACCTAAAATTGAGGACCTTTTTAAATGGTCTAAATATAGAAATGATAAGTAATGTGTCATCTAATTAATGACAAAACAATTATACAAAGATACAGAATTGTGTTTCCAGCAATGTTTCTGTGAGAGCATCAGTAACACAGCAGATGGTGCACATGCAGAATATTTCCTAAATGCTTTGGCTGTGATGTGGTGAAAGTTTACAAGGTTTTATTTCCTGGTAGCAGAATGAGAGTAAACTCACTTATTGGACGTCTTCATTTGGGCTGATCCAGACAACACCAGCGTCAGCCGCTGATAAATAAGAACTGAGGATAATTAGTTACTTTTCCTACTATGTGTGTGATCTGGTTTTAAGTGTGTGTGTGTGTGTGTGCGCGAGTGTGATGCAGATGGGGTTTTGGGAAGGAGGCCAGCACACACAATTGCTCCATTGAGTCTTACACCCTCTAAGTCTCTCGTTCTCTAGCTCTCTCTCTCTCTCTCTCTCTCTCTCTCTCTCTCTCTCTCTCTCTCTCTCTCTCTCTCTCTCTCTCTCTCTCTCTCTCTCTCTCTCTCTCTCTCTCTCTCTCTCTCTCTCTCTCTCTCTCTCTCTCTCTCTCTCTCTCTCGCTCGCTCGCTCGCTCTCTCTCTCTTTTCTCTCTCGCTTTTTCTCTCTCTCTCTCTCTCTCTCGCTCGCTCTCTCTCTCTCTTTTCTCTCTCGCTTTTTCGCTCTCTCTCTCTCTTGCTCTCTCTTTCTCTCTCACACTGGTGAGACTTGTCACAGTTTGCTTCATGCAGTCTGAATTCTCTAGTCAAGCTGACGGAGCTTCAGGGTTGAAGCTCCGTCAGCTTCCCAGCAAAGCCCCACCCCCTGTCTTTTTGTTATTCTGCCCTCCCTCCCTCCCTCCCTCTCTACTATGTCACTCTTGGTGAATGTTTGATTTTGGCTTGACTTTATTTTAAAGTTACACATAATGATTTGATCCATCTGTTTGAAGAAGAATAAACATCTGCGGCCTTTCGCCAGCAGGAGCGTGTGTGATATTTTGGATTAACTCTCCTCCTTTCTCATGGCTTATTAAGTGTCAGAGAAACAGACAGAGAGCCAAGCTGTGTTTTTCTTACTCCAGGCCAGGTTGACTAACAACTCAAAGAACCCTTTGTAACAGAACCGAGAGAAAGTGTTGATTTATTTATCGGACCGGTCACTTTTACTCTTTGTGTCTTCAGTATGTGTTCATACTGCTGATATGGATTTTTGAGTTTGTTTCTTGTTTCAGAATTAGATTGGTTCTAGAATAAGTCCGGGAGTTGACGTCATGCCTTGTGTTTTAGTCTTTTGAAGACTGTAGTTTACATTTGTGCCAATCTATATCTCAAAGAACGGCAGGTTATGCAGAGAGAGCTAATAACAACCATTCGTGAACAACCCTTACATTAGATGAAACCATAAGAGCTGAGAGAAGCATTGAGCTGAATCGTAAATCATTCATTTGTTTCCTGTGGAATAATCAGTCGCAAGGGACACATAGAAAAAGGTTAAATAAGATGAACCTTGCACATCCCTCTACTCTGCTTTCTTTTCTCTGTTGTCATTTTCAAATTTCATGTCGCTATTTATCTCTCTTGCTTTCACAAACCGAACAGCATGTCTACCAGCCAGTTATACCGAATGTTTAATCAGCCATGTGCAAAATGATCGGCTGTAATATTTCCCTTTAGCTGAGTTTAGCAGGAGCCCAATAAATAAATGTATAACTTTAGACAGGGTTCCTGGAAAGCTAGCATGATGAAGACGAGACGTTTTCACTCTCTATTTCAGCACCTTGAATCTACCTCTTTGTATGAAAGATGCTCTATAAAAAAAAATTGCCTTATGTTTCAAAACCAATCAGTGAAGGTGGTATATGGTACGGGATAAGGAGAAATCACCACATGTCAAAGACCTTAGAGAGGCGAGTTAGTTAACAGAAATTGAGGCGAGGAGATGTTCAAGGGGAAAGGCGTGTGCGTGTGCGTGTGCGTGTGCGTGTGCGTGTGCGTGTGCGTGTGTGTGTGTGGGCCTAAGAACATCAACCTTTGTTTAAAGATGAGAGAAAAAAATGTTGCTCCGGATCCAAGTCGCAGAAAACAGCATCCCAGTAGGGATATTAACAGTGTGAGGTCTCACTGTCGCATGCAGAGGACGATGTCACTTGTTCGTGCACAATACATGAGATGTTTCAGCATTTCTTTAACCTGCTAATATACATATATCAGGGATTGGGTGGTTGCAGTGAAGACAATTGCGTTGTGTTGCAATTGAATTGCCATCCCCTTTTATTTTGTGATGGACCATTTGACACTTCAGCTGTTCTCACTCAACTGCGGATATTCTCGTGTCATTTTCTGGAGGGGCTGTAGGCGAGACATGCAGACATTTTCCCAGGCCACGTCTCCTGTTTCTCCAGACAGGTCATGTTTGACACCGAATAAGAGATTCTAGAGCTTTTGTTGACGTGGGCTGACTGTGGTGCTAATGTGCTGTAAATAAAAACATGTGATTTCCGCAGCAGAATAAATAAGTCATGTCTTGCCTTCGGATTGCTCTGCAGACGTCACCTCTCGCCTGAATGTTCCGGTCATTATCCTGTGGTTGTTGATGCATCTACCCTGGACCATCTCCTGCTGCTTTGTTCGCATGTGAAAGTCAAATCTGGAGAAAGTCTGTCCCCAAATGTCTGTGGATTTTCTTGATAAAACTGATTCAGTCACATTTACTCAGTGATACTCAATGAACTGCATTGTTCAGGAGCTGCACAAGTCCCTCGAGCAAATTTTTCTGTCTACTGCTTTTCAACCACTCTGAAGTAAAGTTTGGAAGAACACCAAGGCCTCTATTTTTTTATAATCCTGTTTCAGTTTTTTTTTATTTTGTGTTATTCTGTGGCAAACTGTGTTTTAGCGATATATCATAAAAGCTCCACAGGACCTTCAACCCCCCCCTCACCCCTCTTTACATAAAGTAGGAGTGAAATGCATCCACCTGACTTCACAATGAGACATAAATCAGACTTAGTTCTCTCTCCTTTCTCTCCTTGTGTGGGGATTTTTCTTGGTTGACTTCTTGAAGTTCAGCAAGTTCACGTCTGGGTCTCATCTGGAGAAGAAACAAGGTTTTGAGAGATGATACAAATCTCTACCTGTGCTTTACGAGAAAGCAGTTTGTTTAATTACAATTAATGTTTAATACCCCTGAAATATATTAGCCATGAAAAGAGTTAAATGCAGCATCCATTTAAGGCATTTAACATGATGCGCTTTCCATAAGAAATGTGATCGGGGCCATAGTGTGTTCAGCAGATTTGTCTTGAAGAGGAGAAGAGATCTGATTCAGGAGGGATCAGGTTGAAGTGGCATGTGACTCTGTTTGTTTTGACATGGATCCTTATCTGTCCAGACAGGTCAGGTTCACACATCACACGTAACATTTTGTCTCACCTTCTTTGACTGTGGTTTATTTCTCTGTGATAACCAGTGTGTTGTGATGTTACTATGAACCCCTGCAGGCATGGTTCTCTTTTCGCTCCTCGGGGTTGATTCAAAGGTCAGGCAGAACTCATCAGAATTCAGCGTCTTGCTTAAGGACGCCTCAGCAGGACAGACGCTGGCTGTCAGGGGGGCTTGAACCTGCGCCACCTACTTGAAGGATCTTGTCTTTAATCACTCACAGTGCTTGTTGCTGTACACTGCCCTGTGGGTGAGAGCCAGAATAGATTACATACTGTAGGACAACATATTAGAAACAAGAAGCATTGTATGCATTTGTTTCTTTTCTGTTAAAATTTGTACTTATAGCTCTGTGTAGGGCAATTTCCTCCCGTCGGTCCAAATCTTAATTGAAATATTTCAACACCTATCCATTCTCTCACTTATGGTGGCTAGAGATCAAAGCCAACTTGCTTCGATGATCTGCAACTTTACTGCTCGGTGTCACTAAACTCTACACACTGAACCTGTAAGAGAAATGTTTTGGCTGAATGCATTGACTGGAATGTTTCTGTGTGTTGTAGTTATTTCTTAACGACACAGATATTAGGACTTTGTTATAGAACTAAGAGCTGAGTCTACAAACACCCTGGTCAGAATTTATCTCAGTGCACTCACCTTGGCTGTGGGAAAGATGATGGATACCTACCATTTCGAAGGTTATTTGTTAGGCTGATTCCCCTCATCTTGGATTATGGGAAAGTATAAGTAATTCTGGGACTCCGGTGTTCTCTCATATCTGTCATACTTAACCTAGTTCTTACATTTCATTCACTATGGTAAATTTAGGAGTAACAGGTTTCAGTCAGCACCGTATCTTCATCACTTTGTGCTTCCTGCTGCTCTGCATGCCTGATGTCCTGCATTGTTCTGTCCTGTCGTCTCTCGGAGGGATTTTGTTATAAATTAAATCCCGTAGAGCAAATCAGATCATTGGCACTGCGTGTTGTATCCGAAAGATGGTTTAATCTGGATTTACTCTGTGAAATCAAAACCAGGTTTGGCTTAATTTTGGATGTGTACATTACATGTATGCAAAAAAGACATTGTGTGAGTGTGTTTGTGCGTGAGAGTGTGTGTGTGTGTGTATGTGTGTGTTTGTTCACTGAAACCTCAACTCCTCTCTGAGTTAATCTATCACTGGATGTGATCAGATTACTGTGGATTATACGTTGACTATTAGAGTCTCTACTAAGTCTTGATAGAACACACATACACATTCACTTACGAACAGATAAGTGAGCATAAGTGTTTGTGTACCCGGACTGACCCACTAATGCATGTGAACTCTCAAACCCCCACACACTCATATGAGCTGACACCTAACACACATGCGTGCTTTGGTGTGATCTGTCAGGGGCTTAAAGTCCATCCCATTATCAGCGAAGCAGGTGAGAGACCTTTTTTGCACCCTGCAGAGATCCTTCAGTTAGCAGAGAGAAACACGTTCATCAGGGCTGGCAGTTGCTTTTAATACAAAGAAATCAAATTAATAAAATAACCCCAAAATCTGAAATGTTGTGCTGCTGTAAACAGGGCCACCGGCAGATTTGCTCTCAAAGTCCTTCGACAGTTGAACAGTGGAATTGATATGACAGCCTCAGTGTTTTCTTGATCGTTAGGTGACATCAGGAGCCCGTCACATTGAGACTGTTGATAATGACTAGTCATTGTCATTTTGCCTCATGCTGCAACAGCATCTCACAAAACTGTGAATTTATTTTTTACAAATATAAATTCTTCATCGCTCAGTATGCAGTCAGATGCTCAATGCTGCCATACAAGGACCACCAAAGAAAAACCGAGTCAAACTCACTGCAGGGAAACGTTCACATGAGAGAGTTGTGAGGTGGCTCCAACCATGAAAGCAAAAACCACCACAGAGGGAACAATTATCAAAACAAAACAAAAAGCAGCTACATCTTAAGGAATATCAAAAGACAGGAACATGTCCGCACAATGCAGCCAGACTCCTTGTCTGGAGTTTGCCTTTCAGGTGTTATGAACGCAGCAGGAGATTCTCTGTGACACTCAGAAAAACAGTCAAATTCTTGAAGAATGCAGGGTGGTGCATGCAGGTGGCAGGACATAGTGTAACAATAACCTTACAGCACATGGACGTCTTTATTCTCATCGTCTATTAAAGTTGACAACTTCACCAGTGGCTCTTCTGCTCCAGATTTGTTTGTATTCTTTTTGTATTGTTTTCCTTTTTGCATCCGTAATTGCAAAGATTGTATATATATATAGTATATCATATTTTCACAGGGTGGAATATACCTACACACAAAGTTAAAAAGTGGAAGAACTGGGTGTTTTTAACAATTGCTAGCAACAATATTGTTGTCGGCTATTAATACACTGGCTGTAGCACGTGGACTGAGGTGTGTGTCTGTCTGTGTTTGAGTGCACTTTTAATCATGTTTGTGTCCTAGAGGAGAAGCACCTAAGAGGCTAAAGCCATTTTCAACAAGAGTTTTTAAAATCCATTCGAGCAATGTGAGTCATAAAAATAGCTCTGCCAACATCTGCTCTCCACTTACCTTTTGGAAGTCACGTTTCAATCAGCAACAAGTCATTTTTACAGCAGCCAGTTATTGATAAATCACACAGACCGTTCCTCAAAGCACTTTGTTGTTCTCATCGTCTCTTAAAGCCTTTTGTCCTGGTGCTACAAAAGGCTGTGCCACCCACACACGATAATGTAAGGGGGTATAGTGGTCAGGATGTCTGTCCGCCCGCCCCTGTGTCCAACCATCCATCTTTGTGTCCGTTATCAATCTGTAGAGCTCCATTAGGAATTCTTTCATGAATATTTAATCAGGTAGTGAAGTGGAGCCCTTTGATATTTTGAGTTTCTTTAGTGACCATGAAATCCTGAGAGCAGCTCTTCAGGTTGTCGGTTAAGAAGATTATCAACTTATTTAAAGCACGCCCTGCTGTCTTTATGTGATTGTTATTATTAGGCCTGGATACAATAAAACAATATCAACAATAAAAAAATTTGCAGATGCTGGCACGATCTCCTGTTTACTCAAATTAAACTAAATTGCACTTGTGCCTATTTCTTGGTTTTCACTTCTTTTATCTCACTTCCCGTTATTTATTATTGTTATTAGCAGTTTTTTCAGAAAAAGGGAAAATGAATTTCTGCAGTTGCAAGTGGAAGTGGAACCCAGCGCTCTGCAGCCATTTGGCACTGTGAAGCACAGCAGGGGAAATTACTTGTTGATCTGTTCCCAGCACTGGCTCTTCATGAGTCTGATTAGGGTGTAGAAGCAAAACGATTGGCATTGGACTGAAAATAGTTGTTTTTTTAATTCTCTGATGGAATTAAAGTTATCATTTTTAACATAGTAATTTTTTTAATTTACTTGTGCAGCAAATAGAAGGGAAAGTGGTGGGTTTCAAAGAGGAAACCCATCACTCAACATCACTCAGCAGTAAGCTGGTGGCTTCTTTGTTTTAGTTTCTTGTTCAGCCAATGTTTATCTTTAAGATTTTCTGTAAACGGATTGTCAGTGAACAGCTGCTAAAAACTGAAATCTGTCTGAGCCTTTTGGTAAACATCCCACTGTCAGCGGGTCGGAGGTGAATTCAACTGGTGTGTGGGAAATAACTGTATGTGGCAAAGATGAGTGTCAGTACAAGTCTGTCTGTCAGTCAATCGACAGGATAACTAAAACCACTCAACTGATTTCCATTGAATTTTGTGGAGGCGTTTGACAAGACCAAGTGAAGAACTCAATTATATTTTTGCTGGAGTTCCAGATAAACAGGTGGATCAGGATCTTTTGGGGGGAGGCATTGGCTCTCTGAGCAACCTTCTGCTTTGTATTTCCTCTGCTAAGGAAGTTGTGTTTTCACCCCGTCTGTTGGTTTGTGAGCAAGATTTCGCAAAAACAACAGAACAGATTTCACCAAAACTCGTTGGAAGGGTTCAGTTTGGGTGAGGAGAGAACCCATTACATTTTGGTGCGATTCCAGAATTTTATTTTCTCTTTAACATTGTGAGATAAATGCAACATCTTTAATAATTCATGGATAATTCATGGATCCTGATATAAAACCAATCTTTGAACAGATATTTGTTTATTTGAAACTCCTGATTTCTCAAACACCATTGCATCAATGACTGTAACAAACAGTCTGATGACCTCAGTGAAAAGTCTGGATGAGACTGAAATGACGTGATCATCACAAGACACAACACAGTTGACCTCATTAGGGGTCAATGCTCTAAAGTCTTACAATAAAATTTGACAAAGTCACACCAATGTGAACGAGGTCAGAACTTGCAAACGCTGGTTTACTGACAACCACTGACAGTGAAAACACATGGAGACTGAAGAGGGGGAGAAGTTCCACGGTTTAGAATCTCATTTGAGAAGCTGTAAGAGGGTAAAACCTTGTAAACAAGTTGAAGCATTTCCGTTTGAAGAGTTGACCGTAAAATGTCTGCTATAGAACCTTTTCTACAGAAGAGCCTGACAAAGCTAAAGTCCGATGTGAAGGTTTTTTTTAATGTTTCCTGTTTTCCCCTCTGAATCTGTCAAACTGCATCTCTGCAGCGAGTACACTTTTGACTTTAGTTTCCATTCCACATCGAGCACCACCGGCAGACTGAGCACGTTCTCAGCTGTCGTCAACACTTATAGAAATATATTTTATGGAGGGTTTTTCTTTAGAGTAGTCGTGGGTGTTAGAGAACCTAATCTTATTTCAGTCACTGGAGAATAGGTGTAGTTTTAAAACACAATGACACGCTGTCCTCAGCAGATGAATGGAAACGTTGGCATATAGAGGAAAGAGAAAACAAGAGCTGTTATTTTGCTACTAGAAAGGCGGCTGCATAAAAGCGATAAAAATAGTGTGAAAATCCCTTTTCTCCCCTTTACCCTGTCTCTCCAGTGTACAAACTAACCGTTAAATACTGTTTCTGTTGGTTTCAGAATGTTGCCTGTTCTCCTGAGACGGGAACAAAAACAGATCAATAAAGCGTTTAGAAAAAGCTGAAGGTGAAAGGGACTTACAGAGCAAACAAGAGAGTTTAACAATAGTTTTCTGAAGTCAAGGGCAGCGGTCTGCACGCAGGGAGGGGCGGTCACTAATTGCTGTGGCTCACAGTGCATTGATCCAGTGGCTTTTATGGTAATATAGATGAACACAAGCATGGATGGCTTGGTTCAAATGTCCACCTGTGTTAATGGTGGGCATCGCTTTGCTTCTGTCGGGATGGAGTGACTGAATGAATGAGATAATGAGTGGACGGGTTGATGACCAGCTGGAAATGTTCTGAATCACTGAGCACATCTCAGATTTTATTTCAAACTCGCTAATAAAGTGAAATCAAACAGCCTTTCATTTTAATTATCAGGCTGCAGACGACTGAAGAGCAGGAGAAATTAATTGCTGATTTTAACATGAATATTTTCTGCATTGTTTACTATAATAACATTTTCTTATTGGCGATGAACATAAACACAGATGGTGATGTGTCTGTGAAAGGCTCATATCGGCTCAAATATTACTTCACTTTTAGGTCGGGATGAAATGTGTCATTCTAGTTGATGCTCCATTTCGAATCTTCAAGAATAAGTTGTATCTAGCTGCTCTACTCTGTGACTACCATCAGCTGACTCTGAGTGTGTGTATGTGTGTGTGTGTGTTACGGTCTTGTGTGTGTCAATGCTAATGTGTGTTTCCTGGTTTCTTCCAGAAGGATTCGGACTCCAGTGAATCTAGTAGAAGCAAACTCTACAGCTCTGACGATAAGACTCATGGTCTGGAGACCCTGCCTCCAGGTAGGAAACTTCACTTCTCATCTTGCACCACCACCACCACCACCACCACCACACTGCACCTTAACAATAGATGAATAATATAGCTGTACTTATAATAAGTATTTGAGTCTATAAGTCAAATACATAGTCCGGATATTTGATCCGGATCTCCGGGTTCAGTGTGTCATTGTTTGAACTTGTAATTGCACTGAAGGGAAAGACAAACACTCCTCCGCTGTATGCACACACATGGTGCACCACAGCCACTTACCCAGAGGGTTTCCCACATCATGTTCCCACAACTAAAATCATATCCTCTTTCAAATGTGGTAACATGACATAGCTTGGGTTTGAGCATGAACATCCTCCACTTCACCATGTTCAAATAACCACCAGACTGTACAGCCATCAGGGTGAAACAAATTTCACACTGCTCATGTATCCAGATAATTCGAGGATCCATTTGAATCCTCCCGCAAACCCAACTATGTGTCTCCACCCTGACTTTGACAAACTTTGTTTTAGAGTCCAGCAGGGCAGAGAAGTAAGAGCAGAAAGAGCTAATCTGAGCAGAGGAGTTTTTCATTCAGCGCTCGTCTCTGCTCAACTCACGGCAGCCGCTGCCCCTCCCTCACAAGCCCAGGGCCTGCGAAGGCTGAACACACACTCTCTTATCTGATCCAGCGGTAGAAATGGAATCCTCTTGAATGTTGAAGAGGGGACATTTCAACCTCAGGGGGACTTTTTACTTGGCAGCTTATCGCAACGTCACCCACAACAACACACACACACAAACTTGCAAAGAAGAACGGGTAAAAAGAGAGAGAGGAAAGAGAAGATGTAGACGAGGAGGAGACTGGGATTAAAATATGGAGGATTAAGTGATGAAAGAATAACCCTTCCATTGAAAGGGAAAAAACACTGCAAATGGATGATAGTGATGATAATGATAGTTTAATAAATCTTCCACTCTGATTCCAAAGTCGTTTCACTTAAATTTGTAAGTTGCCAAGTATGTTATTTTATTCACATGCCATGTTTAGACCTTACAATATTATAGAAAAACACGAAGTGACCCCACAATGAACAAGCAGCTGGTGACTGGAGGGAAAAAAACTGCCTTTAATAGGAGGACACCTTCAACAGGACGTCCGTCTGTCCCTCGACCAGTCATGGTTAGAGGAGAAAAATGGTGGGGAGAGGAGAGGTGGGTGGGAATGGGGAGAGAAAAGAGAGGGAGGTGGAGGGGGCAACAGAAGAGGGAAAGAGAAGAGAGGCAGACCAGCATCATCTTGTTCATAATGCAGCACATCTGAGAAGCTGGAGGAAAGAAATTAAACAGTAAAACTTTTATCGTTAAATTCGTAGAATAACTTTTTTCCGTCAATTAATGAATTGTGTCGGTTCTACTCGTGTTCAGATTATCTGTTCAAATAAAATAATTTTTACTGAAATCCACTTTAAAGAGTTTCTGAACATCCGAAAGCTGTGCTGACGTCACTGTTTATTTGGTTGCAGGTAAAACAAGGTTCACAACTTCAGGGATGCTTGGTGTGAAACACTCTAATTCTTAATTACATTTCTTTGAATTGATCAGACCTATGTTATATATTTAGTTTTCTTGTGTACTTGCATTATCCAAAATGTTTACAACAATGTTCAAACGCATAGAAATTCACAAGTTTCTTCAAGGTAACACAGCCCGTAATGGATCACGATTACAAGCAGCTCAGTGACGAAGGGTAAAAAGTCAACTTTAACTCTGAGGTTCCGAACCAGCAAACTACCAGTGGGGTCCCGACGGGAGAATATGAAGTCTTCTGTTACAGAGAGAGTATTGGGAAAAATGTCAACAAGACTAGTAACACCATTGAGAAAGTGAACAGTTAATCTACTCTGAGTGGTTCTGTGTTCAAAGAGGTCAGGAGCAGCAGGAAGAGAGTGACACGCAGAGTGAGAAGTCAAAAAAAATCATTTCACCACATTAATTAGTTGCTGCCACTAAACATAGATATCAGCAAGGACATCAAACATTGTGACACATGCAGCAGAGACATGGAGGCACTGTCGTACAGTCACAGGCCAATCAGTGCAAACTTCAGCTCATTAGCATGCCAGGCACATTCACATGCCGTCAGGGCAGACACACACACACAAACACACACACTCACAAACACACACATACAGAGAGATAGCCTCCCTGAATCTTCTTTCTTTTCACAAGGCACTGTTTCTGTCTCTCTCTCTCTTACACACAATCATCCATGCTGGTAGTGTAATCTCACACCACCATATGCTTAACACAAGACATTAGCAAAGCAGCTGCACCCTTCTAATTAGGTGTATTATTATTCGTTTGTGCCCGTGTCTCAGTAGCCAATGACAAACTGTGAAATTAAACATGGCAACTGTCTCTGTTTAGTGGGCTATGGTCTTGGTAATCTGCTCAGACAGACGCGACATGCTCCTTCTCTCTAAACTCACATTTTAGACTGAAGCAAATTAGTAAATACTCAAATGTAGTAATTGTTTTCTTCTCCCCAGCTCACTGCAGTGCGTAGTAAATGTTCTTTTGTGTACTTGTAGCTTTGCTCAAATATTCTCGCCTCATCTCTCTCTGCATATTTTTTGCATATGAGCGAGCAGCATGCATTTCATGTCAGCTTTTCCTCAGTGACATGTTGCCACCTTGTCAAGCAGCAAGGTTTCCTTCCCGCCAGTCGTGAGGGATCCTAGCATCATCCAAGCTGCTGCCTACATTTCACCTTCCCACTCATGTGTAATCCCATTCATTCCTGAGACACATTTTTGGCCTTTTGTGAAAGGTTTAAACAGCATCTTTTATTTTGTGGATATGCTGTGTTTATTTAGCATTTTACGAGAGCTGTTTGCGAATATAGTCATTATAAAAACCTTGTTTTAGTGTTTATGTAAAAGCTAACGCATAAAGAAGAAAGTGCATCCGCCTATGTCGTGTGTGAAACCACATTTAAATTCACTCGATCTGGATTTTTATTGCTCTCTCTTATCTAATCAAATCTTATCAAATCAGTGCAAATGCTGAAAAACGCCCTTCACACAATTTTAAAGAAAGTGAAAAAAATCTCTGATCCACCCCTTGATGCGGCTCCTCTCGAAAATGTAATGGGTTCTTCCCTGACCCTTACCACCTCCCTCCACCAAATTATGTGTTATCCTGATAACTAACAGTCAAACTAACAAACCGCAGATGAAAACTTAACCTCCATAGTGTTATGGAAGTTCTCTGGAAGCTGGTGAAAGGAGAACTCAGGCAGCAGCTGATCTCTTATACAGAAGATTTAATGTCGACTTGGGTATATAATATCTGCTATGTCTGGGCGCACCTGAGTTAGATATGAAAGTCCCTAAACGTAGACACTACAATATACAGTTGGTCGGTCCTTTATCTATAACCTGACCTTTAGTCCCGCTTAAAGAGACAGTGGCGCATCTGTGGAATTTAGACATGCACTATTCTCCTGTACAGATATAATATACAATATACATTCTATACATAATATATAGTGGCATTTACAGTAATGTGTGAGGATGGTCAAACATTCCTCAACACATAGGTAACAAGTAACCTTCACTTGAGGGTAGTCAACATGCGATTTTGGTCATCTAACAACACGTCTTATCATCTAACAGGGTACTGTTTGCTGTTATGTTGGGCGCACGTACACTGGACTTTATTTACAGTTTTGGAATATCTGCAATTTAATGGTTCTCTCTCTCCCCCCCCCCAGTTCGACAGGTAATGTTCTGACCAACGCCGAAGCAAGTGCTTCCGTCCAGCTTCTGGATTGATGTGGTTTGACTGTTGCTTCATATGTTTGTGTGTGTGTGTGTGTGTGTCTAGGGAAAGTGCGCTGGCAGGATTATGACCAGGACCTATACGTTGGTGCCACGGTCGTCCGATCGGGTCAGGATCCATACGCCAGGAACAAGTTCAACCAGGTGGAGAGCGACAAACTCCGCATGGACAGAGCAGTTCCTGATACAAGACACGACCAGTACGTATCTGCAGTACATTACACACACAAACTACAACACTGCCTCTATAAGTCTTTTGTATGCACATCAGATGGAACCAGGAAGTAGCAGCACACACACACACACACACACACACACACACACACACACACACACACACACACACACACACACACTGCACTGTATGCTTGGTTCATAAAACAAACCTCTGCTTAATGGCTGATTGTTCTGCTTGTTAAATGGATGAGGAGACAACAATACATCCTGAAACAGCACCATGTCATTATGTTTTATTAGGCTTGATTCTCAAGGTCTACCAAATGATCTTGATGCCCCCTTGAACAATTACGCTGCATATTGGTTTAACAAAATGAAAAAAGAAAGATTCTAACTATTTTAGTCTTTGCTGTCTTCTCAAACCGTGTAAAATTGAAGGTCAATTATTTCAAATATGAGTCCCATACGCTGCTCTTACTGAATTTCCTGTCAGTTGGCTGCATTTTCCTTTACCCTGAGGATCTGTTCTAAACCCGTATGTTTTGAATGGGCTGTTTGTTTGGCCTGCGGTGATGTTGGTTGCAGCTTACTTAGAAAAACAGAACCCTGAGGCCAACACTACTGCACAATGAGCTGTTGAGTCCCTGCCACCACTGCTACAGAGCACTGGTCACTTGTTTATTCAGTTTTTTATTATTGAACGTATCGCCTGTGCATTTCTTTGGGCTCTTGACGATACACGTGCCAAATTGATTCGTTTTTTTGTGTAATCCTGCGAACGCCGATGAAAACTTTACCTACTATCTAGACATAATAAAGAAGCAATACCTACAACACTCTGAGCAAATATTTTGATATTAAGACCAACAACTAAACAATGGGCAGACAAGACTTAACCTCTACATTTAATTTTATTTTACAGGCACATGTAAATATTTCCACCTATATGATTTCTGTAGGATTTATTGAGAGTTTTCTATTTTTGAGTCTTGTTTATTCTGAGCAACGGAACGTCAATGTCATTTGATGTGTGAGTCACGGGATGTGTGTGTGTGTGTGGGGGGTGGGGGGTCAGTCCTGTGATGCAGTGACTATTTCACTGGTTTCAAGTGAGAGAGCATGTGGTGCAAACCAGGCTGCTCCAGTGAACGAACCTGTTCTCCAAGTGGGATTTTAATTTGTTAAATGTGAGGAACATGTCTGCATTTTGATCAAGTGTTTGTTGTCTGGCTGATCCTCACCTGGCTCTGCAGGACAACAACATTATCGAAAACGGGAGTCATTCTGATCTTGATTATTGTAGTGTCTTCAAACTGTGTAGGTTTTTTAACCTACACAGTGACTTCTAAGTTTAGCTGTAAATCAGCTGGAGACACAAAGAAGTGAAGCTGCTGCCTTTGTTTGTTTACAGTCAGTGGTTTTACTCCTCCTGTATCTGTCTGGATCTACGGCCTGATACGTACTGTGTGATTCAAAGACTATTTTTATAAAGGCACTCGTCTGGCCTCACTGATGTATTGACCAAACGCCAATAGATTTAGCCATTAGCCCGCTAAAAGAGCAGAGATGTGTCTCCCATTGATCTGCGAGTGATGTGTAATTTGCACAGCAGCAGCGATTGTGAAAGTTGTTCTAGAAAAACCGGGCGGAGCAGGTTCAGTGAGTGAACTTGCAGACATACTCTACTGCCAGGCTGACAATCCAATATATATAAAGTATATAAACAATATCATTGGATTGTTGCCCTGCGGTCACCAAAACCACTATCACTACTGTGAGTGTGTGTGGGTGTGTGTGTGTTTGTCTGACTCACTTTTAATGAGCTGTTTGAGGGATAAGAATTGGTTTTAGGGTTAGAAGCAGGTCTAGGGTTAGAGTAAGGATTAGGGTAAGGCATTTAGTGTTGATGGTTGGGGTCAGGGCCTAGGGAATGCATTATGCCAATGAGTGTCCTCACTAAGATAGATGTACACATTTGTGTGTGTGTACTTTGCTTCTTTAGGACCTTTTCCAGAATATACACACTGCCATTGTCAAGACCAGATGTCTACATCGGGTCCTAATGAGACAAAACTTTATTTTCTTTCTTCTAGTTTCTTCCTAGTTAAAGAAAGGGATAAGATGTAAATTGTGGTAAGGTTAGGGTTAAGATTAGTCATGAATTAGTTGAGGGTAATGTTAGAGATGAGGCTTTAGTTAGTTTGTCCACAATGAGTGAAATTCAATGCAAAGTCCTAGAATAAGGACAGCTGGGTACACTTGTATATATGTGTGTGATTCTGCGCGTGTGTGTGCATGCCTCGGTGTGTACTGAATTATTTTTGGTGCATTAATGTCTTTAGAACCTGTTTAGGGAGTGAGTCCAGTGTGCCATTCATTCAGCTGTGCACCTATGTGTGGAGGAGTGTTTTTACTTTTATACTTTGTCATTAAATATTTTTGTGTCTCTCTGTTCCTAACTCGTACGATTTCCTTGTGCGTGCAGCTGCAGACATAAACAATGGAAGTCAGACCTACCAGCCTCCAGCGTGGTCATCACCTTCCACAATGAGGCTCGCTCTGCTCTGCTGCGGACTGTGGTCAGGTAGGTGAATGGTGTGTGTGCTATCCACTCCAAAAAAATACTTATCTTTTTTTATGTCTTGGCTGAGATTCAATCTTCTTAAATGTTATCTTCCTATAAATAACCTCCTTGTCTTTCTTTAGTGTCTTGAAGAAAAGTCCTCCTCACTTGGTCAAAGAGATCATTCTGGTGGACGACTACAGCGATAATCGTAAGTATTGCACAGAAACACACATAACAAAAACACTCAGACTTGTTGAAAGTACGTAAGTGCAAATGCAACATGAATCTCATCTGTTTGCCACGATCTGTGTGTTTCAGCGGAGGACGGAGCGTTGCTGGGGAAGATTGAGAAAGTGCGAGTGTTAAGGAATGACCGCAGAGAAGGTGAATAGAAAAGGAGAAGAAGATAGTTTTAAATATTTATAACATAAACATCCCAGTGCTGTTTCCTGACACGTGTGATGGTTTGTAATAAAGATTTTCTTGTGACTGATGTTTCTCTCAGGACTGATGCGTTCGAGGGTTCGTGGTGCAGACTCTGCCACAGCTCCAGTGCTCACCTTCTTAGATTCTCACTGTGAATGTAATGACCACTGGCTGGAGCCGCTACTGGAGAGAGTGGCTGAGGTACATGCACACACACACACACACGTTTGTAGCAATCTGTCTTAGTGAGGACACTCATTCGCATAAGGCATTCCCTAGCCCCTTACACTAACCATCCAAACTAAATGCCTAGCCCTAACCTAACTTACACCTAATTCTAACCCTTACCCTAAAAACAAGTCTTAAACCCCAAACAGTCCATTAAAGGGGGGGTCACAAAGTGAGGACCGACCAAAAGGTCCTCACTTTCCCAAAATGTCCTCACTCCGTAGGTTGTAGACTCAAACTGGTCCTCACAAAGATATCTGTACAAGAACACAAGCACATGTATTTCGGCATCTTTTAAAAGACTGACTCTTAAGGGAAAATTCTTGTTCAGTAATTTATATTTTTAAAAGCATCTCTATTAGTGTGCTTTCAAACATGCACTGCTCTCCTAAAATAATATGATGGGGCTAAATGTGAGAGCCCAAATTTTGAAGTCAGTTGCTGCGGATATTCTCCAGAGTTTCTCCTGCCAGCTCCCAAGTAAAAAACATAGGCGTGATCTCATGTGAGAGGACAGCAGGAAAATGTCTGGAGAATTCACAGCACTCAGGTGAGCTGGTTGATGACTCTCCTAACACATAATGGAAGCCAAACTGAAAAAAAGGAGCCACACACGTAGAAGACACGGACATAGATGCAGACTCTGAAAGACAACAACAGCTTTTGATGATAAGAGCCGTCCCATGTGCTGTAAACAAAAACATGATATCTGCAGCACATTTTATGACATTTCCTGCTGTCAAACTCAGAAAATCTCATGCAGTGTTCTTCATGTGTGCAAACAGAGTCTGGAAAATGCCTGAACCCAGTTGTGTGGACATTTTCCCAGAGTTCACATCTGATATTGGCTGATCAATATCGATTAGTTGAATCCAAAACCGTTTTTGTTTTATGGTCCAGCCCCTCGGCCGACGTGCACACTTTGGAAAAAGAATTGCTCCGTAACCCGTCAAATTGCTTTAAGTGGATGTGATGTCATGTTGTTCAGCCTGAATTTTGTCCCGTTACCATGCCAACGTCAGCCACAAAACAAAGAACCAGAAAAGCCGCTAAAACAACGCTTATTTATATCTGTTGAGGAATTGTGTTTTTCCTTCCTTTCACATAGAGGTCAGAGGTGAGGGAGGAAGTCATCCAGTCAGTGTGTGTCTGACATCGCTTCAGTCACACAGGAATGACACCTTCAAAATAAAAACACATTTTCACGTTTTCTGACTTGATCCGTTTGAAAAAAAAGTCTTTCTCATACTAAGTCTAATGACTCTGTTTGTTGGTGAGGTGATTTTATTTTATCATTCAGAACAATGTTTATTCAATTTTAAAAAGTAATTTGTCATTCCGTCTTTCGAAACCAAAGCAAGCTGTAAAAGGGAAGCTCCGGAAACCGAGCTCCCTTATAGATCAACAGTCTGGTGACATTTAGAGCAAAGCCTTGAAGTCCTGACTTGAGAAGGAGCTTCTTGATTGAATGTTATCTTAATCTGAGCGTCAACACCATGGGTAAAATGAGGGTTGTTCTTTAAATATTGATCTGGTATGACTGGTAGTCTAATACTCTTTTTGATCTGTCTAAATTTGGAATTTTGTTATTATTGCAAAGTGAATTAATGCCTGAAGCCAAATCTAAAACACTTAGCTTTCAGATTAATTGAAGCCACTTTTTTTGCTGTAGTTCTAATCACAGAAACGAAAGAAACATGAAATCTGTTTGTTTATCAAGTCAAAATGTTTCAGCCTAAAATAAACAGATCAGTCAGTATGTAGGGTCCTGTTGTTATCACTCAGACCACTTGAGCGATCCTCTCTCTGTACCAGTGTGAGATGCAGCTTTCAGCTTCAGGAATAACAGGGCTGCTTTACTTTTGGTTCTACTTTATAAACAGTGATAAACTAAATATAGAACACAGACTAAGCATATGAATCACTGACGTTGAGGGAAATATTTACTTCTGCTCAAAAATTCTACCAAACAGGGTAAAGTGCTTGGAGTCGCTTTGCATGTGTTGGTCCTTTTTGCTTGACAAGACTTGTTGTAAATATTTATGACTAAGCTGGATCTCTTCATACTCTCTGTTAGTTTCTTTGGAGTCGTAAAGTTGTTAGGCAGGTTTTTAAGTCTCCAAACCGACAACAGCCTTTTTCTGGAGGCATTTTGTTTTCTGTCCGTCCATCAGTCCCATTATTGTGAACATGATATCTTAAGTGGTTGTAGGTCAAAGGTGAAGGTCACTCTGTCCTCGTAAACCCCTTATTTGCCTCGTGAATGCGTTATCTTATGATCACCTTGAGAGAATCCTTATAAAGTCGGTACAAACGCTAACTTATATTCACAGATTAACTGATAACAGTTGTTGGCTCAATGGTCAAAGGTAAAACATATTTCTGGCTTCTTGAATATGATTTCTCAATTCTGCTTTTAGGGAATTTCTTAAAATTTTGACCAGATGTCACTTGGACTCAGAGCTTTAATGATGTGATTTCAGTTTCCAAAGGTCATGGTGACCTTTTATCAATCTGGAATTGTTATGATATAGACTTAAACTGTACTGGTTGACAGAGCCATACACCTGCAGGGCATTCATTGTAGTTTTTTCTTTCTGTTCTTCTCAGGATAAGACGAGAGTAGTTTCTCCGATTATTGACGTCATCAACATGGACAACTTCCAGTATGTAGGAGCCTCGGCCGATCTGAAAGGAGGTAAAGTATACAATTATAGGTACATGCATGCACGCACGCACACACACAATAGCAGCACTTATAACTGCTGTTTTGGCAACTATTGTTCTATTTCTTAAACGGTTTTCACTTGAGGCTGCTGTTGTTTAGTGGAACACACGACTACATGTAATTCTAAAAGGAGTCAGGTAGCTCGTTCCAACTAAAAAGCAAAAAAACAACAACAAATGTAGACAACCTGCTCAGCACAAGATAGCAGACTTACACTGTGGGGGCTGGTGAACACAGTGGATCAATTTGAGTCAAAGTCCACTTTATTGTCCATTCTGGCAGATGTAAAGGGATTAAAATTCTGTTTCTCTCTGATCCATGGTGTAAACATATAGGTAGACATAGTAGCACACTCAACACACAGTATACTTGCATATTAGGTACTCAAGTTACAATTAATTACATAGTATATAGTTCATTTTACAGATTATATGATATGGGATTTACATTCATCACGTCACCATTAAGACAAATAAAAGGTATCATAGAATGCTGAATATGTCTTTAGGCAAACCTTTACCAATAAGTTAACCGCATCAACTTAAACAGTGACGATATATCAGTGTTGTGTTCCCAGCTGGTTTCCTCTGCCCCCCGGTGGCCAAAGACATCCTGAAATGCACGTTAAAGTTTCCAAATAACAAATGGCATCCATTTCAAATTAGATTTTGAATCAGACTTCTTTTGAAACTTTAAGTACAGATTTGTGGTCGTAAAATAAAAACGTGAAAAAAAATCAAACGTATGAATGGTGGATGCTGCCATTATTGTATACTGTTCTGGGGAAATTAGTACGGAGTTTAAAATCCAGCAGAAGGGGACGTTTTTTGTAATCTGTAACCGACATTAATATATCGAATTATCATTGGGCCTCCATCATTCTACATATATACAGTAAATGTGTATGTATATTATTTCACCTTTACCATTCCTAATGTATGTTTAATTCTACTGTGTATGGAGTATACTACACATTTATTCTTTGTAAAAAATGTTTAATATTATATTAATACTGACTATGCATACTGACATAAAAAAAACTTATAGGCAAAAAATCTTGTACTATTATAGAACTAGTATAAAGAGTGTAACAGGGATACTTCCACACACTTTGTTAGTTTTGGTTGTTGAACTCTCTCTGGTGACACATGAACACGTACAGACATGTGAAATCAGGCATGTGTCCAGTCAACCAACTGAAGCTGCCAAACCTGATTATGTAACCACATTGTGACTTAATCCCAACTAATGGTCATAATGGTTCTGTCGGTCATTTGTGTGTGCGTGCATAGGTTTTGACTGGAATTTGGTGTTTAAATGGGACTACATGACTCTGGAGCAGAGACGAGCCAGACAAGGCAACCCCATCGCGCCAATAAAGTAAGACACACACACAAACACACACACACACACACACACACACATATTTCACAGTTGCCATCATCAGCTAATCCCCCTCCTCTTCCTCACTCCTTCCACCTGCCCTCTTTCTCCCTCTGCCCCTTCAGGACTCCAATGATAGCTGGAGGTCTCTTTGTCATGGATAAGGACAGATTTGATCTGCTCGGAAAGTACGACATGATGATGGATGTGTGGGGAGGAGAAAACCTGGGTGAGTCAAAGGAGAGCAGAAGAAATGATGACACAGTAATGGACATCTGTGAAGTAGAAATTGTTGGTGATTGAAGGTTAAAAAATATCAAATAGCGAGCAGAAAGAATAAGGTCTGACTCTTGTCAGCTTTCAACATCAATACACTCGGCTGCTGTTATCCCCTGGCCTTCAGCTTCTAAAGGTGAAAGACGTGAGCAGCTTTTCCAGACGCTTTAAATGCTCAGTTTGATATTATTTGAAATGTCAAATAGTTTCTTCTTTAGTTCTTATACAGGCACATAACTGAAACTTATTTCTATCACAAGTGCGGTTCTTTTTTGGCTTGAAAACCACAGCTTCCTGTTCACTTATGAAATCCCATCTATCACATGAGATTTGACATAGTAGCACCAGGGACGTGTGTTCTGCTGTGATCATTACATGAGAACATCTGGGTGTCCGGGCCAAGAATATATGATAAATTCCTCAGGAATGTGGAGGTCAGCTATGTGTAAAAGCATCTTCAAGAGTTCAGTCTTGGAGAGTGACAGGGATAATGTGATAATCACTGGAGTTGGCGTTGAGTGGAAATTGCCATTGTGTACACAATAGAGCTCATTTGCAAACAGTACAATGATATAATAACAGCTGTGTGTCCTTGCTGCCTGAGTTTGAATGAAGTTGGGATATTGTTAAGAATAAACAGCTGACAGGATGATTCATGCTTCTCTGGCAGCTCCGGCGTGATTAACCAGGACTCAGATCCTGGTTCAATTTCTGTGTTTGTTTAGTCAACACTTATTCAAATGCAGACAATGTTTTAGAGGGAAGCTCCTTATCAATGCACTGAAGGGAGGTTCAAAAAAGCGGTTTTCATACCGCTTATCATAATTAAATGTAATAATATTATTGAAACAGTTTGTTCGAAGGAGTTCATGAAAGGAAAGTGTTCCTGACTTTTGCTTTTCTTGTGTGTGTGTGTGTGTCTGGGTGTTTGTCTCTGTGTGTGTTTCAGAGATCTCATTTCGTGTGTGGCAGTGCGGTGGCAGTCTGGAGATCATCCCCTGCAGTCGAGTCGGCCACGTCTTCAGAAAGCAACATCCGTACACTTTCCCAGGGGGCAGTGGGACAGTGTTTGCAAGGTGACACTCCTACACAAATATGCCAAGCCTTTAATATCTCCATTAACATATAAAACTCCACCCATCATTTACTTATTTACATTTCCCATCCACACATAATACATTCCTACTCAAGCCCGACCGTATGTGCTGGTATAAAAACTTTTACTTTACAAAATAAACAATGCAAAAACAGACTGTGAATACTCAGTTCACCGGAAATAGACCCAAAAAAGGCCATCCCTGCATTCTTTATGTATTATTAATCTATATTTAATCAGAAAAACTTGTGTTGAGAATAAAAAAAAACTTTTATGGGAGTCCTGGGCAAGACAGGCAGCATCACAAAGTACAAGTTAATCGGGTAAAAAACAAGTCAATCAATAGAATATAAAAACGGGAAATAAAGTGCAAAACAAACCAAACATCCTGCAACATCGGTCACAATCATCGACATCCCAGCGACTCCACTTCCTGGTTCTTAAAAGCACTCAATATTTCAAATCCCTCAAAATATCTCTTACCCTCAGATCAACACGGCAGACGGTGACTCCAGAGCAGTTAGAGAGGACGTTTATTCTGAGGATCACAGTTCATGCTTGATCTTGTATATCAGCAGGTTAGAAAGCGATCTCACTCTGATGTTAATTCACCAGCGACTGCTCCAAGCCTTTCGGTCTTATCACATGATCTTGATCCACTGCTCAGTTGTCCTGCAATTGAAGATCATGTGATTTGGTTGGAAAGCTCCAGAACAGCAAATGGTCCTTATTGTTGGATTGTTTTGTCAACTGCTGTTTCCAAGGTCAATAGTCAACCTTCAGGCTCAACCTTTAACCTTTAACTAGACATGGACGGAATTTTCTTCTGGGGCTCAGAAAAAAGGAAAATCTATAAAACCAATTCAACTGAGGAAACGTGTGACATGATGGAAAGCCCGAGAGCTTCTACTGAAAGGATGAATGGTTTTCTTTTCCCTTATTTCAGAGTGTATTTAATCTGCACTCAAATCAAACATCAGTGTATAATTGAACTGCCCAGTCATCCTCTGCGGGCCTCTCTCTATACTCAAATTATTTCAGCCTCAAGTTATTTGCATTGAGTGCTGTGGTGTAAAGGATTTTCTGTGGTTTCAATGACTGAACATGTGATATTTAGTTTAACTACAGGTCTGAGAATCAAACCCGTGTTAGATAATTAAAACCAAATTACAACAATTAAAAGCCGAGCAATCACAGGGACAATTGCTTCCAGATTAGGAACGAGCTCTCTTGTTAAGTACAGATCTGTTTTTGGCACATGCTGTGATTTAGAGCTCTGGTGAATGTGACAGCATAATCACTGAGCATCGGTTAATGGAAGCATGATACAAAGAAAGATGACGGATGTCTGCTTTGAAATGTGGACCATTTACAAGTAACCACCCCTAGAAACAAGCCTGACAAAGCCACATGGTCCTGATTAAGAAAGTATGGGCGGATCAACAAACAGACAAGTGGGAGTTTAAAGTGGCTGTGGTTTCTCTGGTCCTCACCATCATGTACACAGCACAGGGATATGATTTATGAATTGACACGTGCAGTGGTGTCCTCGTGTTTCAGCCTCAACAGTAAAGGTTCATAATGCAGCACAGCATCATCTCTGGTTATAGGCTGCTCAGTCCTACATTGTGCTCTTTATGTCGCACATAACTCCAGAGTCCGTCCCATGTGGTTGCTCACAGGGGGGAGCCACAACACATATTACCACAGCACATACTTTCTCTGCTCGGATGCCATTATAATTGCTCTTCTGAGAACAGCATGTCCCAAATATCAAACTTTTATGGAGCAAAGACGGGGCTCACTTACAATCGATGTGAAGAACAAAAGCTCTAGACTCCATATGGTGGATCAGAATGAAATGGATTCCTGCATCAGGCAGGGTGGTTGCACATTGGAAATAGTCATAGTGAAAAATACTGAAACTGCATTTGGTCTTATGTGGATCATCTGAGTTTTAATAAGGCTATTATTATTTATTTATAAAGCTAATTTCCTACACAGAGGTGGTGACATTGAGAACTATGCAGAAACAACGAGAAATCGTTAAAAAATCTAAAAGCACAATTCAAAACATTCGGTATGAACTTCTCCTTGATTGGGCTTGTTCAGACTTGGCCCTGGGCGCCGCTAGCAGACCACTCCTCAGTGTTCCAGAGCTCTCTCTGGGTTGTATTGCACCAACATGTCTGTTATGTATATGTAGCCAGCTCCATCAAGAGATTTAAAAATAGGCCTACAACCTAAAAAATTAGATTTAAGAACAGGGGTGATGTGGGCAGTCATTTTGTTTTTTTTCTGAACTCTTGTGGCTACATTTTGAAAGAGTTAAACGTTCTTTGCAGTAGTGATTGGAATGAAACAGGGATCAATCTTCAGTGGTCTTTGGTGGGGTGATGTAGGGGTCTTCAGTCCAGTAGGTGTTCACAGCAGAAGCCTCGTTACACCAGCGACTGCTCCTCAGTGTTTAGAACTGTGACCATGTTCAATCCTGGTATTAGCATCTCTCCTGAGTGATCTGATCACAAGTCACAGAAGACTCATTCAGAACACCTTTTACTGCCAGATGTGAACTGGAGAACCAAAAGGCTAAATGCAACACTGCAGTTTTCCTGTTTTCTATCACTTCCTCTCCATCATATCCCTGTCCCCCACCCCTCATCGATTTGTTTTCTTTTTCTCCCCCCCTCTGTTAGGAACACAAGGAGAGCAGCAGAAGTCTGGATGGACCAGTATAAAAACTTCTACTACGCTGCTGTCCCATCAGCGAGAAACGTCCCCTACGGAAAGTAAGTACCCTTAAGTGTAAAACTTAACAGGTCAGACAGACACTTGTATTAATTAGTTTGCCAATTAGCCTTATGTCAGCTGTAAAAAAGAAAAGTCAGTAATCGCCTTTTATAGAAGTGACACAAGGCAGTCGATGTGGCTGAAAGGACTGCAAGAGGTCGGTGCCTGATTTGCATTGATCAAAAGACTGCCATATTATTTGATGTGCTGAGGGGATTAGTGTGAAATCACTGCAGCACAGGGCAAAGTGAAAAGGACATGATGGACACAAGCGGCTCCTCTAAAAAACACAGAGGATCGGATGGCAAAGTTCCATGAAAATGGAGGATTGAGTGAATTCCATTGCAGTGTTTTCGAGTTTTTAGTCTTTTGTCATCCTCGGACGTGTTTTCTGGTCCTTATTTCCAAAGTAATCTGCGCAAAATCTCACTGCTTCTTTGTGTCCCTTCACACATCCAGAAGAGTCTTCACAACAACAAGCACTCTCACATTCAGACAGCGTAGTGAGACGGAGATAAAAAATGCTAAGATGTATGACCTTGTAGGGAACACTATTGTCATATCCCTGCGGTGCCGGCCAAATCTGTTATTTTCCCTGCAAAACAGCCGCCTCAGATGTAGCCTGGGCCTCCTCTTGCTGCCCTCACAGAATCACTGAGCAGGGCTATAATTCAGTCAAACTTCAGAGACGCACTGGAAACCACAAGTGATCAACCCTCTCATTCCCTTTCTGTCTCTTCCTCTCGCTCAGCATCCAGAGTCGTTTGGAGATGAAGAAGAGATTAGGCTGTCAGCCATTTAAATGGTACCTGGATAACGTCTACCCTGAACTGAGGTAAGAAAATGAAAGCATTTGATGTAATATGGACGGGTGCATGGAATTATATACATACATATCATTATATATTGAGACATAAATTACACAGAGTACACCCATTGTACTTTCCTACTTGTGATCGACAAACGTGGCTCTTTTCATTCTCGGTCACCACACCCCCACCTTTTCCTGCTACTCACAATTAATCCTTAATATATTTATAGAGCTGATACAAGCAGGATATAGCAACACTGTGTGTGTTTGTGTGTGTTCAGGGTCCCAGATCACCAGGACATAGCGTTTGGAGCCTTGCAGCAGGGAGGAAACTGTCTGGACACTCTGGGTCATTTTGCTGACGGGGTGGTGGGCGTCTATGAGTGCCACAACGCTGGTGGGAACCAGGTAGCGTTACAACGACGACACACACAGGTCAGCTTGTCTAGTCCTTGCTCTAGAGACACCTGGGTGGCAGGAGGTGGCACTTGTGGTGAGACTACAGGGGGTACGTCCGATGATTTGGCTATTTTCGGTCGAATGTTACAGAGTTTGAATTGGAAGTCGGGGGGACCTGAGAACAAAGTTAACCCCACTTTAAGATCACTTTATCCTAAAGTGAATAGAAAGTCAGTGAAACATGAAAGCTGTCTCTTAGCTCAGCTGCAAATTACAAAATACAGTTCTACACTCACAGAAGTTCTTAGAGAAAGAGTTCTTTCTTGGAGCATTTACAATGTAGAGGGTGTCCAGTGGGCATCTGTGTAGAGGTGTAGAGGGAGAAACACGGACATCAAACTCACATATCACATGTTTACTGTCACTTTTCAGTTCCTGTCACATAAGCCCTGTTTCATTTAAATCGGAATCAGAATTCTTTTATTTGCCAAATATGTTTGCAAATGCAGGAAATTACCTTGGTATCGTTCGTTGGTGCACTTAACATAAAACAATAATATAAAAACAACAATATAGAACAAAATAATTATGTAAATTACAACACAGTTTCTTTAGACAACTTGTTCTGATGGAATATCTTGATGGATACTTGTCTTCCTTTTGATGTTGGTTAATCCCAGCATTATCTATTGCTGCTATTGTTTGTTAATCAGAGCAGCACAGATGTATTCCTTTAATTTGTTCATGTTAAGAGTGAGTTCTTAAGTCTCACTTCATTACATCATCAATCTGATGAAGATGTCCTTTATGCCAAGTCGGACCTCGATTTGCATCTACTCCAGAGGCGTATTATACTATGAAATAAAACAACAGATCAGGACAGATCGTACTTGGATGATTGGAGAATGCCTGGATCAGATCATCCCTACCTGCAGGCAGAGATGTGGATGCATTGATACTAATATTTTCCGTGTCTATTTTATGAAGGAATGGGCCCTGACCAAGGACAAATCAGTTAAACACATGGACTTGTGTCTCACTGTGGTGGACAGAACCGCCGGCTCCCTCATCAAACTACAAGGCTGTCGAGAGAATGACAGCAGACAGGTACAGACGCTGAGCAGCTTCTCTTTCCTGCAAGACAAAATAAGAACTGGACATTTGTGACCAGCTTTCTTGTGCGTGTGTGCATGTGTGTGTGCGTTTGTGTGTTTGTGTGTGTGTGTTATTGCTTTTTCTCTCACCAGAAATGGGAGCAGATTGAGTCCAATTCCAAGCTTCGTCACGTGGGCAGTAACCTCTGTCTGGACAGCCGCAGCGCCAGGATGGGTGGACTCACCGTGGAGGTCTGCAGCCCCAGCCTCAACCAGCAATGGAAGTTCACCCTCAATTTACAATCTTAGGGGGCGCTACAGTCCCCAGGCAGAGTTGGATCTTGAGTAGAGACCCCAACAGACTCTGAGACACGGGTTAGAAGAGGGACTTGAAGGAGAAAGACTAGCTCAATGGATAAAAAAGGATTTTTGCTCCTCAGAGGTGCAGACTGTCATGCACCCCTCTCCACCAACTCTCCCCCACCAAAAAAAAACAAAAACGAACATGAGCCACACCCCCTGGGGGGAGGGGCTTGCAGACCATTACCGGAGTAAATGGGAATCTGTCTGTGCTTCATGATGAGGATAAAAGCGATGAAGAGGCTTCCCACCCAAACTACATACCTCAGTGTTTTTCCATTGATGGTTCCAGAAGCAAATGTTGAGTGAATTCCTTTTTCATGTTTTGTTCTTTTACATTATTCAATTCTGGGGATATAGGAATCTTTGACATTTTTACTTTGTAATTGTTTTATTTCATTATTATTAATATTTTTTAATTCCTTTGCTCTTAATTCTTGACGGGGAGCTTTTTTTCTTTTGGAAGAATGGGATGTTGGCTGTTGTTGTTGTTGTTGTTGTTCCTCCTCTCTGGTGCTCTCTCATTGGTTTTCCACACTGAACTCGAGCCCAGAGCGACAGATGGAGGCTTCAGGTTTGGATGAAGGGAGGAAACGGACTCGATTCTTTGAGCTTTTCTTCTTGTTTACTTTCATTGATTCACAGGATCAACAGAGAAAAAAGAGACAAGGTGGAGAGATCACTATATGTACTTTCTTGTCTCCTGTGCCGTTTCTTTCCTACAGATTGTTTCTTGAAGCGGGGGAAGCGGTTCAGAGCAGAGCTTCTGTACTTTGGACTGGGCCTGACACTAAAACCAGGAAGTGTCTTGAAGCTCACCTTGAAGATTTTCTGTTTATGTTCAGGCTGTAGCACTGGCTGTTGCAGCAGCTTCACTAATACACCAGTTATGTCTCTAAAGGAAAAACACAGAAAATAAGTCTCCCCGTCTCTTTTTATTTACTTTAAAAAGAATGGAACCAAATTTCAAGTGGATGTTTTATGTTTCAGGTGAAACAGAGGAGCGATTAAAAATAATTTTTCATTAAGTACTCTTGCTGCTCTCTAACTGCTTCCTGTGGGGCAGTTCAGTTTATACATCTTTTTCCTGCACACATAATTGTCTTTGCATGTGTCTATATTTCCATTGTAGGAAGGATACCGTCTAAAATCCAGCTCCAAACTGGATTTAATGTTGCAGCTTCTTCTCTAGAGCTAACAGGTGTTTGTTGCAAATAGATAATGACACAGACACCTAATGTTTTACAAATTCATTCACATGGACAGGATTGACGCGAGTGTTCATCCACATTCTATATGACCCTGCAGGCACAGGCATAGGAAAATCACCAGTGTTCACGTGTGGCAACTTCTCAGAGGGCTCATACTGTCGACCTGTAACAACTTTTTTTTACTTTTATTTATTTTAAGGAGACTTAAGGAGATCCCTTGCTTATTCCAGCCTGTGAACAGAGGTCATGCTCATACAAAAACACCTCCAAAGCCCCTGACTGAGTTCCAACTGTATGAAGTGTGCATGCACTCGTCTTCTAGAAAGCTGCATGCATCACCATCAAGTTCCCACAGTTGCACTCAGTCACTAGTGATTTGAGTCAACATATTTTTTCCCTTCGCTGTGGCTGCTCGATGAGCCATTTGTTCAGAAGTCAAATACTGCAATAAACAAGGTTTCACTATGTGACATACTCTGATTCTGCACGAGGCGGCCAGGTTTTTCTGATTGCACAAGCGGAACTGTCGACCTTCCGCTGACACGACAGTTTCTTAGTTTCTTGTTACCTGATTTTGCTACAGATTCAATTTACAGAATGTGTATCTGTTTGCAAGTCCATTATCTGATGCCTGTTTTGCATCTTTTGCATAACTGCTCTCCCCTGTGCTCCATCATCTCTTCTGTCTCTGTCACTGATGAGTCATGATGGTGGATTTGGGGGTAAATTGGTTTTGATCAAGTTCAGAGTGACTCATCACTTGGCATCTTTAATGCAGCTACATACAAGAAACTCCACAAATATCCCTGAACCTATGATACTCTATGACAGACTTGATTCCTGGTTTACTCTAGAAAGAAGCTGCAACAGAAATTGTTTATTAATGTGAACAAATCTTTCTCATTATTTCTCTTCCACGCACATTCACATCCTTTCACCTTTGATTTTGTTTATTTTATTTTTCAAACCTGACAAAGACAGCTGGTTGTGTTTGCTCTGTTGTCTGATCCTTTTCTTATTTTCTGCCATGTTGTTTCCCTGGTTCTGATGATTGCCTTTGTCTTAACGCCTGAGTGGCGAGGAGAAGGTCAGCTGAAATGTGTGAAAAGCCTATCCTGAGACTTGATAGGTCGCTTCATGAGGACCCAGGGTATGAGGCCAGATTCTAGATGGGGGGGGGGAATGCTTTTGTGTTGCCATGGGGATGAGACTCAATGACCCAAATCCGGTTTAGGCTGGTTTAATGCTTATCAAGAGGTTTTTTTTACGCATCAGCTGAATCTGAATTTTAGCCTGTTTGGTTGAAGCTGTTATTGCTGTTTGGGGAAGATCTGAAATCTGGGTTATTCTGGGAGAAATCGGGTCCAGGTAGAATCATTTTAAATATTTAGTTTTCACTTTTATTTATATGTGTAAGGGCAACGTCTAGAAGTGTTACTGGTCTCGATGTACAAACGTCAAAGCCTTTTTATTTGCTATCATTGTGACATCCAGCTCTGTTGTAAAAACTCCTGCAATTGTTTTGATGCTGACGTTTTTGTATAGCGCTCCTGCCCGTGTGGTTAATGATTAAGAGCCGGGAGGTGTGGAGGTAGTTAAGTCTGTTTAAAATGTACACAGAGAGTTTTTTTTTACTTATTCACATTTTCTTTGTCTTTCTTTACATTATGATATAACCTGTTAATTCAGCAGCCTTGCTAACCTGGATTTTCAGTGGCAATGAACCTGATTACACCGAATCAGAACAGGCACGATGACCAAACTGCACACGCCCGAGTGATCATGGCAGTACGGTCTGCAAACAGTGTTTCACATGTGTTGTTTCATGCCTTTTGCTTTTCAAAACAAGTCTTATTCTTGTGAAGCTGAACAATTTTGCTATTTTATTTTTATTTTATATTATTTTATATGTTAATACATACGTGGAAGAAAATGACTGTAAAGGTCAAGCACCTCTTTTTGATTGGATGATTAAATGTTTACATCTTTAGCACAATGTGCCAAAGTTCCTTCCAGGATGAATGAAAAAAGAGGGAAATGCCTTTGGGGAAATGCAGAAATGGTCGTGTTGGGTGCACATTGTCCCACAGATTGTCGTTGTTGCGTTAGAGTTCAGAGGGCAGGATGTGATCTGCTGTGCTGTTCTGGTGTCAGATTTGATCATGGTGCAGGGTTATCCATGTGGCTGCCTCCTTATTTGATGTCTATTGATCTTTTTGACAAACACCAGCTGTGTAATGGAAATAGACGTTAATGTCTGTAAAACATCTGTTGAGGAATTACTAGTTGTCTTTGTGTGTGTTATGGAAACAACTAAGACCTTCATTCAAAGGGAGCAAGGATATTGTCAATCTGGCAGTCAGACATTTTATTCTCATTAAAAGAAGCATAGAGTGACTGAAAACCAGGGAAACAATCAACGGTTTATTCTATGAAATTGTTGTGTCAGCCTGAAAGATGTCTTCCTCCTCTCAGCCCACCTCAAGAAGAAGGGAAGCCCGCTCTGATAGGTGACGAGCCCTGCACGGACATCCAGATCAGGACTGCTAAATCTCTGTCCCTCTCTGTTTCTGTTATGGTTTGGATGAGTCAGGGCAAAAGGAAGGCTTAATATGCACATGCAACAACAAAGTGTAAAATTCTCATCGACCAGTATTGACTTAACAAAAACACGACATGGTAAATATCAGTATAAGTAGGGAGTGAAGTGAACTGATGGATTAATGTTTTTTCTATGAGGAATGTGGCTTCATTCAATGATTGAATGACAATGGTGTTAAAATAACCAGGTGGGTGATGTGGCACGAGGAGGTTACACATGTAAAAGTGTATATTTTTGTATATACCTACATCCGTGTATGTACAGTATGTACATATATACACAGTGTACTCAGCCGCGGTTCCTAGTTTTGTTGTCAGACTGTACAGCGCTTCTAACTGTTCCCTGTTTTATAGATACTGCAGAAAATTCAACTTTGAATGAGGAGAAATGATTAACTTAAATAAATGCATTTATATATATAAACTAAATGGTGTCTGGTGTTTTCATTGGCTTCAGTTTTGTGATGGTGGAAACTCCACATCAACCACAAACATGCCCATGGGGCTGTTTCTCTTAGTACACATCTCTGAACGTGGACTGCTTTGTGTAAATGATAGTAGTAATAATCGTCTCAAAACAAATTTACATGCATATATGTGTAAAGAAAACAACAAATACATTCGTGACAGGAATTTAATCATAAACACTCAATATAATAATGAAAATTAGAGTTAGGTCAAATCAAGTAATGTTTTATGATAAAAGTATGTTTTAAGTGTGAATTCAAAGGAAGCTACTGATTCAGCCTGACGTATTTCCTCAGGCAGGGTGCTCGAGAGCCTTGGAGCTCTTATTTCAAAAGCTCTTTAAAACCCTGTTGTATCCCACTGCTGCTGCTTTGTAGTTCTTCAATGTTAAGAATTGAAGATTCTTAACATCTTCAATGTTAAGATTCTTCAAAACATGAGTCGGCAGCGTGTTAGGTGATGGAATCATATTTGAAAACCTTCTGGTCTCTTCATCCAAGGATGGGCAAATATGAAGTTAAACATGAATTTTACATTTATCCTCAGCCATTACTATTTAATGAAGTGAACGTTATTCTTCCATCAAATGCTGGTACTTAAATTTCCATCTAAAAATGTACTAAGTGCAAAAACAGTGTTATGTATGCTGTGCTGTGGGGCAACTTTTTGTCCTGACTTAGATTGCATAGATCTGCCTTAATAGAAACTCCAAATTTTATAACAACAGATGGAAAATATTTCTCCTGGGTTACAAGGACAAAGCCAATATGGTTAATGCATTAGGCTACAAGTTACTCATTTATAATTTATAAACAGTATCAGTATCATTTATAACTGTCTCAGTAAAGTGTCCCTTATCGTTCTAAGAAATTGTGTTTTGTACATCTGTACACAACCACCACGATTCTATATAGAACATCACGGTTGGTTCAATTCGAAATGTATCCCCCCCAATGGCATGGAAAGCCCTCAGAGCACCTTGACACCTGCATCACAATAATTGGGATTTATTTTTTGCAAACCAATTGATTATTCATTTTATTTGAGTATTAAATCACAATTATTTCATTGTTTGAGTATGTGATGAAGGAATTTACTCTGATTCCCAATATAGCTCTCGTCGTGTCCTTTTGTGCACAGTGCAGTGTTGAGAGCAAATCTGCAGAAAGAAGATACACACTGACATATTTTTTAAAATAAGGACAACAAAGATAAGCAAACATAAAAGCTAACTATGATGAACAAGTAAATATGAATGAATAGATACTGTCCAGTGTCATTTTATTAGATACACCCAACTAAAACTAATGGAGTCTTATTTAACAGTCAGGGTTAGGGTTAGGGTTATGGATAAAAAAGTCGTAGAGACTTGAGAGTAGGCCCTACCCCCACTAATGCAGGCACTCCAGACCGATTGGACGTTACAGTAACGTCACACCATCATCCTCTAACCCCGCACATCCTGCGCAGAAGTCCATTGCGCACATTCTGCGCAGAAGCCCATTGCGCAGGAATTGCGCGTGCAGTTTTAATTTAAATTAAATTTTACATATTGTAAGATATTTTGCAATTAATAAAACATTGAAATCACTGTAAATTTTAAGAGATCAGTATATTGCCAGAATGTAGATGGGAGAGAGTGGGGATTGAACCCAGGACCTTCTTATTTGAGCTCTACCCACTAGGCCACACAGCCTGTTGATTCCCAAGAGGAACTAAGCACAATCACAACATGGACAAATTATCGTGTGTGTGTCCGTGTCATTCTATGCTGCAGAGCTTCAGAGAAAATATTCTTGCCTAGGGCGCCAACATTGCCAGGGCCGGCCCTGCCCAGGCTTCTACAACCTTCGGAAGAGAAATACCCAATTTGTAAAGTGTTGGGTTATAGTTATGGGCTGGGGTGTTATGGATAAGAAGGTCATAGGGACTTGAGAGTAGGCTCTACCCCCCACTAATGCAGGCACTCCCGAACCCTAACCCTAAGGTGTTAGCTATGAAACCCTTATTGATCTATCTTATTTCATGTCTTCGATTTGATTGTAAAGCACTTTGAGCTACATTTCATGTATGAAAGGTGATAAATAAAATGTTTAATAATTGTTATTGTTAGTGTGCAGGCACATGCATGTCTGTTTTGTCGCCTCTCCAGCAGGGGGCGGTGGGGGCCACACAGGACCCATTCAGAGTGGCGGGGAGGTAGAAGGGGCTCAGGCTGACAGGGATCAGGGAGCTCGGCTCAAGTCGCTGCTGGTGCTCGGTGGTTGTGACGGAACTGAGGAGCCTCACAACGGTGGAGCCATGAAGAACGAAGGGATCGAGGGCATGGAGCGGTTCGAGAGCCCGGACAAAGGCAGAGGCCTGCAGGCGCTGAGGCACTTCGCGCTGGGGGAGCTGGTGTTCGCCTGCCCCTCGTACTCCTCCGTGTTGACAGAGAACGAGAGGGGGGCGCACTGCGACCTGTGCTTCAGCAGGTAACAGCCCTCTGACCCGGCTGGGGACTCAGAGAACAAGCGAACACACCTCCGGGACGCGCAGCTACGAGCTGGTGGTTGGAGACAGTGGGAGGAAGAGGGGCGGCGTGTCCACAGCTAACCTGGCTAACCTGATCACCTAGCTAGGTTAGCCGTTAAACCTCCGGACGGCGGCCGAGCTGCTGCAGACTTGAACTGGGTCCGTGCGGCGAGGCAGCTCCCTCTGAGTTCCCACTGTCCGACGAGCACAGAATACAACCACATCAACTGATCTGATGCTTTAACGCACAACATGCAAAGTAAAGAGCTGCTCTCCTGTAGACTCATTGAGTCAATAACATCTTTAGCATGACGGTGCTGTTCAGGCTGTTCAGGGAGCACTTGACTTATATTAATATGACATTTGCTGACAGCATCGCAGGTGGTCATTAGTTACTTTCCCCCCAAAGTCAGCCTCCATGATCTCAGATTCGAGTGTGTGTTCATTTCTTTCATTTCTCTGCCATGAGAAGATCATCACAACATTGAATTGTCTAACCCATGCTTGCACCAGCATGGGTGTGGAGATGATATGGAGGCTGGGCTACATGACCCCTGACACGTGTCTCTGTGTGTAGGTATCATTAGACTGTATCTAAAGAGGTTGTTAATGAAGGTTAAGCTGCTCTGGTCTTGTTTATCTATGATGCACTTTAACACACACACGTTGGAGTTGAATGAAGTTCTCTGCTACACACTGTCGTCCACACACATGCCTCCTACACAAGTTGAGGTTGGTGGAGCAGTAAAAGGTTAGGGTGCTAAATATAGGTGTCCATTTGTCCCAAGAGAGGAGGAGCCAGGAGATGAGAAGGCCAGAGGTGCTTGTGTGCAGTGTGGTGTGTGTTTACATTTCCTAATTTCAGTCAGTCGCTTAGAACAACATTGTGTGTATTGTCTTAGGGCTGGGCAATAAAACAGTATAAGTGATCATCGCAATATAACATCCCTCGATCACAGTTTGTCAAAAGTTCATATATACATGCTTGTGCACTGTGTAAGCACAACTAGGAGGTTTAACACAATTTAGCGACATCATGTTTATAAAATGTCATTCTCAGCTCATAAATAAGAGTTTAAAACCACAATATTCATTTGAATCTGTCATTTCCCATTACATTTGAATTCTTCTTATAAAACGTCAATACTGTTCTCAATCTGATGGTTGTAGCAAACAAACATGTTGTGTCTTCATCTTATTACAGGAGAGAAGACCTTTTTAAGTGTGGCAAATGTAAGCAGGCCTTCTACTGCAATGTGGACTGTCAGGTAAGAGTGACTCAATTAAATAAAGGAATAGGACATGAAGATATTTTGTTTAAAAATAAATAATAATTACAGAACACTTGTCATCAAAATATCTGTATTGGTCTTTTCCATTGGACTTTTTTGCAGTTGACCTATTTTTTGTCAGTTTGAGCTCTTTGTTGATCAAAACATGAGACTTTTGCTTCAAACTGAAAGAAAAGTATTTGCGTCGTGTTCTTATGACCCACTTTGGCAACTTGGAACAGAGAGCACTCAGGCACACTGTTGGTGCTATGACGATTCATTCCCGTTATCCAGTTTTAGATTCATTGCCCAAATCACACTCTGTGCACTGCAGTAATAAAAATTACTTTTTATGTAGGTGTGTGAATATGACACTATGTGATCGAATAATCTTTCTAAAGCCATTCTATATATTGTTTTCTTCCCCCTTCAATCTTTCTGTCATTCCATGTATTCTTCTGTTGAACAGAATTACTTGGTATAATGACGGGGCGGTTATTTCTCTCTTCCTCTTTGTATTGATGCAGAGAGGTGATTGGGCCATGCATAAGCTGGAGTGTGTAGCCATGTGTGCCTATGGGGAGAACTGGTGTCCGTCAGAGACTGTCAGACTGGTGGCCAGAATTATCTTGAAACAGGTAAGTAATAAGAAACAGGACGAAATGATTCAACATTTTTTTATTGCGAACAACATGGAAAAGTTTAACATAACCAGCGAATGAGAATCAAGTGAAGTCAGAGAAGCAGATGTTAAATGATATCACGGAATAATTGAAATAATGATTAGTGAGGCAAAGACATAAGGCACAACTTGGTTTATCATAACAACTGTGTACAAGTCTGGTACCATATTAATTTCAAAAGCATTATCAGAATATTAGGTCTTATATTACTGTTTGTGACACTTTAAACAAACATATCTTAACTGAAATAAATATCCATAAACTTAAACTCAAATGACGTAAATTAAATAGAAAAATCTAAGATTTAAAACAATGCCACAGTGAATCCTCCAATGCTCTAATCTTAGCTATCCTGAGTAAACCAAATGTTTTTTTCTTGTTCCAGAGGGTCACAACAGAGCGCACCCCTTCAGAGAGGCTGCTTCTGCTCAGCGAGTTTGAAGCCCGTAAGTGTGTGAACAAATGAGCATGTATATTTAATTTCAAATGATCTGTAACAGCGCCGGGACTTAAATCCCAAGCTTCTGGATGCTGTAATTTCATGATCACTCCCCTAACAACTACATCCCACTGTGCCCTTGAGCAAGGTAAATAGCCTGTGATTTGTTTGAAGTATTACTACCACTACTAATTCATTAGCCAAAAGACACAACAAATCAAGACAGTGTTCCACCTCAGCACCCACTAAGTGTTTTCCTCGGATCCAGTTGGTATTTCATTTAATCTGAGCGGTTGTTGAAGGCTCATGTGTGTCACCAGCGGATTGTCACAGAATTAACCTTCACACCTGCCTCTCATTCACACAAAGCAACTCAGTGGCCAGCTGCTGTCTGCTGCCACCAGTCAGTGTGAGAGTGAGAGTGTGTGTGCGAGTGTGTGACTGACGATGACACATGGCCTGTAGCAGTTGCATACTATACACTTTACACTGATGGTTGTTTCATGGAGCTAAGTGGTAGACATCCATGGTAGTGTTAACCAACTACAACCAAATTCTTACTGATAATATTTAGGATCAGTGCGCAACTTCTATGTTTTAGTCATTATCTTTTCATTATTGCTCACAGATAAGTATGTGCTATGTGACATGTTTTTTTTGTGGTGTTCTCGCATATTTTTGACTTGTCTTGCTTCTGTCTTGACTCCGTCTTGTCCCCTCTGTGCTTGTCTTTCGATCTGTGTCATTGCCTCCTCCAGATTTAGATAAGATGGACACTGAGAAGGATGAGTTGAACCAGACAGACATAGCAGCACTGCATCACTTTTACTCCAAACACATCAGTAATCTTCCAGATGAGCAGGCTCTCACTGAGCTCTTTGCACAGGTAATGTTTGATATTATCTTGAATAATTTAAAACCAGAACGAAAGAATGTTTGTCTTGTTTTCTAGTTACTATAGAGTCACACTGTATGATGTTACTGTAGTAAACTGTGTTGACAAACAAACTGTAACACAGGGTACCACTTTGTTTGTATGTATCTTTAATTATTTCTCAATGTACAGATGCCTCTTCCCCATTTATTCAAAGCTTTAGTGAGCACTAACAGTGCAGTTGGCACTGTGCTGCTGTAATGCAGTCAGTCCCAGACAATGAGATTAAACTTCCTTAAGCAGCTGCCTGAGTCACCTGTACCATCTACTGCTCTTTCAGAGGGAGTGGTTTTTCAAAGAAGCACAACATTTTTTAGATGGATTTTTCCTTAGATTTTAATATGTGATTTTTGTGCTCTGAATTCTGAACAGAAATTTTTTTACACATGAGCCTTCACTTATCTAAAAAACGCAAACTTAATCATTAAATGTTTCACACTTTCCTGCAATGAAAGAATGAATCGAACCACCCTAGATTTGGTGTAAGATATTTTGAATCGCTCCTCCATTCCAGAATGCTTGTGGTTGACTCCTTCGTTTTTTTTCCATTTAAGTTGTCTGACTGGTTAGGAGAGTGTCAGAGGTTTTGCCTGTCACACAGACAGGTGTTGACCTTTCACAGTCTTTGGAAGGATGTTCTAGTTGCAACATATACGCACATGCATAGACCCGCTGTGGGCAAATATAGTATGGTCATGTGCCCACACTACTACGACTGAAACCATTTGACTACAACTTTCACATCTATCTAATAACTATCTCTCTCCTCTTACCACCCTGTACTCACACATTACACACATTGAAGCCAGGATCTGTGTCACCCTGGATCATCCTTTAGTCTGAACTAACACAAGCGTTTAGTACGTGTGAACACATGCACTAAACGCTGGCCGCTTGTGATGGGATCTCTCAGGACGTTTACTTCAGCTTCTTGTTTCACTCTGCATTTAATCTGCATGACTGGAGTTTCTTCTCAGTGGAAGGAGTGTGATATTAGGGTAGAGCAGAGGGTGGTACATGTTGTGTTATCATCTTACTCACCCTGCTGTTCTTTTTCTCAATCTTCACCTGTTATTTTGTGTCATCTCTCATGCTCCGTCACTCCTTTCTTTGTTTCTCCAGGTTAATTGTAATGGCTTTACTATAGAGGATGAGGAGCTTTCCCATCTGGGATCCGCTGTTTTTCCTGAGTAAGTAACCAGAGTCTTGATTATTGCCCAAGAGTCCATTCAGTCGTCATCACTTTTCTGATTTCGTAATAATTGATTTGACTTTTTGGGCTTCTCTCTCTTCCTTCCAGTGTAGCACTGATGAATCACAGCTGTAGTCCTAATGTCATAGTGACGTATAAAGGCACAGTGGCTGAGGTCCGAGCTGTTCAAGAAATAAATCCTGGAGATGAGGTAAGAAAACGAAGGAATCGTTTGGCAAAGATATGCTAAAAGAAATTACAAATGTTTATTTTGAATGACGTAAAATGGCCATTTAAAACCAAACAAATCTCCTCATCCATTTAACTTCCTTTCTCTCTTTATAGATCTTTAACAGCTACATAGACCTGCTCTATCCAACAGAGGACAGAAAAGAGAGGTTGCTGGATTCCTACTTCTTCACATGCCAGTGTACTGAGTGCACCAGCAAGTCTAAGGTACCTTCAGCTGTTCTTTACTGCATCTCAAACATTCCCTTAGTTTTTGAAAAAGCTTTTTTGATATATGGAACATAATGATTTGTTAAAACCTTTAACCTGTGATCTTATAGTATTATACAAGAAAGAATCTCATTACCATCTGTCTCCTGTCTGTAGGAAACGCAGCAGGTTGATAGCGGCTGCCATCACCAGTGTGCGTTTCCTGTGTAGGATATGTTTAGTAACTGTTTCTTTATTCTTGTCTTTTTATGTCCCTTTAGGACAAAGAAAAAATGGAAATCCTGAAGCTGAGTTCTCCGTCTGAGCCTGAGGAAATCCAGTCCATGGTCCATTATGCAAAGAATGTCATAGAGGAGTTCAGAAGAGCCAAACACTACAAGAATATCCTCTTCCTCTGACTATAATTTAGTTTTCCCACTGTCCTCTTTGTCTTTTAAATTTTTCACTCTGTCTGTCCCTGTATCTTCACTCCTTAATAATGAAATCCGTTCAATTCCATGCCTCCACTTCTTTTGCTTTATTCTCTGTCATTACTCCTTGACACACTGGCACCCCCCAGCGAGCTGCTGGAGATGTGTGAGCTCAGCCAGGAGAAAATGGGAGCTATATTTGCAGACACCAACGTCTACATGCTGCACATGATGTATCAAGCCATGGGCGTCTGTCTGTACATGCAGGACTGGGACGGAGCCATGAGCTATGGAGAAAAGATCATTCAACCATACAGGTACATTGACTCACAGCAGGGACGCACTCGTTCGGCTACAATAGATAAATCAATTGTACAGCAACAGTTATGTAGACAGATTTTAAAGCCATTTAGACATGTAAAGTTGCTGATTTGGCTGCCAGTGTTGATTAGAATGTTATTTCACTTGTTTATGGAACAGATATCGTTCCTTAGACATCTGTTTGTCAACATTTCTTGTAAAAGATGAGATTCTAAATCACGTTTTAGTATTTATTTCTTTTAATTTCACTTTGTCTCTTAGATTAAAGCTATACATTTTTAATTACAAAAAAAAGTGTGTTGCTTCACTGAATTCTTAAACATGATAATGCCAAACATATTTTTTCTTTGTGTGATACCACACTCAGCAACTTCTACTCCAGTGAATGGTTTATATTCCAGTATCCTGCTCTCCCAGCTTCGCAGGGTTTGAACTTTGGTAGCACTAAAATAAAATAATAATATTCCAAGGAGCATACATCTATTGCTACATTGTTGGCAAATATGACTCCCACCTCTGAATTTGAATTCTGGACCTTTTCCCCCCCTATGAAATGTGACGCACTGACTGTGCCAGTTTTAGAGGAGATGTCAAATATGTGTTTAAGAAACAATGGAAGAAGGTTTTTAGTACATTCGAAAGTTACTGAGCAGTAGAGCTATTTATAAGAAAGGTAGATGAATTGAGAGATTAAAAGATTAAATTATTTTTCTAATATGTATTTTCAATTATCACAGGACCACCTTGGACCTGGCCCTATTTAAAGATTGTATCTAGTTTCTTCTCACATTCACTGCTTACATTGTGTTCTCTCTGCAGTGTGCACTACCCAGCCTACTCGCTGAATGTGGCCTCTATGTATCTAAAGCTGGGACGTCTGTATTTAGGCCTGGAAAAGAAGACACAGGGAGTGAAAGCTCTAAAGAAGGTATTTTATTTACATCTGCTCCATTGGTGTTTTAATTGGTGGCAAGTTGATCTTTGAGGCAAGTGAAACTTGTGTACAAGCTTTGATCCACCTATTCACACAACTTAATTGATTATATGTTAGTCTCCCCGGCTACATTACTGTTCTGTTTTATATAACTATATCATTTTTATGTTTTATCAGTTGTCATGGAAGAGGTTTCTCCACATTTTAAACCTTTCTTTTTTTCCTGTTTTCAGGCAGTGGCCATCATGGAGGTGGCTCATGGGAAAGATCACCATTATGTAGCGGAAGTTAAAAGAGAGATTGAGGCGCAGAAGTGAAGGAGGTGCAGCTGAAGGAGCAAAATGATTAAAGACAGAGGCATTGGAATGAGGAACCTCTCTAAAAGGAACAACAGAATTACACATCACATCTGCATGGCATGCATCTTATACCTCTCTGTTTTTAAAACTTTTTTCGTTGCCCACCCTCCTCTTGTCAGACAGCTTCTTATTTTCATATCTACCGACAACATAATCAGGTGGAGGATGAGGACACCTGTATCTGCATCCTTCCACACCTCAACATCAAAGCAGACAAATAAGGATTACATCTTTTGAAGGTTGTTTGAAAATAATGGTTTGTGTGCTGATGCTCAAAACAGGATTTAATACAACACAGCAGCTGAGAAAAAAAGCTTCAGTTGCTGCATTTTACTCTGCAACAAAGCTTTCATGAGACCAAAATAAGGCCAAGTGAATCTTTGCCAAGTTTTTGTTTAAAAAAAGAAATATTTCAAAGTTCAGTTACATCAGTTGAAGAGGGTTTTGCTACTTTTTCAAAGCTAATGCAATTTAATTCTATTGATTATTCAGCAACAGAGTTTCTTGCCTCATTGATTACTGCTTAAACTGAAAAAACGACTGATCATGCATAGAGTACTCTGTAGCAATGGAGAAGAGAATACAAAGAACAATTCCTGAATGAATAACCAAGGGTTTGACTTGTCTTACAGCATGTTCTTATGTTTCTAAGAGCCAAGAGAATTGTTGCATGTTCTATTGTTTATGTTTGTTTCTATTTGTCGTCATATCAGGCTTGATGACCAAAGGGCAGCAGGTTTAAGTGACAAGGAACCAGCTGTAAATTATCTGTTCACAGTGTAACCTTAAGGGTGGCTGATCTGAAATCAGTCACAGTAAAGACATAGATCCTGGATCAGAGCCCCTTTGCTCTCAGGAAGAAGGCGCGACACTGTAGCTTATGTTGCCTTTTGTCAAGAAATGCATCATCATAGCTTAACAGTATTTTCTCCTAAACACCATGAGTCCAGATTGCCTTTATCCTGAGAATCAAATCATCTTAGCAGCAGTGGGCAGAATATTTATGTACAACATATCTGTGTCAGAGACATTGTATCTTTTTACAATTTATCAAAGCAAAATATGGGGAGATTATGCTCACTCATTTACAATTTCAGCTTTATAATCAGCATGAATACTTTATAAACATGTCCCTTTAATTTAGACTTTACTTGGTTTATTTAGCCTTCTTGTAAGATTAATAATCTGTGATGATTCAAATACAATGATAATCATCTGTGAAACACCAACATGGCAATTTTTTTTAGGCATTATTACGTTCAGCAGGATTGAGTATTTGTACCTCTGAGTCTGTTACAAGGTTACAATAGGCTATGATAAAGAAAACCATGTATATGGTTATATTCAACCCTGATCAGGACATCATAAATAGGAGGTGGAACAGTTATGGGTCATGACACTGTATTATTTTTTTCTACTGTAAATTTGACTAATGCAGCGTATTGATATATCAAGTTAAAAGCAGCTGAACTTGCTGTCTAATGTCAATGGTTTAGACCTAAAGACTAAGCATGCAATGTGTGAAGGAGGATTTAAAACTATGAAACTTAAGGCAATGCAAAGATCATCACCTGGGTCGTATGTAAAGATTCTTGCACTCAAATTTGCACAATTTTGTGAGTAAGAAGAGATGGAGAAAAACGTGTAAGCACATTTTGTTTCCGATTTACTAGTTCATGTCAGTAGACTGTTGGCTTTGATCCTTGAAACTGCAGTCTTCACATCATTCACTGCCAGAGGAACTAATGTCAGATCTGATTTCATCTTTTTCTGTAAAACCTGTAGCTTCCCCTTGTGTTTACTATGGATGCAGTTGTATGCACCACATGATCGTGGGTTACTGAGGGCTGGAGATAAGCTCATTCTTTTGAGTGTTCTCTTGTCATATTTGTAGCAACCATGCATCTGGTCGGTGCCTGCCTTACAGCACAGGTCATCCAAAAGCACCACCAGGGGGGTGCAAATGGCACAAGATTTATTTAATTTTTCCTGAAATGTCGTAACAGATAAAAGCTATGGTGCAAGGATTTCGAGCATTGAATTCCATACTCGCACTGCATGTAGAAAACCAGGTGAAAACATCTCTGAAATGAGCTGTTAATTTATCAGGCATGAAATTGATTCTACTGTTATGCATAACTAAAGTCTGAGACTCTTGATTCTTTCTGTACTATGTCAATGGAACTCAATAAATAACAATAGGACAGTAGCTACCGATGCTGATTTGTTCACTTGAAATATTATGTACAGAATTTGATGCTCCTGCAGTTTCTCATCAGCAGCTCATGTCACAGGTCCATCTTAGATCTGTATTTCATGATCATCTCAAGAACAAGGCCAACAGACAACATATTTTGGGGTATAGGTTCAAACCATAGACTGTTTGAATGCAGTTTATGGTTCAAACGAGGGATAGTGCTGCTGAAAAATATCAGGCCTGAAATCATAGGCTGAACCATAAATTCATCTGTAAGAGTTCAGTACACTAACTACACATTCCCAAGATGATAAGTACGCTGTTAATTTAAGATGCTCTGATCCTTTAAAAGATTAAAAAACCCTACGTCTATAATCAATTATGCCTGATACATTTTGAGATGTAAGATCTGCCAAACTGCCATATAGTGCCAAAAGAAAGATGAGATGAGATACAATAAGATCCCAAATAAAAAATAAATAAATGTATCTTTTGAACTGTTATATGTTTTTGCACTGGTCATATCTTACTCTTCATATTTTTAGACTTCACTTATATTTGAATCTATTTGAATGCTATACGATCACACACACACGCGCACGCATGCACGGTGAGATTCATAATCTCGTGATGTGATGTTTTGAACAGTTTACTGTTACTTGAGGGCGACGTCCTGATATCCCGTTTGCCACCACGCGGCGGCACTGCTGAGACCGGAGTAAACCAATCACCTGCGTCCTCTGACTGACGTCGCCCGAGGCAGCCAATGAGCGCGCGGCTGAGTGAGCCTCGGACTCCTCGGCGAAGTTTGAATTTCCCAACGAGCCGCATTAGTGAATCGGATCGAGGAGCGTCGCGCCCAAAGTAAGTGAAGCCGCTTCCTCTCGTTTGAACCGCAACTTAACGGCAACACTCGATTTAACGTTTTATCTTCTCACTCGCACATGAGCTGGGGATGTCGCTGGCTCACTAACATGTCGTCTTAGTCAATAGAAAACCCATTGAACCGCTCGGTGAACGCTATGTCTACACGAAGTCCTGACTGCACGTTCTATCTTTATTTACCGTTTACTCTTTTGCATTTATGTGGAATGTACGTATTGTGTTTATGTTCAGGACCAAGTGAAGACTAGAGGCACACCCGTGTGTTTCTGACAGGGTTCATTAAAAACACTAACCTGTGGTATTGATTGTTAGTCGACCATTGTCCATTAGCCACAATTAACTGTGAAGAAGCTAACATAAGCTAACTTCACACAACGTTTCCATTTGAACTCATTGGTAAAGTTTGAAGATAAACGGTTTAGCCAGCGAAGCTATTCGTTTACGTTAAAGTCTATAGAGCCCGTTCAAGTAGCCTTAACACTAGTGTAGTGTTCCTGTTGTTATTATTATTATTAACGCATTTAATTAAAAGACAATATGTTTTTTTTTGTGTAAGTGTGTTTATAATTAAAGGAACAAACATGGGTGATCGTGTGTGTGTGTCTGCTGCTGGTGACTCATCCTGCTGTGGCACATGTACAAGAAGGACAATAGACTGCTGAATTACACTCAGATTAAAAAACATACAATTTCACCTAGACGCTAGACGTCCTATGACACTCTCATATTGGTTGAAGACATGAGGTGAAGCACATACTGGTGTTGATGGGTTTGGTGACTGGGTGGTTCTGCTCAAAACCGGATTAGAGATGAATTGGGCAGGAAAGAGATGTGATTGTTGTAGCTGTTAGCATCACATCAATGACATCATGCACTCATGAGCAGCACAGATGGATCGGTGCTGTGGCTTTATGGTAAATGTATTGAATAGGTTTCAATCAAAGGACCTTAATCAGACGTTATGACGACCGAGGCTACAAGCTTTTTGACAAATTGTTCATAAGTGTGAGAGTTTTCTTTACAAAAGTCTGATCACCATCCACATCATTTTCCATATCACTTTCAACTGCAGTTGGAAATCATACCAGTCCCACCTTTTCCTGTTCTCCTCGGCTTTGTTGTCGCCTTCAGTTCTCTCCTGAATCCTCCAGGCAGAGGATACATGCAACCTCTGCACCAAAGTGGCTGATCTCCTGTGTCCCTCCTATGAATAAATTGATGTCTGTTCAGTCAGGTTGCAAACCATGAGCTGGGCAGTGGAGGAGTGGAAGGATGGACTTCCAGGGAAAGCCCTGCAGAAGATCCGGGAGCTGGAAGTCCAGCTGGATAAACTGAAGAAGGAAAGGAGTCAGAAACAGTTTCAACTGGACTCATTAGAAGCTGCCCTGCAAAAGCAGAAACAAAAGGTCAGTGGTCAAGAGTGAATGATGAATTCAACATAATTAACTTTTGCGTGCAGATAAATACACTGTAGTTAGTCCCTTTGGGGGAATTACTTATGTAGCAGCCCTACAGAAGTGGAAGATCTTTCCAAACATCCATTATCTGTTTGCCTCTCTCCAGGTGGACAGTGAACGTACAGAGACCTCTGCTTTGAAAAGAGAGAACCAGGGTTTAGTAGAGTCACTTGACTCTTTGGAGAAAGCCCGTCACAAGGTGGTCCATGACTTCGGAATCAAAGAGCAGCAGGTAATTATTCTCTCCCCACTTCTTTTTCAAACTATTGTCTTTTGTCTCGTCTCTCCCTGTGTTTGTATCTAACTCACTGATTTGAGACGCAATGATTGGCTGAGAAGCATCACACACCCAAGAAGACTTGGCGCCACTACACCAGAGCCATTAAGGCTAGATAAGCAGTGGATAGAATAGAAATGCTCTGCCAAGATTTAACAAGTCACTGTGATTTATCAGAGATTGGTCTGGGTCTCGATAGGAAGGCAGTCCACTTTCAGAGTAAAGCAAAGTATCAGAGTCAATTACCTAGACTCTATTATAACTGTAGGATATACACATCTGGAATTAATATGAATTTGTAACTTCCTGTGATAACTGAATTATGTTCCTGATTGGATTTAGGTAAGCCTGCTAGAGGGTCAGCTTATTTCCTCCAGGAAGACCATCGAACGACTGGAGCAGGAGCTCAAGAAGTGAGTTCACTTGTGTCTGCTGTACCAGGGTTTTAAGTGTTACATGTGTGGTTAGATTTAGTCCCTGTGTCATTGTGTTTGAGTTAATGCAAAGATTTCAAACCTGACTCTTGAATGGCTGGTGATGAAATTCTTCTTATTTACCCAGGTTCAAAAATGAACTGGATCGTTCTAAGTCCGCTGGTTCTTCCTCCATGTCATCATCATCCTCTGAGCTGCAGCCTTACACTACTCCACAGAAAAGTTTCTCTACCCCAGCTCCTGTCCCAGTTTACAGACAGCAGGGTACAGTTTTTTCATAATATATATTTTTATATATTCAAGTTATTATTTTTTCTTCACCTGTTGTTTCAAGGTTTTTGCAGAATGCCTCTGTTAATTTTCTATGTCTGAATCTCAGTTGAAGGTGTTTTGCTGCGTAATCTATTTTGGACATTGTGACTCTGGAGGAATCAAAGTTTACTGTGATGTTTGAACTTATGTTTGCTCCATAGAAAATAGGCTGGAGGAGCTTCAAGAGAAATACAACCAAGAGGTAGAAGAAAGGAAAAGACTGGAGAATGAACTCAAAGTTATGCAGGTCAAAGTGAGTACATCACTTATCAAAATGATGTTTGTTTCTTTGTAATTGATGATGTTAACATGCCTGTTTTCTACTAGTCGTTAAATTCGTCTTCAGTTGGCGTAAGTCACAAGGACATTGCTGCCCGCCAAACTGGATCTTCCATATTCCCATGGCAACAGCAAGATCAGGGCCACGGCCGACAGTCTCAGGATCCAATGGAAACGCCTCTGAAGAGGCGAGCTACATCCCTGTGGGACGCCCTTGAGGAGACACCTATCAAATCCTGCCAGAGAATGAGCTCTTCCATAGCAGTGCAGAGTCCCAGTCGATCCTCCGAACAGATGGAGCAGCTGAAGACGCTCAACCAAGGTGACCTGTTTGTTATATTTCTACAGTTCATGTCTTGCCTCTGAAAAATCTATTTGCTCACTTTGAGTTTGACAATCATGGGGAGCAACAAGGATGTAACTGTTTGTGTTTCTTCATCAGAGCTGCGTGGCCGTGTGTCCGAGCTGGAGAGGAATCTGTCCAATCAGGAGAAGGAAATTCGTGGCCAGGCCTCCAAACTGCAGGAACTACAAACTCAACTGAACCAGGCCCGCAAAGACCTGACTGACCGGGACAGAGACCTGGCCAAGACTAGTCATGAGCTGAGTCAATCCACAGACAGACAGCAGCAGCTGGAGACCAAGGTAGGCTTCAATTACTGATACATAGTGATGGTGTGGAGTAGTTATGGGTATATTTTCCAGCTGATATTATCAGTACGTGCTTGTCTGTTTTGGTGTTGCAACTGTCTGTTGTATTGAGCATATATTGTCTTATTTTAGTACCACCTCCTATGAATAACTATCAATGATCATTGAGTTGATCTACAAACCGACAGAAAAACATGCATAGTTACATAAACAATTTTTGCACGATAGATTGTTTTAGTTTTATGTCTGCTCTTGTTGTAGTGAAGATGGGTGAAACAGGAAGCAAATGTAAAAAACAGGCACGGTATAATAAAAGGTTGCTTGATTTTTCTTAGTGTTGCTCAGTTGAGCAGAAGCTGAAACAAGTCACGGAGGAGATGAGCTGTCAGAGGCACAACGCTGAAAGCTGCAGACGTGCCCTGGAGCAGAAACTCAAGGACCAAGAACGAGACAGTCAGAAGGTGCAATAATGTGGAGTCTTACCCTCATCAAGCCTTCATTGTTTTATCAAATATTATGAAAAAATATGTACTGTTTTATTTTAATCAAAAGGTTTTGTATTTGTTATATTCTGTGTAGGAGCTTGCCCAGCTCCAGAACTCCCTCACTGCTTTGGATCAGCAGCTGAACCAGACCAGAACCAAGCTCACACAAGAGAACCAACAGTCCAAAAAAGATTACAACATACTGCAGGCTGATTTGGAGAAGGTAACTGTGTCAGCGCTCTACTTTACTTTGCACTATTCTGCCCTTTCTTCTTCTCAACTTTTTTTAACTCACAAAACCATTGGTTTAGTCAATGGGTCACTGAATCCCGAAGCACGGTGACCATCAAAACATCCCAAACTTTTCTACCATCCATTCAAGGCAGAGTTAACACCTGTAGTTCCACTTTAACTGTTAGTGTTTCTAAGTCAGGAAGGTAGTTCTCAGGAAGTCAGATCTATGTGTAACACTGCCCCTCTCTATACCCTTCAGTACAGGGGGTGTAAATGAGAGCATGCTGTGTGAGAGTTTACTGGCTAATCACAAAAATCGTCCTTACCCCAGCCCCTTAGTTTCACTGGTCTCTTCCCTTGCTTCTTTATAGATGTCCTTACAGAAGAGTCAGATGGAGAAGGGGGTGGAGGAGCACAAACAGAAACTGCTGCGGTCGGAGCAGAGCCTCCAGGTCATTCAGACCAAAGAACAGGACATCCGCAAGAACATGGAGGTGGGTGGCTTTGAGGAGAATATATTCTTACTATAATTCTGTATTGAAATTTCCCTTATAAGTCTGCTGATATAGTTCTCTCTTTAGTTGATGTCTAAACAGCCGTTGGTGGCCAAATACAATAAAATTAAATCAATTACCACCAACATTTTTTATTTAAACCAAAATACAACATAAAAATGTGTTGGTTTTTATTGCAACACTGAACTAGTCTTTTATTTTTATTTTATCTTTGATTTCTTGCTTGATCCCGTCACTGTCGTTATCTTTTGCTGTCGCTTCTCTCCACATTTCTCCCTCCCACCAGGAGCTGCAGAGAGAGAAGAACAGTTTGACTGTCCAGTTGGACCAAAGCAGCAGACGTCTGTCTCAGCTGGAGGAAGAGAAGAAGACTGGAGACCAGAGCATCAAACGCACCCAGGGACAACTAGATGACCTCAAAGGTAAGTTATGCATTTGGAATTGCATTGCCAGTTATTTTGGAGCATGATCTGAAATCATCTCTGATTTGAACTTGTGTTTTTGCTCCTTAGCGAAATCAGAAGGACAGTTAGAACAGCTGAAGAGACTCGAGACAAAACTGGAGCAGCAGACTCAGGCTTCAACCTGTGAGCTGGAAAACTTGAAGAAGACTCTTTCTGATGCAGAAACCAAAAATGACAGGTGAACATAGTCTTACTACACAAAGGCAGAACATTGGTCTTTCATTATCCATTCTATGCCTAATTTAACTTTCTTTTAATCATTATAAAATATTTTAATCGCACTGTAGACTTCAGAATGAACTGCAGAAGCAGAAACAGGAGTCGGAGAAACTGACCAACAGGTTGACAGTCGTGGAGAAGGAGAGCAAAGACCTGAAATCCAATCTCTCTGTGAGTCAGAGTGAGTGTAAGGAGGCACAACAAGAGCATCAAGCTCTGCTGGAGTGGAAGAAAGAAAAGGAGGTCTTGATTAATGAAACTGAAGCAGTGCAAAAGGAGCTCACTGACAAAATGAACAACTCGGAGAAGAGTCTCATTACGCTGAAGGAAGCTAATGAAGAACTTAAGGTAAGTGATGAAGTGGTTTCCGTCTTTCTTCCAAACTTAATATAGAAAAATGAATTGCCACACAGAATGGCAGTACAAGTAACAGATTAAAATCAGTACTAAACACAGAGAAAAATTTGTGTCCATCAAGAGACAATCATTGTAAAAATTCTTATAATTTTTTGAGAATTGGTTAAGAATACCATCAATAACTATAATATGAAATATATTTCTAAATACACTAACATCAACTAAAGAATTCAGTTAATTATCCCTCACCCTGAGTGTGTTTACTGTCATTATTGTAGAAGCAGCACATGAGTTTTGAGGAGGAGAAGGCAGTTTTGTCTGCTCGCATCGATTCCCTGAAGGGTGAACTCCTCAACAAGAGCACAGAGTTGGAACAGAAAGAGCATGAGAGCAATGAGCTGAAGTCTCAACTCTGTGAGGCTGGACAGAAACATGCCAAAGATCTGGAGAATGTTGGTGTGCAAGTGGCACAACTCGAAGCTCAGGTGATTTATTATATCTTTTTATTTTCATTGAGAACAGTTTGTAAGTTAAAAGCTTTTTTGAATGATTTGAAAATATTGGATTGATGTAACTTAAAAAAACATTGTATTTGTTTTTACAGGTCATAGATCTGGAGTTGCGGCTGCAAAAGGAAATGACTCGAGCAGAACAAGCTGAGAAGACGAACCGAGAGCTGCAGGATGAGCATCAGGCAGCCTGTGACCTGGTCCACTCCAAAGACCAGCTGGTGGAGCTGCGCCAGACTGAGATCAACCAGCTGAGAGAGAGTCTCGCACAGTCCACTGCACAGCAGGAGGAGCAAAACCTCAGGTTAGAGGTGTTTGTTAGTTCATCATTTTGTTATGAATTTTCTTTTTCAATACAACAGACAGCTTTTCCTAAATAAATTACATTTTTCATCAACATAAATTCACTAAAGCTAATAGAGTGCAAACAATAAAATATTCGAGGATGCATTATTAAGCAACAAATTTTACTTGTATAGCCCATATTCACAAATTCCAAGGAGGAAATTCAGAGAGAGCCACATGTGTGATCCCTCTCCCAGACCAGACAGAAGTGCAACTGAAGATGCCTCTAGCGGATCATATCAACAAAATAATAATATTTACAACATTGAATAGAAGAAGCAGCTTTAACATGGTTTGACGATGTTTAAAGTATTTTCTAAATTAGAAAATGTCTGATAGAAATGAAGGGAGCAGCAATGACAATTGTGATGTCATTATTGCCAATAATGGTAGTGTATTTGAGAATGCATATCATATATCTAAGCAATCTTGTTATCATATTCATCATTAGTGCAGTATCATATGAATCCTTCCCCTATTGTTTTCGAAAGGCTACAATAAGTCTCGCTCGCTTTTTAACATGCATATTTTCGGTCCTCTGTATCTTATCTGTACCAGATTGGCAGAAGAGAGGGAAGCGTTGCTGAGGCGGTGTGAGGAGAGGGTTTCAGCAAAGGCTGAAGAGTTGGAGGACATCAAGTTTAAGTTGGAAGAGACTCTCAAAGAGGTGCAGCTCATCGAAAACCAGGTCTGTTATACTGCACTGCAACAGAAAAGTATTTAACAGATCAATGATTACTATTTTTATTCAGTTAACTTGTTCTGGCGTTTCTTTTTGAGTTGATAAAACTTTGTACAAAAATAATTAAATAACTAATATAATATGATATTATGCTCAATTGTCTGGAACATAAATAAATGGTGTAATGGCTGATTGTACTTGGTGTTTAATAACTATTCCTCACTGTGCTTTTTCTTCATGTTGGGTCTTATTCCTTACTTTTGTTTCGACCAGTAGAGGTCTAACACGCATCTTCTATTCATGATTCAGGTCAATTCATCGAAAGAGTCCCATCAGCTACAGGAGCAACTGGAAGCTGAGATGAGTGAACAACTTAAGTTTCTGGCAACATGCGGAGAGCTTCAAAAAAAGATGTTGGATAAAAAATGTGAAGAGTTCGAGTTGTTGGAAGAGAAGCTAAAGGACCAGCAGGGCCAGGCAGAAGAGAAGGAGAAGCAGCTTAGAGAGGCTGAAGCTCAGATTTCATCTGTGGAGAAACAAAAGGCTGAGCTGGCCAATGCAGCAGAAGAGATGAAAAAAGAGGCAGAGGTATTAAATTAAAAGTAACAAATATTTTCAGATTTGTTTGTTATATTATATTTTATTGTTTTGTTATATTTATTTACAAGTTATCTTCAAGTGCACAAATCCATTCTGCTTATCCCAAGTCAACTTGTTTTTACTAACTAATGTTCTATTCTGCTTCCTATTAAGATCCTCCAACATGCTCAGATGGAGAAGATCAACCATCTTATGGAGCAGATATCTTCCTTGGAAGAAAAAATAGCTGGGAACACAGATGCAGCAGAGAAGCTCCCAGTCTTGAAGAATGAGCTAGATATGATCAACCAATCCCACACTGACCTTAAACAGTCTCTAGAAGCTCTTGAGAAGAATCACTCATCCACAATTGAAATCAAGACAAACCTAGAGAACACACTGACTGAGAAAAGTAATCTGGTGTCCTCTCTGGAGAAAGAAGTAAAAGATCTGACCGAGAAGATGATTAAAGAATCAGAGAGTCAAGTCTCAGAGATTGAAAAATTCCTCAACAAAGAGAAGAGTTTGAAAGAGCAGCTCAAAGCATACAAGCAATCAGTAACTTCTTCTAAATCAGAATTGAGTGTGTGTCGAGTGGAGATAAAGACCATGAAGACGACTCTGACCGCTGCTTCACAAGGCTTAGAAGACCGAGACGGCACGATAAAGAGTCTGAAAGAGAAGCTGAATAAAGCCGAGGCAGAGCAGCTCAAATCCTCAGATCTACTGAAGGAGAAGATGGTCGCCATGAACAAAATCAAGGTTGGTCAGTTATTTTTTTCTTATGTCTTTGGCCTTCGGTGTCTACAGTCTACCTACGTCTAATCTAAACCATACTCTATTGTGTTTTCTTCTATGGAATATTTTAACAAATGAAGTATGAGATAGCCCATTGATCAGCCAGTTATTATTCACATCCAGGTACAGCTGGAGATGCTCCAAATGGACCTGGAGGACAACGAGTCAACCATGAACTCTTTTGACAGTCAGGCGGAGGGGTTAAAGGCGACGATAGAGGCACTGGAGGTGCAGCTTGCTCAGAACCAGACCCAGATGACCAATATGGAGGACAGGCTGGAGGACAGCAAAGCCCAGGTAGTCTTAAACGCGTCTGTCAAAAATCACTCTGCATCATCTTTACACCTCCTTTTGCTCTGTGAAAAGAAAATGACACTTGAAGTCTAAATTCTGTTTCTCCTTCAGGTCTCTGTCCTGGAATCCCGCTTAGATGAGGTCCAATCCCAGAACTCTCTGCTGGAGACACAGTATGTCACCGCTAAGGAGGAGCTTTTGGAGAGGACCTGTGAAATTTCTCGTCTAGAGGAGGACTCTATCAAGCGAAACCAGCTGGAGGAGAGTGTGGCTGAATTAGAAACTAAACTCAGTCAGATCACAGAGGAAAACACCAGGTTAGAGACGACTCTCAGGCAGATAAACGAAGACAAAGAGAAGTATCTCAACCAGTTTCTTCAGGAGAAAAACTGTCTTGACACTGAACGGAAACAGTTGACAGATGAAAGAAAACAAATTGAGAACGAAATAATAAAAGTAACTGCAGAGAAGAAACAACTAGAAGCCAGTGTAGACAAACTATCTGAGGAGAACAAGCAACTACATTCAGATGTTCAGCAGTTACAAGAAGACAAGCAGCAAACGGAAGCAAAGATCGATAGAGTAGTTGCTGAGAAACTTGAAGCTGAATCAACAGTTGGTCAAGTCACTGAGGAGAAAGCACAGCTAGATGTTGCTCTCAGTCTGATAAATGAGGAGAAAACCAAACTAGAGGCTGAACTCAGTGAATTAACTGCTGAGAAGAAGGCTTTGGTTTCCAACTTGACTCAAGTCGCTGAGGAGAAGCTTCAGCTGGAAACGAGCTATAATCTGCTGACTGAAGAGAACATCCAGCAACAGTCCAGTGTGAATCAAGTAACTGAAGAGAAGCTGCAGTTACAGGAAAGCACTCGGAGGCGTGAGAATGAGATGGCTTCACTTAAAGAGGAGTATGAGTGCATCCAGTACTCGCTCCAGGCCTCAGAGCAAGAGCAGCAGAGGCTAAAGGAGCAGCTAGAGATGAGGGACATGAAGTCTGAGGAGGAGAACAGAGAAAGGTACAGTACATCTTCACTTCAAAGGTCAAATGTGCTTCCACAAGTCAATATATTTATACCAGTGTCTATAATATGGTTTTGACTGTGTTTTTTACTGTATATATCATCTGGAATTCTGCTTTATCACAGGAGCCTCCAGTTTGAGGCAGAGCAGGCCAAAGTGCATGAGAAGCTGGTGGCTTTACAGGAGGAGCTGATCGTGTTCAGACAAAAGTACGATTCACTGCAGGAGCAGTTGGGACAGCAACACAGCCTCATACAGCAACTCACAGAAACACAGACGCCAGAAGAGAAGATCAGCCACATCGAGCCTGAGGAGCCAGGAACTGGTGGTGAGTGTAAACCAAAAACTATGAAAATCTTTGCTACTTGAATTTGAATATTTGCAATAATGTGCATTTATCTCTTAACAGTTTCCCTGGAGGAAGCAGCAGGACAGATTCTCGATACAAGTACAGAGTCTCCTAATGAAGAGGAGCAGCAGAACTCAATGGTGTTTGGCCTGGAGAAGCTTTTCCATGAGTCTGACGATTCTTTCTGGTACAATGAGCTCTGTACTAAGAACAAATACACAATTATATACTTATGTTACATGCATTTTATATTATGTGATCATTAAAATTCAATTTCCCTGTTACTCTTATAGTGAGACAAAGTTGGTCTTCAAAGAGGATGTCACTGAGCAAGAGCTGATCCAGGAACAGATTGAGGGGCAGAGGCAGGCAAGTGTGGCTGATGAAGAGGAAATGAAGAGTGATGAGGAGGAGCAGCCCTTGGATCAGGTATTAGATAATTACTACAAAAATGTATATTTGTCTTCGCTCATTATAATGTCATTAGTTAAATACTGGCCTTTCTTGATTTTTCATTAGCTATTGATATTTCGCTTGAATGCTCGACATCCCTATAACCCCGTACCTCTCAAAAAGGTGTCGCTCCTCATGACCTTTTCATTTTGTCTTCTCTCTCCCAGGTTCCTCGTGACAGCAGCTGTCTCAGAGATGTTATTGACAATGAACCTGAAGTTTGTGAAATGTCTCGACCCATCTCCGCGACGAAAGAATTGAACTCCTGTGGTGAGAACATAAAGTGTGCTTTCAACTGCAGTAAAAATAATATAATCATGGGATTTCTTGGTCTTACTATTTCATTTACAATGAGCACATACTAAAGAGTCATGATTTATTAACCTTTACTGTGGCGCTCAACTTTTCAAGTTCATCTTTTTAATAAGTTGCATCACAACTTATTTTTGAATTTTATTTGTCATTTTACTATATGAATGTAGTTTTATTTAGACTTTTTATAAAAAAATTCAACAGATTTGCCCCAGGGAAAAGATGACATCAGCCCATATAAGGAAGTGATCACAAAACAAGAGAATGAGCTCCAGACCTTGCGCTCAGAGTGTGTTCTCCTGAGCTCTGAACTGACACTGAGAAAGGAGCTGACATCTGAACTGGAAGTCCAAGTTACAAACTTGGAAAAGAAAGTCCATGCAGCGGAGGAGGAGGCACAAGGTGCAGCACATAAACTGAATGCTGCTTTGAAGGAGAAGAAAGATCTTGATGAGCAGGTAGGGGAAAGAAGTTGTACAGTGACAAATATCACATACATGGCAGTGTAACCGTAGCATTCATTATTTTAATATATGTTGTACTTGTGCTATGTGCTCATCTTCAGCTTGCGCAACTGTCAGAGGAGCGAGAGACATTGACTCTGCAGCTACAAACATCTAAATGCCAGCTGGCTGATGTTATAGAGATGCTGGAAGGACTGGAAATGGCCAAAGGTAAATATCTTTCTGTTTATGAGGAAGTCGTTTCACAACTCCAGACTGAAACAAGGTGTTACAGTATATGCTCTGTGAATATGGTCGTGAATTCAGACTGCTCAAATCGAATGGCACTGCCGGATTTATGAATAAATACACAAGTTGAACAGTTGTACTATGTTCTACAGGTGGATGGGATGAAAAGTTCCTTCAGCAGGAGAGCGAGTTGAAGAGAGTTCGATCTGAGAAAGCAAACCTGGAGCAGCACATCCTGGGCATGGAGTCTGAGCTGGAGACCCTGCAGGAAGAGGGGACCAGACTGAAGGATGAGATGGAGACGCAGAGGAGGACGTGTTCAGGCATGGAGCAGCAGAGAGAAACACTCCTGACAGAGGTGAGCAGAGCTGAGCAGAGAAGTAATGTATATGAAAGGCTCACGAATCAATGAAGGTTACATAACAATTTTAAATCTTATTTTTTCCTCAGACAAGCCAACTGAGATCTGAGCTTGTTTCCTGCTCTGAGGAGCGAGATGAGCTGAACCAGTCTTTGGGGCAATGGCGAGAAAAGTTTCACAGTCTGGAGAAGACGAACTGTGACACCAGGCACTTAATTTCCATCCTGGAGGATGACATCAGAGCAGGGAGGAAGGAGTACGAAGCTCTGCAAGGCAGCACAGAGAAACTGAAGACAGAAAGGCAACAGGTAAAATGAATGTTGGTTTGAGTTGAATCTGGGACCTGGTTACATGCCACATCACAATGCAAGGTCGACTTTTATTTAGATGTAGTGAGTGTTTAGATTTGTTGGCAACTTGAATGGTGAGAGAATGCCTCATAGATTCTATTGGGTTATAACATGACAACAGCTCCAAACTTACCTGTGCATTCTAATGTCGGCTTATAGCATATTTAGACCATATAAAGACTGACAATATGACAAATCCCCTAAGATGACGTGGAAGTGTCTTGATTGCCACCTAGTGTCTGTTTGCAGTATAGGTCATAAATCCCACCTCTTCGTCAATGGATGGGACATGGACCAAACCAAAAAGTCAAAGTGCCCATCAAATACATCTTTCTCAGAGACGGTTTCTGACATTTTAGTTTTTTCTTATCACACAGATGTTTGTTGTGCTTATTTATTTCAGTTAGTTTGGTTTGAATTATTTAATATTGTTAAAACTGGGTTATGTGTTCAGAATTTAAAGCTCAGACTGAATGGTCTGTACGTTTAGCTGATATCCATGCGTCCCAAATGTCCTCTGTTATTTATGTTACTGTTTTATTTCTAACTATAAATTAATTTTATTCCACTAAAGCTGTTGGAGAAGATTACGGGGCAGGAGCAGGCGATCTCTCAACAGAGTGGAGAAAGGGTGGACCTTATCGACCATCTTAACAAGATCCAGGAAGACCACACCTCTGCCAATCAAAACACTGAGTCCATGGTCAGCAAGATACAGGTGAGGGTGAAGCTTGATACTAAGCATGTTATTATATATTGTGTATTATCTCAGTAATTCAATGGATGTGAGAGTCAAACACTTTCAAGAACTTAACTGAGTCAGAAGGTCTTACTTGGGTTATATCTCATCTGCTCAAAATAATACTAATAGACTTTGATGAGGGATTTAGAGAATATGTGAAATATATATATTAGATTCAAGGAACCTAAGGTTTTCAATTTAACTCCTCCTCACTGTTTCTCTCCTATTTCTCTTCCCAAGGCTTTAGAGGGAGAAGTCAGCCGTATTACACAGTCTCTAGAGTCGTCTCTTCTGGAGAAAGGGGAGATTGCTTCTCGTCTGAACTCCACACAAGGTGAGGTCCAGCAGATGAGAACTGGCATTGAAAAGCTTCAGGTCCGCATTGAGTCAGACGAGAGAAAGAAAAAGAAGATGGGAGAGCTGCTCAAAGGTGACCCCTCTGTCTTTGATATAAAATGATATGACCTTCTCAGTTCTGTAGTGTATTCGCCCTAACGTTACTTGTATCTCTGTAGCTGCCCAGAGGAAGTCCGACTCACTGCAGGATCGCATTGATGCTCTGGAACGAGAGAAGGAAGATTTAGAGCAAAGTCTGGAGGAAGCATTTCTACAGGTATTCTGTCAAAAAGTACAAACAGTAACAGGAACCTCCATTTAGAAAGTTGTTTTTTTTTAACATGATAAGACACATAGGTGAAGGGGTTTAATGAAATATAGGGTTAGATATATATCATATAAATGGAAATGTTGTGTTTTACACAGGTTGAGACCACCAAAGCTGAGCTGGAGGAGGAGAGAAGAGAGGTACTTTTATATTGTTCCATTTAGATGTGTTGACTTGTGATACATTAAATGTATATCAACTTAGAACTGTAGTAATCTGGTTTCCTGTCCTTATCTTTTTTTTCTGGTGCTCTTAATCTTTTTTCGATTGTGATTTGTCTCCTTTCATGAACTCTTTGCTGTCTTGTCTTGAATCCCTCAATCTTAGGTGGAGGAGGAGAAGAGAAACCTCACCGAGAAACTATCAGATGTCTCAACCATGCTGGAAAACCTGAGATCTGAGAAAGAACAATTGGAGAGAGAGCTGGAAACCAAAAACAGAGAGATAGAGGAGCTGAAGGCAGCTAAGGAGGAGCTTGAGAGAGGATTGGAGAAGGCGGAAGTGGATAGGAAAGAGGAAGAGGAGAGACGGAAATGCATGGTAGAGCTGGAGAAAGGGATGAGAGAGGAAGCAGAGAGGCAAAGCAGACACGTAGATGACCTCCAGGCGCAGCTGGAAGCCTCTAAGCAGAGAGAGATCTCACTCGAACAAACGAGTGCAGAGGCAGAGGGTGAGAAAGATAGGGTGCAGTTCCTGTTGGTAGAGATGGAGAAAGAGAGAAATTGCCTCCAGAGTTCTTTGGAGGACGAGCAGACTGAAGGAGAGAGACTCCGCTCCCTGCGAGATGAGTGGCGAAAAGAGAGAGAGGACCTGAGCACCTGTATTGAGACCTTGGAAGAACAAATTAAAGAGTTGAAAATGTTTATAAAAGCCAAAGAAGAAGAGATGGCAACCCTAGAAAAGGAAAGGGAGGATGACGTCGATCAAAGACAAGCCTCAGTAAACTCCATCTCATCTATTATGGCAGAGAAAGAACGGATAGAAGGAGAAAAGGGACAATTGGTTGAGGAAAAGGAGAAACTGCAGTCTACCTTACTAACAGTGGAAGAAGAGAGAGATAACCTGCGTTGCTCTCTTGTATCGGCGGAAGAGGAGAAACAAAGACTCGAGCAAGATAAGGAGAGAATCACTGATGAGAGAGAAAAGCTTCAATCTCAACTTTCTTTGATAGAAAATGAGAAACTCGGCCTGCAACAGACTCTGTCTCCACTCAAGCAAGAGAAGGAACGATTAGAGGAGGAGAAACAGAAGTTAGACGTCGAACTGCAGTCATCCCATTCTGCGCTGGAAGAAGAGAAGCAAAGAGCAGAGAGAGAGAGACAGAAACTTGCAGAAGAACAAGAGAGCCTTCAGTCTGCTGTTGCCTCTATGGAAAAGGAGCTGGAAACCCACAACTTGTCCATTGTACAGTTAAATGAGCAGGTACACACATTCATATGTTAAACACTGAACTAATTGTCATTTTACACAAATATATCGTAATGGGTTGTACTGTTCAATCCAACACTCTTGTCTCCCCCCCCACACACACGCGCTGTCTCAACATGTTTCTCTGTGTGCTTCTCCTGGAGGTGTCGGTGCTGACTTCCCGGGCTACTCGTCTGTCCAAAGAGAGAGACTCTGCTCAGAGCAAGATGAATCTTTGGATGAAAAACTGCAAACAGCTGGAGCAGGAAAAGCAAATGATGTTAAACAGCTCAGGTACATACATCGCCAACAGTTTCACCAGTTAGTCATCATGCTTAATGTTAAACAGTCTCCATAAAGTGCAGTTGAATAATTCAGTTAATTTTTTGTTTCAGGAGAAGCTAAGAGCTCTGAGGAGGTGCAGCCAGGGACAAACCCACTAAAGATCGAGTCACAGGACAAAACCAAGGAGGTGGAGGAACTTACAGCTGCTCTTGATGGAAAGAAGAGGGAATTGGAAGAGAAGGATAAAGAGCTGGAGGAGATCAAGAGTGAGCTGGATGAAGTGAAGACACTCCTGGAGGAGAAGAGCACTGAGGCCGATGAGAGCATGGATAAATACTGCACTCTGATGGTCGAGGTCCACAAACTGGAGGAGACCAACAATACACTCTCAACACGACTCGAACAGATTACTGCCAGCCAACGTGCTAATGAAGCCAATGCCCACTCGAGCACCGCTGGTAGTGCTCGCTGCCGGCGGTCAGGTAGGAAGTCTTCCTCCAAACACGATGTAGAAAAGATGCACAAGGACATCGAGAACACAGTTCCCTTGACACCTCAGAAGTCTCCTCAAGGGTCACTCTCAGGGAAGCGGGGTCACTGTGACGTCAGCGATAAAGACAGCGCACAGGAGGCCCTGCACAACCTGACAAAGAAGATCAAGGCCAACGCAGTGGCTACACCCAAAACAAGAAGTGAGCAGGAGGATGAGTTCAGGCCAGAGGGACTTCCTGAGCTGGTGCAGAGAGGTTTGTGTTGGCTGGTTCTCTATTGTTACTACAACTCTTTCACAGGAAGGACCTCTGCAGTTAGTTTTCTGTGCTGCTGTATAATACAGAGTCCTAATTTTAGCAGCCTGACCTGCTCTGCCACATTTCTATAGAAATAGTGTTCTATTTGAAATACTCTATGCCTTCAGTCTATTGAGATCTTTTTTTCCCTTTAAAACTCTAAGGTAGGAATGCAGCAGTGTGTGAGATTAGCATCAAAAACACAGGAGCAAATGCACAGAAAGATGGGTTTGAAGGTAGTTGGCAGAACAAAGCTCTAAATTAAAAACATTACATGTCATTTGTGCTCCCTCAGGCTTTGCTGATATTCCCCTGGGAGAGAAGAGTCCATTCATCATGAGGAGAACCACAGTGAAGCGCTGCAGCCCGCGACTGGTTGCCAGAAAGACCGGTCCTGTATCTTCACCTGACGGCAAGGTGAGCACACAAACACACACACACACACGTGTCTACAGCTTTCTTTGTGAAAAGGGGGGGTCACAAAGTGGGGACCGGCAAAAATGTCCTCTCTTTCCTAAAGTGTCCTCACACTTTGTTAGATGCTCAAACTGGTCCGCAGAGAGATAGCTGTACAAACACACACATAGAGTACTGCACTCTACTGTCACTGATAAATTATCAGTGGCTGAGTAAATACTGTCCCCTGAATATAGTTTTACAGACTGTGGAATCAGTTCACCCAACTTTTATCAGTTACCTAATGGGTCTGCAGAATATCCAGACCCTCACACCTCTTAGTCAGTCCAGGTCAGCTTCCTCATAGTGTCAGGTCGATGATGCTTACAAATGTACTTCCTTCATTCACGAAAGTCCCTCTGCCCTCCTTTAATGTCTTTTCTTATTCTTTTCTTCCTCCACCCTCCTCCAGAGTGCGTCTGCAGACAGCTCCAACAGGAAGCGTCTGTCCCTGAGCGGAGAAGACAAACCAGCGCGTCAATCACTGAGCTCACCGAAGAGCCAAGAGCAGAGAGAGGCACAACAAGCAGACAACTGTCATGTTCAGTAGATCAATGTACACACAAACACACACATTCTTGCACTTTGTAAATAAATACACACAAATAAATACACAAAAGGTTAACACTCCACTTCTAAATTTCAAAGTAGAGACACTTATTTTAAACGTGTGTGGGTGGAAGTAGACTGGGTTTGGGTTATTGTTGCATGTCAGTTCATGTCGTCACATAGATATAAGTACAAGTATGTGTGTGTTGATTCACAGCACTGCCACAGCTACACGTTGCTTCTTTACAAACTTAATCAAGTGACGTGAAGACAGGTTTAAAAACATCCAGGTCCTGAAACATATTTTCCCAGAGTGCAAATGAAGCCGCCATTGTTTTGTGATCCTCTGAATGTATCTTCATCTTCACCTTGTTCTGGTCTCTTTGTTTATCTTCACCTCCGACTCCCTGGTTGTATATTTTTTCTCTTATTTACTGTTTCTGTTTTCTTGGTGTGTGAGAAATGTAATGAAACATGTACATTACATAACTAATGACCGCTAATGCATCCTGCAGCATATCAGCTAAATACTAATGAGAGCTAAGTTTATGTAGATGTTCTGCTTTCACTGTTTCATATTCATTTTCTACATATTTTAACTGTTTTAGTCATGACAACAAATCTGCTAAAACATTCTAGTTATGGCATTTTTCTGTTTTTAAAATTTCAGCATTTTATGTTTTGATTTTAGATGTAGATCAACGCTATTGTAAATAGTTAATAAGGCCTCATAGTTCTAAATGACCCTTTTTTTTTACTAAACTTTTGAAGGTTGCACGATCTTTGTCTTGTCTTTATTATATGAATGAGTGTGTGACTGGAGACGGGTGCAGACTGCAGTATGCCACCACAGGGTGGAGCAGCTGAGCCATGCTGTTGGGTTAAGGTGTACAGTGCAGAAGTTCAGGGCTGCGTGTGACCTGCTGAGTGTAGCGGGCAGGAAACACCAGACAGAATCTCATTAATCTATCATTGGGAGATTCACCTCAGACCTTATATCCCTCAGATGAGGAAATAGTATGGCTGATGATTCCAATGTATCTAGTTCCCTCACACCAGAGCAGAAACTAAGACATTATCAACTGAAAGAAAAGAGAAACAAGGCACCGAGTGATTATTATGTATAAATAATATATGTTCATGATAATCAGGAAACCAGTTTGGACTTGAAAACCCTTCAACAGATGATAATAGAAGATGCTTATTTGGCTCTTATTGGCTAACATTGAATTCCTGTTTAAACTGAAATATTTATTCACCTAAAATACAACTCGGTCCATATTTCTATTAGTTGGAGTAAAATGTCTAGAAAAACCGTTGATTGTTTAATTTAAAAAATCAGATTCATAATCTGAACGACCACCTTTTATCTGATTCATGTCCTGCACAACATCGGGTCACAGTGGCTTCCCTCCACCCAACGTGTCACACCTGGTGTCAGCACATCACCCAGAGGTGAGACCAGCAGCTCTCAGCCTTTTTAATAATGCAGAGGTCGATTTTAGATCATTTCAAAGTGCTGCCTAATTAGAACTTTCTCATGAAGCACATAATCAAATATTCTGTAAGAGATGATTGGAAAACAAGCTAATTTCCTCTTGATGGAGGATGGTGGTATCACATGCTGTTGCTGTTTGTCTTTGTAAGGTCGTCTGTGGGTTTTAAAGTGACCAGTGACCTGCTGCTCTGCCTCTGCCACAACTTGATAAACACTTACTGTTTCTGAATTGGCAGCAGTCTCACAGTCGAACACTGCACCTTCACACGCATCCTCTGCATCTGAGCCTAGGAATTGTGCAGAAATACAACAGATTAATATAAACTTGTTTTGGTTGTAGTGCTCTACATGTTTTCTTACTTAACTGTATATATCTAGAATGGCCTTCATAGTACTGGTGCTGTACCAAATTTCCTAAATGTGCTAAATGTTTTTTTCATCAAGATCCATTAATTAGTCTAATTGTAATAAAGGAGGGGGAAATCATGTACTTTATCCTGGTAGTTGTGTAATTAAGTTTCAAGGTATTTGTAACATGTCATCGCCCCCCCCTCTCGCTGTGTTTCATTATCAAATGAAGGTTAAAATGCACCAATACTACAGCGCAGTCTTTGGCCAAGGCCCAACAGTTCCCCTATTAAACCACAATTCAAATATCAGGGACAATTCAATTCAGGTTTTTATTTAGATCTGCTCCAAATGACTAATAAATATCAGTCCCCTAAACATGTCAAACCTTTTTCATCCAGAATGAATTTTTCTCTGACAAATCTGTGAAGTAAAATAATTCCTGGATCTGCAACTAAATGTTAGGTCTTCTTTCCTGGGTCATGCTTCACATCTCCATAAACCCCTTAGGAAATCAGTTGAGTAGTTTTTGCATAATCCTGCTGGAAAAAACTGACCTCCTTGGCAGAGGTAATTAATGAACAAGACAAATTAGTGATTCATGGCTAAGGTGTTCTCCATATCCACTAAATGTGTCAGTGCTAACACATGGTAACAGGTGTAAAATGTCAAGAGCCGTCTGGTTATTCTGGGTGAAGCTCTGCACGTCTGAGGAACACTGATCTGGATCAATAACCATTGACTTTCTCCTCTAGTGTATAAACATTCGAATTAGAAGTATTGACGTGCACTGACCTTTTGACCCCTTGTTTTCTAAAGACACATTACAATGGGACACAGAGTCGTTTGTCTGTTTCTTGCAGAGCATCAGAGAAACCTGGGCGGCTGGCTTGTTGAGTCATTCTCTTACATTGGTGTGTCTCTTTGGCTGGCAGTGGGCGAGGTGAGGAAGCAGCAGGGCCTGCTGGGTTATGGGAACAGAGAGGAGTGGACACAGTCACACACCTCAGGGCGGATGCAGTCCTGCTCTGATGTCTCTGGCTGGAGCTGCTAGCGGAAGCCGCAGTGCCAGAACCAACTCTGGCCGACAGCATGGGAAATGAGGAGATGGGTCCACTGAGCTATGTTATGACTGGCACTAAGACTGATGTGTGTGTCTGTGTGTGTGTCTGTAACTGACAGACTGACTGACTGTCGATCCCCCGCTGTATGCATGATTTGTCCCATTCTTTAGTCACCAACACTGTGTAAGCAGCAGCTCTCAGGGGCAGAGTCACTGGCAGGAAGTGTCAACCAGTTTGTGTGAACAGGACAGAGGCAAAGAGGCGGTCATGCGTTTTAATAATTTTTCAAACTGAATTATATAACCTGTATCATATAGAATCTTCCAACAGGAGTTTTATGACTGACAGGTGTAGACGGATGGAGTGAAGTACCCATGAGCTCTCAGCTGATCAGTTCAGATGGCCAGTAACCTGGCAACCCAAAAGGGTTATTCTACTTAAATTATGAATTGACCAGTAATGAAGTCATTATTTATAACCAGTAAATTGTTTATAAACGTACAAGACTTATTAGGACGTGATACCAAAACCTTTCAGTTGTGTGTCAGGGAGAAAACTGAGCAGGTATTAAAGTCACTCGACAAACCTTTACCTTTTGCAAGGAGGTCTGTCTGTCTGTCAGATTGTCTGGTTGTCAGTCTGTCTGTCTGTCTGTCTCTCTGTCTCTCTGCCTGCCTGTCTGCCTGCCTGTCTTTCTGTGGGTCTGTCTGTCTGTCTGTCTGTCTGTCTGTCTGTCTGTCTGTCCCACTGCTGCCCCCCCCTGCCCTCTTGGAGCACCTTTTCCAGCAAAGAATTGCATCTACATGCACTGACTCTCAGAGAGTCTCGCTGAACGAGGTCATCACTGTGGACGAGTCTCAGTGGTATTAATTCAGAGCCATGGTAGAAAGAGCTCTCTGCTCAGTTAATCACTTCTACACACTTTGTAATGATTATGTATTAAATCATTTCTAATTATTACATTTTCAACTAGAGTAGCACCCAGTAGAGCACAAACCTTCAACAGTCCCCTTACATTCATCAGGCTGCACCAAGTTTCACACACTCATAGAAAGCAGTTCTCTAAATGAGTCAAGATCCATCATCAATGAGAACAAATGGACACTGTGCAAAAGGAGCTTTTACAGAAAAGTATTTTTCTATGATCCCTCTATGGAGAATTATTTAAGTAGAATATATGATGTATGACGTAATTCAACAACTCTATGACACTTACTCTTGTTCTGGAGACAGAAGCAACAGATAAATAGTTTGAATGACACCAAAGACTGTGAAAGAATTGAAATTAGTTTAATCTCAAGTCATATATTTTACAAAAGTCTTTGTTAGGTTGTGTTTAGATTTGATACAGACATTGTTGTTATTATCATTATTATTATTATAACAACTTGATCTCCAAGAATTACACCAGTGTAGAAACATATAGTGTACCGTTTATAAAAATACACCTTTTCACAATCATAAAAGTCATAAAATCATTAACATATCTGACACGTTAGCAGAAAGTCTTAGAGTTAGTTTCATTTTAGCACAGCTAAAAAGATGATTGTGTAAAAACGTCACTAACTAAACAGCCCGAGGCGAAGTCAGAGCAGCCAGCCACTACCCAGTGTAACGTCACTACTGTTTCCATTCAGTGTTAATGTTGAACCACGGCCTCAGAGTTAATGCTACTGCTATAGTTATAGTCAACACACAACAGGATGTCAGTTCAGGTTGGATATCCGGTGGCGTCTGAATGACTAGTTTAGTTCATCCAGAAGAATCAATATCACCTTTCACAGATTTCACCCAATAAGAGATCAACTAATCAAAACTGCAGAGGATTCATGAAGCAAGTTTTCTGCTTCAGGGATATTTAGCTCCTATCTCTATTTTTATTTGGTGTTATATCACTAGATGAATTGAAAACTCTTTATAATATATATTGGTTACACGCTTCTTGTGTGTATGTGTGCGTGTGTGTGTGTTTGTGTGTTTGTGTGTGTGTGTGTGTGTATTAAAGCATGTTCTCACCCCTAATGTCACACAACAACATCTGAATGGACTGATTCTCTGTGGAACCGGCAGCATGTTGTTATGGTCAAAGACTGACTCTCAAATCAAAGTGCATTTTCAACGGCAGGCATACACATACAGAGGAAAGCCCTGTGTGTGTGTGTGTGTGTGTGTGAAAGCTGGGCATTAAAACTTTATTTATTCTTGCACTGTAACAATGAAACTTTCATGAATCGTCCACATCTGTGAATCCTCACATCAAACTGTGATATCTCGACAACATGTAACATTTTCTAGGACACAGAAAAAATTTGGCAGCCGACAGTTCAATGCTGTTAATCTGTGGCAGTACGACTCAGACATGGTGAAGCAGCTTTGAGTTGGTCAGTCGTAAGTAAACACTTGATATAATACTCACATTCATTACATAATCATAAATTATTAAAAAATGTGAGGTCTTCAGCAGTGGGAGCCAGGCCTCTGTGTGCAGGGCCACCTCATCATCAGGTGAGCCGGTGGCCCCCCCACACTCAGAGGCCTAAATCTTCCTGCATCGACTGTGGGTTTGAATCCGACCCGGCACTTTGCCATCTTCTGTCCTCATTTCATTTTTACCTTGATGTCAATAAATGTGAAAAAATATGTTTGATAAGTAAAAGGTCTGCAACTAACTGCTCGATCAAATGTTGGATGAGTATGATCACATGTGGACCCAGGCCAGTAGAACATGAGTGTGTATAAACAGTATATCATATATCATAGGAGAGACACATTCAACGCTGCAAATAAACCTTTGTTCAGTCAGTGTGTCACCTCACAGTGTGTTGTGCTCGGCTTTGTAGGCAAAGGAAAGAGTTTAAGGCACAACGATGGTTCAACATTCCTCCTCACAGAGCCGATCAGAGCTTTAGGTTCTTATAAATCTACATCCAGAGTCAGAGAGAGATAATCTGAGCACCTCAAACTACGTGCACCATCCGCGTCATCTCTGAAACTGAGAAGTTAGTGGTTAATCGTATACACGTAAAGGAGGCTGTCAAATCAAAAACATTAAGACGACAACATTATACAAAAGAGATCTACAGACTCTTGTCATTACTGGCTGTTATCAGATGTGACGCCCCCCCCCTCCCCACCACTCAGGAACTGACTAGATCTCTTAAGTTAGTCAACAGCAGGCGTGAAAAGTGGGGAGAAAGTTTAACATTGAAGTAAAGATAATATTTGGCTTTCAGGTACTGCAAAAAGTCGGGACTTGTACTTAAAGGGGGAGGCAATTTTAAAACCTGTAGATTGGAATATTTACTGACAAACTATAGAAAGAAAAAAATCTAGCTCTTGTCTCTGTTGCCAACCAGTAAGAGCAAGTAAACCCTAATTTATCAGGAAAAAGCTTCAGATTAAAAGACATGTTCATTTGATTCAGATTATATCAGATGCTACTATTGGAATTGACTGCAGCGTTGATGACCTGAACTTAGTCTGGGACCTTAACTGCATGTCACCTCAAAATGTAATGTTTGCTGCTAAAAAGTAAAAATGAAATAAATGTATTTAGGCCGTAAAGCCTTGTAGTATAAAACATAACCCAAATGGTGACAGTGGAAACGTGGAACAACAGCCAGGCACCTTAGACAATCTACTGACCTTTCTAAATTAGGTCACCATATACAGTAAATAGCAGGTTTTAACCACTGTTGTTCTTTCCAAGAGACTGAGTTTTCAACGAGGTCAACTCTTTCACAGTTCTTCTCGCTCTTTGTCTCTGTGTAGGAACGAGGATGATGAGGTGGGGAAAGTGTCCTGCCATCAGAAATCCACTGCAGGATTATTGAGCTTCAGTCCAGCAAGTTAAAAAGAGGTGAAGAGGTCGCTCCTGGAGTCACAAAGCACCACGTCATCCTTTTTACTTGATGGAATAGAAACTGTTTATCTGGTCAAGTGAATCTGGTTTCAGCACTGTTGACAAATGGTCTCCCTACTTGAGGTGTTCGATGGTTGAGCCATCGCCTCTTTCTGGGTCCAAACCGTTCATGAGCGAACCCCCGTTTCTGGCCAGAGACGTCGCCAGGCCCTGCAGCCCGGCCTCCTTCTCCTTCTTGTCCCGTTCGTGGTTGAAATTGACCGACACAGTCCTCTTGGGCAGATTGAGCTCAGGGGTGGGGCTGAATCCCAGGTCAGTGGACAGTTTGCGTTTAATGGAGGCTGCGCGCTGGAACTTGTCGTAGATGTCGACGCTGACACGACGACGGGTTTCTTTGAACTCTGCCGAGACGTTAGCCGTCCACTCAGCAGCATGAGCACGGATCTCTCCGACCTGGGAGGAGACAGAGAGAAAGATGTCAGCACAGAGGACAGAGGGAAACATGGAGGACAGGTTTGGTTCATGGAACAAATGCTGTTTTAGTGGTGGTGTCAGGTTAGTGGAGGTTAGTTTGAATACAAATAAAAAAGACAGAAAAAGTCTTGATGATGTCATGGAGCAGCGTGGGGTCACGGGATGAAAATCTACCTGATGCAGGTCTGGCACGTATCACATTCACGGTTGAGGTAATGTATTCATGTTTTATTCATGTTGCGTAGCAAACGTAACATACGTATGAGTGGCTGATTGACTAGCAGTGTGTTCTTCCTTCGTCATACATTGTTTGCCCAGGATGTTATAGCAGAGAAGGATAAAGCCACAGGTGACAAAATGAAAATGTTTGAACATAATGGTAAACGTTTCGGATAATGTAAATACGTATGTATGTGTATTGTATCTATAAGTAGTAAAATATAGCATAGGTCTAGATGTTTTTAGACATTTTCACTAAAGAGTTGTTGTGGTTTATCCTTGAGAAAAAAACTGTAAAGGTCCTTTTGGGTGGTTCTGTATGAGAAAAGGTTATTAAAATAACATTAATACAACTTTGTCGACTTTACTCTGTTTGGAGAAATAGAGAGATAGAGAGAGAGAGAGAGAGAGAGAGAGAGAGAGAGAGAGAGAGAGAGAGGTGGAGAATGACAATGATACTGACCAGGTACAATTATATTTGAGCTATGAGCTAAATAGGATGCACCATAGGGACAATGACACAGACACACACACACGCACACACACGCAGACACAAACACACACACACACAAACACATACACATAAACACACATTGTGCACAAGAAGACAGCAATCATATGTATATGACTGGTGGAGTAGGTTGTTACAACCAGAGAAAAAAAAATACAGCACAGTAGAAGTATTTGAATACCAAAAATTGTCCGAGAACAGAGTGTGCTGCCACACAGCATCTAATTTGATTCTGTCTGCACATCTCACTTTAAATTCATTAAACACCTTCCTCTGAATCTTCAGACAACCACACAATCTGATAAGAGTTTTACTCTGCTGCACCTCATAGATTTGTATTTGTACCGTGTACTGTGATGAGAGGCTATAAGATGCTTTCATAAAACTGAGAAAATCACTTTTCAGCACTTTGCCAGGAGGACAGGATCTATATCAAACTCACAATCAGACAATACAACCTTCAGGTCTTTCTTTCTGACAACATGTCTGCCTATGACTGTGAAGCTACTACAGTGAAGGACTGACACTAAATGTTTCATAATCATGCAAACGTACATATAAACCACACACACATTATGAACAATAATAAAGCAAATTCAGTTGATCCAAAACATTGACTATACAATCTTCCCTGCTGATAAACCAGGTAGGATGAAGACAACCATTTCTAGCTTCACTCAACCCCACAGACTGTTTATAAAAATCTCAGCACACAAACAGTAAAAAGTGTCAGTATTTTTTAGAACTGTTAAAGGAGGACTCACTCATGACAAAGGACTATTTCTCGGGTGGCTCCGCAGCATAACCACAGGCCAAGCAAACTAACCATGGTTCACATATTACCCCTTACCTTAACCAGGAGCTCAGAGATAATGTGTTGCCTCAGTAGGACCAGGCTTTGGTCCCCATGAGGTCTACTGATCCTTACAAGATCCGTATGGATGCTGCATCATGTATCAACATTTAACAGTTTTAGTTGCCAACCAGTAATTAAACTAATTATGTTTAATTATAGGACAAACTGTGTCAGGCCTTTAGCCGTGACATCCTTGCTAAATATAGACTGCATCGCTTGTCCCTTGCAGAGTAATGGCTTCAGACTATGTGTTTGGATGGCTGACAGTCAATTAGATTAGAAAGCAGTCTTGTCATTTAAAATTAAGTTAAGCAGGGAGCAAAAGTTGAGGCGGGTACATGGCGCTGTAAAGGAATAGCTACAACCTGGGTTGTACGGAAAGAGACGAGGAGATATAGACATATAGTCCAGAGACTAGTGCAGGACCTGTTCCAGACCTGCCTGTTTGTAATGTTCTATTCTCTCGTCCTGTTGATGCTCCAGAATCTACTTCTGAATCATTCCTTTTGATTAGTGACTCCTCCTTTACAACAATCTATACTTACACATATCTACAATATACTGACACTTTTATTGTTTGGTGCTTGATGTTGTGTGCAGAGGTTTTATAAACCATCTGTGGTGCAGAGTCAAGCTTGAAAACTTTGTGTTCGTTTATCTGCAATCAAGATTCTATATTCAAGGTTTTCCATAAAATGGAACTGAATTTACTTTAATACTGTTTATGTGTTTGGCCTTTATAAACATTTAAATTATTTAATGAAGAGGTGTTATTTTTTCATACATTGAATGTCCGCAATTTCACAGCTTTCTGTTCTGACCCAAGCTCAAAACTTTTCAAAACAAAAGCTCACACGAAGTGATAATGGGAATTCTATATCTGCTTTGACAGATTTCAACTGTACAACTTTAGATCTGGTTTGTATTATCACTGCAAAAATATATGAAGATTGTCATTCTTTTGGTTTTTAGTGTCTTTATCACAAATGCTGAGGGCCAAACTGTGAACCTGAAATTCTTGCAGTGTGTTTGTGCCTCAGTCCGATAATGTAAAATAAAACTATCAAATTATGAAAATAATCTGACGATCTGAAGATATGTTCAACTCAGTCCAAAGACTGACGGCACAAACCCGTCAGTACACCTCCCCCGGCAATTTATAATAAACTTGCCATGTGTGAAGCCGATAAGATGAACGGTTTGTGGACGTTAATGGAATTAGTAAGTAGATAGAGTGTATTGATGAACAGATATGCAGAGAGATAGTGAATGAAGGAGCAGATGAGAGTGGACAGTGTCATACCTCTTCTTTCGTCTTCTTGGAGATGACCCTGAGCCAGTCTCCTATCATGCTGAGGATGGCAGCAAAGTAGGCCAGTCCCACCAGAATCCAGAACCATACAACTGGTTTATAGTAATCTAGGTACTCTATGTCCGAGCCACCTAGACACAGAGAGGAAAAGCTGTTTATCAACACCTGATGAGGCAGATCTGTATGATGCAAGGAAACAGAGCTTTATATCAGGTTTAAAGTGTCTGTACCTGCCACAAAGTCCCCAAATCCAATGGTTGTCAGTGTGATGACCACAAAGTAAAGGGACTCCAGCGCAGACCAACCCTCGATGTATTTAAAGATGGCTGCTGGGAGCGCCACAAACAGCAGGCAGCCGAACAACACAAACAGCAGCGTGGAGATAACCCGGATTTTCGTCTGACTGATGTCCCAGTGCTGCAGGTGAAACACAGAGAGAGAGGACGGCTGAGTCGATGAGAAATATTACAGTGAATTTCAATTCACTTGTTTGGTCTTATCACTGCAAGGATACATGAAGATTGTCATTCTTTTGGTTTTTAGTGTCTTTATCACATTCTCTTGGATCTGAAGAACAAATGCTAAGGGCTTTACTGGGAACTTTAAATTCTTGCTTCTTTGCTAAAACTGTTGTGTGTCTGTAAGCAGGGGCTTGAAAGAGATTATCCGGATTTAATGTGGATATATTTGTACTAAGATATTTAATTACCTCCGCCAAAGAGGTAATGTTTTCACCCCTGTCCATTTGTTGGTTAGTTAGCAGAATTTCCCAAAAACTACTGAGTGGATTACCCTGAAATTTGATGGGAGGATGTGATGGGGAGAACCCCTTACAGTCTGAGAGAACTTTTCAGAGTAGTTCTAATGCATCTTAATCAGATGTCTTCAACAGGGGGTCCGCGGAGGTACTGCAGGGGGGTTGCGGAATTTTGAGTTGAATCGACAATCTTATATATTAAATATATTTTTTAAAAAAATTAAAACACATTTTTTTCCCTCAAATTCTGTCTTTAAATATACATTAACATGAATCTGACATATTGTAGCGAACGGATAAATGGAGGAAGAAGAGGTTATCTTTCAGCCAGCAATGCACACACTGCAGCTCCTATACCCTGCACATGTTTAAAAAAAAACATGAATATGAACCTGTGTATTATTTGAATAGCTTAGTATTGAATGCACTATAACAGGGTAGCTATGTTTATAAATGGCACTAGGCCCAGTCTTTTATAAAACACAATTTTATTTAGTAGGGGGTCCCTGCTCCTTCTCTCCATCAGTCTAAGAGTCCTTGTCCTGAAAAACGTTGAAGACCCCTGATCTTAATGAAAGAAATCAGGCTTATGAAAGGAACTGATTTAAGAAGGTATGCATTTTATGAGTGTCATTCTATTGTTGTACATCCATTAGTAATTTGAGGGCCAACATTAACAGATGCCCCACATGGTTTATGAGGGTGAAATGGTAAAACAGCATCAGATGCTGTTAGATGTAATAACTTTATACTGCAAATTGGTCCTTTGGGTGCAGTAGAGAAGAGGTTCACCGTATTCATTTAGGATAATGCTGCAGTCTCACACAATTTGCTCATTGCAATAAGGATTTCAAACACACACACACACACACACACACACACACACACACACACACACACACACACATACACTTAAATGAACTTTTGACCCATGTCCTCTGCCGTAATCATTACTGACTCCCTCGGGTGCCCTGACATCAGCAGAAGGAGAAAATCATTACGAAGGTTAAACTTTAAAAACGTCAACACAAACTGTGTTAACTCTCTGTCTCTTATTTGGCATAAGGACAATAATGTTAATGTTAATAATAATATAACATCAGATAATATGATGAATAATTGAAGCAACCAAAAAATCTTCAACAACACTTAAAAGGTTTCATCATTTTAATGCATGGATCCCAAAATCAGACAACTTACTCAGACTGAGTTGTGGTGCCAGCAGCTTAAAAAATGACCTACTGTAGCTTCCTCTTTGGCTTTTTAATCAAACCTATCAATAAATATGTCATTCAGCTGGATAATTATTCATCCAAATGTAAATAAGGAGGAAAGGTTTTGTTCTCACAATATCTTAGGTGATTATGTGGACTTTTTATACACACCACAGCACACGTATTGTACATAGTGTTAGCTATAGGCTGCATTTTCAATGTAAGCTTTTCCCTTAAGGCTTAACCATTCTAAAGAAAAATAATGTCACTGCAGTGGCTGTCATTGATAACATTTTCAAGTATAGAAAATTACATATATTTGAGATACACTACCTTAATTAGCTCTGCCATTTATACTCCGTGTTCCATGCTACTAGTGGTTATGGCAAATGTGCTAACTTGAGGACAAATGCCAATGTGTTTCTTTGTAATCAAAAATCACAATATCTGTTGTATTAGACCAAAAAAGTTGTATAATACTATGTGTTGAAGCTCTTTCATATTTATTTATCTATGATCAGTTGCAGAAAATGTCTAAATTCCATATATTACACTACAGGATTTAATCCATATCGTCCACAATCACCACTTGGTTTTGTAAAATCTGTGAACAGTTGTTAAATCAGTTGTAGGTCTTATATAAGTGCAAAGTAAAAGACCTAGTGTGTGTGAGGATATTGTCGAGTGCTTTGATGTGAATTATTAATGTGTACCTACTGAATCCAAAGCTGTGGCCTGCACTTCATAAACTTGTCTGAACCCTCGGTATGTGTTTCAGAGGTAACTGTAAGTGCAAGTCCAGACATACCAGTGTGTGTGTGATTGTGTGAGTGTGTGAGTGTGTGTGTGTGTGTGTGTGTGTGTGTGTGTGTGTGTGTGTGTGTGTGTGTGTGTGTGTGTGTCTGTGTGTGCTCAGGGTTTACATGACTGTGTATGCAACTCAAGACTCACCACAAACATTTTCTCCACTCTGGCAATGCCCTTGCCGAATATGGTGCCGAGCTGATCTCCTACACCAGCCAAAAGAAAGCCGAACAGAGGGATCCCTAGCAACGCATAGACGATGCAGAAGATTCTTCCACCCTCTGTGTGAGGAGAGATGTTCCCAAAACCTGCAGAGATGGAGGGAAGACACTGAAGAAGGGAAATACATGACCTATGACCTTACAGCTGAAGACAAGGACAATGAGATTTGGCCTATTTAGGTTCACTATCTGTATCAAATGCCTTTTAATTCAGAGCCTGGATGGACTCATGTGTCTATGACTCTAGTGAAGTTACAACAGCAAAATGGTAATTTATATATTTTTTCTACTTATACAGCAAGGCAACAGGTAAACTTTGAAAATAATCACGTTGATTCTTTGTTTGTTTGATGTTTGCAATCTTAATGGCCTTCAGTGAAGTAAGGATGAATATAGTGTGTGTGATGAACACACATTTACAGATTAAATGTAGAGTTATGTGGATGATAATGTGTATGTTCGATCACAGTGTATGTGTGTGTGTGTGCTCTACCAATTGTTGTGATGACAGTCCCAGCAAAGAAGAAGGCAGAGTTCAGGTCCCATAGGCTGCTGTGGTTGGTCAGGACACCTGCAGGGTTTACTCCTGAACGGATTGCAGACACAACTTGCTGGAAGGAGAGAAAGAAAGAGAGAGAGATTGGTGTTCAAAACAGCTGTTGCCTTCCTTCTGCTTAAAATAACAAATATTGTGTTCCTTTCTTGCTGCTGTAAATAATTCAATCCTCAAACATTGAAGCAAGTGCTTTTGAGACATATGTTTCTTGTTGTGGCACAGGCAGACATGTGTGCAGGAAAAATATGAAATCTACTGCAGGTGAGTCCTAGGTAGGGTTACTGGTTCAAAGCAGGAAACAGAAATAACAATAGGTGAACTGCAGAGACAACTTCCACACATGTAAAGTGAGGCTGTGGGAACTGGCCATGGTGCTGAAACCTCTGCATCTGTGTGAGCTAAGTCACAACACTGTGTGTTAAAAGGAGATTCTATGGGGCTGATAGAAGTCCACAGTTCTTGTGTCTTTAGTCTCTCATTAGTCATCAGAGGTAAAGGCGCCCTCACCTTCACCAGCTCCTCCAGCTGGCTCTGGTTCACACAGGAGTGTCTGGACAGGAACTCCAGCTTCTGGGACAGGATAGCCAAACGCTGGGCACTGGGAGAGAGAGGAGAGAGAGAGAGAGAGAGAGAGAGAGAGAGAGAGGAGAGAGAGAGATTGATTGGGGTGAAAAGAGTGTAATCAGAAATTCCATATAAAGTGATAGACGAGCATAATTCAGTAGCTTCTCCACACGAGACTCACATTAAAAAAATCAATTTGCAATGAATAGTTTGACAACTTAAATAATGAGAGCATTCTCCATATTTGTCACAATAAAATAAAGAATAAGTCAACAATGGTTTAGTACCAAAGGATTCACAATGCACTTTTTAGATAGGGCTTAAAACCTGCAGTTTTCAGTGGAAATTCCTGATAGGAGTGATCATTTCACAGCTTGTAGAGAGAATGTCAATAACAGGAGCATGAGTGGTGAATGGATGGATTGGTAGAGGGGAGAGGGCCCCTCTGGCAGTGAGGCAGACAGACAACAGACATATTCATCCCGCCTACCTCTCGTGAGGCTGCTCCAGACATCTGAAGATGGCTGCTCCCATCACCAGGTACAGAACCACCAAAAGAAAGATGGCTGTCACCGTCTTCCATTTCATGACTGTGGAAACCACCTATAACAATTCAACTGATCAATCAACCCACATCCATACAGGTGGCCTCCTAAAATAATCAGTGATGGAAATAATCCCCGGTCCAACACAGTGAATTGTGTAGCTTGTGAAAAAAAAATTACTTTTAAAGTCAGGACTTCTTTCGTTTTTCTCTCACCTCACTCTCCTCCCGGGGAGTCAGTGTGATTGGCTTTGTGGAGAAGGAGAGGCGGGGCTTGGTGTTTTGAGCGGCAGATTTAGGGTCCAATAAGTCTGGAGCTGCCACTGTCAGGAAGAGAAAAAAAACACGATTGAACATTTTTTCCTACACTTCTCTCTCCGCCCTCTCTTTGCTGACCTGCTGTAGTCCACATATTTAGAAGTCCTTATAAATAAATCACCAACAAGTCCTTTAAAAGGCCTCTGAATCCAGCTTGAGTGTTTAGTTTCACAGGCCCCTCTCTCTCGTTACGCAGCAATGCTTGGGCGTTTACTGTTTGTGTGTGTGTGTGTCTGCTTTTATAAGACACAGCATGTAGATAAGAATAAAAGGTAAGCTGAAAGCAGGAAGAAAGAGGAAGAGGGGCACACAAGTTGAATAGAGTAGACAGGGTTTACTGATCATTCTGGTGAGACAGAGATTTAAGGAGAGGGGGGATAGTTGCCCATGTTTTTTGAACAGCTTTTATGCATGAATGAATGTGTACAAATTCAACTGTGAAACCTTTGCATTCCAGGACCTGCTTTAAAATTGCTAGTCAGTTATCGATCTCTTAATCAATTATAATGTTATGAATGTGGAGTGAAAGACAATATGTGATGTTATGTTGCATGTGGACAAACCTCAGTTTGTAAAGTAAAGATGTGTTGACCCACAGGTTGTATTGATTATTTTTGTCTTTATCTTGTTTATTGTAATCAAGTAGCAAGAGGGTATACATATATAGACAAAATATTGTGATATAAAGAATATTGATGGTAATCCTGCAATAGCATTATGTCTTAATGCTATCTTCAGTATTTCCTTAGTCATTTACAATGAGAATTTAGAGTAGACTACACTAATAAGATGCCACACTAATGTAGCCTAAAACATAAAAGCCACTGTCAGATACCAAGGTACTGCTTAAATATGTGCGTTTATGTGTGTGTGTGAGATGACTGAACAGGGGGATGAATGGAGGACAAGGAGAAAAAGAGCAACGACGAGGAGGAGTGGACAAAATAAAGGAGGGTCTGGAGGTGGGGTCTGTTCAGGATCACTCAGACAGGAGATACAATCGATGAAAGTGATGCATCCTTTGGGCAGAGCATGTAACATTTTCACAAATTTTCTATACTTTAAAACCTGCCAAGATAATTTTATCAATAGGCATAAATCAAACCATATGATTTGCACAAACTAAAAGAAAAAGTATCATTTAATTCAGTCTATATATACAATATTATTTGGATGAGAAAAGAGGTGAAAAAAAGGCTTTGCCCAAATCATAAACACTATCTACTAGTCATCTAAACGAAGTGATCCATCCTCAGCATCACTACTCCCCTAACATTGATTAAATACAACACAAAATATTTTTCTCCAAATGAATGGTAACTAACTGGGGGGATGGGTAAATTTTGAAATAATGAAGATGCTGAGCAAATGATGTAAGGAATCTCAAGTTAGTTACTATCTGACATTTTTGTGTGATTTCTGGTGAGACTGTAATGATTAAAACAAACACACCTTTCACCTTCGGGGACTTTTCAATGTCCTAAATATTTACCCCAACCTAACCCTAACCCAATACTTTCCAAACCTTATCCTTACCTCTTCCGAGCCTAACTTATCCGAACCTTATCCTAAGCTTAACTCAATCTTATCCTAACCCTATCCTAGCCTTATCCAGACCTTAATCTAACCTGCTCCTAACCTTAATCTAAATTTGACTCAATCTCATCCTAACCCTATCCTAGCCTGATCCAGACCTTAATCTAACCTTAATCTAGCCTTAACCCAATCTTATCCTTACCTTTCCAAACCTTATCCTTACCTTAATCTACTCTTATCCTAACCTTATCCTAACTTTCTCTTTACATTATCCTAAATTTATTCAAACCTTAACCTAGCCATATAAACCTATTGTCCTATCCTTATCCTAACCTTTCCCAAGCCTTATACTAACTTTACCCTTAAAGTGCAGAAGTGGCTTGCATGAGCAATAATAATAATAATAATAATAATAATAATAATAATAATAAAAATAATAACAATCATAATAATAATTTTAAGTTGGAACAGTAGTGTTTTAAAGTTATCTACAAGTTTCAGGACGAGTTCTCTCTCCAGCTCAACACCATGTCCTACATATAGACATGAAGTTTGTACTTACTCCTCGTTGATGCCTATCCGATGCCCTCCGCTCTCCTCTTCTCCTCATCCGACGCTCTCACTGTGTTTGGGGGAATCTTTCCTCCTCTGCGTGTCTCCTCCCTGCGGGGCTGAGGCGGCGGGAGGAACAGGCGCTCCGTGTTTTTACTCTTGCTCTTCTCCTCTACACTCGTCCTGCTGATCGGACACTGATGCTGCGCGTTAACGGAGCCCACGTGTCAAGGTGATAGAGAGACGTGTTTCTACGGTTTCCTTCCCTCTCGTCGTCCTCCTCCTCTTCCAGATCTCTATCATCCACTGCGCTGCGTCTGCGCTCGGGCTTTTTGAGCGCGCAGCACAGGGTGGAGATACAGGAGGGAAGGGGTGGAGGTGCAGCTCTGCGGGGAGGTGGTCCCCTCATCAGGGAACCAAGGGAGGTCCTTCCCATGAGTTTCAGTCACCCATGTAAATGTGTAGGGATTCGACTGCATGGTCATTCACCAGAGGGAAGTACCAGGCCACAGGGCTACTGCTCTACCAGTTTATCCCATAATGCACCTGCAAATTAAAAAAGTTAAATGAACGCTCTATACCCAAGACAAACATCTTCAAGATGTCATGCTGTAATTTCAGATAAGTCATACGCATATGCACTTGGGCGGTCCACTCCTGTTGTGCTATTTGATTCGTATTCCCCATTTACCCTTCAAGTCTGATTACTCATTATTTGGGCCACATTCATTATTTGACAAGTGGGCCTGTGTAGGCTTGCATCCATTTTGTCCGGGCCAGGAGAAGGCCAGAAGTGCAGCACCATTGTCTGAAGTGGCCCACGTCTGATAGCTATGTACTGTATGTCAGTCAGGAGGGTATGGTGAGACAGAGAGAGAAAGGTGGGGCTCTTAAATCAGTGGTTCCTAAACTTATTAGGCCGTGGGGGCTCAGATGTTAATTAGTCTCCCACACCCGGAAAGGAGACAAGCGAGAATGTGAGGGGAGTGAATAAGTTGTCTGAACACACTGAAGTGTTCAAATATGCAGAAATAGACCATTGATTTTACAAAAACATATCGATAGAGGCTTATTGCCGCACATCAACTCTCAACACGGGAAAGTGTCAGGCGTTGAATTATCTGTATGGACGCAGTCCCCAGAGTCTGCCCCCTCTGATTGAAACTAACACTGGCAGCATCCTGAGGTAAAGACTGCAGAGAGCTGTGTGTTGGTGATTGAAACAATCAGACGGATGAATCCCAGACTAATTAAAGCCCTGGAGGTGTAGAAAGAGGCAGGATGGAGACGCATATACAGGGAAAGGAGTATAATAAAATGGAAAAGTGTTTTTATAAATACATTTTTTTAACTACAGAATGCATCAGCGTGTACTGTATAATATAAAGGTTTTATTTTTATTTTAAGAGGGGATCTGCTCATTTTTTTTGCAAAATGTTACACAAGTAACATCAAAATAAATGCCGACAAAAACATAAACTTCTTAGCCTCCTTAACACCTTCAAATATTCTTACATGTTACATAAAATGAACAGCTCAAGTACCAGGATAAAACATAACATTTACAGCTAAAGTCTGTGTGGTAACCTTTCAAATGACAGATCAGTGGTGAGCACTATGTATCATCCATCTCTCATGCTCAATTTCTTTCTTTCTCTTTCCTCTCCTCCTCTCCTCTCCTCCTCTCCTCCTCTCCTCCTCTCCTCCTCTCCTCCTCTCCTCCTCTCCTCCTCTCCTCCTCTCCTCCTCTCCTCCTCTCCTCCTCTCCTCCTCTCCTCCTCTCCCTCCTCCCTCTCGGCCCCTGATGAGAAATTAACGGTAGTTTAAATGTTCGTGTTTCCAACTCATGACTTCAACGTCTAAACATTAATTACATGCCTATTTGTACAGCTAAAGATAGATGGAAACTGTGTGTGGCCTTCCATGTCTGACTGAGAGAGTGGGAGTTGTGTATCCATGTTTTCTCCTTAACCTGCACAGTTTGCATGTCTATGATGATGTGTGTTGCATGTGAGTTCATTGATGTGCACTATGCTGTACTTAGAGAGTCATGGTCTCACTTCACTTGTCTAAATCTCTCCACACGGCTGCAGCTCATTGTCGGCAGACAAGCAGACCAGACGAGGAGATGGTCCCTGTTCTCTCACATGGTTGAGCTGTATGATGCCTGAACGTTTTATGATCTCTCAGTGTTTATGTATCATAGGTTTAGATTTATTGATGCTTAACTGAAAATCCCATTCAGTCTCTTCAATCACCTGTCTAATGATACAATTCACTTCACATCAAAGGTCCAGGAAACACCAATCTCTCATTTAAACTCACTATGTCATTTTTTTATTTCATTACTGTTCGTCCCATTCACAGGAATCTAACATGAGCGAATATCCACATATTTTTTCTTCTTCAGATGATTTATTCTACTCAACAGCGTGGTCCTATATCTGTATATGTCTGTATATCAACAGCCCATTTAGAAAGTAATTGCTTAATGTAGCAGTCAGTCTGGTGTATGATCGTCAATGATACGTAGTCACAGTCAGTTTACACAGCAGTTTACAAATTTAGCTCTCTCATCTGAGCTTATTTTCACATCGTTTGTTACAGCCGTCCGTCTGATGGGTAAAAATAGATCTAATAATCTCATGAAAGATTGTTTCAATAAAACTCATTTAAAAACTTGTGTTTTACTGACCTGATAACAAGATGCCCTTGAAACTGTATTATTATAATAAATGTTGTTAGTTTTATAATTTGGGGATCATGAAGCTTGCTGTATCAGCCACTCTTGTCTGTGAAACATACTCTGCATCGTAAAGGTTGACTTTACTTTCCAGACATGAAATTAAATCTTATTTGTAGTGCCTCATACTTTAATAGACAGAGGAACTATTTTATTCTGAAGTTGGAGTTCAGAGAGAGCTGTGAAAAGTGAGCTCCTCTTTGTGTTCGGACATCAGAGGGGCGTAGAGGAAAGTGAAAAAGTAAAGTTATGTTTGACACTTGATGTGTCTTAAAAGGCAGTAAATAGGTCAAACTCAACTTTATTGTTATCACCATGACAACCTGAACAGTTGAAATGCCACTTCTGGTATCGACTTTTCCAACATTATTAAATCCCTTGCTAGTGCACCTGTACATGACTTTGTATGTGTGGGTGAATACTTAAGTGTGTGTGTATATGTGTGAACGTGTGTGCTAGCTCTACACTGTATGTGTGTGTGGTTTGTGTACTGTATATACAAGTGTATGTGGGTGTATTCAAGCAGTGCAGTTGCTCTATCAGGTGATTGGTCCTGACAGTGTGGTGCCCCCTCAGATACCTGGGGATAAATGACCCCGGTCCATGGGACATCATGTCCTGACTGGACACAAGCCTGCAATTAGACGCCCTTGAAGCGGAACTGCCTTGTGTGTGTGTGTGTGTGTGTGTGTGTGCGTGTGTGAAGTCACTGTACCAGATTTAGTGCCTCCTCTTGTTTTCCAGTTGTAATGATCTCAATCTGAGAAGAATTAGCTTGCGGAATGTGACAGCATCTACTTCAAACAAACTCATAGTATGGAGCAACTATCCTTTGTGTGACTGTCTTCTGTGTGCAAGTATGTGGATGTGTGTGTGTGTGTGTGTGTGTGTGTGTGTGTGTGTGTGTGTGTGTGTGTGTGTGTGTGTGTGTGTGTATGTGTGTGCGTCTGGGCAATGCAGGTGCAAAACTTTTGTCCCTTGCACTTCATCCATCTCTAAACTCTCCATCTGACTCTGCTCTCAACTCTCCTTGTGTGATCAAACTTTGTTGTTTTTTTGTACTTGTTGTTATAGCTCAGAGTTCGCAGATGGACACAGTAACGAGACATTGATATTAATATTTAAATAATGGTTTTGTCAACATACATCCATCAGTCCTCAACTAGCTGCAGTGCTTTAACATGAATGGCACCATGACATACACCTAACTTCTCATGTTGAGAATAGGACTCCTTTCTAATGTTAAGCGTGGTTATATTCTTTAAATAACATGGGCTATAGTGATAGACTACAGAATACAGTTTAACTGAAAACGTACTCTTTTACAGGCTTAAAATAATCTGTTTAGCAACAAAACTTTCACCCTCAGATTCGTCTGCAAAATGACAATGGCTGTTGGTGTTGTGAGAGGCCCATGCAGTGAATTTCAGTGATAGGAGGACTTGTCAACGTGAGCAGCGATGGCCGTTAATCACGGAAAGCGCCTGTTGATATTATATTTGGGTACAGGGTTAAAAATAGCTCTCAAAGTTTTGACTGCTGAGGCCATGAAATAGTGACACCTAATCCTTGTTACATAAGTGAATGGAGGCAGCGCTTATGTATGGGACATGTGTGTGTGTGTAAGTGTGTGTGTGGGAGAGTGTGTGAGTGAGTATGCATGTGAATGCACTTGGGCTATGCTAAAGACAAACAGAGCCTTTGCAGTTGCGTGACATGGTTCTGGGAAGTGGGAACAGCAGTCAGAAAACACAATTTTGTCCCTAGCAAATTATAGGTCCATCTCTAATAAGCGCCTAACAACATTTTTAGTCAATACAATTTATAGACATTTTTTTTGTCAATTAATTCAAGACATTTTTATGCATTTTTTGGGGGGGAATATAGGGCACGATGTTGAATATCCCTTGTACGTTCTACCACACTAATTAATTCATTGCTTCAGTTGATGTTATCGGATCTACTTGACCATCAGCGGATGTGAGGGACATATCATTTGTTGTGTACCTTAGTGTCTTCAGGTCTTTAGATCTTTCAGCAACCTGATGGTGGATGTTGCAAGGAAACCCCTGCAGCATGTGAATGCACATTTAGTCCCTCTGCTCCCCTGTCTCATTAGTCATTCTGTGTGTTTTGTTACTTGAGTTTTAGTTTTTTGAGTTCCACTTGCATATCTGCTGACTGTAGTATTTTGGCTGCACTTCCTGTTTTTTCGTGTGTCTGCATTTGGGTCCAGCTCAGCAATAAATGTGACACAGTGGACTCGACACTGATATGTCACACACAGGATAATGACCCATTAGAATCTCCAACATCAAAAGGCCATGAAAGCTTATCCAGGGACATAAATCTGACAGAGCTTGGAACAGAGCTTGTTTTTTAATTTTGACAAAGATTGGAGGTTTGATCAATTCTGGCCAAATTGAGATGCTTTGGCTTCAATTGAGGCCACAACCAAATCACCTCGCCCCCTGGTGGCTCCATGCAGTGAATAAATCAAGCCTGCTCCATACTAGCGGATGGGACATTAACTAAACCAAAAGTCAAAATTCACAACAAATAAGCATCAAAGATGTTTTCTTCGTTTTACGTAGGTTTTATCACACTGATGTTTTTTTAAGAGTTCATTGATTCTGATTCTGATTCTGATTAAGTTTGGTTTAAATTAGTTATTTGATGCTATAAAAATGGGAATAAACGTTACGATTGTCAGCTGCGACTGACATGAGATTGGTCGACATGTATATAGGCTCAATACTGCAGCTCCACACCAGATCACTACTGTGCAGACTCTTGCTCCAAATTAGGTCTAACATGCACAATGGCGTCACCTGTATCCAAGATATTCTGAAATCATTCACTACTCACTATTTAGCTTATATTTGGCAGCATGAGGAAGTGGAGATATGTCCTCCATGTTTATTAATGTCTAGTGTTCTTATAGTCTCTTTGTCTACAACAATTTTCTTCTGATATTTTCTTCTCTCTCTCCTTCCCACCCTTGTTTTCTTTCCTCAGTGTCCACGCTTCTTCTCCTTTGTCTCTCCTCGTCCAGATTATTCTTTAATAAGTCAAACAGCAAATGCCGATGCTCCCATTAAGGTGTACTGCATCACACAATGAAACGATGTAACCTGTTCTGTGTCCTGTTCAGAAATGCTTGGGATTTTCTTTTAATGACATACATGCTGGAGTTTCAGTGGACTCTGAAATGATGTCTGTTGAAGCTCTGCCACACTTCAACATGCCTCACCAGGCTCCACTTTATGTTTCACCATAGGTGTGGCAGGCATCTCTGCAGAGTTGCAGTCAGTCCTCACAGGATCCTGCAGTGATGCAGCGGCCCAATGACCCTCAGATTCTGAAAGTTATTTAAAAAGATGCCTTCTGCTCCCATCAACTTCCCCCACATTTGCAGAATTCAAATAAGGTGAAGGTGCAGACCCCCCCGCCTTTGCCTTTGAAAGCAAACCAGCCCCTGTGACTGGAAGCCTCATCATCCCACAGCGGTTACTCTGGTGTTTCTATTCAACCAAAGAACACACCCATTCAGAGCAGCAGGGGCTCATTTGAACAATAACAGCACATTCTGTGTAGTGTGATCTAGGCAGCACCTCATGTTAGCAATTACAGTGTTATATCCCTTCCTGTTAGTGTCACCAGGATGTTTGTGTACGAACCGGCTTTGAAATAATGAGCTGCTACAGTCCGAGTGAGTCATACAAGGAGATGTTTTAGTATATTTGTTTGGTATTAGTGTGTATTATTAGTTCCTGTGATTATAAGGGTGTAACTAGTCTTTCCCACTCACAGGTGCCTGCCTCAGAGTTTCCAGTGGAAGGTCAATTACTTCCGTCCTTGACCCTTGAATGTGCAGATGGTTTAGTTTGTTTTTGTTTCCTTCTTAAAATTGTTTTTTTTCAATCTATCTTCAGCATTTCCAGTTTTCTGTTACATGTGAACAGGCTTAATACCTCCGCTAAGGAGGTTATGTTTTCTCCCCTGTTTGTTGGTTGCTTTGTTTGTAAGTTTGCAAGATGACACAAAGTGTGTGTAGTTGTGGTCGCAGTTTGTGTGAATGTAAGGGACTTTGGGCCTTGGCAGAGGCATGTACTCTACAGGCTGCCAGTCCAGTTTAGTTTGTCAGAGTTATTATCATGCTGTCAGTCAGTACTATGTGAAGAAAAGTTTGTAACTTCCAATACAGAAAGTCTGAATTTTAAATTCTGTAACAATGGAATTTGTATTTCTTACCATGTACATCCAGTATGGAAAGAGGGAAGAAGAAACGGAAGAAATAAAACACAAATTAATAAATGGTAAATGTCGAAGGTCAAACATACCAGAATCCTAGCAAATGGAAACTGGTTGTATTTTTAATACCAGTCCTTCATCCACATAGCCTCAAAAAGACGAATTTGGACTTTACATTCAATGACTATCTCGAAATAATGATTCTCAGTGACATTAGTGTTCTGTTTCACCTGATCACCTGCGATGCTGAACTTTTTTACTGGATGTGAAGAATATATATTTTTTTTTGTAAGTGCACAGTTCTGTTGGAAGTAATAGTCTGGTCATTTTTACTATTAAAACCACCAAAAGAAACTCCAAGATAATATTATAATATATATATAAAAATATATAAATCTGTGTTTCTGCTGCAACATTCAGTTTATAGACGGCAGACATATTCCTCCCTGGGATTTTTGATCAGAGCGGGATGTGTCCAATGAACATTTTCCCTTACGACCAATGTAATGATCATGACTTTGTTGTGTAATATTACTATTCATTAAATATCACACACCCTGGAAGCTAGCGGAATGTCAGTATCATAATTGATTTGATCTTGACCTGTGGGTTTGTGTGTGTGTGTGTGTGGTGTGTGTGCGTGTGTGTCTGAGCCTCGTTGTAGATCTCATCTGACTGTATTAAGTGTCTCTCTCTAATGAAACGTCACCTTGTGTTACATAGGAAACAACATGCACAAGGTTTAGATCTATGGGTTTTAAATGCCACTATTAGTTGCAAAATCTGTTCTAAAAGACCATGTGTGTGTTTGTGTGTGTGAGCGTGTGTGTGTGAGCATGTGCTCGTGTTGAAATCTCAGCCATCAATTCAATCAGTTTGTTTTACATGAAAAAAAAATTTCACAAATGCATCATTGTAAAATCCTCCTCCTGACCTCAATCTGAATAATAGGTGGAGAAATGTATAATTTTTTGATTATAACTTTAATTTATTCAGTCAGTCAACAAAATACAAACAATATTCTAAGATAATTTTCTAAGAAAATTACCATTAACAAAATAAAAGTCTCTCAACTACAGTTTTGCCTCCTTTACCGACTCAATTACTGACATGATATGATTTTATTATAATATTCATTATGTTATGCAAAGACAGGTTTCATACCTGCTGAGAAGCAATACATGTGAAGTTATTCCGTCATCTAGTGGTCAAATATCTGTAGTACAGTACATAACCTCTGTTATTCAACTGGTTTTGTGTATCTCTTTATTTACTATATTAAGCACATAACTCTAAATCCATGTGCTGCTGCACCTACTTTAAATGGATAGTTCACACAAAAATGGAAATGCACTCATTATCTTCTCACCACTTTGCCAAAGGAGGGGTGGGTGAAGTGTCCACAAAACAATTTTGGAGTCTCAAATGCAAAACAGTGTTCAGCTAAATACAATACAATTGAAGTATATGGTGAACGATTCTTCAAACCTAAAAAATAAAAATAAATAAAAAAATTAAACATAAAATGCAGTACAGTGCCATCTACAGGCAATGTGGCTACAGGCGAGAATATCAAAGGACATTAAGACTTAAAACTTTGTATAAATTAGCTTGTTTGTAGTCATATTTGAATGTCAGGGCTTATGGACACTTGGATGACACCACGAGAGCAGTATAGAGGCATTTTATGCTTTTTTTTCCACCCAGCCCTCCATCTGCATAGTGGTGTGTAGATAATGAGTGAATTTTAATTTTGGGGTGAACCTTCCCTAATCATCTATCAACCATCAATGATGGAAATTCTACACACTTAATATGCCATAAGAAAATATTATGTATGACAAATAATTCATACATAATGTGTTAAAAATGAATTTTGTATACGTTTATATAAATACTTTATTTTGAAGGTGTAGAGCTTGTACTTCCTTCTTCCTAAACAAAGCAGGGTGGTGGTGAGCGGGCGAACAGACTTCGCTGAGGACGGAAGACACTGAGAGAATGAACGCGTCGGAGAGGAGGCTGGCGGAGCTCGTGCATGAGCGTCCGAACCTGTACGACCAGTCCCGGGTGGACTACAAGGACGCCGTGAAGTGCCTGGAGTCGTGGGGGGAGGTCGCGAGCGCCATGGGGAAGCCGGAGTTCGAGGTGAGGATCAAGTGGAAGAATCTGCGCGACAAGTTCTGCAAAGCGAAGAAGCGGCAGGCCCGGAGAACAGGCCCCCTGCTGGACGAAGCGGAGAACGGCGCGGTGGAGCGGCCCGCCCCGGCGCTGCTGCACCAGCTCTTCTGGCTGAGCGACTTCGTGAAGCCTCGAGAGGAAGCGGCCAGCGACAAGAGAGTGAGGCGAGCTGCCGTCTGCGACCACTCCACCCGACACGTGTTTACTACACAGTCAGATGAGCACATTCACAACTTTCAATGTGGTTGTACCGCTGGAGACACAACTACTGTTTACTACACATCAGCTGCAGCCCATTATATTCTGCGTGTAATCTACATACACTACTTCTCTTACATCTGCGGTAGTTTCTGACGGTCTGTCTCAAAGCGAAACATCCGGGTTCAGATTTCAAAATAAAAAACAAAAATACATCAGTTTATCATGGATTCTTAAGAAAAACAACTACAAAATCAATCAACTTTTCTTTTCCTATGTATTGAACGTTTTGATTGGCTGTCTAATACTACAGGAAACAGTAGTACCCCTTGCACTCTCACAGTAGTCTCAAAGTACGTGTTTTACCTCTGCAACGGCTGATCTTGCGATAGAATATTTTAAAACTAATGTAAACATGCATGGATGTATAAATCCTGTCTAATCAAATCTGTTAGTTTCCCATGTGCAGTGTAGGTTGTATAAAGGACTGATTTGCTTGTGGTTAGTGTTGTTGTCTGCATTGATGCCGTGTGATGTTTTCAAACAGGTAGCTGAGAGGGGCGATGACCTGGAGAAAGGGCGTGATAAAAAGAAGGAGCAGCACACACCCCTGTCTGCCATCAGTACCAGCTCCTCTCTGGCGGAGGCCTGTCCAACCAACCGCCAGGAGCCGGTCGGTTTTAACCGTAAGATGCAAGCCAAAACAGAAACTGAGATCAGTTCTGCAGATGCCCTCCCCAACATCAGAGATGAAGATGAACTGTTCCTGCTCAGCCTCCTGCCCTCACTGAAGAGGCTCACCATTAAAAAGAGAATGGAGGTGCGGATGAAATTCCAGCAGGTGCTTTACACTGCAGAGTTTGAGGCCTGAAGAGACCAAAAGAACATGAAAACTTGAAAGGTGGAAGGGGTTGTTAAGCCATATTTATGTATAAAAGTTCAGTTCATGCAGATGTAAATTAACTTGTTCACGTTCATAGTTACATTTTTACAATTTTGAACTAAGAAAAAAGAACTAGTTCACGTCCATTACGGCATTTTGAAGGCTGTTGCGGTCGGTGGAGAGAGAGCGATCAATGACTTCACTTCCTGCGTCAGTCACGCAAAGTAAAAATGTGGGAAATGGCCAATTTGACCACTAAATCCCAAATGGTCGACTTCCTGTTGCCTTTTTCATAATGCACTGAGAGACTTTTTTGTGCATCTGGTTATGATCCAACAACTTTCCTCATTTTCGTGAGGATCGGTCAAAGCTAACTGAGGGGCTTTCCGTAAGTGGCGCTGTTGAGCCATTTTGCCACCCCCATTTCAAATAACTCCAGAATACAATTACTTTTTGGGGTTTTAAATTTCCTGCAAACTTTGGTCTGAATAAGAGCATGTTTAGGCCCTTAAAAAAGCTCAAAAATGGAAATAGAAATCCATCGAGATACAATAGGGCCTCCCACCATAGCTGCTCGGGCCCTAATAACCTCAACACAATGTTTTGCCTTATATTTCAAAGAACAAATTTATATCCATAGTTTATTTTCTAGTCATTTTTTATTTAGCCAAATATTGAAAGCATAACAACAAGCCCCTGGTTGTAAACATACTATAAACAAGAGTAAGCAGTTACTAGTTGATTAGGTGCATATGTACAGTGACATGTAAGCTAATGCAATAAATTACAACAGACCGATAATAACCACCTCTGGTTTGAACCTCAAAATGTTTATTCATCCCGATTTTGAGGCTGTATGTTGTAATGTTATTATTGTACATTTTAAAATATGTAAAATAAGAACATATTTTTTTTATGTTTAAGCTACAAAGTGGGGAAGTTGATAAACAGATATGTTTTTATTATATGTAAATAAAGTTCACTGACGGAATGTATGGTAGCTCACCTATCTTTCTGATAGGACACATTTATACTGTATATATTTTACAAATAAATATTTTCTTGCTTCTGAAAAAATGTGTCTGGTTATATCTGCAAGTCTCACTTTAGTCCAACAACTAATTCCATGAGTAGCTGCTGCTAAACTTGTTGGTGTTATACTATACACAGTTTTTTATCCAGATTAAGAGGAAGGATGGGCTCTTAAAAAAGGGTTGTATTATTATTTATTTATTATTTCCTGTGTGAACAATATCTATTTTATCTTTCATCCCGCTTCTCATTCTTTGCCCCAGCCTCAACTCATCGTTCAGTAAGAGCTGCAATGATACTAATTTATTCTCTTAGCTGCCAAGTCATTCACAGACACACACACACACACACACACAAACTCACACACACACACAGACACATGCTCACACGCTCACACAGTCTCTTGTCTGTCTCAACAAAGTCCTCCCTCCCTGATCAAATCCCACTCAGTCATTGGTTGGTATAAGAACAAACCAGATTGTCCTCTCCTGGGTTCTGCTCATATCTTCATGTGTTTCATTCACTAAAGAATTTGTGTGAGTGCTCTCTTTCTGCAGTGTGTGTCTTCTCTCTATTTCAACCCTGTGCTGCTCCATCACCAGCTCCTCCTCTCTCCTCCTCACTGTATGTGTACCCCATCCGCCTTCGTTCTCCCTCCCTCCCTCCCTCCTCCTCTCTTTGCTGTGTTACTCCCAACCCCTTCCCCCTCCCCCTCTCTTAGTCTCTCTGCTCTCTTGCCATTGGGTGCTGTGTGGGGTGATGGTTGTGGTTTCTGGTGGGGATGTCTCCAGAGCGTGTACCGGCTTGCTGCTTCAGAACTGCAGGAGCGCATGTTGATGTAGCGGCACCTCTAGATTATGATGGATGGAGAGATAGATAGATAAACATGTGAAAGAGAAGATGATTTTTTTTTGTGTCTGTCATCTGACATCTAGGAGCTGATGCCTGTAGCTGCTATACGACTGGACAGGATATTATCAAGCTCATCTCAACCAGATTTCACAAGTCATTATCTGACAGTCTACACACAGAACCAGTTCATAGACATATCCTATTTTGGACTAAGCTGCAGAACCAAGACTCATCCCTCTACTTCTTGCTGCTGAGGTGAGGTGCAGTAAGTGCATGATAACATACCTGTTTAGATAGTGACAGCACATTAGGGATGATGAGGTGAAACGTGTATTATTTGGTTAGATTACAGCTTTCACATGTACAGCAATGGGCTGCACATGTTGTAATAATAATGATAGATGACTGTATGAGAATCTGTGAGGCATAGCAGCACTCAAGCTCCAGCACTGCTGCAGAAGTACGAGTAAACAGCATCACGCCCTTATTGGTGGAGAGAGGTCCCACCAAGGAAAACTGATTGGTAAGTCCAGCTGTCGGTCCTGTGAGGGAGCATACTCATGCAGCGATTAAGGTGGTCATATGATACAAACATAACCACCCAGGAAGTGGCGTTGAGCAGCGTGTTGGTTTAGGTGTGGTTCAGAGATGATGGGAGAGCGAAAGAGGGTGGAGTAGAGATGGAGAAATGATGCAAGAGATACTGAAAAAGAGCTCCAGGAGGTGTGTGCCTTTGATGTGCAAGTTTCATGGGTCAGAATGCAAAATACTGATACATCACAAACTAAAATCGCCTACTTTTTAATATTATAATGTCATTATTGTTGAATTTCTGAATGTGTTTCTGTATTGCCTACAGACAAATTGGCAGAAATGCAGCATCATAGTAACACAGGCATTTAAACCTGCAGAATGATATTCTTCCAGAGTAGAAAAAAAAACTAAAGCCAAATATTAGGTCAAATGTCAGAGTATATGAATACAAACAGATTAGAAAAAGTGAGTGTTTAGAAGGAAAAAGTTAATTCACTATGAAAAATAATTACACAGAAAAGAAATGGACATTGACATCACTGCAGCCACATCCGGAATTATGTAGAGAATGATCTCGGCCAGCGTTCAGCCAGCGTTAGTGGTCATATGACTCTGGTCAGCCCTCAGCTATTAGAGAGAGAGAGAGAGAGAGAGAGAGAGAGAGAGAGGAGAGAGAGAGAGAGAGAGAGAGAGAGAGAGAGGAGAGAGAGAGAGAGAGAGAGAGAGAGACAGAGAGAGAGAGAGAGAGAGTATAACAGAAGAAGTGAAACAGAACAAGAGAAAACAAAAGAGGGGAAAAGGGAAATGACTGTGGTAATGCAGTGAGCTGTCGACACAGTCTGTCTCGTGTGTTGCTATGGATCCATCATTGTATAGGGAATGCGGCTGGAGGCTTTTTCATTCATAACATGGTGAGGGTGAGGCCTACTGGATATAATCCTCACAAGCTGCTACTCAGAAATAAGGTAAATGTTTGGTAAAGAAAATGTAAGTTTTGTTTGTGACTTTATTGTTTCATCAGGAAGTAGAGTGTTTCTGATGGAAGAGCCTTTTGGCATGTAATGACAGTGTAGGGTGCTGAATATGTGAATTGAGTTTGTATGGATAGGTGAGGAGATGTGAAGAAGAGAAAGTGTATTTTGAGGAAATTTTGCAGCTTAACTACCTAATTTTCATCCATGAATTACATTTAAATAATGCTATAAAAAGTGCTCTGGAATTGGGTGTGCCAAGATGGCTAGTTCTTCGCTCAACAGCTTCTCTTGTCTATATGATAATCATTTGCTTCTGAACATTCTGTTGCCTGTTGATTAGCTATCCTTGTTTTACTTCCTCGCCACCTATACTCAACTGATCTGCGTGAAATGTTGTGGTTCCACAGTTTGTCTTGTGCTGGGCATGTCCCTAGGAAGAACCAAAAACATTTATGTTTAGGGGACTGATATTTATGTGTGTTCAATTCGGAGCAGATCCAAGTAAAAGTCTGGATCTAGTGTTTTAAAGTGTTATTTCTTGATGGAGGTATGTGCTCTACAATGACATTCTGGTCTTTAAAAAGAATATAGTTTGCATGTGAGACCCATTTGTTTACCAACGATGATGAGTCTTATGCAGTCTCACTCTCTCTGATGTCTCCACTCTCTGTTCTGTTCAAGACATCCCTGTCCAGCTCAGCAGAAGCTCAGCATATGTGGAAACTGGGGCAAATCCAGAATAAACTGGAAGACACCATTTCTGGAACCAGTATCAAAGGAAACCTGACTGAGTCACACCAGTTTATTCTAGACCAGACAGGACTCAACGGCCTGCTTGATCCATAACCTCTGCACCGAGGCAGTGGACAGTGGAGAATCCCCCCTATCATGTACTCCCCTCAGAGTCTTCACCGCTGGGGCATCACACATAGTGAGAGCATGGAGCGGTTAGCCTACAGCCAAAGTAAGTGGATTATTGCCATTTGAATGAACAATCGTATATGTTTAAAGGTGATATTTTGACCTAATATAGCATATGTGTTAAAATCATCTTCTAAATGTTTAGAAATGCTTGGGGACTTATTATATAGGCTCATTGTATATTTTATATGAAAAATCTTAATTTGCCAAGCAACTATGACTGTCACAATAATGTGGAGGAGTAAAACAATGATATAATAATACTAATACTGCTACCACAACTTTTATTGTTATTTAAATAACTTGTATTTCATTTTCCAGAAGAGATTAATCTGTGATATTAAAGAGTAGAAGAACAACATGGTGCTCATGTATAGAGAAAATTGTCCATTGACTATTAAGTATGTAAGTAAGTAATCAAAGTGTTTTTAGTTTTCACAGACAAGAGTCACAAAGTGCTTTACAAGGCCAGTTTAAAAAACAGAGTTACATCATAAGGATATATAAACAGACAAAACCACACACATACACACCAACAATAAAAACACAGATTCTAGTGAAGTGCATAAACAGCTGCGTTCTTAAAGGGATTTTGAATGATTCCACAGAATTCAAATCATAAAGATGTAGGTGGGACATTCCACAGACCTTCATAAGTCTTTGAACGGCTGTGTGGTCTATGGTAACAGCCTGATCTGTGTGGATGAATAAGTGTGGAAACTGCATTCTCTCCTACTTTATTTTCTCCTCCCCTCCATCATTTTTACATTTTTTTTTACCACTCTTTCACTTAATTCTCGAGTTATAAGCTGCGCAGTGAGATCAATATCAAACCGGAGTCAGATTCCTTCAACCCGATTCTGCCTGTGATTCTATGAAGCCAGGTGTTGTTCTGACTTCCAGCAGCAGGGGGCAGCAGGTCCCGAGCAGGGCAGTGAAACCATTACGTAGTTTTCCTTTGTGTCCTGTGAGCGTTTAGACCCCGCCCCTCCCTCCGGAGGGTGCAGCGGGACCGTGAGCAGCAGCAGCCGAGCCCCGCTGATCTCTGCCGGCTGTAAACAAACCTCCGGCCCGCCACTATGTACGGAGAGGGGCCGTTCTCCGAGCAGCGGCTCCCCGCGCTGTGTCCCCCGGGGCTGACGTCCACCACCGACCGCTGTCTGTGCTGAGCCCGCGTGACACAACGGCTCGTTTTTTTAAACACGACATCCAGACCTGTCATCGCTTCGGCCGGCGGTGCTCTCACAGGTATTCTCGTGCTAATGGTGGCCCGCTAGAGTTGTACGCCCAAGACAGCTCGGTTATCCAACCGTCAATCTACCGGTGTGTTGTCACACTCGGCCCCCGTGTTCAGCTGCGCTAACTGGTCCGAGGAGGGCCGTGAACATGGCATCGTCCGCCGAGCAGGACCTGGCTCTGTCGGAGGCGGACAGCTCCAAGGAGAAGGCTCAGGTGTTCGGGATCCTGAGGCTGCAGGAGGAGAAATGCGCTGCTGCCGCCGCGGACAAAGCTAACAGTGGCAGCAGTGGCACAGTGAGAGGAGGAGCAGGAGGAGGAGAAGGAAGATGGCAGGCTCCGATCTTCGCTTTGGCCAGAAAAGCGTCTGAGACCATCTCAGGCAGCATTCACGTCCTGCCCAAAGTGTCCGAGCACAGAGCGTCTCTGCCCGGGGACTGGGCCGCTCAAGGTAGAGCAGCCATCTGGGGACGTGAGGGGTGTGTGGGTGCGTGTGTGTGTATGTGTGTATCTGTGTGTGGACAATTGATTTTGAATGGATGAGCTCTGCTGTCATGGTGTCATGATGCATCCTCATCTGTTAGCAGAGTGCTGCTGTTGTTCCACACTACTTATCTCCCTGAAGCATCACATGCTGCTGCACTGGTGCAAATACAGAGGAAGACAATGTAAAGCTTGTTTTGTTCTTAGAGAACATGATGTTGACATGTTTTTTCACACTGTGCTGTTAGTTCTGCATGTTTTTGACCCTAGTGATAAGTTTACAATTCAATTGCAAGAGCTCCACTGTGCAGAGTTTCCCATCAGCCAACAGCCCTTAAACGCTCATAAACATGTTTAGTTTCTGACTGCTTTCATATGCACATCACAGAATTTAACAGAGACAGGGATTGAGTTACATTAAATCCTAGATCACAAAGTCATTTTTACGGTTGCATGAAGAGGGAAGTTGTTGTGTTAATGTTCTTTCCACTGAATCCTCAGGAATATTTTTCCATGGACACCTCAGAGTCGTGCATCTCCCAAAACATCTTCTGTTGATTCGCTGGCTTCCTCCAGGACATTTGTCTGTGCTCCTCTGGTGTTTGTCTGTATATTAACCTGGGAGGTTTTCTCTAGTGGAAGATGTTAAAGCTTCTGAACACCTAGATCTCTCTGGCTGATTAGACCTGGGTTATGTCCGAAATCAATTATTAACCATTCCTCCCCCCCTAGGCGTTCTACACTGTGTATTATATAGTGAGTAGTGAGCTATTTTGGACTTCCCCTTGGGTCAGGTTGAAACTGAGTGGAACTTTAACTGGGACTATATGACGTCACAAAACTAATAACAATAACAGGTCCACAAGTCGTTCTAACCTAACAAGTGCGACAAAATTAACAGGCAAGTTAATCTGTCGTTTTGTTCACACCACCATAGTCCTGAGGAGACAATCTAAAATCAGATAGCTCTGTGTGGGTGGACTGTTGGAGTGCAGAGGACCATTTTCAAAAAAATGAGTTTTAGCATTTTCTGTTGTCAGTTGTAGCAGCAGTTTATTATAGTTATACTATCGACAGACTGGATTTGTAACTGTCACGCCCAGTTTTGTAATTTGTTTATTTTAACAGTTCTAATGCAAATGCTAGAAGAATGTAGCTACTGAGTGTTGAATGTGTTATTCAAAGGCTAATTAATGTCCAGCTTCAGAAAGGTGTTAACAATTTGTGATCTGTTTCTTCTTTTGTCTGTAGCTCTGCTCAACTGCACTGACCTCACACAGAAATGTAAATGTACATTGATGTGTGGTGTGGAGTTTCCCTTTGCTGCATTTGCATTATCTTCATTAAGCCTCCCTATAGTAAGACTATGTCTGTTCTATGTTTAATTCATTTGTTTGTGTTCTTGTCCTGAAGCCCTGCGAGACCCCATGACCATGGAGCGAGCCAACCTGCTGAACATGGCCAAGCTGAGCATTAAAGGCCTGATCGAGTCGGCTCTGAGCTTCGGACGCACACTGGACTCAGACTACCCGCCCCTGCAGCAGTTCTTTGTTGTCATGGAGCACTGTCTCAAACATGGCCTCAAGGGTAAGAAGGAGAAAGCTGTTTTAAATGGTGTCGGGTGTTGGTGTGTTTATGTGTGCTACCCCCGTCGTTATTCGTATTTCACGTGCAAGCAGCAGAAATGTGCGTGCATGTGCCTTCCATAGGTGTTTGACTCTTCCTCTCCGTCTCTTCTGTCTCCAGTGAAGAAGTCCTTTCTGGGCTTTAACAAGTCCCTGTGGGGTCCACTGGAGCTGGTGGAGAAACTGTGTCCGGAAGCAGCAGAGATTTCAGCCTCTGTACGAGACCTGCCTGGACTAAAGTAAGGAATACTTCTCTGTGTACTTCTCACATACGTACGACATCCTGGTAGAAGAACATGAGCCAAAGCATCTGCACTTACTCCTCCCATACCCATGTGCAACATGAGAACCAGATTAGGGAAGTACCTGAATGCCATTTATTTTCACTTCACCTTTCGCCTCGCCACTGCCTCACTTTTCCTCTTAGTCAAAAGCTCTTCGTAGAAACCTGTGTACATGCATTTCCCCAAGCTGTTACAAGAAAACTCAGTATTAACACTCATTATATTGCCAGTTTTTTGGAAAGGACACTTTTAAAATCAGTATCTGTAATGTTGCAGTTCTATATTTACCATTTGTCAGCTTGTTTATCTTATTACTGCTGTGACAATGACTAACAAGAACACATAAGTGTGTCGCTAATGTCTAATGTTCCTGGTATGTCAACATAGCCAAATCAAAAACCCTCCTGGTGCATCCTATGTTACTAGTCAAGCTGTCAACCAGCAGCTGGAGTAAGCAGGCTCTTGCTCTCGCTCATTCATGCACAGGATTTACATTTCATGCTTTACTTTGTTATCCAGTCATCTGTCGCTGTATAGCAGAGCTTTCCCGATAATCCAGTGAGTAATATTCAGGTTTTGTCAGATCCAGTAAAATGGGGAACAGTTGTGTTGTTCTAGATGAAGAACTGTGTCGGTTTCCTTTACTGGTGCTGAGTCAGACCCTTAGCTGTGTCACAGATGCAGAACAGCGTTTTTTTTAAATAAATATGGGCCCAAAGGTTAGTGACAAGACAGTGCAGACTTTTCCTGAACTGCAGTCATTGTCTAGGATAAGGCTATGGAACAAAATCACTCCCTTTGTCAGAATGGAATTGGATGAAGTCCACACAACTGTAGAGGGCATTAAATGCTGAGATCAGGGGGTAGGAATCTGTTGAAAAGGTTATTTTTTAAAAATGTAATTAAATGAATATGTTGTTCTGGCTCGAGTTATGAGAGACCGGAGGAAAAATTAAGCAACTATGTCCCAAATTACAACAAGCCTGAACCCGTCGGAGCCTTCCAAGAAAAACAACCTTAGACAATTCATGTGTATGTATTTGTGTTTGTGTTGTCATCCAGGACTCCTCTAGGAAGGGCCAGGGCGTGGCTGCGTCTGGCCCTCATGCAGAAACGGTTGGCTGACTACCTGCGACTCCTCATCACCAGAAAAGACGTCCTCAGGTACACACACATAACAAATACACAATCAAGGTTTATGGCAGTGGTCGCCAACCCAACCCGCAGATCAGCTGTGTGTCGTTGGTCTGTTTTTCAAATGCGCTGTGTGTCCGCTACAGAACAAGTTGGTTTATGAACTTAACTAAATGTCAGGACTCTACGTTCTGTCGATAACATCAAAGCCCCGTTGGAACAAATGAGTGGATTCAGAAAGTGAAAGCGCTGTAGTGCTTTTACTTTGAAATGGGTCCAGAAAGTGTTGTAAATACATTTTTGTCATAGACAGTAAACATTGTGGCTCACAGCAGATAAACCTGAGAAAATTATCTTTCACCTGAGTTTAAATGTTTGTCTGATGAATTTGTGTCACAAACAAATAGTTGCAACACTTTCTGTATGCCTTTTCAAAATAAAAGCACTACAGCATTTCACTTTCTGAATCCACTCATTTGTTCCAACTGGGTTTCTGTTGATGAAATAAATTTCCTTGTTTTAAAAAGGGGCTTTATTAGAAATTTTTGCAAGAGCGAAAGATGCACGGCTTCATACTGTGTAGTACTGGTATTTATTTGAGTAATAGGGACTACTTTCATATAAGTAAATCATATCATTCTAATATAGTGCATTGAATAGATAAAGTTGCAACATATCTTTGTGTATATTTATTTATTGGACTTTCAGCCTTTAACAGAAATTGCAATTTTTTTGAAATATGACCCTCCTAAGTGGATCTTTTTGGAAGATATCAGGGTGGTAGATCTCGGCTTACGTTTGGAGTATAAGAGTAGTCTTGGGCTCGAAAAGTTTGGTGACCACTGGTCTACAGCAAAAGGTACATTCGACTTGTTTTGTAGAATATGACTGGTATTTTGAGAACAAACTTTGATTAAAGATACCGTGTGTTTATTAAAACCTAGTGTATCTTCCTCCACAGTGATTTCTATGAGAATTCAGCACTGATGCTGGAGGAGGAGGGAGCAGTGATTGTGGGCCTGCTGGTGGGCCTGAACGTCATCGACGCTAACCTTTGTGTCAAAGGCGAGGACCTGGACTCTCAGGTGACCACTTTTCTGAAACTATATTTCGCCATTTTACAATATGGTATTAATCTGCATCACGCCCTCTGGACAAAGTTTATGAATATACAGCTGATATGCGTCATTTTCACCTTTCATGATGCGTAGATCATTTTTAAGGTTTAATAATGGTGGTTTCTCCATGTGAGTGTGGCTCACTGAAAATGTAAACCTTTAAGCTTACATTGATAAAATATTATTAGGATTTAATAGTGGCTGATCACTTATGAACTGTTTGACATCACTGTCTTGTGTGAAAACTGTGAAAAACAACAAACATACCCATTTTCTTTGTTTGTTTTGGTGGGTTCCAGCAGCTAAGTTCCTAATGACGCAATTCATGAGATAATTTGCTGTGCAAACACTCAAACTCTCAGAAGATGTTTCCTTCCTCAGTGAAAGATATCAGCCAAGCTTTTACACATGTTTTATGTTTTATGTATTTTTTTTAGGTCGGGGTGATTGATTTCTCCATGTACTTGAAAAACGACATTGATGATTACAGGAGTGAGGAGAGGTATGATCAGTCATTGTATATCCAGTTTATTTAATACTCTGGGCCCGCTTATAAGTTTGCTGCAGAACTCATATTTTATGTCTGTTTCCATGACAACAGGAATAGCCAGATTTCATCCATCTTGGATCAGAAGAACTATGTAGAGGAACTGAATCGACAACTCAAGTAAGACATTTGTTTATTGAAACAGAGCTGTCTTCAGGGTTTTCCCCCAGAATTCATGGAGAGGAAATGGAGTGTGTTTGATACCGTAACAATGGCAGATTGTTTCCTTTATTTCCTGCTCACATTTTACTTTACCTCTGTAGAGTGTCTAAATGTGTGAGTTATGTTAAGATGCTTTGAATTAATTGAGAGGGCTGAAAAGAGGATAACATGTTGGAATAGATCCAGTAATCCTTAATTTAAAAACCTGAATTAGAGATAACATAGGCCAAGCTAACTATGGCACTGTGTCATTTAAAGACAAATTCAGCTCTGTCAGTTTGTGTTGAGACAGTTTGGTCCTTTTAACCTGCGAATGATATTTAAAAATTGTAACACCTCTACTTGTATTCTCTACTGAAATTTTACCACAACTACTATATCAATTATGGAACAATAATCTCTTTGAGACTTGACATGAGTTTAATTATAATATCTGTTGATCTTTTTTCTGTGTATTTGTACATCTAGCTCCACAGTCCATGGTCTCCAGGGCAGAGTGGACAATATGGAAAAGTCCAACTCTAAACTCATAGAAGAGGCGAGACTGACACTCAGTATATCTGTATATTAGACTGGAGATGAAAGAGGAAACTGTAAAATCAGCTGTTAAGTATTAAATCTAAAACATGTGTTTATGTACAGAGCACGACAATCAATATCCCAACTTTTTTTCTGTGCCATACTTACCTAATGACTACAGTGCTCTCACTATGTTAAATTAGTCAGTCAACATTATTATAATATTTATATATATACAGTATATATATAAATGTGTGTGTTGTTACTGGCATTATTCATTTTCTACATTTGTTATATGTTTCTTCATGTGTGTATGTGCAGTTAGCCATAGCCAAGAACAACATCATCAAACTGCAGGAAGAGAACCAGCAGCTGAGGAGTGAGAACAGCCTCATACTGATGAAGGCACAACAACATTTAGAGGTACACACGCACACACGTACGTGCTGCATTAGTACAGATTTTACATATAAAAGTGAAATTCATAACGCCTAGATATGAAACTTGTACATGTTGTTTTTCTAGGTGACCCAAGTTGATGTGTCATTGGAGAGAGACACTTACAAACAGTCTCGTCAGGGTTTGGATGAGATGTTCAACGAGGCTCAGAGACAGCTGAAGGAGGAGTGTCAGCTCAGACAGGTCACACTACAGCTGCTCTGTAATAAAAAAAACATGTGCTGTACATGCTGACTGTGTAATAATCAGCATTTATGTATTTTTGTCATATTTTTATAGGACGTGGAGAATGAGTTAGTAGTCCAGGTGTCAATGAAACAGGAGATGGAGCTGGCCATGAAACTTCTAGAGAAAGATATTCACGAGAAACAGGTTTGACTTCCCTCCATTTAAATTTTTCACAACAGCTCAGAAAGGATGCTGTAAGTCTCCATAGCGACCAACTGAATACAAACAGAAATCAAGATTCAATAACCTACAACCATGCCAGACCTGTGGGCATGTGAGGCTGAGGCAGTGATCTTGTGCTCGTCTCTCTGGTACTGACACCAGTGACAGGCCTCTAACCACCAACCCTGTGAACTCTGTCCCTTAAACACCCCACGCTGACATTTGTAGCCAAGCCGTGACATTCAGATGATGCCATGATGGATTCATCATGACTTTTTCAGGGAAGCTGCTGGAATCATTAAAACAATATCAGCAGGTGCATTTCAGCAGCTGTCAAACTGGGAAATAATGCCTGCATCTTTATCACTGGGGAATGTATTCATGTTGTGTGTTGCTACATGAAGTTTGGGCTATTTTTATTTCAGCTTGCTTAGTATTGCAGCATGAAATTCAAAATTACAATTAAACTCCAAAAGTAGTTATCAGTGCTGAGGTCAGTCTTCCTGGGATAATTAGGTGAATTCATGAATGAAACGTGAAAGAAAGGAAAGCATAAAAAAATCAAAAGATAAATCAGAAGTAATATCACTTCTGTTTAACTGCTGTAGAAAATCAGAAGCATGGCTGTGTGAACAGTGCAGCCAGAACTGGGCCACAACACAGCTACGACCTTTGCTTTCAACCAACAGGACACACTGATTGGACTGAGACATCAACTGGATGAGGTCAAATCCATCAATGTAGAAATGTACCACAAGATGCAGGTACACACACAAGCACACACTCACACCAAACTTCCTATCAACTGTAAGATTAATGAATGAAGAAGAAATATTGTAATCTTTAATGACAGCCAGTAACTCTTGAATTCTTAGTCGTCCGATGAGGAGATGCAGCAGAAGAACGATATGATCAGCCGTCTGGAGGAGAAGACCAATCAGATCACTGCCACCATGAAGCAGCTGGAGCAAAGGTGAGAGCCCACACACTAATCTAAACAGGAAACCCTCTCTGTCCCATATGTCTCCTCATTACATCCAGCCGCCTGATCCACGCTGTCTGTTATTTGGCCCACAGTTTTTGTTTTTATTTAGCTGAAAAAAAGTTTGATGATCTTGAAACCCTTTTAACTGCACTGACAATGACCTCATAACCCCAAATTATATAAGAAGTTAATCAGTCAGGAAAGGAATACCTCTCCATCCAAACTTTCTTGTAAGGTTTCTATCTTAAATGGTTGTGAATAATGCATATTAATCAGAGTTCTGCATAGTTTATCTACGCAGATATGCGGAAGAGAATTGAGAAAAACATGGGGGAAAGTATTTGAGCCTTCTGGTCCATCACTGGTGTTCAGGCTGAAGTTAGGAGGCTTTGTATCAGGCTTATTTATTTGCTGTGTGTCCTGCACGCACCATGTCTCTCACAGTGACAGAACAAACCCACTCAAAGTGACTTCATTGGGGTTTTTAACTGACATTGCAATGTTGGATGCGATTGTTAAGAGTTTCAGCTGCTGAGCTGAAACCAACATTGTCTATTGTGACATATTTTGTAGATTGTTTAAAATCATATTTTTAATTGGTCCTTTTTGGTTATTGTGTGTAGATGGATGGGCAAGAATGGCAAAAATGTAATAAGTTTCTATGAATCAAGGAAACGAATGAATGTAGCTGTTGTTAGGCCTTCGCCTACTAACTACATCAATGACAAGAGATGTGTCTGAGTTGTAGCTTCACTGTGGAATCCCTTAAGTCCTTTATTAATCTTGTCTGATAAGATCCAGATATTTTCATGTTCAATCTCTGCATCAGTCATTTTAAAATCTGCTGTTTCATTGATACTTTATGATCCCCCTCACTCCCATCGTCTCACAGTCAACACTGTCCATCCCTCCCCTCCCCTCTCCCATTGGTTTAAATCTGTTCCATCCTCTTTGTGATTGGCTGTGAATGTCTTTTGCTGCTCTAAAGGTTTGTGTAGGCTTGAAGTACACAGACCCTGGTTACACTTGGGATTTCCAGTGCGAGATTTGTTTTGTTGCATCTGAAAAGAGTCTGATGAAGTTAAAAATGTTGTGATTAGAGCAACTATTTGAAATCATGGCATCTTATAAGAAATAAATTCCCCTCTTTGAATTGAAGATGTTGACGTTAGAGATCAAACTTCTCTTATGTTGACAGTATAGCTTTCTGCACAATTCAGCTAAAGACTGTAGTCGTGTTCATTTATATGACCACATTACTTTTCTGTGCTTCTCCTCCCCACCTCTTATCATTACTCATACACTCACTGTAAGAGCTAATATATCAAAACTGCAGTAATCTTATCGCAGAGTGAACCTGGCAATCTGAAACCAGATTCTGGTGTTTTGATGCCTTTCATTTGCACTTCCTGTCGTGCTCGTGATGTTAAAAGCTTCTCAAAGTGTTCAGTGTAACCGGGGCCAAAAATACTGATGTATTGACATCCTTTCTTCCTTCCTTCCTTCCCTCCTTCCTTCCTTTTTCTCCTTCTTGCCTCCCTCCCTTTTGCCTCTTTTACACCATCCATCCAATCATCCTTCCATTTTGCTCCCTGGAAACTTCAATTTTTCTTTTATTTCCCTTATTTCCATCCATGCTCCTCTGTGCAGCGATAATGACCTGCTAAGTCAGACCAGGACGCTTGCTATGTCATTTGTTCAGTGTGCCGGCACAGACACGGAGCATCAGTACGAGCTAGTCAAGGACATCTCCTTCTGAGGACAGACACGCACACACAAGCACGCAAGGACACACAATTGCTTTTTACTCAATTAACACATGGACTTGAAGACCTAAAGAAAGGGACATTCCGGGGTTTTGCACATGCTATTCAGATGGTTTTGTTGCCGAGTGCAGCCACAGAATCGGATGAAACTGGAACACATTGTTTTGGTCCTTTATCTTCACTGAAACATGGTCATCATCTGCAGAATACCAGGACGTGTCGAGACCAACACAATATGTTTCATGATCTTTCTTTAGTTAGATTGCATTCACACGATTTTAGCAGCTGGGTTCGTGCTAAATGAGGACAGACTCTGTTAGTCTTTCCTCAAAGTCAGATACAGTAAGTACCTGATTATGACCTCAGTTACACTTTAATAGAAACTGAAAGAAAGCATTTTAAAATAATCATACTACTTTATCTATCAACTGACGTGCTCAGGCATGCACACACACACACACACATACATACACATGGTGGGCTTTCTTCCAGTAGTCAGTCTATATGCAGTATCACTAACAGTAAGATAATAGATGGTTTGGGCTTCGAATTGCAATTAAGAGGCGTTGTTGTTGTTGTTGTTGTTGTTGTTGTTGTTCATGTTCACACTGAGTCAGAATAAATAACAGTGAGCTTTCCCGCTCATATCCCAACTACTGAGTGGTTTTATTCTGGATCCTCAGAGCTGCTGGTTGACAGAGATAAGTCACGGTAGTGTTTACAGTAGGGACCGTATAGAAGTTCATATTTCTTGCTAAAGGAGTGAACTGGTGTTTTCCTACAACTTTTTAGAACTTCCCTTAATCCTAATAATTTTCATAACGACCTGTAGTGGCATCCATGTTGGCTATGCTGAGATTTGTGAGTAACTGCGACTGTGCTTTGCAGATGGAACCGTTCAGACCTTACTGCAGACGACACTGTTCAGGTCGAAGCGAGACATGAAAACCCTCATCTAACCTATAACCCTAGTGTCTCTACTGCCTTTTGTCACAGTCAGTCGCTGGTTTGTTGTTGGTTTGCTCTGCATGTGTTGCACATCCCGACCTGCTTCTGACTGACAGTGATAACCCCCCACTGTGCCTGAAATCACTCCCTCATTCACTCACATTTCCCATTATAACACACACACAATAGTTTACTCAATGGTGAGTAAACTAGCAGCAGTTTGAGTCTTTTTTTGTCATCACTGGTGTGTAACATTTAAGATAATTTCGGATGATGAGATTTGAAAGATATTATATGCATACAGTTCACACTACAATGTCAACATTCAAATTCAATTGCAGAGTGAAAATTACAAGGGAGCGATATCAGACACAGACTACCTCTTTCTGTCTCTTTGTCTCACTGAAGATTCCCCCTAAACTGAAAACCTTGTGAGATGGTGTCACAGGTCACAGTTTGTAGATGCTCAGTGGAACCAGCAGCCTCATGTGCTTTGTTTCTGCAGAACAGACAGCCGAGCCCAGTGGGAAGTTAGTTACTCAAGCTGTAAACCTCTTGAGCCTCTGTCAAAGGGACTCTGAATGTGTTGTTCTGTCTCGGCATATTTATTGACTTTTGTGATATATCAGGACGTAATCTTCCTACCTATGTTCATAGTACTGCAACTCATCTCAGTTTGTAGAAGAATAAAAACTCTGTACAGCCGGTGAAAACTCACAACTACTGTCTTTTACCACCATGACAAATAAAGTTAGATGTTTGGAAATTGGTGTGGATGAATTTTTTTTGCAATTGTTAAAGTGTATCTCAACAAACCTATAGTAGAACTCAACTTAAATTCTCATTTGCTCTCAAAAATTTGCTATCAAATAAGTTTCCTCCCTCTGTTCGGGGAAAAACAATGTATCAGCATATCTTTATAAATCAAAACGCAGTTGGTTGAAAGTATCATTGCAAAAGTCTAAATTTTCCCTTGCAGTGCTCAAAGATGCTGGAATCAGTTAGTTATTCTCTTTGTTTCTTGTCCATTCAGTTGCCTCAAGTCGATTTATCATTGTTTTTATCACATGTCTTTATTTTGGACTCATTAGCCCTTCGTATTCTTCACTGAGCTCATAGTTCGCCTCTCATCCCTGCACTCTTAAATTTGACTCCGGTGTTGTAACAGTGCAAATTACAATGCCGTCCTTCACCCCAGACTTCTCCATTTACCCTCATCCATCACTCCTTCAACCCCTCCAGTTTTTTCTCTCCTTGGTCCTGAGTTTGTCCCTGGTTATAATGGTGCAGATTACAGGAGGCTGAGAGGCACCGCACGTCGGCCGAGGAGGGAACCCGACGCTTCAAGCTGGACTTCGCCAACAAGGCCGACAGCCTGCAGCGGCAGATCGAACACAGAGAGAGACAACTGTAAGGAATAAACCCTCAAAGACAGACTAGCTGGTAGAATGCTTACACAGACATCAACATTTAACACCTAGACAACATGTGCATTGGTTAAATCAGCTCTTGATGTTAATGTTCTTAGAACTGAAACTTGTCATGGCCCTAATTCATGTTGCAGGTCTCCCTTAACAGTAGGAGTCTTCCCTTTAGTTGTTGCTTGGGATTTGAAAAAGCAAGACAAACATTTAATAGAAATATAAGTCTGTGTGTTAAATCATAATCTGCTTCCATTTATCTCCCTGTCTCTGTTTGTCCTCCTCACTCTTGTTGGTGTTGCATGTATGTGTTTGTGGTGCGTCTGTAGCCAGCAGCTGGAGACCGACCTGAAGATCGAGAGGGAGTGGAGACAAACGTTACAAAATGATCTGGACAGAGAGAGAGAGTCGGTGGCTGAGCTCAGCACAGAAGCGCTGCAGATCAACGGACTAAAAAAGGTAAAGAGAGAGGGAGAAAGAAACATACCAAGTGTATAATATCATCGTGTATGTGATGTATGTCGTCTCTCGTTTATGTATTATTATTTCTCCAGGAATTCCATCGTCTCCAGGATGAAAACTATCAGCTAAAGACCGTCTGTGAAGACCAGGAACGAGCTCTGGAGGAGTTAGGCTCCAAACTCAGCGAGTACGTAATGATCAAATTACAAATGCTCTTTTCATTTAAACAACTCAGACACAACGTTCTTCACAGAAGAAAGGCAATAAAAACAAAACCCACCACCTGTTCATGTACAGAGCAAGACATTCAGGAAACAAAAACACTTCAATAACTTGTTATTAAAACTATCTGAGAAAGTAAATAAGTCAGTAAATCATTGCATAAATAAATAAAGTACAAGGAAATAGCTTGAGGTGTATAAACAAACTAAAATAATTAAAATTCATTTAAAAAAACTAACTAACTAAGAAGATAAGTCTTGTTGTGTTTTTTTGATCTGACAGAAGATAGTCTTAATGCTCAGTTCAATGTTAGGATTACAAATGATGGTTTTCATGTTTCCTTTAGAATAAAAATCATCCCTTTTTAAATCTAGTGTTCACAACAAGCTGCACTGTTCTATTCTCTTCATCATCAGATCCAAACTGAAGATTGAGGACATCAAAGAGGCCAACAAAGCTCTTCAGGTAACGCAGCTTCAGTTAAAGAGAAAAAAACATCCTGAATCTAAACCTCCTCACTCAGCAAGATCCTGAGTGTTTGATAAGATATGAGTCAGAGAGAGTCAGTTTAGTTTGTTGTGTTGAGGTTTGACATGTGTGTGTTGTTTCAGGGGGGTCAGGTGTGGCTGAAGGACAAGGAGGCCAGCCAATGCAAACTCTGTGAAAAGGAGTTTTCCATCTCAAGAAGAAAGGTCGGTTTTACTATTTCTGCATTGAAAATCCCTCTCAGTCACAGCTACTGTTGAATATAATCTGAAGGCTCGTTTCTGTTGCTAAGGCCGCGATCCACAGTGTTTAACCCATAAATCTAAAGGTTAACTGAATGAAATCTCTCAGGAACACCAATCTCGTCGAACTTGTCAGAAAGATTCACTCAAACTCCAGATTAACAGATAAGATTTGGGGGGTCGAAGGTCACCAGTGCACACATTATTTGAATGTGATTTATCAGCTGTGCCCAGAGGGAATTCTTTTGGAGTCCTAAGGTCTCTGTGACCTCATAACATATATTTTGGCCATAACTCATTAATAAATATGCTTAAAAAAATAAACGTAATACCTTTTATTGAATTCCTTCAGTCTTCACTACTTCTGAGTTTGAACAGACATGGATGCAAACTGACACATAAGGCTGTAATTTTAGTTTCCAGGGAAAATCCTCAGGCTTCTATCTATGGGACTGAGTCAGTAATCTAATGGGGGTTTTACATTGAAGTCCACAATCCCCTGCTAAATGACATCCCAAGCTAGATGACTCTGAACTATATGGACGCATATATATATATATATATGCGTCCATATAGTTCAGATATATATATAGGTGGCAATCATGAAAAGCAGGATATTGATGCATGTACAAGTGAGTACATTTGATGAACTAATCTCAACACAAAGCAGTTGCCTTTCTGAGTGTGTATCACTGGGTCTCTGTCTGCAGCACCACTGTAGGAACTGTGGGGAGATTTTCTGCAACGGTTGCTCTGACAACGAGCTTCCTCTGCCTGCCTCACCAAAACCAGTGCGAGTGTGTGACACCTGCCACGCCCTCCTCCTCCAGCGATGCTCCTCCAATCCAACGTGAGGGCGCCCTACGCTGCTACCGGGACTGTTTCCATCTATCAGAGCTGACACACTCCAGTCCTCCTCCTGTAAGACCCACAAACTGACCTGAACAGTATTTGCTGCTAGGAACGGACCCTGTGCATGAATGTGAAGGACAACTGATCAGTCTTCTAACATGTTGAAGAAGGAAGAATATCAAAGACACAGTCACCTCAAAGTCGTTTATCTCTCAGGCCTGACTCACTACTTTGTCCGCACACTATCTGCTGTGTCAAATATTCTATCAGTTCCCTCTTTAGGTAAAGACTGCTCACTGGGGAACTGACAAGCTGGAAACAGAAGCGTCTGCTTCAGTATCATAAACAATCATGACAAGCCTCTGTCACTTCAGTTCTACTAAATATAAAAGTGTTTTACAGATTAAACCATTAATTTACTGTAAATTTAAAATCAAAGATCACAAAAGTATAAATTGCCTTTGACTCAGTCCAAGTCTTGCACTAGTTTTGCTTAGGGAGCATGAAAAGGTCACATGACAGCAACACTTTCCAAAACTCAACACAATTTAACAAAGTTCAAACCTATTAACACAAACTCTCTTACTGGTAGGATGATAAGAAACCTCACGGGGAACTGATAGTGAAACTGCAGTGACGAGCACAGCTGCAGTTTAATGCAGATGTTTTTCTCAGCCAAACCTTCAATCACATGTTTATTACACGCATCAAGCAGCCAATTACATGAGATTATGTATAATTTATATACCCACCGTACGGTGGCCTTGTTACTGTTGAGTGTGACTCCAGATCACCTTTATTTGTGAAGTGACACAAACTGTGAGGCAGCGTTAACACTGGCCCAAGAGACCGAACCCACCTGCCGGGTTGAATACAACTTCTAACTTGGTTTATTCACTCAAGTTCAATTCTGAACTGTGCCACAAAATGTGTTAAACTATTTTGTTTTCAATGTTTTAAGTGCAGTTGTTTCAGAAAGCATCATGATTATATTTTGTTTCTGCCATCATCAAGGTCCTCAGTGTGTTCTGAAATTGTCTGACACCTGCAACCTCATAAATATTCAGTGTGTAATGAGACACGAGTTCCAGGAACATTCATTCGCTCTATTGCTGCCAGAACCAGACTAGTTCCCCATGAACACCTGTTCAAAGGAACTAAATTATGTTTTTTTTGTTTGTTTTTTACACAGTTAAAAACTGTTGCTCATTGTGCCTGTGTAGATGCAATGAATATTATCTACATGTTGCCAAAATTTGCCCTGTAACTGTAGCAACACTAGCTTATACTAGCCAGGCAAGCAATCTCCATTAAAGTCAAATGTCACTGTTTGACAAACTAATGGATTCTGCCTAAAGGACCAAGCGTAGCAACAGATGTCTTCTCCACATATTTAGTAACTGATTTAATCAGTCAGTCTCTACAACTTGCTCTTTGAACCACTGATGGATGTTAGTGAAGACAAAGCCACAAAGTATGTTTGAACACTTTCCAATCATATATATTACTTGTAATATAGATTAATTTTAACGTATTTATAATTAATTCTGTTTTATACTCATGAGTCCAGGGAACTTGTTTTGAGTTTACCCTGTTAACTTGAGTTTAGATGTAATTTGTGGACGAACCATATTTGAAACTCTACACAATGTTTTCTTTATCTTAAATCAGGACTGAAAGATTGTGACACGTTGTGTTAGCGTTGTGAAGCTGATGCTGATGACTGTGTTTCAGTGACAGGTTAGGAGTTCCACTGCACGTTCTGGTTTTGTAATCTTACACGATGTTTACAACCTGCAATTTTTTTTAAAGAACAGTAAGTATTCATTCCCATGAGATAAAACAGACCTGGGTTGATTTCAGTTTCAAGTGTTTTTCTTGTCACAAATATTTATAAATCATCTCACATTTGATCATGTAATCATAAAAAGTTCTACAAGGAAACGCTCCTGAAGTCTTCGGGCTCTTTCAAATCTCCCAGCTTTCAGTGGGACTTGTACAGTGTTAATACGACTGTATGTTGTGTATTCATAGTGTTGATTGTCACTGTGGCCCTTTAGCTTACTAAATCCTGCCACTTTAATGTCAGCTCTAGTGCCAACAGTATGTTGCCTTCTACTGCATCAGATTCAGAATAAATCAAGATATTTGTGATTTGTGTTGGTTACTGTCATTTCAATGGAGGGGAATTTCCTACTGTTAAACATTGAGCTACTGTTGTCCAGCTTAAATCAGTCAAGTCTCATTTGTTTCGTTACACACCTCATAAGCAGAGTTTTAAAAAACTTGATGTTTTTACAAAAACATGTCAGTCAGAGAGACACGAGGAGAATTAAATATAAAATTTATTAGGCAAAATGTACAACAGCTGCACAAGCATCTTACAGCTCAAACATAGAACCTTTATTTCACCTCCACTCTTTGAGAGCGGAATACAATAGTTAACTTAGTTTAATTCTTTAATGAACTGTGAAAACATTTATAAAAAAAACCACAGCTCACATTTATCAAAGTTTTCAAAGCAGGAAAGCTGGTGTGAAATCAAGTGGAAACAACGGTTAAATATAATTTTAAAAGGAAACTTTAACTGGAACAAAATATTTTAAAAGTGGTTTTAAAATAAGGGAAGTGCTTTTACCTAAAGATGCTTATTTTTGTCTTTGCTTTTCCCTGCTTGGCCTCTTAAAGACCATCAATCACCTAAAAGTGTCATCAAGTAACCATGCTCAGTTTTAACAGTGCAGCGGTATTCACAATCTTATTTCTATCACACCGAATGCATGTCTCCTCTACGATCCTGAGTCAGCACTGATTTACATCTCTTAACAACAAGGGAGATTAAAGTGCATCGCAATAAAATATTGGAAAAACTCGAACATTTAGTTTCTGCCTTTTCAATCCAATTCAAAAACTGGTTATTATTATTATTGAAAACTATACAACAATATCCAATTCAACTTTTTTTTAGAAACAACGATGCTTCATGTTCAGTACCAACAACAGCTACAATATGATTCATGTCCTTTAAGGAATGGTGAGATAATAATATGATATTAATAGTTTGTTAAAGTCACATTTGGTCTGTTTGTAGTGAAGGTGAAGTTATACTTGAACCCCACAGTAATAACAATGGCTTGACAGAAATGAACTAGTGACTGGATCAGTATTCCTGCTTAGAAACTTGAGCTGAGTAAATGTGGGCTAAAGAGATGTGAATCAGACGCCAGGATGGATCGGAAGAGGTACGACTTCATCAGTAAGCACCTCGCAGCCCGCTGCTCCGTGAGCCTCCACCCCCTCCTGAGTTACTGTAGTAACCACCCCCGCCACGACCTGAAAGCGGTGGGAAAGGATGGGTCAGTCTACAAAGGATGTAAATTGTTTCAAGACAAGAAAAGCTCATTGGACTGTAAAAAGTAAATTTGACGATGGTGATCAAACTTTAAATCGTAACAATAAAAACTCACTCATCTCAGCTGCTCCGCTGGAGGTTGAGTTGAGAAACAGCTCGATGTAGCGATGCTCTGTGGAGAAAACATCAGTTCATCATTCAGCCCATTAGATCTGGTTTCATACTACATGACTTTCAGACTGATCCCCCTGCTCTTCTCTGTCATCTTGCACACAGACTGACAGATGAGGTCGGAGGAGATGAGACGTGTCTGTGGACATCAGTTGTTAAGAATAGAGAGAACAGAGGGCTGCATTTTTCTGTCTGACCCGGTTCAACACCAAGAGGAAACGACTGAGCCAGATGCAGTTAATAAAAGCTGCACCGGTTCCCTCACACCAAGGCTAAAGCTTGATTTCCCCTGATGAATACCTTCACCACCTTTACCCAATCTAATCTGGTGGGCTGGAGTTGTCACAGACTAGTTCGATTTCCAGCAGGTTGTCTAATTGTTTCTCTGAAGAATTCACACCAAGCGATCAAGTGCCGATCACAGGGAATAGGAAATTGTGTAGTGTGGATTAGGCTTGAGTGACCTGAATTTTTGTTTTGTGCAAGTTAAATTACACAGGGTTATTATTTCATGTATCATCTGCAATATTTCAAATATTGTTGTGATACTTGTGAACTTACATAGTTTGATTGTGTGTTTACTTTACATATTATTTTTATACTAGCAATGTGCCGTCATAAAAAGGAATTACAACATTACAACCTGCCCGACTCAAAGCCAACTAATATCATGGCAGAGTATCAGTTGAGCTTTCATGTTTGTGTTATCTGCTTCAGTAGATACCACAGAGCCACTGAGCTATTGGTCAGCCAGTCATTCTGTGTCATGAACATTGCATAATGTAGCGTAAAAGTGTGGTATCACCGGGTCCTACAAGAGAGCAGACAAGCTAAAGAGGACAATAGAGGACATACGCATGTGGTTCTTGTCCTTGGACATGGCTGCCACAGCATCTTCGTGGGAGCGAAACTCCACATCTGCCTCTCCAGTCGACTTGCCGTTAGGAGCCACATCAATGTGAACCCTCAGTGGATTCAAAGGAGAGAAGAACTACATGAAGAGAGACAGACACACACACATCCACATGAACAGGCAGACAGACAAACAAACCATGTCTATCTGTCTCAAACGTTGTTTTTAGGACTACTAACATTTAGTATTTATTTGAATTGTAGCTGGCTTCCTGTCTTACACTATACAGTATGAATACATCAGAAACAGGAAAACAGAAACAGAAAGAGGGTTCACAAAGTGACATTTTAAAATGGCACAAAGAATTTTATTCAGTTTGAGAATCAGTTGTTTCAAACCCAATATAACAATATATTCTATTATTATAATGAATGAGGTAAATGCATCCTGAATCTAAATAAGTCACAGAAAACTGATGACAAATGACCTTTTTGAGACAATGAGCTTCCTTGCTGCAGGAGGAAAAGCCACTGCTCCCCGCGATAGTGTACCATTTTAAAATTTGTGTTGTGCAACATCTTCGAAAACCTGAGATAATTTACAAAAACAACTTTACAACTAATATCACTGCCTGCTACAGGCAAGAAAAAATAACCTTTAAATAGACTCAAGCAAATGAAATGTAAGAGCTTTCTCTACCTGTAAATAAACTTCCACTGTGTGAATGTTAGAGAGAGATAATTAAGGTAACTGGTCTGTGTGTGTGTTCTTACCTTAGCGAGGTCTCCCTCTGTGGCACGGAAAGGTAGACCCCTCATATGAACAAAATGGCCGCTGTGAAAGCCTGAGCCACCATTATCTTGACCACTATATCTGTGGCCTCCCATCCCTGAGCCCAAACAAACAAACACACAGGTCAGCAAAACCAAAACCACAATGTCTTGATAGATGTACAAGAAAGGAGAAATCTGACACATTTACTCAAGAAGTGAAACAAAAACAGTGAATATTAATGAAACAGACTGTGGTTATATATTTTTAAGTCATTCATATTCTCTTATTTAGTGTAAAATCTTCATTTCTTAGAGGTTGTCTTTTAGTTGTGGAAATGAAACACCAAGATGGTCAGAACGCAGCACTGTTTTACAAACTTAAAAATGTGTAAGTGTCGAATAAACTTCAAAGTGAAAACATGTCCAATAAGAGATAAGTTATTTGGAAAAATGTGAACCTGTGTGTATAAACTAATGTTTTCAAACAATAAATCAGTATCAGGCTGACTGCCAGTCTCTATACAAATAGATTCTGGACTTTACCTCTTCCTCCCCTCTCTCCTCTCACGCGCTCATCGAACATGTCGTTGCCACAACAGTAGTTGTCGAAACCGTTGTAACTGTCAAAGCCACTGTAACCTGGACACAGACACCGGCACAGAGGAACAATAGAAGGCTTCACGTGTTAATTTAACATTCAAAGAAAATCTAAATGGATGGTCATTTTTATGGGCCCATGAACATGTTAATCAACCCCTGCACCAGCAAAGCAGAGCGAACCCTCAAGTGGCTCCATGGTGTTTATGTAAACTTATTGCTGTAGACTGCTGATTGTACTGTTTAATATATTGTATTATATACTTAAAACATTTTTTCATAAGAAAATATAATTTTATTATAGGCTTCTTTACTTTCGAAAAAATCAAATATCCATAGATTGAACTATCTGCTACTCAAGATCAAGGTTGACACAGAATTTCCTTTTGAGAGGATTTTTTGAAATGTTTAACAGCACAACTGAAACCACCAACAAAATATAACTGTACTATTAGTTGGTTTACTCATCAATCACACTTAATGCAAAAAAACAAACAAGGTGCTTACCTCCTCCATAACCTCCTCCGCTCCTCATGGTGTTCATCAGAGTCCCACCACGGCCAAGCCCCGGTCCATAAAACCCTCCGCGTGGGCCCCCCATCATGGGTCTATCATAGGGTCCTGGTCTCTGGCCTCCCATCCCCCGCTGGGGCAGCTCATAGTAGGCTCTGCTCTCATTACCATTGCTCTTAAAAATCTCTATATACCTGTAATATAAGAGGCCCGTTGGGTGGAGGAGTTAGAGGTCAAGGGTTACTGTGTAAATTAAGAGATATCATTTACAGAGAGACAAACCCAAAAAACGTCTAACTAGTGGTCTAAGTTGTTCTAACCTGGAGATCGGGTTCTGCATGACCTCAACAAAATCCCATCAGTAGCTGGGTTTAGGGCTGAACTTGATGTCTACACCAACCTCACCCCTGTTACTTACAGTTAAAGAAATCCTTACTGGGCTTTTAGGTGTTCCACTGGTCGTTTTAATTATTTACCACAGCAGAATTAATCCGATGCTTAACTGGTGGAGGGTTTATTGACTGTTCTCTGCTAGACTTTAAAACTTATTCCCCTCTTTCACAATATTGATAGATTTATGAAACACTGTAGAGGAAGTAAATTGTAAACACAATAGTGCCAAGTCTTAAATGACCGCCTGTTAAACTGTTTATGGCATTTAACAATCAAACCACCTTTAACTCAAAGATGAGATATATGAACTTTCATCCAAATTTTCAGCATGTCACCATAATTACAACAAACAAACCCATTAAACCAAACCCATTAAACCAAATCCATTAGCATTTGAATTAATATTACATGTCCCACCCAATTCATTGACTTTTTATTTGTAAGAATTATTTTAGCACACCAACCCATGCTTATCATTCACCCATAACAGAACCAAATCCCATTAATACCATAATGATTCTAATATGACAACCCATTAGGTACTACAGTAGAAGCCCAACCCAGTCCAGCCCGTCCCTTTCCCATCTGTCCCACCTGTGCCCTATTCTTTCCTTGTGTTTCCCCAGAGCCTTTTCTGCTATCTCCTGTGAGGCAAACTGCACGAAGGCTTCCCCTGTGCTCCTCCCCTGGTAGTCCACTGGCAGAGTAATCCCATTTGGCACGATTCTCAACCCTTCAACCCAAGCACACATAAATACATAGGTGGGTAGGTAGACTGATATAGAACAACACCCACTACATCATTGGAGCTATACGATTTAATATACATCATGACAGCTGATAAACAACGATTGTGGAATCTGCATTAGAAAGGGGCATCTTAGAGGAATTGTCCAGAAAGGGAATAAAACAAATACTGATCTGGAGTCAGGGTAGGACTTTTCCTCTGATAAACTGAATGTATATCATTGGCCAAAATACTGGTGCTGAGTGATAAATAAAATATTAACAATAAATTTATATATATATATATATATATATATATATATATATATATATATATATATATCATGGTTTATCATGTTATAAAGAGGCTGCCATTAAGAAGAGTCAGAGCACTGACCCCAGATCAGTGTCAAAGGACTGTCTCCATCAAACAAGCCCAGCAGATACTTTTTAATATTAACTATTATTTAACACTGAAACATCACTTGCAGTTCATATTAGCAAAAAAGAGCTAAACAATGAATTTACACTATTGTGGTAAACAGCACAGTGACAGTTATTTACAAGGACAAGCTAGTCAACCCCAGTATGACTGCACTTAAAGGGATAGTTCCCTGAAAAATGAAAATTCACTCACAACACTATTCCGATGGAGGGGTGGGTGAAGTGTTCGAGTCCACAAAACACTTTTCTCAGGGGTAAACAGTGTTGCAGCCAAATCTAATACAATTGAAGAAAAACGGGACCCCTGATACTCCTAAAGTGTTTTGCGGACTCAAACACTTCACCAACCCCTCGCATCAGGCTAGTGTTGAGTAGTTAATGTGTGAATTTTCATTTGTCCCTTTAACAAACCCACATTAGGGCTATGACACACACACACTTGTATGCAGATAAAATGTCATAACTACCTCAGGGAAAGATGTTTGTAAATAAGGTTCCTTAGGTTTATAAAAAATCCTATTTTTAATATGGATATCGATAACATGAGTGCTGCTGTATGTTGATGTGGTATTGTGCTTGTCTGTGGCTGATCCACTTTGTGAAGAGTTCAACGTTGGCAGTAATCATGACATAATAAATCACATTTTCTAATCCGATGTTGATGTTTAAAAGGAGCCAGTAAATCTAGTGGATCACTTTTGAGTTACTTTTCTACAAACACAAACTTGGGTTTACAAAAATAATAATAAATATTGACTTGTGATTGATTTATGGTTTTGTCTTGTGGGACATGTGCTGGCTGTAATTTTCTCAGAAATATGACTTTTGAACAGTGTGTCTATCCCTCAGATTAATGTGTGTAAGGTCAGTACAATATAATAGAGTGATTAGAAGTGTTCATGTACCTGAGAAGAACTGAACAATCTCTTCCTTGCTGCAGCCAAAGGGCAGGCCTCTAAGTCTCAGCATGCAACCACTGCAGCTGTCATAATCAGCAGGACCAGTACGCTTCAGCACCCAGTCCATTTCACTACGGTTTGACTTGAACACTGATTCAGATACACAGACAGATGGACATAACAAACACATGTTATACTGCATTTCATTTCAAAGTACAATTAAACTTAAAAAAATACACAGATACAAATAGATTATTATTCAGAAGTCATCACACATCTAGAAATATCTGAGAAAAGCCTGTACAGTGACATCAGTAAAGATGATGACTAAGGCCTTTGCATGTAAAGCAAATACAAAGCAAAAGTATTTTTAAAGTAAATTAATGAGATGTAAGCAACCAAGGAAATTGTATTAGCATTACATAACGCAGTAACTATTCAAAGAGAAACTCAATAGGAAAAATACACACTGATTCATTAGTGTGTTATTCCTGTGTATATCACTTACCCTCTATGTATCTATGTCCCATGTATTTTCGGTCCTTGGAGAGGGCATTCTTGAAACCTTCAGATGCTTTCAGCTCAATAAATGCCTCTCCACTGGGACGGCCGTCTTTAGAGTAGGTGAAACACACTCCGTTCACTTTGCCGACAATGTCACAATCTGTAAATCAGAAAGACTAATTAAAATACTGCCTATACAGAAAGGAATATCTCACAATAGAGAATACTACTGGTTCTTGTCTAATTAAATTATTTGGAATGGTAGAAAGCAGAATAGTTTATTTGCCTGAAATTCTGAAAGCACAGCAACAGCACTTTGAAACATTAAGATGATGTAATAGCTCAGAAAAGGTGGAGAAAAATTTGATGTGTCCTTGCTTAACAACAAGATGTTATGTTGTAGGATGGAGGTAAATGTCATTTCAGTCAGGTAACACTTTTTTATCGTTGTGTGTGTGTGTTTTCTCTCACCAGAGAAGAAGCTGGCCACCTCCTCCTGTGTGCAGGACCAGGGCAGTCCTCTGATCCGGACCACGTAGCCCTCATCATCCAAAGACATCCTCACTGCCACAGAGTCAAAACACAGCAGCAGGACATTATGTTACTGTTGTCTGAGGTACTTTAACACACAACACTGCCATCATCAAATAATGCTGTGCTTCCAGTCCCCTCTGTTCTCCCAGCAATGCACATTCATTATGTGCTGAGTCCACATTAGGAAAAGAACAATTCTTCACTAACAGCAACTAACTGCTCCTATCATTTGTCTCCGTAGTATTTCTCCTTGGCTTATGGACGCATTTAGGATTAATTGTAATGAACTTTATTTGACGTTTATTTGTATGTTTATTATTATAAACAGAGAAGCAAAGTGGGCACGAGCAGATCACTTACAAATGTCTTAATATAATAAGGCACAGCGTCATTTGCACGTAGCTTATATTGGTGCGATAAACAACACGGCACACTTCACCTGGCGGAACTTAGAAACTGCAGTCTGACTTATAAACAGGCAGGAACAACAGGAAATAACATGACTATTCACGTAGCACTTAGTTAGCCTAAGTTAGCCTAGCTTCTAAACCCTGACTCAAAGTAGGTTTGAGCTTCACTAACGTGTCCACATCGGTACATGTCCTTTTAATGCAGTTGCTGCTGTGACGTTTGCCACAGGAGAACATTAGTCGGCCTGGATACAGAGTTAGCTCGTGATGCTAACGCGTCGCTGCTGCTGTCAGTCGGCTGACAGTCTACTGTTAGCCTGGCACCAGAAGTGGTTAGTAGCTAGCAGCTAACAGCTAACGGTAGGACACACCGACAGCGGTCAAACGAAACGAGACAAACTAGTTCACTTCTTGACGGTCGTGCGCTGTCACCGACCACAGATATAATGTAGCCTCACGTCAGCTGGACAACTTGGTGGAAGTGTCTTACAGTTTCCTCTTGTCCCGAGTTTCCCCCTGATCCTGTCGCCTTCTACTTCCGAGTACAGTCTCTTCCCACTCTGTCTCCTCCTACTCCTACCCCGAGCCTCAGGTCCAATGATGGGTCCAACCATAGGGTCCAACACGACCGCTCAGGTACGATATCGCGAGACTACTCAAGATAACGTTATTCGCTTCTACTACTACTACCACTACTACTACATCTACTCAGGGGCGGCTCCTGGTACAGGCGACATAGGCGGTTGCCTAGGGCGCAAACTGCCGAGAGGGCGGCACAAGAGACTGATTTATCATGACGTGACACATGCAATGTAAAACAATACAGTAACGTCACACCATCATCCTCTAACCCCGGGACGCACCGGCAGCACCGGGAAGCGCCTCGGCCACACACACACAAGCACATGATCTCTTATGGGGGGGTGGCGGAAAGGCGCTCCCTGGGCCACAGGGATGAGCCAGCCCCACGTCACTACGCTGCCATGGGTGGAACCAGGACACAGGAGCTGGGTCCGAACTCATGGGTGAAACAACTGTTGCACAAGTTGTGTACCTAACATTTCAAAAGAGAAATCGCCATCTCGTCTGTATTCAGGTGATAACCTCAGATCATCAGCTTTGTTTTTTGGGACATACACTCTCTCACTACTACACTACAATTCAAACTCTTTCCACTTTAAATAGGGGAAATTATTCTTCATTCAAAAGCTCTGCAGCATTCATGAGATATCCTTCACCAGAAATAAATATAAAAAAATTAAAATTAAATTAAATTAAATTAAATGTAATAAATTAACTTTATTTTTCAAAAAAACTTTACTTTAAATTTTCAAAAAAATTTACTTTATTTTTTGGAAAAATTTACTTTATTTTTTGGAAAAATTTACTTTATTTTTTGGAAAAATTTACTTTGAATTTTACTTTATTTTTCAAAAAATTTACTTTATTTTTCAAAAAAAATTGACTATATTTTTCAAAAAATTGACTTTGAATTATTTTTCAAAAAAATTGACTTTATTTTTCCCAAAAAAATTGACATTATTTTTCAAAAAATTTACTTTATTTTCAAAAAAAATTACTTTAATTTTCAAAAAAAATTTACTTTAAATTAATTATTTTTCAAAAAAATTTGACATTAATTTTCAAAAAAATTGAAATTTTCAAAAAAAATCTTGAAATTTTCAAAAAAATAATATATTTTTCAAAAAAATTTACTTTATTTTTCCCCAAAAATTTACTTTTATTTTCCCAAAAATTTACTTTTGAAATTTTCAAAAATAAAATCTTGAAATTTTCAAAAAAAATAATATATTTTTCAAAAAAAATAATGTATTTTTCCAAAAAATTTATTAAATTTTTCAAAAAAATAATACTGAAAAATTTACTTTATTTTTCAAAAATTACTTTAATTTTCAAAAAAAATTACTATATTTTTCAAAAAAAATACTTTAATATTTTCCCAAAAAAATTACTATATTTTCCAAAAAAATAACTATATTTTTCAAAAAATTGACTTTATTTTTCAAAAAAAATTGACTTTATTTTTCAAAAAAATTGACTTTATTTTTCAAAAAAATTTACTTTATTTTTCCCAAAAATTTACTTTATTTTTCCAAAAATATACTTTAATTTTTCCAAAAATTTACTTTTAATTTTCAAAAATAAAATCTTGAAATTTTCAAAAAAAATATATATTTTTCAAAAAAATATATATTTTCCAAAAAATTATATAAAATTTTTCAAAAAAAATTACTATATTTTTCAAAAAATTGACTTTATTTTCCAAAAAAATTGACTTTATTTTCCAAAAAAAATTGACTTTATATTTAAAAAAAAAGTCTTTAAATTTAAAAAAACAAATTCTTTAAATTTTCAAAAAAAATTACTTTATTTTTTGGAAAAATTTACTTTGAATTTTACTTTATTTTTCAAAAAAATTTACTTTAAATTTGAAAAAAAATTACTATATTTTTCAAAAAGAAATACTATATTTTCCCCAATTTTAATATTAAAAATAATACTGGAAAAATGTACTATTATTATAATAGTAAATTACTATATTTTTCAGAAAAAAATTACTTTAAATTTTCCAAAAAATGTACTTAAAATTTTCCAAAAAATATTTACTATATTTTTCCAAAAAATTGACTTCATTTTTCCAAAAAATGTACTTTAAATTTTCCAAAAATATTTACTATATTTTTCCAAAAAATTTACTTTATTTTTCCTAAAAAATTTACTTGAAATTTTCGAAAAAAAAATACTATATTTTTCAAAAAAATTTACTTGAAATTTTCGAAAAAAATTACTTTATTTTTCGAAAAATTTACTTTGAATTTTACTTTATTTTTCAAAAAAAATTACTTTATTTTTCGAAAAAATTGACTTTATTTTCCCCAAAAAAATTACTATATTTTTCCAAAAAAATATTATATTTTTCAAAAAATATTGATTACAAAACATTTACTTTAAATGTTCAAAAAAATTTACTTTATTTTTCAAAAAAGAATATTATATTTTTCAAAAAATATTGATTACAAAACATTTACTTTAAATGTTCAAAAAAATGTACTTAAAATTTTCTTTAAAATATTTAAAAATATTTAAAGAAAAAAATTTTTTTTTAAATTTTCGAAAAAAATTACTATATTTTTCAAAAAAATTTACTTGAAATTTTCGAAAAAAATTACTTTATTTTTTGGAAAAAATTTACTTTAAATTTTCAAAAAAATATCTACTATATTTTTCCAAAAAATTTACTTTATTTTTCCAAAAATTGACTTTATTTTTCCAAAAAATTTACTTTATTTTTCCAAAAATTTACTTTATTTTTCCAAAAATTTACTTTATTTTTCCAAAAAATTTTCTTTAACCAAAACATTTTGATAAAATTTTTCAAAAAATACTATATTTTTCAAAAAAAAATACTATATTTTTCAAAAAAAATACTATATTTTTCAAAAAAAATACTATATTTTTCAAAAAAAAATACTATATTTTTCAAAAAGAAATACTATATTTTTCAAAAAAAAATACTATATTTTTCAAAAAAAAATACTATATTTAAAAAAAAAGATATTATATTTTTCAACAAATTTTGATTACATTTTTCAAAAAAATACTATATTTTTCAAAAAAAAATACTATATTTTTCAAAAAAAAATACTATATTTTTCAAAAAAAATTACTATATTTTTCAAAAAAAAATACTTTATTTTTCAAAAAAATTTACTTGAAATTTTCGAAAAAAATTACTATATTTTTCAAAAAAATTTACTTGAAATTTTCGAAAAAAATTACTTTATTTGGAAAAATTTACTTTGCAACTACTACTACCACTACCACTACCACGACCACTACTACTACTGCTAATAATAATAATAATAATAATATTAATAATAGCCTTAGAAGATTATTCATACACAGCACGGTGTAGAAATACTCTATGTTCTTTACATTAAAGTTGCAGGTGGTTTAGTATCCCCCCCTCCCTATTTGACAGTGTCCCTTTCATATAGTTCATTACGGTCAATGTGTAACAAGCACAAAACCAACCATTCATCCGAAACAAAGCCAGAGCTGTTGAATAACCAGTCATTCATTGCCTGTTTTAAATGAAGGTGTATTATAGTCTGAGCCAACACTAACACCAACACACTGAGCGTCTGACACTAAACGCTCATAAAGCCGAACACAGGCTGAAAATCTGGCAACCCTGACAAAACAAGTAGACAGTGTCCAAAGTCCACTGTCAGCAGAAGGCTGAAACTCCACTGTGCTCACTGCCTCGCTGGAGACACCAGTCAGTTTCAAATTACTTTAAACATGAAGGAGATTCCAGTATTTACAGTGGACGCCTTCACTAATTTACCATTCAAGGGAAACCCTGCAGCAGTATGTCCACTAATGCACGTGAGTATTAAGGCTATTGCACAGTGGGTTTACGTTATATCACTCTGACGCCCACTGCACTAAAGAAACACTTCAACAGGCTGCTTCTGAACTGTAGATCTTTGCATTTGGCTCAAATAGAGCAGTTACTGCTCGTAACATTTGCTGATTGAGTTTTCATATATGCATTTTTCCACAAAACTTTAGCTGCTCATGTGTCAAATGATGATATTTATATATGATGAGTTTATTGGAACTAAGCAGCCTGACATACTTTCCACCTAACCACCTATACTGTATGTATGCACCACAGTGACAAAATGTGTCACAACTTAAATGTGTTTCCAACAGGAGCTGAGTGATGAGCTGTATCAGAAGATCGCGGCAGAGATGAACCTGTCAGAAACTGTTTTCATCACCACAATCAACCCCTCTGACACTTTCTCTACAGGTCAGACAATATCTGCTTATTTAATTTCACTACAGTTAATAAACCTTTATCATAGCCTGTATGACCTCTTGTTTCTAGGACTGTTTGGATCATGGAGACAATACAGCTGCAAGCAATTTAGTGGCTCATGGCCAATAATCACTGTGTCCAGTTATTTTTTGTAATGGTAATATGTAGACTTTTGAAAGAACAGTTTGAATTTTTGGTCCCATTGTATGAGAGCGATGATCTAGAGAGACAAAGCTCATCCTCTCATCGTTATCAACATTCACTTCATATTCCACATCAGATCAGCTCATCGATACTGCATATTGCTTATGAATATCAAAGAAATTTACCCGTAGGAATTTAATAATTGTAGGACTATACATTTTCATCTTGTGCCATAAGTCTAATAATGTGAGGAACTGAAAAAACCTGCTTGGGATTAGTATACAGTGATGAATTGGGACAGGATATCACTGTGTATGCAAAGATAAATTTAGTTTGATTAATGCAACATCTATACATTTTTGCTTTCACACGATAAATGTTGAATAAGTGTAAATTTCCCTTTAGAAAGAGACTGTAGACTAAATCTGAAGCAAAGCGGTTTCTCATATTGTGATTATAAGGTCTCTGTTGACAGTAACACAAAGAGGGGGGGACGGACAGGTTAAAGTTGTGTTTGCGATAAAACAACCATCTGAAAAATGTGATGTATTGAACAGGATCAAGGTTCCGTCTCAGATGGTTCACACCGACCACTGAAGTGAATCTGTGTGGTCACGCTACTCTGGCCTCCGCTGCAGTGCTGTTCCAGCATAAGAGTAAGAAACACACTGAACACACATATAGAGTATATTAATCTGGTAATGCAGTGGCAGCATGACCGACTAATCAGGAGCATTGAAGCCATGAAGTTGAATATGATCATACTTATTAAACTGGCAGGTACTTTTCAATGTAATCCTGTTATTTTAAAACATTTCCATGTATAAAACAATGCAGCTTGATACTCAGAAGAGCAAAGGAGCTTTTAGCTTTTAGTTATAGCTTTAGCTCATAGTTAACATTACTCAGTTACACGTAAAGACGTAATTTATCAGCCAGACTGTGAGTATCAGATCCAATAATCATATGGTCCATCTGTTAGAGAACGTGAATCCTGTAGTGGTGTTTGAGACCAGGAGTGGAGATCTGGCGGTCACCAAGCAGAGCAAGGGCTATGTCATGGACTTTCCTCTCAACCCGCCCACCCAGGAGGTACAGTGTGTGTCTATGAGGTCAGATCAACACATCAGGACATCAGGAAGTTAGAGTCACTTATTTGTTTGAAGGTTAAAGATGTATATTTTTGCCTAAGGGTAAAAGACCCACCATGTAAGTCTGTAGGGCTCAAAGATATGAAGCCATTAGCCACAACATGCAATACAGTGACCAAAGTTGAAAAAACAAATATGGATCAAAATGATTAAAGCAAGTCACATCTGCAGTCACTAATTTCTATGCTGTTAACAATATTCAGCACCACTATCAAGAAAACAGCTTTGGTGAAACCCAGCAGGTCTTCAACCGGCTCAGTTCTGTTACATACAGTGCAGCTGTAGTGCAGCTGGAACGTAATAAAACGAAAGAAGAGCAACAAAATGCCAGAATTATAACAGTTTCTTCTCTCTGCAGGATCCTAGTGAGTTCAGAGACATCATCCAGGTCAGTAAAACGGACCTTACAGATACCTTCACTCTCTGTGAGGGAATGTTTTACAGCACTGATTCCTGCTTTACTGTCCACATGAGCCCATCAGTAGAGCAGTGGGAGTTAATCCTAGTGTTTAAACTCCATCTCTGTTTCTGCGTGTGAAACAGGCAGCAGTTGGGAACCACCCAGTTCAGGATGTTTATATGAGCGACAACACTAAGAAACTGATGGTTCGACTGGCTGACAGCTGTGACAGGTTACAGTCAAAACACAGACACACACATAATATACATTCCAAGGAGTCAAGATGAAGACAAGTTGAAAAAGGATCAAAGATGTTACAGTTCTGCCTAAACATAATTTAAACTCGTTATTTAAATTAATACAAAATGTATTGTGTGTCGCCTGCAGGTCAGTGTTGACCAGTCTGAAAGTCGACCCAGTCACTCTTCTGAGAAGTGAGAAGAGTGGAAGAGTCAAAGGACTCATTGTCACCATGAAAGGTAAACAATAAATCATGTATGGACAGCTTTGTGATCCTAACCCTAACCCCATCACTGCAATGTATGTCGGCCAATAGGGTCTCCAGACTGCCAGTCAGGACACGACTTCTACTCCAGGTACTTTGCTCCATGGAATGGAATCCCTGAGGATCCCGTCACAGGTAAATCTACAGATACTAGACCTCAACATTCTCCCTGCTTCATTCATTTTTTTCTTAGAATACATCGACATAATCTTATATCAAATTGTCATGAATGTGTTCTACACATTAACAAACAAGTGACAGGTCCAAGGAAAAGTAAGAGTATTTATGATGTTCAGCTCTTTACTGCAGCAAAGTTTTTAAATGTTCAGTTTCACTCCTGTAAAGTCTGGTCTTCAATTTCTGGTCTAATGAGTTTGATGTCTTCGCAGGTTCTGCTCACACCGTCCTCGGTAGCTACTGGTCTAAGAAACTGGGGAAGAAGAAAATGCTGGGTAATCAATATTGCATTCGTTACATTTACTATTTTATCCAAAAAACTCGTTGGACTATACTAAAACCTTTTTCTACAAATTAAAAAATGTAGGTAATAATTGAGTTGATGACAAAGGTTCAGGCAGTCATTACTACTGAACTCAACCATACTAACCCTCAGATCTTTTGTGTGTGTAGCTTACCAGTGCTCCAGTCGAGGTGGGGAGCTCGAACTGGAAGTGAGAGACGATGGGAGAATCAACATCGCTGGACAAACTGTCACTATTCTGCAGGGAACCATCACACTGTAGTTACACAAACACTCAAGCAAAGAGGGTTTGAGATGCTGAAACAGTCAACTTGTTCCTCAGAGTAGAAGAGGACATGGGCAAAAACATACAAGAAAGGACCGTCAAACACTTTGTCAGGATCTGTATTATTTATTCATATATCACAACGGAAAAAAAAATCACAATATTACATATAAACAAAACATGTAAAGTCAGAGATTATGCTGGAAGAAAAACAGATCAATCGAAAAATCACAGTTCGCCAGGTCATCAGGAAGTTATCTGAAGCATTTTGCTCATTGTATTAAAAAATTAATTTAATTAATACCATAAATTGTATTTTCCCCTACTAATTCAGAGTTTTAGCAGTTAGGTTTATCCTGTAGTAGCCACTGAAATAAAGCAGTGCATTATTTTTAGAACAGTTTGTTGTATGTCTTTGCAGTTGATGACTGGTGATGCTCATTCACAGAATAAAACATTAGTTCAAGTATGTATGAGGTCCAGAGTTCAACAGTCTATACACTAAATCAAATATACACTGCAGCTATTACCTTGTCCTTTAAACAACAATTTCTTTTTATTTATACGACATGTTTTAGCTACAGTTTTAGCTTTGTGTGCAACAGGTTTAACAGGTCACTCCGTGCTCTTTAGTGTTGTACAATGGGGACAGTTACACATACACTGTTAAAACTGGAATACAAACTTTGCTGTTAAAAATAAATTAACAATGACAACAGAGCCACATCGTTTTGAGGGTAAGTCACTATTTTCAGAGAATGAGGTCTTCTTTCATCAAATGATATTCTCACAATCTGTAGAAACGTACCAGTCGAATACATGTGAAACCAACAAAGAATTTAGTTCGGAATGTCAACGGTAGACTTGCGAATTTATAAAAATGTCACTTTTATAATCAAAAGCCACATCAATCTTCAAGTTATTTGTATTATAGTAGGTTGTGATTATAAAACAAATATGTTTAACGTGGATCTGACGCAGTGTTTGTTTTGAAGTTGTTCAGATCAGAACTGGTCTGTTAAATATTGTCAAAGTTAAAATCCACATGATAGTGACACTATTTTGTGCCATTGAGAACTGACACCTGCAGAAGTGTTTACAGCTCCTACTTTAAGTTTGATCACAACAACCTCACGGATCAAGCAGGGCTTGTTGAAGTTCCCACAGCGACCGTCTGCTCCACTGTGAGACAAGCAGCTGTTCTATGACACCATCATGGGTTCACACTGCCGTCTGTCATAGGTTCATGCTGGGTAAGGCCTTGTGAGCCGCTGGCGGGAGCTTGATAATGTGAAGTAAACGTTCAGGAAAAAAATTGCAGACACAGAAGATGTGAAGAAAGTGATTTGTTTGGCACATAGGAAGACAACTGGTCAATACACTATAAATTTAATTTCATGTAAAGCTGAATTCATACGATTTGCAGTGAAAATGAAGAAACATGGAGAGGTAGCATCATGAGGTTTTTGTAAAGGATATCATGTTCTCTTGCTGGAGATGGCCGAGCAGCTTCTCCACAGGTGCGTAGCGTCGTAGTGTTGTGGCAGAGCCCACCATCAGCAGCTTGTGTTTGGCCCGGGTAATGGCGACATTCAGTCTGCGCCAGTCCTTCAACAACTCGCCTAACTGTTAACAGAGAGAGGGGGAGGGCTCATGTCAGGTTTTCACTCATTTATTCATCCATAGAGAGACAGAGGCTCCAGGATAAGAGTGGAAAGGGGAGTTGGGAAGTAAAACACTTACATTTCCTTCCTCTGTCGTGCTCCTGACAAAAGAGAACACGATCAGACCTTTGTCTCGGCCCTGGTATTTGTCGACTGTGTTCACCTCCACCCCAGTGAAAGCAGGGGACAGCAGCAGAGCAGAGATGCTCTTCAACTGTTGTCTGTAGGGAGCGATGACGCCTATATCACTGGGTTTACACCCTGCCTGAAAACAGAAAGAAATAAGCGGTATAAGCAGCATAGTCAGCCCACAAGACTATTCAACTCCCACCTATATCATTGTATTGAATAACTTTAATACCATAAATAGTTGAGAATCAGTAGATTTACCTTTATGAACAGTGAAAGCAACATGTGTATGAGAGCAGCCTCGTTGTGATTGCTGACACCTCCCTGCTCCACCAACTCCAGTGCAGGCACCTGGAATCAAACAGGGGACACGAACATTAAGACCAGCACAACTCAACACCCAATAAAACAGTGGTCATGTTGTTTTGACCATTCACTTCTACAGTTACAGCAGCTGCCCTATTTACTTGACCTACCACCATAGAAAAAAACCATTTCAGCCTATATGTAAAAAAGATAGAACAAACATTTCATGTAATCAGCATCAGTAGTACAAAATTGTCAAAATATTTATTTTGCAACTCTAACTAAGCTGTGAGGTGTCATTTATTTCCATTACTGTTAGATTACCATCAGGCTCACACAGTTGCAGACGAGCAGCACCTTCACTCAGTTTAAATCTTCAATTCTAACCCCAGAGTCTTTCACTTCATAACAGACTAATGACTATCTCAACACAACACATTTAAAAAAACAACAATATTTTCAACCAACCATTGAGCAGTCAAGGAAGTAAACAGGGTTGCCAGGCAACAAAGTGGCCTGTATCCACGCCAGGTCATGCTGAGGATGAGCCTGAGAGTAGGAATCGAGCTCCGACTGGACGGAGGGCAGGAAGGGCAGAGTGAGCAGAGCCGAGGCCGTCCTCTCTGATCCACACTCCAGACGGCCCTCGTACATCAGGGAGTTACTGAGAGACATTATCTGACTGAAACAAACACAGTACAAATCATTTATCATGGAGTGGAAATACTTTAAACCCTTAATACAGGTTCATAATGAAGTTTACAGTAGCTACACCTATTTCTGTATCGATATTAGCATTAAATTGTTGTGAAATAGCCATTTGAATGGTTTTATGGATCATAATAAATAAGTCAAAGACAGGACACACATACAGTAGCCTTACCTGTTCATCCGGTACTGTACATTGAGGTGAACCACTGCTTCACTGTTGAGCTCCAGTCGCTTAAATAAACTTTCATCCATCCCAAGTGACCTGGAGAAGAAATAAGAAATGCCCGATCTTGTAAATGATGATGATTATAAGCTTTTGCTTGTAGGAAACACAAATCAACATCTCAGTTACACCTATGATTTACACACATATAAACAAACATTACCTCGCTTCCTGGTTTTGAACTATTGGCGGCAGTTGTTGGTGATCTCCAACCAGGACAAATCTCTTGGCGTAGAACAGGGGTCCCAGACAGATGGGCTGGCTGATCTGCGACGCCTCGTCTACGATGCAGAAATCAAACCGCCGATGTGTGAAAATGGGATGCTTGATGCCCATACAGGTGGTCCCCACCACCAGCTAGAGAGAGAGGGGATTGGTATTGAATCGTAAGACATTTACTCATTTATGTTCAGTCAAACGTCCTTAGGCGCAAAAAACATTGGGATCAGCTGTAAAATTACCTAAAAATAAACTTCTAAATAAATAAAAAAGCTGATTGCATTGTTAAACTATTTCTTCACCTCCTTGTTGTAGAGCTTCTCCAAGTCTGAGGGAGAATTAATTCCTGTCTTCCTGGCAATTTCCTCTGTGTAGGGCAGAATATCTGGATGAACCTGGAGCAGGTGGAAGAAAACAGGACAGAAATTTAGAGCAAGTCTGAAATAAAGATGAGGAGGGGAGTCACCGATAATACAGCTCAAGGCTTTTGCACTTTCAAAATATATAAAATTGTTATTCCTTAATAATCCATTAATACAGATTATTATAACTGATAATTCAATATTTTGACAGATTACAACAGCGAACCTTCTGGCCCTGTCCAAGACGCAGAAACCCGATCCGAAAACGCTTCAGCTTCAGCAGGATGTTGTCCACTGCAGAGTGGGTGTAGCTGGTCAGCAACACACTGAAGCCACACGCATGTAGGATGCGAACCTGAGAGACAGAGTCAGAAGGAATTATGGAGAGAAGAGTTCTTGTTTTACGTGGAGTAAATAATCATGATTTAGGTCACGTTTACAGGTGATGTTTTACCAGGGTGCAGATGGTTGTGGTTTTGCCTGTACCAGGCATGCCAACAATCAGTGTGTAGTCTTTAGACAGCAACACCTTCTTCATAGCCTGCTTCTGGGGTTTGTTGAGTCCTAACACAAACACAACCCAATATCATCCAAATGCACTAAGGATAGTGGTAATGGTTTTAATGCATTATGAATGGGACTTTATAACGGACTTATAACGAGCTGAAACACTATGGACTCAGTATCAAGACTCCTCTGTATTTATGTCAGTTTTAGGGCAAGTAAAAGAGACATTAACAATATTAGATAGTGATGATGAATGAACGATTTCAGTGTTTTCATAGTTTTTAAACATTTTCAATAGTTTAACAACACGTATTACAATGTAGTGTAGTCTCCCACTGAACTGATGAGATGTCTTTTTATAAGATATATATAATTGTGTGCATTTTTTTACAATTGATATAGGTAAGAAACTACAATTCTAGTATCAAAATGTCTTTCCAAAAAGTTGCTCATTTATATCATTGCCCCCCTGAAAACAGAAGAGAGAATCTTTGGCACCTTTGAGGATGTTGGCCACGGTGTCTTTGGCCTCTCTGGGCAGAACTGAACTGAGGTTGGAGATAAACTGTGGAGGACGAAGGTCAATAACCAGCTCCCTCAGACGATCACTGCAAACAGACGGACGTGTGTGTTGAACATCACTTTAAATGTTCAAAGAAACAGTCAAGTGGTACTTTTACACACAACAAAGAATTGGCGCTGTGTTATTATCCAGTACATAAGCCTGTTGTACCATCACCCACATGCAATGCCATCATTACTTTAATAACACCACAACTTTTGAATTTAATGTACCGACCTGTCCTGAGAGTTCTCCATCAGTCTGGAGAGATTAGTGAGGTGAGTACTGAGGCCGACTACACCTTCATCAGTGTCCAAACGAAACAACACACCACTGAACTTTGACAAGTCTCTGTGAAACACACAACAACAACAAAACAGCTGTCAATAAAGTTCAAAACCATGAATTGTCTTTGGGATGAAATACTCCAGAGATCAGCGATATGACAATTTGTTCTCACCTGTCCAGAGTGCAGCTGACCTGTGACCTGCTGACCTCACGCATGTATCCTGTTGCCAAGCCAACAAAACGACCTTCCAGGTCACTAACTACGATGCGATCCCCGCTGGCCGGGCCGCTGCTGACCGAACCCTGCTGGGGTGCGACACTACTTCTCTGGAAGCGATGGAGGAAAACTCCCTCAGCCTGGATGGTCACTGGACCACTGAGCTGCAGTCTCCCCACACAGCTGCCATTCTTCTCACTACAAACACAAGTCAGAGTTTACAGAGCGAAATAAATTAGATACAGTTGAAGAAGTGTTTTTGTGGTTCATACATTGTGACATTGTAACAGCAGCTTGTGGACTGCGTGAGGGTAAAGGTCTAAAGTTTATCACCTCTCCTCGACCGTCTGAAGCCACACACGCTTTCGGCCATTCTTTGCCTCCATGGTGGCAGATTCAAGGCAGCAGAGCAGCAGCCAGTGGGAAAAATAATTCAGATACGGTGCAGTCAGATGAGCCGTCTCCTGCTGCAGGAAGTCTCGCACAACATCCTCACTGACGTCCAAGGAGTTGCTATCCACCGCTCTGGAGGAGGAGTGAAGAGGTGTGGAGAAAAGAGCGACAATAAGAGAAGAAGATGTAACTGATTTAACCTTATGCCACCTGAGTAGATTCTCTCCTCTTCCATGGCAGCATTGAGAGATCAAAAAGTTTTACCTCTCGTATAATGCACAGTTTCTCTGCTGAGGGCAATACTGGCACGTTTGTCTGTCTGTCAAGATGTCGGGAAGTCTGGACAGGCGGCTCTGCTTCGCTTCTCTCTCCACACAGTTGTGAATGTGATGAACCAAAGTGTTCCTCAACTTCACCAGCTCTGGAATAAACACAGAGGATCAGTAAGAAAGCTGATGGAGAAGCTGGAGTAAAAAAGACAGGACTCTCCTTTGGTTTTTGCACGATTGTGATGTGGTTCAATTTGGTTGAAGGTAGACTTTCAGTCGTGAAGTAGTTCCGATGTGGGTGTGTTTGGGGTGATTGTTTTTTTACCTTTGTAACAATCATGGATCATCAGATACCTTTTGAACTTATTTAGTAGAATTGAGAAAATATGATTGTGAATTGATTGTCCACAACTTGCACGTCAGTTACAGTTAGTGTACACGTGTACCTCTGCTGTCCATGCGAGTGGGCACTACAGGGTGAACGTTTCCAGTTTTGAGGTAGAGCAGGAGGCCGGCTTCGGGATTATATCTCTCCTTGCTCATCAGAGTGTAAAGAATCACCTATAAACACACAGAAACACATTGTGAAACCATAACTGTGAGTCAGGTTAAATGATTTTGAATGAATTCGCTTATATCGATGTAAACCTGCCTTAGAGCAGATCTACCCGCGCTGCACACACAGTGGTCCACAAACCTGACTGCGATGCTCTATAGAGTTCGACTCTCGTCCAGTTTTCAGCTCCAGGGGCAAAGTCTTCTCCTCCGGGGTTCTGTGATTGCCCTGTCTTGGACTTTGGATTCGAACACGTGCCGTCACATCAATTTTCCCTTTCAGACCAAATCTCGGTGACCACACGTTCTCCTCTATATCTACAAGCTCTGTAACCGTGATCACCGTGGCAGAGTCCTTTACCCTGCTCGGAGCTCTGCTGCTGCTCGGGCTGGAGTCATGGAGACAGAGATGAACCGATAATCAGCTCTTTAAGTTGACACAACTTTATTCACATTTATGTGTTTACTTATTATATCCAAAGTCTCACAAGTCTCACTTCTGATGACATTTATTTCACTGATTGGTATGGGACTTGGTTAAAACAACAAAGTAGACTACTGCAGTCTGTGTGTGTGTGTGTGTGTGTGTGTGTGTGTGTGTACATACATTTTGAGACTGATGGATTTTGGTGTTACAGATTTGAGGTATTCCTTTGCCCAGTGTTCCAGTGAGGGCAGATAATCTTGCAGTTCCTGCTTCATCTCCTCCTGACTCACACCCAAACTGTACCTGGACACAAACACAGAAGAACACAAACCTGATTGAACAAGACTGATAAGGCTGAGAATATCATTTACAACCAACCTATTCTTGTTTACTTATAATCTTTACTGCTCTGGTCAAGCGTTGTATTCCAATGGGCTCTGCGGGGTATGATATAACCACTTACATGTCTCCCAGGTACTGAGGACGACGCAGCGCCTGGTCCGCCAGCTTAGTCAGAGTGTCCAAAGAAAAATCTTTAGCCGTAGCTGCTCTCTGAAAGATCTCGTGGACTATTGTGCCGTTCAGCATCTGCTTTGAGCCACCGTCAAAACTCTGCATCACAGAAAATAGAAAGAATGAGAGAGAGAAAGATTAAAGCATTGGGGAGTGTATATAAATCACCATGAACACAACATGTCAAGTAATCAAAGTAAATCCCTTGTGTTGATAACATGAAGAAAATATTACTATGAGCTTTTACACTGTGCAAGGGTGCTGTCCATTTCAAGATACAAAAGAGATACAAAGAATAATACAACAATTATATAGCTCATGTTCTGACATTAAAAATCACACATTGCTCCAAAGGAAAATGAGTGCGCAATAGAAGTTGATACAACTCTCCTTTTTTTTTATTATACTTTAAAGCTTTGTACCTTGAACATATCGCTCAGCACTGCTCGCCTCATGCAGCGGATGGAGCTGGAGATGCTGGTGCCTGAGATCAGGCTATCAGGCAGTAGAACCAGGAAGCCCTGCTCCCGGTCCACCACCCAGGAGCCCTCCCCGGAGCAGCCCTCCAGGTGCACCACATCACCGCAACAAACAGGCGTCATCTCCCTGGGACACCCAGGAAATGATCATTATTACATACACGCCTGATGAAGACCAATCAGCAAAGATAAATAGCACACATGGATGTATGCGTTTATGAATGGGAAAACACCCGGGCACAAAATAGGAATGACAACTACTAGAAAAAAAGGAGCGAATGGAAACATTCAGGGCCCATTGAATTTGTTAACACGTTGCAATATTGTGCACTTCATCTAAAATATGTATGTGTTAACTTACTACATTTGTATGACTAAAAGTAGGAAAAAAGTAACATTGTGCGTTAACTGACATTTAATTTAGCCCTTATACATATTGAAGCAGATAAGTCTGTTTATCTTGGGAGTTTAGTGAAAAGCATGATGCTATATTGAAAATATGCAGACGTCTAAACACGCGTCATTACCATCCATCTTTCAGCAGACATGTCTCAGTTGGATGCAGAGATTTGTAGCATGTGAGGGTCAGTGTTTTGTGACCAGGCCTCTCCTCAACATCCAACACCCAGTAGCGGTTGTTAGCCCCTCCAGAGAGGATCACGTGATCTGGTACCTTACTGTAGGAGCAGAGAGGAACATCATCATCAAAGATGCTAATGTCTGTATTCAACAATCAGTTTTGTTAATCTGAATAAACCCTGGAGTGGCTGTTCATGTTATTCTCACCGCGGTTTCTTGGATTTAACTTCTGGGACAAAACTCTCACTATCATCCATAAAGTCTGCAAACCAGCTCTCATCCAACTTCTCTTCCACAGGACATGCCGATGTCATCCCTGGTATTAAAAAAAGTTAGCAGCGGAAAATAAACATTCAAGGTTCAAAGATATATAAAGCAAATATAGTGCATTAATATAGAGCTTATTTAGGATTTAACAACCACTCAAAGCTCTTTACAGCACAAGTCACATTCATACAGCCTTATCGTTTCTATAACACATCATTCACACTGATGAAGAGAAGAGGGTGATGTAGTGTTCAGACTGAATAAACCAAGGATCAAACCACCGACCTTCTGGTTAGTGGACGGCCCACTCTACCTCTAGAGCTCCAGCTGCCCCAACAAAGCAGTGTTTATATCATATTATGAAATTATTGATTTAGTGTCCCTCGATACAGTTATCTGAGATATGACAATGTCTGAAGATAATTCATATATGTTGTAATATTTGATCCTGTTAACAAAATGCAGTTTTTCTAAGTATAATAACAATATAACCTTCAGCTTGGTCTTGATTGGACGATGGCCCTTTGTCTCCACTCGGTGATGTCATGGCTGTTCTCGTAGCCTCTGCCTGTGGTGCAGGTGTGATGGTTTGTGCACTGGGTTTTTGTACAGCAGTAGTAAGTGAGGTAGTATCCTTGTCCAGACCAGTGTGTTGGTTTCCGGTGGTTTTTGCCTCTGTGTCTTTCTGCTCTGTTATCACAGTGAAACCAGAGTCTTTCTCAGCTTCATCTCTCTCTTCCGGATGTTTTCGGTGGCAAGACACAGACTTCAGTGACACTGTTGGGTTTCTGCTGTGATTGGAGACCACTCCAGTACCACGTTGGTGACCCTCTGACCTCTCAGACTGGTCACTGGAGAAATGAGGGGTCCTACCATGGCCAATCACAGTTCTTGTTAGGTTGCTGCCAGTGGGGCTGATGATGGTTCTCGGTCTCTTTGCATTGTGGGACTCTTCAGGGGGACTGAAGAGTCTTTTTATTGAGCCAGAACATCCCTCTTCCCTCTTGGTTCCCCGCATTTTCTGCCCTTTGGGGTGCGGACTGAGGCAGATAGGGGAGAGCTGGCCACTATTCCCCAGGCGTGTGGCCTCTCTGGAGGGAGAGGAGGAGGCAAGCCTGATCTGACTTGTCGGGGTCTCTGGTACAGAGAGGAGAATGTCTGGCGAGGAGGGCAGGAGGTTTTCAAGGTCCCCCAGGATGCACCTCTTTACCGGGGAGTGGAGTCTGACTCGAGCGGTGCCATCATTTTTGATCTGAGGGTCAGTCTTGGCAAATGCAGTGATGGAAATCGTACTTGAAAGTGACTCGCCCTAAAAGCAACACAGTCAAATAAAGGTTTGAGTTTCATAACAAAACCTAAATAGACGTTTATAGCCAGAATAAATTGTTAAGCACAGGACATAGAACTGAGGAAGGAAAATATAATTCCCCAAAAGTCTATTCACAGAAGTGATAATAAAAGAATGTAAGAAGACTTTTCAAAACCATTGGGTATTGATATCAATCAAATAGGCCTAATGAAGGTTTTAAAAGTTAGTTCGGTCAAAAACGTGAAGAAATAAGGAAAAAAAAACAATAAAGCAAAGACAATGAAACAAAAAAGGAAACTTACACAAATCACAACAAAGAAATTGAAGTGCTATTTACCTTTTGGGGTTCAGAGGAGAAGAAGGATGAGATGTTCTTCTGTCCTCCAAGAGCCACCTGAAGCAAAGATACCACACATGTACCATCTGTTAGTTGTTTGACAAGTCAAACAACTAAACCGTTCTAAACCACTCAGCAGTCTGGGATATCAGCTCTGAAACACACTATTAGTTTTAATTGTTTTATAGATTATAAAATTATCTAAAGATCTGATAATGTACTGTTTTTCTTATTTCTTTTATATATATATATAAAAAAAAATCTCAGCTTTAATCCTAAACCAGTTCATTGTGACGTCACAGTTAAAGAAGTCCTCAGGGCTACAGAAGTCGTCCAAGCAGGATTTAAGGGAGATTTGCTGCATACACTTCTTAGACTGAATGTTTTGATACATTCACTGTATTTATATAAAACCTGCAGTGTTGGAAATCTCCCTCTCGACAACAGGAGACCTTTAAAAAGGTTGTATTCTTCATGTTTAGCTCTTGTGATGTGACTGATGTTTTCTAGCCGTGCACAGACATTTAATAATTCATTTAAATCAATTCCAACCAACAGCAATGGCAGTTATTCGTTACATATCATGGTATAACATACATATATACACATACATGCACCACTGCTTTACTGAGTACTTTTCTTTAGGACATTTTAAGTACATGTTCCATCTGTCTGTGGAGATTCTCAGTCATCCAGGTCGTGGTACATCCAAGTACTAAAAACAGGTCCACTGGACTCGGTTGAGTTTCTTCAAGACGTTTCTCTTCAGTTCTAGCTGCTGGGAGTCCCACCATGTTTCATACTTGTATCATTACTGTGATACTGTAATACTACTACTACATACTCACACCTGACATCCTCTGAACACCGGATCTGGGTGCACGTCGTGTAGTTTAATGTAAATGAATGAATACGGTGTTTCCTGCGAGTGAAATCCTTACTCACCTTGGTTTTCTTCAGCCTGGTTCTGTTCATGTTGACTCTGATCGAGCCACAGGCAGGTGTGTCGCTGTGTTACTTAATAACGGAGCGGCTCAGTTTCATGTATCTGTACAGAGTTCAGCTTGCTTCACTAAGAGCGACTCTTCGTCTCCATCACCCGGATAAGGTTCACTGACACACCGGCCTCCTCCAGCGACACTCTCCGTTAAAGTACCGGCGGCCTGGACGCTTGTCGTCGCGTTCTCTTCACCGTGTTTCCGCCTCATACGTCGGTTTATGGTCCGTTTAAACCATATCTATGGTTTAAACCACCGGGGCGCCAAATTTTCAGTTTCGCGGAACGGAAGTGACGTCAGGTACAGTTCCGTTCACATTTTTTTTAAATCAACTTTATTGACATCCTGTAGACATTGTGAGTATTGTGTTGTCGAGAGAATTATACAAACCCCCAATTTACCCCTACAATTATTTAGTTATTGGACAATGTGCAGTTTTTTTCCCCAAAACAAAAAAATATAAATTTTATAAACATATTATTCCTTTTACACCAAATGTATATTTAGTAATGTTGTTATCTTCTAAGATGTTGAACGATATATATATATATATGATTTATAAATCTAATATCGAAAAGGCTAATAAAACCAATAATAAATGTACGGAAGCGTATTGCATTCACTTGAAAAAGAACAACTGAAAAAAGCTCTGTTTTTCTAAAATTGTTTTTTTGCTAAAAATTATTAATTAGCAAAACAGAGCTTGTTTTACATGCAAAATGAAGTTCCTGTATAGACGCTGACATACGGTTATGACTATGTAGCTTCACAAAGGAAAGGTTTTATGATTAAGCGACCCTCCAAAGAGGCACGAGCTCTGTGTTGTTACGGGAAGTTTCAAATAAACCTGAAAACATCGGTTGAAAGTCTAGACTATCTTTCGGGGGATATGCTGCAGATAGATAAAGGATGGTTTTCATTTTTGTCCAGTTGTAAGTGGTTTTATTATGGAAGATTGATGTGTAGTTCGTTCCTGTTATAAGCAGGGTGGTGGTTGGGACTCTTGTTTTGAAAGGGGTTCTATCGATTGTGAAACGTGTGAAGGGAAGTAAACAGGTGAGATGTCCCGATTCAATAACCATCTCTCGTGTCCTCTCTCGGCTGAGGCCTCCTGAGAGAGAGAGAGGACAAACCGCTCGGCTCCATTAGTCTTTTGTTTTTCACTGTTATTTATACAGAAGGAGTCGGACCGTTTTGAGCGAAGCAATACGTCACTTTCAAAATAAAAGCATGTACAATTTTTTTTCAGTTTTTCCGACATAATTATCTAAGAAAAGCAGACCTTTTTTCTTTTTTTTTCCAAGTGAATGCAATACGCTTCCTTACAATTGGATATTTTGAATACCTCTGATATTTGAACTTCATGGATGTATATAGTCTTTTATTTACTCTCCCTGCATACAATGTTTTTTTTTCTATTCAATAAAGAGAGAAAAACCTAAGCCAAAAACACAAGCAAAGATAACTTCACACAATTTGAAAAAATAATATACATATGTGTATAATATACACATAAAAATTGACTTTAACTCTTCTGGCAACATTGTCCACAGTGTTTCTGAGCAGACGTCTGTGTTTGTCTTTATTTTTAAAAGTAAGTTGTACAAGGTCTGATAGTCAGTCCAAAACAAGTTTATTTTTTAATTTGATAATCAAATGATCCACTTCTCTGTTTTAAGACTTTACATTCACTGAAAGGTAAAGAACATTTATCCTCTACCCCTCATCGACTCAGCTTTTAAACTTCTCCACAAAGCCACATTTTTCTCCAAGCTGGACCTCCACAACAACTACCCCCTCACCATTTTAAATATTCGGTGACTATTTGATCACGACCTTTGGTCTCACTGAGGAACCGCTTATCCAAGTTCAACTGAATGACGTCCTGCGGGACATGTTGAATTGCTGTCTTTGTCTACTTGGACGACATCCTCATCTTGTCCCAAGACGTGGGGGAACATATTCAACATGTTGTGTCAGTACTCTGTTGCCTGGTGGAGAACAAGCTCGTTGTTAAAGTTGAGAAATGTGAGTTACTTACCTCCCCAGTCAGCTTCTTGGGGTTTGTGATCAAGCAATGGCAGGTAAAGACAGACCCATGTATTGTTCAGCCAGTGTCAGAGAGCTACACCTAATCCAAGAGGAATAGTTGCAGCGGTTTCTGGGCTTCGCCAATTCAAGCACTTTATCTAATCTCTGGGGCAACATCTGTTTATGATGGTCATTTGATTTGCAACTGAAAGGAAGACTTAAAGGTACAGCAGCATTATCACTTTTAATACTCAAAGCAAGCAGCATTTAAAAAAAAATTGGGAAAATTTAAACTTCCAAAGCAAGAGCATTTACTTAACAACCGAGGAATTATGAGTAGAAACAAGATTATTAATGGGTAAAGTGTTTTTGATATTGGTTTTACTCCTCTACGTCGTCATCCACTGTTGGTTTTTTGAGTTCTCTCCTACATGAGTCCTCATGTGAACGATTAAATGGGAGCGTCGTATGAATCGTTTCCCACAGGCGGCACAGCTGTATGGCTTCTCCCCTGAATGAGTCTTCATGTGGCGCGTTAGATTGGACTGAGCACTGAATCTCATGGTACACACAGTGCAGGTGTACGGCTTCTCTCCGGTGTGTATTATTGTGTGCTTGATGAGATCTGCTTTCTCTCTGAAACTCTTACCACAGTCGGAGCAGCTGTGAGGCTTCTCCCCCGTGTGGATTCGCATGTGAGCGTTCATGTTCCCGACCTGCGTGAATCCTCTGCCGCAGTGACTACACATGTGCGGTTTCTGTCCAGAGTGCGAGTTCATGTGAGTGTGCAGATAGGAGCGCTGGATGAAGCTTTTGCCGCAGACACTACAGCTGTAAGGTTTCTCGCCTGTGTGTGTCTTCATGTGGCGAGTCAGGATGGATTTAATCCTGAAATTCTTCTTGCACACGCTGCAGGTGTACGGCCTCTCTACCGTGTCCCCGGCTTGCTGTGGTTTCTCTACACCTGAGAGAGGGGGAGTGCTGTCTCTCCACTCATCATCACTGTCTTCACTCATCTGGAAGTCACTGGACGGCTCCGACTCACCACAGCGGCCTCTCTCGGGTTCTGCTCTCAGCTGCTCAGATGAGCTGCTGGGCAAAGGGTCTGCTCTATTTTCAACCTCTTGGCTTCGACAAGACGACTGACTTCCATCTTCATCACTTCTCTGCACGTAGATGATATTGAACATTGACTCTTTGGTGTCAGCCTCCTCCTGCTTTTCACCTCTCTGAGCGGCCCACTGTTCATCATCCTGTTCCTCTTTAACCTGCAGGGGCTCCTCGTCATCCTCGCCCACGTCAGTCGCCTCCTCACAGAGGTCCTGCTCCGACGGGATGTCCTCTTCCTCCACAGGGAGCTGCACAGGGCCTGGATATTATCACACAAGAGGAAAGACAGTTAGTCCGATCGAAAACACATTCTGATTTCCATATGTTCAATAGAGAACTAGAGAAGTATTGAAACATATTCCAGTGTGAATGTCCCTCAGAATTTTGCATTGTTATCAGCTCAGTAAATGAGGTTAGGTTTTCAGCCCTGTTTTGTTTTTCTTTTCGGTTGGGTTGGTGCTGAGTGAAGATTATGCAAAACCATGAAACTTGTTGGAAGGATGGAACATGGGCCAAGAAAGAACTCAGTAATATTTGGGTAATTAATGAATAGTGCAAGATAAAAATAAGCTCTGAAAATGTTCACATAAGATAAGACAAGATAAGATAATCCTTTATAAGTCCCACAAGGGCAGTCAACATGTTAATCTTTAAAGGAATAGTATGTGTACATGTATTTGAAAACATGTAACTTTAATGTTAACTCAAACATTAAAAGGTGCATTTGCCCACACCAGGAGCAGATTCTGATAAAAAAGAATGTAAATAATGTAAAAACAAGAGGCTGAAGTTTAGATTGAATCTGCAAATGTAATGTCCAGCCCTTTATATATAAAAAAGCAGCTGATTAGAAGTGAGAAACTATTTGAATTCTTATCTCAAATTTGACCACAGGCCTTTCTGTGACTGAATGGAGCCAGCCATTTTGCATCCTGATGCACACAAGGGATGCAAAATGGCGCTACTTTCTGTGTGCTGTGTGCTGGACTGACAGTGAGATAAGAGGCACATTATTGCAGAGACGTGAGGAGTGGAGGTGGTGGTGGTGGAGGTCAAAGTTAACCTGTCGTTACCTTGGCACCGGCCCAGTGTGCGCTGCTGCTCCATCCGCTGCCTCGAGAGAGAAACCTCCTGCTCATAGTCTCTGAGAGTTTGTTCGAACAGGCGGAAAATCTCCTCAGCAGCTGCGGCCAGTTTCTGCTGCACCGCAGCTTTGAGGAGTTGTGTGGTGGACATTGTGTCTGAGCAGCTCCTCTCTGGGATCGGACCATACACAGTATCCTGTTAGGAGGGACCCGGCGAGCCGCTGCTGCTGCTGCTGTTGCTGCTGGGTTGCCAGATACTACAACCGAAAAACATGTAAACTCCCTAATTGTTGGAAAAGGCCAAAAGAAGCACACTCGTCTTCCTTCCATCTCTTTGAGGGTAAAGTGAATTAATAATCGGGTGAAAACATCAATTAATATTATAGTAATAACAATAATACAAAAAATAGTAATAGCAATTAAATAAATTAAATTAAAAACAAAACACAAATATATTAATGCAAAAAATCCTTACAATTTCAATCACTGTCTGTCAGTGCCTGTTCGGGCCCTAATAACAACAATACTAAAAACAAAAATAATAATACTAAGAATACTACTACTACTAATAATAAAATAGCAATAATATTAATAATACACTTTATATGATATGAGTTGGCCTAAAGTTAGGTTTGTCCTAATTACTAATGTTAAAGTGAATGTACTTGTTTGATGGCATGTTTAAAATGAAGTACTTCTATAAGCCAAACATCCTGGATAACATATTTTACTAAAATACAATATGCTCGTCCTATTTTGTTCACAGACTAATATTTTTTCGCATCTCAAAATGCAATTGAGATATTTTGTTTTTGTATATTTGAGCTATCCTACCATCAAACAGACAGAATCACAGATGTTGATGACTAGGCACAGGGAATCTGAATGAGCAACTTCAGCAACACTGTGGACAAGATAAGTCTCTGAGTAAACAGACATGGCAACACAACAGGCACACAATGGACCCAGCCCCTCAGCATAATGGACCTTTGCTGCCACCTACTGGTCTGAAACAACACCATCATCATAGAGGTCTTCAACAGTGGGTTGTTAACATTTACAGTTTAGACATAATCTAGAACGTTTTGACGAACAGAAACATAAACAAATTTAAGGCTGTTTTATTTTGTAAGACCTACCGACCTATTTGCCTACCTACCATCCCAACTATTTGCATACCTACCGACCGATTGATGTATGTTCCTGTCTCTGTCTAATAGCCTACCTACCTACTTACATACCTGCCAACCGACCTACCTGCCCACCTGCCGGCCTTCATCAGAAAGAAGCAATGCAGTTTACATTTACAGTATCTGACCAGCAGATGGCAGCAGATATTGTGGCATACAACCGTGAGCTTCATGACATTACATTACATGTCATTTAGCTGACGCTTTTGTCCAAAGCGACTCACATTTTTAGTACACTCAACATATATGAGGAAACCTTTCTTGTTGGAGAACGCCCACTTTACCCCCTAGGCCACAGCGCCTCATGACATAAATGTGCTATCATTTGACACTTTAAAATGCCAATGCTTTTATCATTATGAATGATATTTGCCTCAGTGAGCGCTGCCACCAAGGATTGTTGATATCTACCACATTTATCATAGTACAAAAAAAGATAGGATGTACAGGTTAACTGACACTTTTAATTAAACAGATGCATCTTTTCAATACAAATTTCAGCACCATTTGGAACTATACTTCTTTTTCCCATCTTGTGAATTTGTTCAATTTATCCTTTATAATTTACTTTCATTTGTATGAAGTTTTGATGATAATCTTTTGACGTGATGATTTACGTCTGCTTTTGAAAACGACTTCTTCTAAAACTCTAAAACTTTCATTTTTCACCATCATTTATTTTATGTTTTATCATTTTATGTTCTTACCGTATAAGTATGTTTTTCCGCTGAACTTATTTCTTTTTGTCCCTGCATGTCAGGCTTTTGAAAAATACTGGAAATACCATTCATGTTATTGTTAGTTGAGACATTGGGATTAAAGTTCGCTGTTTCTGTATAGTCAGACAATAACGTACCAGTAGGGGCCCCCCAGGCACACACACACAGACACACACACACACACACACAAACACACACGCACACAGCATCACGTATAAACTTTACATGCCAACATGACAGGTGCTTCTGGGCCAGCTCACTCTGCACAGACCCACCACTTCCATCTCTTTACTCTTAAAGTCCAGCTGAAATGAAGATACTTTGATTTACTCGTTGAGTGTTTGCATCTGGTTTCTGTCCTCAGCTGTCAGTCACATGGAGAACAGGAAGAGTCAAATTGACTTCTAGAGTACATCTACAGCTGGTACTCTTGAGATTATCACTGGTTTGTGCACACATGCACGCACCACACACAGTTTGTGTTATCTCTCCCCTGCAGACCCAGCTGGCAGTCAAACACAGTGTAGAGGCTTTTTTTTTAAAATTCTATACCTATTAGTCTTCACCAGTTTATTGTATCACTTCGGAAATCAGAAAGAAAAACCTTCTTGAGCCCTTCATAGCATTTAAAGGGTTTAATCTCCCTCACTCTGCACTTGAAGGAAACTCAGAAGGATCAGTGTGTTATATATATATATATATATATATATATTTCTTCTGTCGTTCAGTTCAAAGAGTTCAAGATAAATTGAGCTCGGAGAATTATTCCTCCTCTCTTCGACACAACAGTGTTAGATAATTTTCACACCATCACAAAACGCACAACACAACTGCGCTGTCATCTGCCTTCTTTCAATGAGTTGTAATTGCTTTTGGGTGTCACATTATTGTTACTTTGGAATCTTAAAGCTTCCTGCACTTCCTGTTAACAGGGTTACAGGAAGTGTAAATGTAAAACTAGAACGTTACTCAGTAGCGCATCTACAGTCTATATATAACAGTCTCATTTAATCCAAAATCAAGCTGCACCACATTTCATAAACTCATAGATATCATCTCTGTCAATATGCCTGATTTTTTTCACCAGAATCCATGAATTAAAAATGTCATATATCTCAGATTGGTAAAGAAAATTATAACTTGTGTTAATCTGTCTAGTCATATTTGTGTAACCTTACTTACATACAAACAAATAGTCAGAGTGAAAACATAACCTTGGCAAAGGTAAACAAATCTTTGAAGGAATAACGTTATGAGTGGTAGGGTACCACATCTATTTGATTTCCTGTTCGTACTAAATTGTGTAGGAGTTACTCTGGAAAAGGTACAGCCCACTTATCAACAACATCAATCATCGGCTTAGTTAAGGGACAGTCAGGCCAACTAATGTGCACAGATCTGAAAGAGATCGCTCACTATCCATTTTATTTCTGAAACTCAATTCCCAGCCCATTCTTCAAATAATCAGATTAAATTGTGATATCTATATTTTTGATGTACTGAGAGAATCAAACGTAGCCAGAAAGAGAAAAGGAGACACGATCTATCCTTGTGGCAATTGAAAACATTATTCCCAGAAGTAGGCAGGTATCCTTCTTTCTCTAAGTTGTGTCTTGAAGGACTTTGACATTTACGCCTGACACCTGTTGTTCGTGTGAAATCTGTCGATATGAATTTGCTGCATCTGTCAGGTCGCTGCTGTTGTTGGCACTCATGTCAACATGTGGGTGCAGCAGCTCAGAGAGATTACTGGATCAGTGTGCACCACCCGCTGCATGTGAGCCTCCATGATGAAGGAGCCCAGCGCGGTGTGAAGGATGAAGATCACAGTTTTCCCTACATATTAACACAATCTGACCCCTTCACCCCCCGGACCCTCGCTCACTTATTTCATTTAGTTTTTTAGATTTTTTACAAAAGTCAAAGCCACATTTAGAGAATGAAGGAAAGTCAAGGGTTACAGAGGTAAAGACACAGGGGTAAACCCGACCGAGTACATTATTAATTTGACCTTTGAATCTCTTCCTACATATTAATGTTCAAGCTCTTTAATATGTTCCATCATGTCTAACTCATTAACTTGTCAAAGACTGGGTTTAAAGTCAACTTTTCCCGTAAAGCATACAAGGAGATTCAAATTTTATATATTTTCTTTAGAAGCTTCACTTGTGAACAGTGTAGCCACGTACATTTTGGTAGAGATCTGAATCACTGTCTTAAAAATAATGAAAAAGTCTGTGTTTTTTATGGACTTCTCAGAAAATATTCATGGGTCTCGATGAACAAAATCAGGCAGGTTTAGAGGATTGATATTTTTTCAAATAAAGATCTAATGAATTTAAATGTGGTTTCAGAAGGGAAATGTCAGACCTCGGTGGACTTAAATGCTCTACTGATTTCCACCTAGTTAGAAATCATTTAAATGAAAAATCTTCATGACATGAAGGAGCTAGATGTGGTTAAAACGTCTGAACATTTTGTAAATTCTGGAGTAAAGACATTGCTGAGCCCCTATTTTCATCTCACTTAATAAACCGGCATAATGACCCGGGCCTGGTCATGAGCACCATGGAAATCCCTGCTTCAGGGTTAGGGTTAGGGTTAGCCTAAGAACCTGTCTCTAACACACCTGTCACCTGAGATGGAGACTGACAGCAGCAGCTGCGTCTCTGTGTGTGGACGTGTGACAGAAATCGATCAGCGTGACTGATGGGTGTTGTGACTGACAGTTACCTCCAGGTGAGGAGGAACCAGATCTGGGTGAGGACGAGCTGCAGGTCTTGGCAATGGCACATCAGAGTGTTTAGCATGAACCTATGAACATCTCACCCCCTCCTAATGAAGCAGTTGGAGATATGTGCATTGGAAATGGTCTCAGGCCAATCCTAGACGAGTAGATGACTGTCGAAAATAAGAATCATGAGCTGGTAGGTGATTATATTGTTGAGATACATTCTTCTTTGTATACATGGAGCGCTTTAGAAAGTGATGGTTGGTGGTAGAGTGGTGCATCAAATATGTATGTGTGATTTTTTTACATTAATTTACTTTATTTTCACACCACTATTTACTCGTTTACTTTCAAATTTACTCTGTGTGCTAAAGCCTTGTGACCATATAACTGTAAAACCATTCTACTCTACTGAGACGAGTGGGGACAGGGAGTAACCACCATACAACCATCAGTGAGGAAGTTCCAGTCACAACAGAAAGAATAACTAAAGTAACCAACATGAAAATATAAAAATGAAGGGTAATTTTCTCTAAATGATTCTCAAGTTGATTTGTGGTTTATTTGTGTTTCAGGGTCGTTGGTTTTATTTGTAGTAACCTTTTCATGCACAGTAGCACAGAGAAATTAGTTTCACTGCAGAAGATCTGCGGAGAATAATTGTTTATAATAGATTTATCATTTAGCTGCCATTGACAGATAAGACAGAGCAACGAGTTCTGCCTGTTTACAGAAAGTAAATAGCATGTTGAACGTAACTGTTTGGTCCCGAGGTCAGTATCAGAAAGTGATCACAAAGTGGTAAGATCACAATATGTATTTTACAGTGGTCAGCATGATGTTGTTCACTGTCAATGCTAAACATCATTTGAGAAATCAACAAACACAACACAATTTCGGCACATTTAACCATTTTGCCTGTTTTAAAGAGATTTAAATTATTGTATCAGATAATGTTACTTCCTGCAGCCAAAGCTAAAACAATCCCAATTTACTCATTTATTAGTGAATCAATTGTGATTCAACAAGACATCAAAATTTGAATCCAATTAACGCATTGCTGGAAGTTCAGCTTTATTTCAGACTCCATATAAGTATATATAATTCAATAACATTCTTGCAGAAGGTAGGAATTCATCATAATTAGTTAGTTGATGGTTAATATCCTGTCATATTTTACAATAAGGTGCATGTGCACACAGCTATCCTTATTAGGACTTTGTATTGACTTCCGTTCATGTAGAGAATGGAAGTCCAAATCTTTACCATGAACAGTTCATGACTAACCCCGACCTCCATCTAAACACAATTCATATCTCACGTCTAACCAGGAGCTGAGAAATGGTGTTTGGCCTCATTAGACCATGCTGCGGTCCCCATGAGGTCCCCTGCACTAGACAAGATCAATGTCTATAGTGGAAGAGGTAACAAAAACAAGTGTGCAGGCACACACACACTAACACACAAAATGGTGACGCACAAACTGCACATTCACACACCACACACACTCGACAGGCAACATGTCAGATTCTCCCATTACACAACAGTTCATACTTTAGACTGACACAAGAGCGTTTGTTCCGTCTATTCAATAATCACCACGTTGTTGGGTTAACACTATTTAAACATCCAGAGCAGTTTAATGTAGTTTATGATTTGAGATCAATTCATTTTTTTATTTCAGCCCTGACACTGTGCATAGCAGCAAGCAGGGTATTCTTTAACCTCTGTCCAGTGTGTGTGTGTGTGTTAGGACAAAAGTATTTAAAGTATTTGATGAAAGGCTTGTTTTGGTTTGAGATGTTGGTGCTACTGCAACAGTTATCGAAGCTATATGTTGTTTATATGATATTAAAACAGGACAAAACTTATCAACTGAAAAAGTTTTTAGGAGGCCAACTGTTACAGAAGATTAGTTTCTACTTCTTCACTTTCACTCAACCACAATGAGCTCCGGCAGAGGTCAAAGGTGATGCATCTTTCAAGGACATCCGAACAGAAGTTATTAAAGGAGGAGGATGAGGAGGAGGATGTTTCTCCCAAACCACATTTTGCTGTTTCAGTATTTATAAGTCGTTATTGTGCACCGTGATCTCGATGATCTTTGCCATGGATCCGACCTCGTGGTTAGTCACTGCACCGCCTCATCGACGCTGCTCAGAGCAACCAGCGGCTGAAAATGAGATCCAATTCCTTAAGTTGTTTTTGTGATGACAACTCCGAGATAACATTTTAATGGGATTCTTGCTACCCAGAACACCATGACGCCCCCACCCAATGTCCGCCATAAATCTACCTAAAGAAACAGCTTCAATGGCATAAGTGTGTGAGTTTGGACTCTTCTGATAAACAAAGTCATTCATCACAGTCACGTTGATTTTAAAGCTACAGCTGCAGCCTACACTGAAGAACATGATCACACATCAGACTCAGTCAAGGATACAGCCAGACAGATACTCAGCAATATTACACTGCACGCTACATGGCTTCAGAACACATTGCCTCACTTCTATTTCCTGTCCTTTAGATAATACATATAGAAACTGCTCTTTCAGTCACTTCTGCAGTTGATAAACAAACTCACTGAACTGGAGCATTTTAAATATATTGAATGAAGGTGGCTGTGGGAGGAGAGAGATGATTTGCAGTTATTGCAGCACAATGTTTCCCTTTCAATATATAACACTGATATTGCACTACATTAACCCAATCAGTGTTGTAGACCATGAGATTTTCAGATCTACTTTTTTCTGTCAAGAGTACAACTCAGCACACAGAGTTGGGAATAGGTTTTTATTTACTGTGCATGACTGAGCCTGTATTCTAAAGTATGACAGAGAAAAGCAAGTGAATTCTTTCTAAAAAGCTCAATAACATCATCATTTCATTTCCCTTGGTGACCCTTTTCATTTTCAAGCTCATTGACTCGCGATGTTTTACAACATCATCATCATTTCAAACAAGAAGCATGAAAACTCCCCAAATCCACATCGATAAAGTTTTGAAAGTTATATTTGGACTGCCTGACTGTTTCAATTAGTGTAGGTTCACCGGGTAGTAATATTTGTACAAGACCAGACTGGACAAATGATGTCCTTATCTTCTGAAAGCAAAGCTGAAGATGCATCTGATTACATGGTTATTTGTTGTGGACCCTGAGACTGTTGATGCATGTGAGACTCAATCTATTCCCACGGTTGGTTTATTGAGTGTTGTCGTCGGTGTTAGATGCCAGCATCAGATCCCACTGATTGCCAGACTAATAAATGAGTCGCACAAGATATTGGTTGTTGTTGTGCAGTCATTTGGGTGATGCATTCAAAACAGTGTGATTGTTTGTTTCTCCTTCACCGCCACGCCCCACTGAATGTTATTCCTAATGCGGTGTTTGTATGTATTTGTTGGAGCTGACTGAAACTGTTCAGTACTGAGGGGAATAAAGAGGAGTGAGTATCATCAGGATGTGTGGTTCTAAAGATCTTCCTCTTTGTTCCTGCTGCCGTCCACGCTGAGTGATTAGGTTCGTTTGTTGGGTTGTGCAGGGCTAAATGTCAGCACCCGACCAGACACAGGACTGTGAATCAGACTGATGAAGGACCAGGATCCTCCCACACAATATTGGATTTCGCGACACCTTCACTGTGTGTGTGTGTGTGTGTGTGTGTGAGAGAAAGCCGGGAGAAAATAAGCGTTGATAATATATCTGTGCAGAACAAGGAGGTTAATGGATTTACTAATAATCTGAGTGCTCCGTCATTTCTGATATTGAAAATGTAATATGTATAGTTACACACACACACACACACAAGACTGTGTTTTCCATAGTGAATCTGAGTGTTTTCTTTTTCTTTTGTCCTTGACTATGTGGTGTTGTGCAATAATGCATTCAATAAATTTGGTTATCAAAATAAAATACTAAATATTCATATACAAAATATTAATATTTAATCATAACTTTAATTGATTAAAGTTACCTTGGGGCATCACCCTTCAAAGGAAGGGAGAAAATAGTCAATTTATTGATTAAGTCTGATAAAAGTACCAACTACAAATTGGAGCATCCTCTCCAGTCACTGGATAGTGTAGCTTTTATCAGGCACAAGCAAATAGTTGAACAACATATATACAAACATACATTTCTGTGAATGTATGTGTAACTGAATTTAGATCCCAACACCACAACCAGGTTGCTAACTCATTGGTCATGTGATGTATAGCTCAGCTGTGAGTCCATTACCTAAACATAAAGGTGTGTTACATTATTTTGCTGAAGTGTGATTAAAACCGAGCTTGATGTTGTTGGTCCCGGTCAGCAAACTAATGTTAAATGTTGTCGGGTCGATGGTGTGTTGTGCTTCTTAATTCAACAGTTTTGTAGTTAATTGACGACCATTAACTTGTAATAAGATGTCCATTAGTGGAGGTTAAATGTCTGTTTCAGCTGTTTTTATATATATTTAGATATATATACTTTATTTTAAATTATGATATTCTATTTTATTCTACTTTATACTATTTCTATTTTATTTTTTAGGTTGTAATTGAGCATTGTTAGACGAGAGCCTGTGACTCAAGCATTTCACTGCCAGCGACTGCTTAATGTTATTGTTGTGCATTTGATAAATACAAAATACTTGAATCTGTTAGAGGACATACAGCTCTGTGTGTGTGTGTGTGTGATGATTGCTTGTTTCGACCCCATGGATTTTTCCATTTGTTTGTTTTGTTTGTAACACTGCAGTAGCTGCAGTAATGAACCATGGGTAAGACAAATGGCACACACAGGCTGTCATTCAAAAACAGTTTTGTTCTCATTAAGTTGAGACTGAAACCTTGAAAACTCGATGTTTAGCGAACCAAGCGGCCCAAGATCTGGAAGCCCGATCAAAGAAATGCAACGTACAAACTCACACTGAATAAAAATCTGAAAATGTGATATGTGGTAGAATCTCAGAGGACAAACTTGTGACACATCCGTACACTCAGCAGCACGACCGTTCACTGGTGAATTGTGGGACTTGTGAGCAGTGGCGGTTCTACATGGTATTGCGCCAAGAGCAGAGATACAATAATATAAAATGTTGAGAATAATATACAAATAACAGCAGAGATACATTAATATAAAATATTAAGAATAATATATAGGTTTTTGATGGCAGGTCAGGGAAGTTCTTAACTTTGTTTTGTTTCTAAGAGTCTTCTTAATTTGTTTGTTCTCATAGAGTTTTCAGACATAAATTACTCACTGCTCTCTCCTCATGTCCTACAACATTGACTGTGAACCCAAGAGCAACACAGGCTTCATCGTACATTCTTTTCAACTTGGTTTTTGAACACCGTCTCTTGTTTGTCACTGACCGGCTGCTTCACGTGAACGTCCAACAGACATATTTCTTTATCATGAAAAGACACAAGTCCCTACCGATTTTTTTAGATGTAGGCCAATCGTAGTGCCGGGGCTGCCCTTTAGGGGGCGCTAGTCAGATATTTTTCCACACTCATTCCTTAACACCATCTTTCTTAAACTACACTTGTAGTTTAAGAAAGATAGACCCATGAACATGGAAGTAACAGCGATTTTGTGTGTCATGGATGGAAGAACTTTAATGCCACGCCATTAATAATCTGAATTATGAAAAGTCCCAGTAATTTTATGCCTACATTATTAATGTCTTGAGACCCATTTGACACAGTTTGACATGGTGGGAGCGCTGTGATTTTCAGTCACGATTTCTGCGCAGATGTGAGATCAGGTCGCATCTTGTCTTACATGTTTTGTTTGGACTCGATTGGATCAAATATGTCTGAGGTACAAGAAGTTCGTGTTTTGTCGGCGTGTTATCAAACTTTGACGCCAAGCCACGGTCACACGGTGTGAAGAAAAGTTACAATTCTATTAAGTTTTCATCTCCATCTAGTTGTAATGACACTCAACAAAATTTTAACTTGATCTGATGAAAGCTCTACGACAAGTGCGTCATGGAATATGGCGAAAATGGCAACTTAAACGAAGATGGCGGGCTTCTTGTTGCATTTTTTCATAACGCTCCTTGAGGCTTTTTTCTATGATTAGACACGATAGATCTGTATCCCGATTTTGGTGAAAATCCGTTATGTGGAAGCCTGGCAGCTGCCTTCCAGGTGGCGCTGTTGAGGCATTTTGCCACGCCAATTTCTGAATACTCCAGAATACGTAAATTTTCACCACGTTCTAATTTACTGCAAACTTAAAAAAATGTTTGAGCATGGGAAAGCCCTCAAAAGGGCCATTCTATTGCCTGAATAATAATCATTTCAATTGCAATAGGGCCTCCCACCGATTTCGGTGCTCGGGCCCTAATAATAATGATATAGGCTTTGTTGGTGTTTTTGTTAACACCGGTACCTTCCCTGTTATTGTCAACTGGCAATTTGCACAATAAATAAGGAATAAAATCAGTTCATGTCAATTACTGACTACATTTGCTCTGACACTAAAACACGGAAGCAGTGCAGCTTAACAGAGGCTACAGAAAGAACAGAGGTGCTGAAAAGAATGAATTAACCTGTTAACACAAATACAGAGTTTTACTCCTGTTGAGGGTGAAGGACAGCGGACGTCACACCTTGTTTAGACCTATGAGACAAATTGTGATTTGTGAATATGGGCTATACAAATACAAATTTGAATTGAATACTTTTGATACAAAGATATTTCTGTTATATTTTCAAGTAATTGTGCCTTTGACCTTATTTCACTTTAACTGCCTTTATCTGTTTTTGGTCAAAAGGCAGTTTTGCCTTTTGGTCCTGTGGCTTAATCTTAGATCATAGGAGATTAAAGAGATGGGGCTTCCTATGTCTACCCCACACATAGAGCCTCACCTGGTAATGCTACCAAAGAGGCAGAAGAATTACTAGTGAGAATACAAAGCTCAGCAGAGAAGCAGCAGAAGAAGCAGCACAAAACTCAGTAAAAAATCCAGTGATCAAATGGAAGAGAAAATTAACGAAGATTGGAGGAAGATGACTCCTGAAGAGATTTCCTGCCAAACAGGTGACGGACCCAACACTGGTAATTCCAGGATCAAACAGACCATGCTCAAGATACCTGAGGTTGAGTTCCAACGGATCTTTGGCGAGAGGAACCAGAAAATTGCTGATCTGCAACATGATAACAGTTTCTTTATCTACAAGCTATATCAAATGCATTCATGGGCAGATGCAGTGAGGGGCCGCGCTACCCGTTTGTTGATTGAGGCTGAAATAAGGAAAAGAGCTACTTATCTCAAACTTTATCAGCATGAGAAGGCGCTCATTGGAGAGAATAAACTGAGGTTGTGGTGCGAGTCACGCCTTGCGATAGAGAGAGAGGAGCTCTCAAAAATCAGATCTGCTCTGGCCCAGGCTGTAAAAGACAGAGAAGAATCACAAAGCCAGTGGCAACGTGACGAGTCCCGTCTTATAAAAGAACATCTGCAGGTGACCTCCAGCCTCACAGCAGTGGTGACAAGGTCCCAGAAGGAGCTAGAGGCAGAGAGGAGCCTGAGGGATCAGGAAAAGCTTCAGCTCCAAGAATCCCTCAGGGCCGCCACACAGGCTGTGGACAAAGAGAAAGAGGAGATCTCAAAAATCAGATCTGCTCTGGCCCAGGCTGTAAAATACACAGAAGAATCACAAAGCCAGTGGGAGCGTGACGAGTCCCTACTTATAAAAGAACACCTGCAGGTGACCTCCAGGCTCACAGAAGAACTGATCAGGTCTCAAGAAGAGCTGGAGGAAGAGAGGAGCCTGTGGGAACAGGAAAAGCTTCAGCTCAAAGAATCCCTCAGGGACGCCAAACAGGCTGTTGTCAGCCTGGTCGTGGAGAAATGGAGGGAAGACCAGGTGAAACAGAATCAGATCTTGGAGAATCAGCCGAATGAGTTGCAGAAAACAAAACCAAAGAAGAAATCTTTCTTCAAACGATTCCGCAAGTTTCTGTGCTGCTGTAGAACGAGCTAACCAGCTTCTCTCTGTGAGGCTGTATGCTCTTCGTGTGCTCTCCTGGTGTAAACTGAGCACTTGTTCAATATTTATTGACTGAGTATTACCTGCGAGCATTTCACCCAAACCACAGAAGACAACCACAAATTGTCTTCTGTGGTTTGGGTGAAATGAAAGTCTGATTTTAATGACACAGTGGTATAAGTGTTATAACACAAACTTCTGGTTTGTTATTCCCTCCATCCATCATCTACATGTTTTACAATGAGCCAATCGCATGTGACAATGACTTATTTGAGCTTTTTGAAAAATGAAAACTTTGATGACAGTAATTTCACGTCCCCCTGCAGTACCTCTGAAGACCCCAGGGGGGTCATGGACCAACTGTAAATCATTGTTTATAAAAAATATTGATCATTGAACCTTGATGAGCATAATAAGTGATAGTAATTAAATGAGATGTAAAGTTTAAATTCCAATATAGGTAGGTAATAATAATGTGAGGAAACACTGCTACACGTGTCATTTGGTGCAGAGCAGCAGCCCTGTTCCACTCCATTAGCTACACTGCTAATCCTCTGAGGGTCACGATAGGAGTCGGTCCCACCTGCAGCAACAACTCTCCAAGTGACATTTTAATTAAGGAGGCAAGTAGCACGTTCTGTTTTAAATGTCAACATGGGACACGAGTAGTACATATGTTTGTAGGGCTGATCTCACACAACAGTGACTGTTCATTTAAAATTAAGACACTAATTACTTAGGCCTGATAGTGATAATAATATTTGTTTTCTGGTTGTGGAGTTGCCGGAGTAAGAGCTGGTGGGGAGAGCACGAACAAGTTGTTTTAAGTGTCGGGTTTGAGCAACACAATAAGGAAAATCATGTTCTCCTCTCTGGTGGTGGTAGGAGTAAAATATTAATAGGTTCCATCCAGCAGGAAGTCCTGGAAGCAGCGAAAGAGAATACGACAAATACACAATAACCTGCTGGTTCCACATTAACCTGCATTGCAAATATGTTCAGTTTACTTTTCATGCCAACAAATCCCTGAAGGAGATTTACTAACTCACCAAACGACATGGCAGACGAACGTAGAAAAAATGAATTGCTGTCTTGACTTAATTTTTCTTTTCGTATCTCAGATGTTTCTTTCTAAACTTATGTATTGATTGCCATATATTTGGCCTTAAGGCTAGTGGTCCCCCACCTCTGGTGTATATTGTAAATTTCTTTGCTTTTTTTAATATGGAAACACAAACAAATAAACCTACACTAAATGTATGAATTTTCTTTTGCTACATTTAAGTTTTTGAGTTCCGAAATAAATTAATAAGTCGGTCATATTGTCCTAATTTAATGACTTACAAATTTTACTGAGTTCTTGTAAAAACAATAAAAGAACTACATATAAATTATACCTATCATGTGACTAAAAAAAGTATATGCTGATAATTATTCAATAATAATAAAATTCGCTACTTATGTAGTTCTAACAGGGACCTTTCATCCAACTGCAAACTCCACGTCACTACTTTCACTTTAAACTAGTTTGCTTTGTTAAAATGATGCTAGCAGATTTAATTGGAAGATGTTTTCCTCTGTTTTAACTCTACACTACCATCGTTTGAGCTTTCACATACTCCATTAACATACTGTAGCATGAAACATTTAGACTCTGCTTGTGACTCAGGGTGAAGCATGTCGTTGAAAACGCAGTGTGAGATCAACCATCAATTATTCAACATCAGCCTCAACCTCTAAATACCTCTTAACAGGAAGATCTATTCAGGTCAACAGTCAGCTCATATATAAACAAACAAAACTCCTCTACAACAGAATTACATATTTTTATTTTCCATCCCCCATAAAAGGCAAAATGTATAGACAACATACTTTTTCAATAAATGCGGTTTTGTGCAACTCTGACAACAAACTTTTGCTTCTCCGTGAATATGAAAGTTCGCAATTACAGCTGTTATTCATCTATTCTTTTAAAAAGAAAACAGTGGCACATTTATGTTTAGACCCTGTGAAAATAGACTGTAGTTACTGCATACAATCAATACCGAAGTCTCATTTTTAAACATTCTTTATGTAAGGTAATATTTGGTCTTTCATGCTACACACACTAAATGGATCAAATGTGGATTTTCTTTTGTCATAGGTATTAAACAGTTTCATAAGATTCAGAAAAGGTTTACAAAAGAGCGAGGCTGCAATAATTTGCAATAATAAAGCACTGTGTTTGTTTTATATAGTGGTTTTTAATTACAAATCAATTATGTCACAAAGCATGAAACACTTTTTCGTCTCACTACAGTGAAATAACTGTACAGTGTTTTGAATCTTTTTCACTGTTTATTGAGTGAGAAGCAGGTAGTAAAAGTTAATTTAGTTAATACAGTTAATTTCATTTCATGGAAATGTACTCTTTTTCTGCAGCCAGTCGAGTATGAACTTTATTAACCAGTTAAATTAACCTGGATTATTAGATTTGGTCTTAAAATGCTAAATATGCCAATTAGAATAAAGTGATAATGCTCCTTAAACCCTAAGAACCATAGTGGGCTCCTATGTAAACCTCTGTAAGTCCTATTTAAAAAAAATTAAATAAAGCAATCATTTACACTTGAAATGCTTGTAATTGTGTTTGAGCAGAGATGTAAGTGAAGTATTAGACATATCAATAAGAGTCGGTGGTGCAGTCGTGTGCAGCCACAAAAGGAGGAAAAGGCAGGGAGATGTGAAATTAAAATTCACTTCAAGATGGATGAGCTCTTTGGTCTCAGTTTGCAACTTCACAACAAACCTAAGTTCAGAAGCACATTCATTTCACATTATTCACATAAGTCATGACAAATATGTGTCTGAAAATCTTGAAACCACTCTGGAGCTTACAGGAAGTTGTAACATGTTCTAAGGCATATGTTTCATACGGGCTCAAAGTATATATATGATACTGATTAGTCTTGAATGACTCATCTCATTCTGTTTTTGAGACCAATGTAATGACTGCCTGGCTTATTGAAGTATGAAGTAACTTTAGCAGGAGCAAGTAGTGATGAGGGGGTCTGGAAGTATAGCACTCAGACAGCGTATATACGGTTGTTCGAGTCCTCTGATTGGTCAGGTTTCAGGGAACAAAGCCAGTTTAAACGTGTCGTACTGTGAGGTTCAAATCGAATGTCACGAGTCACAAGGTTTTGCATTTTAAAGCACGTCCCGTCTTATTCCCTAAAATCCTCCCCTCACGTTGACACTCAACGTGTGCACTCTATTAGTTTTGCTAATCAGCACATACAGCAAATGTAGCATCTGGGGAAACTTAACTAAACCCTGAGCTTCTGTCTTGTTATGGCAAAGGCACTACATTAGCATCCATCTCTTTAAAATCAACTCACAATAGATAATGTTGAGCTCTGTCTCAACATTCAGCAGGGAACCATTGTTGAGACATCTTGAAGGTTCAGGGAGCACTTATGGTTCTTAGAGGAATATGTAGGCAGGGTGTGATGCAGAGTTCCATTTCAAACATCAGGGTGTGTTCAAATATACAACTTAGGAAAGGAGTCCTGCTTTCAGACAATGTGTATTTAGCACTACAGTGTTGCAGTGTAAACAGCTGTGTTAGTATTAAAGGAGCAGAGTTTGTATAAAGCAGTCACAAATAGTTTAACTGGTGGTAGAAAAACTACCAGTGAACACAGTTAGTGCTTGTGTAACTTAACAGATTAACTTCAGGATATATAATAACACTAAGAGCAAAAGTGGTTATGTTGGTTTCTGTGTTTATCCCTGAGATTGTCTGTGGCACAGTGCAGCACATCACTAAATGAGCTCTTATTTCCATCACAGGCACCAGTACACTGCATGTTAACAAAGTCATTTAAAAACCATTCACTTTCTGGATATATACACAAAATTTACAGTAAAACTTGACAAAAACAACAACATGAATATTAAATTCCAAACAATGAGGATGCAAAACAATTCCTTCTTCCCATTAAAAAAACATTCCACATGCTGACGTGCACTGGTATTGAGCCGGCAGTTCGAAGGCAGACGCCTGCAGTGGTTGCAACAGTCTCTGCATCGACTCCAGTGCTTTAACCAACTGTGAGTGTTGACTGGAGTCCATCTGCTGCCCTCTGCTCAGCTCCATCAGTCGTACTCGGGCATACACTTAAACCATTTGGACACACGGCCCTGACTCTTGGCTGCTCTCCCCTGTGGGCCCAGTAGCCCGTCCACGTAGTGACCGTACTCACTGATGGCATCTTCAACGCGTGTGATGTACAGCCAGCTGATTATCACACCAAAGAACTAGAGAGAGAGAGAGAGAGAGAGAAAGAGAGAGAGAGAGAGAGAGAGAGAGAGAGAGAGAGAGAGAGAGAGAGAGAGAGAGAGAGAGAGAGAGAGAGAGAGAGAGAGAGAGAGAGAGAGAGAGAGAGAGAGAGAGAGATATGACATGACAACAGAATCTTCATATGACTATATTATAATTCATGACAGGGGTTAAATTGGGAACATGATCCACACTGAAAAGAATCTACCGGTATCTCATGAATGATGAACAGGAACTGCAGACATCTTTAACGATGGTGAACCAGATACATTTTTTGTGTGAGGAGACATGAAATAGGTCAATGAAGCCTGTTAGAGTCCTGTATGTATGTAGATATCCTCTTAGATTAATTGATACAGCCAGTGAGTGTGTGTGTGTGTCTGTATATGAATGTATTATGTGAATTTAAATGCGAGGGTTAAGACAGAAGTGACAACGTGATGGAAAATAGCTTTCGTGTCTCTCATTCCCACATCCTCTATGGATTTTATGCAGCTTTGGAAGTGTCACAGTATCATAGCTAGAAAAACTAAATTTGTCAAAAATCTGTTTATTTCTCCTACTTTCTTTAAAATTTTGATGAAAAGACCAGCTTGCAAAACATTTTGTGAAAATTGCACTGCTTATTTTCTCACTGCGAACAGCGTGAAGGTGTCAGATGAACCAGATGTGAAGCAATTTACATTTGATCGTGTGTCAGAGTTGTTTTCATCAGACAGGCTGTTGAATATGGATAAAGGTTTTTCGTGCTTCCGATATTCAAAAACATTCTGGAACAAAAAATGCACCTGTTCCGCCACTGTGAGACTTTTAGCAAATATTTCGTGAGTCTTTGATACATAGGAAGGTTCCATTCTTAAATGTTTGCTATCACTATCTATTCAGAAGAAATCATCAGGGACCCAACAGAGGAGAGTAGCCCTTACACCAGTACAATAAATCATGAGATGGACTTAATCCCGAATCACATAAAGAGCCCTTTCTCCTCAGGGAGACCAGTAAACCTGCCTGTTTCTGTAACTAATGGTCTTGCATGTAACAATGCACTCAGGGATTAGTGGCTCTAAACTATAGTTTGTTTGTGTGTGTCTTTGTGTGTGTGTGTGTGTGTTTGTGTGACAGAAAAAAATGACTCGTGCTCCTCAGGCATACCCCTGAGCCAATGCGCTACCGCTTTTGTCCTTGCATGCATGACATGCACAAGAAACCCAGATGAAAAATTAAAGCAATAGCCCTGTGGTCTCACATGGTTCCTCAGCGTGCGTGTGTGTGTGTGTGTGTGTGTGTGTGTGTATACCTGCGGCAGTAGGATCCCTAACAGCAGTCCAGCCATGATCTTATAGTTGTCTAACAGCCAGATGAAGAAAGCATCAGTGCAGCCTCTGATGTGAATGACTTCAATCAAGTCCAAACGCTATGAGAAACACAACCCTTGTTATCAGGTTAGTCCATATTCACAGTTTTATAACATTTACACATGAGAAAACACAATAATAATATATTTTACCTAACAGCTGCACAAGTATGATAATATGATCTGTGAGGTTTGGTTTTTATTTTATATTCTATTTCACATTTTGTGTTTACTTGTATTAACCTTGAATAACATCCTGCTTCCAGTAATTTTAATAGCTTCATTTCCTCTTTTTTGACATCTGTGCTTAAATCAATAATGAAATGCTTTTATTTGTGAGTTGCTGAAAGGCTTTGCTGCAGAAATGGTTAGAACCACAAAGTGCACATGGCTGCCACAGACACACTTTGCCATTGCAGGGAAAACATCCACCACCATCACATAAATCTACATAAATACACCGGCCTACGTTCTCACTCTGCCAGCGAACATTATTATCATCTGGCTTTTAAAGCAGGCACCATAATTTAAACTGACTTTAAATGTGTGACACTTTTTTACTCTGAAAACGCGTGAATATCCGTCCACACAAGTATATGTAAACTTACATAACCTGTATGACAATAAACATGTCCAAACATCTAGCTTGTCTTCATTCAGTCATGTCAATCAGTCTTACCTCTTGTTTGAGCACATTGCAGCCACACATAGTGTTGGCCACTTCATTAGGCTGCAGGAGAGCGAGGCAGAGAGACAAAGATAAGAGTTAGAAATAAAAAGACAATGAGAGACAGACAGTAAGAACACTGAATAGTCTTGAGCATCAGGAGTCCACAGCAAACAGAGGAAAATATGCAGGGTTGCAATCAAAAACTGAAAACATCATAGAGTAAACAGCTGAAGCTTAAAGCAACTATTGCAAGACTTGGATTCGTCACTGGAGCTCATGCTGTTAGGTCAATGATAATGACCAATGCACTTACACATGGACCTCATACATGAACTAAATATGATTTAAATGAGAATTTAAGTGACCCTTTTACCAGAATGACTATGAAACTCAATGTGAAAGACGTCACTTGTATCTATTTTACATTTGTACCAATTACTACAGTTTAAAGAGTGCACATGCATTTTACTGTTCATATAAGAACATAAAGACTGTGTGTAATTCCAGTATTTTTCCTATGTTAATAGAATAAATATTATAAATAAATCATAGTTGTCAATCAGCTGCAACAAGATGTGATCAGTTTGAGCTTCTGTCCCCACCATGTGTCGTGTCTGGCACACAGAGTTGTGTCATTTGCCAGATTCTCCCTCCATCACCACATGTCAAGAGCAAATTTAACTTCTGCAATCTGTGAGACACTTTTTATTTCGGAGACATAATTGTAGAAATGACAGACGCTGCTGGTGGTGGATCAACCCATTTTAATAGTAAGGACATATAAATTAAACTCAATGTGAATAAAAAAGTTAATAAAATGAAACCGCTCTAAAAATGTATTATTGCTTCACTACTGTAGAATATATTGACTGTGATAAAAGCATGCCTGACTACAGTAAAAATATGAATGGCTGCCATTAGGTAGCTTAACATTATGTGAGCCCAAGCAGCAAGAACTGCAACTTCATTAGACTCAATACGTTACTTAAATAACGGAAGGAAAAACAAATTACAACCACTGAAAGAAGAAAAACAATTATAGACATAACATGTAGGGTAATAGGAAATAAAGTCCAATAATGCAGCATTGCAAGTCAGTTGAGATAAAAAATCTTAATGCAGAGCTCTGGTAACTGAATTCAATATTGAGAACACCGGATAAAGGATTGGTGGGTTCAGTTATGAGGGATTGTTCATCAATTTAGTTGTCTGAATAAAACCTTTTTGTTTGTTCTCTGTGAACTCTGGGAGAGTGTAGGTGTATAAATTACAGGGGAACATATAATGTTTTGTGTGGGAGAAAATCGCCTGTCTTTGTTTGTTTGTGTGTGTGTGTGTGTGTGTGTGTGTGTCAGCTCACAGATTTAATCACCATCATAAGGGGGATGAGAGGCCTTTCAAATGTAACTTAGCACTACTACATCTAAACTGAACCAAGTGTGCAGGGCCACACAGTCCTGTGTTAAATATAGAGATCCTGGCTTTGCCCAAACTGCTTAAGTAATGTGAGACAGATGCTTGAATAAGACACTGTTAAATAAAAAGCTTTCTCTGATTACCTTAACCTGAATGAGGTTATACTCTGAATAAGAAATAATCTTATTAGGACTCGTAAAGTATTTTGACCTTAGTCACATTACATTTAAACATCTTCATCACATTATATCAATAACAGCAGTTACCAACTGCTTGACCAATCATGCTCTAGGTTTGAGTGTAAACAGGTTGCAAAAATAATGAGGAGATGAAGCTTTTGCAAAATTGTGTATTTAATATTCTGGCAGGAAAGTTATATGATGAAGTGGACCCCAATGTTGATGTGAGTCATAATCAGATGTACGTGATATGAATCTAATATTCTATTAGCAACTCATGTCCAGATAGATAATGAAAAAATTGTCAGAATAAGGTTAAGAGCAAGAATTTGTTTGTGTCCATGTAAACATAAGTGAAATATAAAAAAATATAAAAACGTTAGTGTGCATGTGAAGGTTTAAACAAATTGAGCTTATGATGATGTCCAGGCCTTGTTTTCTAGATTTCAAGTCTTGTGTTGTGATGAAAACAATATAAGTACAACATAGTCTTACCACCTACTAAGATATTTTACTAGCAGCAGTAGTAATAAAACTGGTTTATTTGAGATAGCTGAACCCAAGCTGAGATGGAACAGATAATACGGGGCTTCTATATTAGTAGTTTAGCAGTAATAGTTCCAGGAATGGTGTCAGATATTGTCAGCAGATGTTAGTGTTGTGATAGTAGTAAGAGTTAAAGTAATACCTACTAAGGTCGTGGTACCTACCTTAGTAGTAATGCAGCAGGTATACGGGACACCGCAGGCCATTGGACCAGGTGCAGAACAGTTGTGGTACATGTTGACCTCCCAGTCGTTGTACTCCTGAGCTCCGCAACACTTAAACTGCAAGAGATGAGACAAGTGCAGTGATGAGACAAGTGCAGAGATGAGACAAGTGCAGTGATGAGACAAATGCAGAGATGAGACAAGTGCAGAGATGAGACAAGTGCAGAGATGAGACAAGTGCAGAGATGAGACAAGTGCAGAGATGAGACAAGTGCAGAGATGAGACAAGTGCAGAGATTGGAAGAAGGAAGGAAAAACGGAGGGGGGCCTCCGGAGGTTTCTAATAAAGTGAGTGTTGGCAAAACCGGTTCTCATTTTAATGTTGAGGCGGCGGGGGTGTTGTCGGCAGCTGCTGATTGTAACTAATAAAGTAACTTGTAATCTAACTTAGTTACTTTTAAAATAAAGTAACTTGTAATCTAACTAAGTTACTTTTATAATCAAGTAACTTGTAATCTAACTAAGTTACTTTTTCAAAGTAACTGTGGCAACACTGCCCATAATCCATAATCAATCACACCTAGGGCCTCAACTGATTCTTGCCAACTTCCTGCTGTTGGTTTACAGCAGTGATTTTCAACCTTTTTAGAGCCGCGGCACATTTTTTACATTTGCAAAATCCTGGGGCACACCACCAACCAAAATGACACAAAATGACACTCTATTGCCTAACACAGTACATATAATACATATAGTTAGTAATGTAGTTTATAAATCTATTAAAAAGCACTATTTTAAATTATTTCAGCCCTTTATCACTCTGATCTTTTAATGAGCACAAATTGAATCAGATTTATGAAACAATCTTTGATTTAACTAAACATTATTTAAAAGAGACATATTATGCCCATTTTATCACAGTTAATATGGTTCCTTGGGGTCTTAATGAAATGTCTGTAAAATATTTTGGTCAAAATATCACCAGGATCATTTAGAACAGCACCTTTTTACCCCGTCTAAAACAGCCCTCCTCAGAGTGACCTGTTTTAAGAGCCTATAGTTACTCCAGCCATTTACCCGCGCTTCATTGAATTTCTTCACTTTGACATTCAGAGCACTGGGCAGAAATCACATCGCGTCAACACCCACCGTGGGCCTTCGCGAGGCTTTGTTTTAATTAAACAGTCGGATTCCCCTGGTCCGCACCAGTTCTAAGTCAGCTGCTAGGCGCCAGCCGAGGTGCACCGCTGGAGGGGGCCCCCCCGCGTGAACGGAGGGTTCCCCCAGCGGGCGCCGTAGCTGAGGTGATCCGTGAGAAGGGCCCGACACGCGTCTGGAGTCACCGCCGCCGTATCCGGTCCCCTCCTTCCGCACCGCCGACGGACACCGTCCCGCGCTCCAAGAGAAAGAAAGCCCCCGTACCAGTGACGCCGTGAGGCGCCGCGGACGAGGACCTGCCCCCCAGAGGCGTGCAGTACACCGAGCCTCCGGTGGCGTGGAGAGGAGGGCGACACTAGATATTAGATCATTTCCAACGGCACACCTGACGATCTCTCACGGCACACTAGTGTGCCGCGGCACACTGGTTGAAAATCACTGGTTTACAGGCACAGAATAATGTGACACCAATCAATTACTTTTATTGTCGTCTATTCCAGCCATTCATGAACCGAACTTCAAGAAAAACAAACATTATTATTTCAAAGGGCCAATAAACGAGGCTGGAGCAGCTATCTATAGAAAGATAATTATTTTTGTTTTCGGTTGAGAACTTCTGAGTCACAATGACTCAAACATGGTTTCAAACAACTTCATTATTTGGTATAATTTACTGTTTCTGTGTCACATCGTGCTGTTTATAAAAACTTTCTTTTTTTCCAGCATCCATGATAATTTCATTTTTATGAATAAATAAAAACTGAGATAATTTATTCTGATGCAAAACACAAAGACATTTGTCAGGGTGGATCGTTGAACTCCTCAAGGGAAGTTAGGACAAAGCTGTAACAAAGAACTCTAAGAGGATGCAGCTGTTACTGATGTTATTAGTGATGTAGAGTCGGGGAGATTTCTCGACCCTCAGATGCATCAAGCTGCGGACGTTTACGACTCTGCATCGATGCAGAAACAGGACAAAATCGATTCTTGTTTTGCGCTACTTCATTTCTTGAATGCTGAATAGTTATAACAAGGCTGGTTTAACTGAATGAATGTCAAATCAATGTGGAGAGCACTGACCACTGTTATAGAAAGCCCAAGAGTCGCTCTCAGCGGTCATTTAGTAAGACAGATACTTTCTTGGGAGGGAGGAAATGAGTCCAAAAAGCAGTAAAAGAGAAAAGGAGGACAAATGGGACGAAGGGTCAGACTCAAGAGAGACAGTACGAGAGGATGAGACAAGGGATAAAGAGGACAAGTGAATAAATGAATAAGAACTAGTGGGCTCTTTGGCAGACAGTGTGATTATGATGTCAGGCTGCCAGGAAGTAAACATTTCCTCCTGATTGTGTGACAGCAGATAACGCCAACTCTGGGTCAGGACGCACACAAAGGTTGCACGGAGGCAAAGCAATTACAATGTGATTCATATCTGTAACTCTAAGCTATTAATCAATAAAACATTACACGTTAAACAGGCAGAGTAACAAGTAGGTGCAGCTGTACAGTAAAATACAATTCCTCAGTCATACAGTGAATAATCCCTTTGGGAAGAGTCATGTCGAGGGCAGGTTCTAGGATCAACCTGAAGCTCCGATCTCTCAGAACACCGGCCGAGACCAACAAGACTGTTGAAGATTACTGAAGTACCTCTCACTCTATAAACTCTCCCTGCAGTCCCTTTTCAGAGGGGCTGACTGTTGACTAATATTAAAGCAAAATATAAAGTACGTCAAGAATTGTGACCAGTTATTCTAGTGTTTTCCTTTATTTTCATCTCTGTCTCAATCAAACACTATTTCAGTTTGACCTTAAAACAAAGGGTAGTGCCTTATATCACAGCCCAGAGTAATTACTCCAGAGTTACAGTGCACCAATCAGTGCATGCATGTCATATATCTGAGAGCTGAAGTTATGGATTCAGGGGGTAACAATTTTGGGATCTAAAAATAATTATTTATACTGCAGATAGATTTGAAGTACTGGGTACCTATTTTATTATTTCAGGATTTGTGGCTCAGGAGGTCAACTGGGTTGTCCACTAATCGGAATGTCAGAGACCTTACCATCAGTGTGTGAATATATGACTCACTCTACCAATGTGTCTATAAGTGTGTATGTGTTTATATGTATAATGTGGACATTTGGGAGGAACTTTGAGAGAATTGATACTACAGTTATTATCCAACTACTTATGCTACTATGGTACCGCTGATATTTGATCCTGTTTTCTATGGCTAAAGGAAGTGATTGATTTTGTAGCCTAAGTGATGACAAGCTGCAGTGGCTGACTGGTTGACTCCCTAGATGAACGGGCTGACAACACGACACAACTCAGTTCATCCCGTGCTTCCTGCCTTCATTATTATAATGCACTCACATAAGGTTATAAAGAATAAAAAAAAATGTTTCTTTTAAATAGTTTTATAAAACTCGGCGGCTATTTCATTCCTGTTCTAAGTCAAATAATTATTTTATCAACATACTGCCAATAGCAGCATCTGGAAACAGGCATAATAATTAATTCAAAATGATTAGCCTGAATATTTGTTATAATTTTTTAACATTATTGCGCGCTGACTGAAGCTAAATTAACATTAATGATATAGATGGTGAGTTTTTGATGCTGACCTGTTATGTTTCGATACCTGATGAAGTTCCTGTTTTCAGTAAACAAGGTTTTACAGGAACAAAGGTCCACTGTGGGGTTATTGACTCTGCAGCAACAGCTTCAAATCAGCCTGACATTATTTGAGTTGCATGAAGCGTGACATCCATATTGAAATGTTCTGTAAAAGTTCAATATGTTAGTATTTTATTTTCATTTTGTTTAAAGTTAAAATGTCATATAAACAACCTCTACCGTTCCTAGAGTAGTAAGACGTTAATCAGCCTCTTGTTTACAGCTGAAGGTGTCAGCGTCCCTCTATGATTGAAAAGGACATAGTGGACAACAACAACAACAGCCAGGAGGTAATCAGTCAGTGAAACACTGGCAGAGAGCTAGTGGCCATGAGATGAAAAGGAGGAACTATTATCTTGTTGTAGAGCAGCAGAACACAACCTGACCAAACAATCAATGGCTCCAAACGAGTATGGACTGTTCTGCCAATGTTAAGCCAGACTCCTATCTGATGGATGGATGCAGACTTAAAACTGATCAATCCTCAATCAATAGACAGATAATAGACAGGCAGAGTTACTGGTTGGTCAGTTTTGACAGGGCATCATTGACTGGATATTTTAAATAACTTCACTAACACTACACTTTGATCCACTCTTCATTTCATTGGTTTTATTAATTCATTCAGCTCTGTTGTTTACAGTGCTGTGAAACGTGTTGATGCAAATCACATAATCCCAGAAGAGGTGAAAACACTGATGGCTATAACTCCTGATTAAAACTATCTGGAATATTTAAGTTGTGTGATGTTTGTGAGGATTGGCGTCTTGATTCGTGAAGGAGTCCTCTTATAAAGCAAGGGAAAATGCAGCTTATTTAAAAAAGGCACAGCAGCAGTCAATATTATCATTAGTGTTTTGAATAGGCAATGTAATTGTGTTGGGAGAAGCTCTTCGCTGTCTCTCTGTGTTGAAGACAATGGAATCGTTTCTGGTGTAATAAATGTCATATTTCCATTAGAATACTGAGGACTCATTAGTATTTTGAATAACCAGGCAATGTAATTGTGTTGGGGGAAGCGCTTCACTATCTTGAAGACAATAGAATCCTTTCTTGTGTAGTAAATGTCATATTTCCATTATAATACTGAGGGAGGGGCAGTGGACGGAAAAGGTCAGATTGGAATTAATTTAATACACGATATGATGTGACCTTCCACTGATCCATGTGTTTGTGTCGTGGTTAGAGGGTGGGAGTTTTCTCATTTCCTGTTGTTGAAAACCTGATATGTGTTTTACAGCTAGATCAAAAGGCTTAAAGTTGGGTTCTGAAACTGGAAAGACTTAGTTATTTGTGAACACATCTACGAATTGGCGACACGTTTACAAACCTCAATACATCCAAATACAGATTAGAGTTTTTTTTGTTTTGTTCAGTTTTTTACACACACACACCACATTTACAGATTCCTGTGCATATCGCAGAACAATCTGATTATGCACACAGAATGAGGTGATACAACACAAGTCTCCATTCACAGCTCTGCTACAAATGCTTATAAATATGAAGCTGAAACCATGAAATGTTATGGAAGGATGTGGTATAAGTCAAGGAGAAGCCAAATACGTTTTGGTCCGGATCCCAACAAAGCGACAGATCTAGGATTTTACTTAGCACTTTCCTTAACATTGTGTTTTGGGATATATTCCGGCTCACCACACATTGGTACATCAGAGTAACGTTACTACAAGCTGACACAGTTCCCCAGATGAGGAACTTCACCTTACTTTTAATTCCTAAACCTTCATATCTCACAAGCATCTAATTAACTACGTATAGGGCTTCAATCCTCCAAACTATCATTTGATCAAGTCACAATCTGGTCACACACAAGGAGAGACGCCTGCAGACTGAAGGAACATTTGTTGTTTCTTGTCTATTAATAAGAGGACTTGCCGGCTGCTTCTTAATTTCACTGTGTGATCAGTCTGACACTGCATCACTGTGTACTTGATCAAAGTTGGCAGTTAAATCCTCAGCTGCTGTGTGTGTCTGGCAGGATGATGGACTCTGGGAGCAGGTGTACAGGGTTGGCTTGGCACATTTCGCTTAGTGTTTTGGACACGAATTGCTGCGATTATCAAAGTTCACTGATGGTAGTTTAAACAGACCTTGAATCCGACGTGTGATGGTAACCATGTTAGCAGACTGTTCTGTTTGTGCATTAGTTGAACGTGACCTTTAAATTGAGTGTTCAGTTGACAGGAATGTTTGGGTGAGATGACAGAAAATAAGAGTGGTATAACCTTACCTTCTTCTGAACAAAGTCCATGATATTTTTGAAGTCCAGGTCATCATAGTAGTTGACTATGCCCTTCCGGATGTTCTTGTTCAGCAAGTCCACCGTCTGCGTGAGTACAAATACATAATTCAGTTAGGGTGTGTTCAAGGGACGGGGTCATTCTTCCTTGTTGTTTATGTCAATGTCCCAGCTGATGGACCATCAGTGTCTCACACAGGCAGCTCAGTTCTGAAGAGGAAGTGCTGTGACTCGTCAAGGTGACTGATCCACTGAAGTGGAATATCAAAATGTGTTGAGCAACAGCAAACATCTGTCACTCACAATCTGGTGCTGAGGGGTCAAATTAGGTTTATGTGTCAATCTATAAAACAGACTGGAAAGACATATTTGCAGCTTGGAACTCCACTTAAGTAAACTCATGGAAAGATTTCATGAGTTTACTTAAGGAAGATGTCAATTTATTCTAATCATTTTACTACTCTGTACTGTTTGTAATTCTTTAGTTTTATAAAACTCTGCCATGGAGGTTATTGTGAAATAGGGTATTTATAAACATTTTAACAGATTTCCAATGCATGGATTTATTGATGAAAAACAATCATTCATATTTAGGGGACTGATATCTATGAGTGTGCTGATTCAAATAAAATTCCAGATCTGGCTGATTTAAATGTGGTTTCGTGGGGGTCTAGCGGTTGTTGAGTAACAAATAGGGCGAGAAACCTACATCAATGAGTAGCTGAGATAATCTGGATTTAGTGTGAATCAAAAGTTTAAATGCATCATCAAGATAAGAGAACTATGTCCAAATGAAAATTACAGATTTGGTGCAGAACTTAAGGAGACTATTGGGCCTTGGCTGAGATACATGCTCTACTGAGAGCTATTCTAGTTTCTAGTTAATTAGCCGCGGACGTGTTTTCTTATTCAGGTCTAGCAGTGCTCTGTCTTCACGTCTCCTTGATGAATTGAGACTGCTACACTCATGAGATTAAAGCAAATGAGCTTTTCATTTGATTTATTTTCTTCCTCCTCTGAACATACCAGGCCCTCACAGCGAATCTATTGGGCGAGACATTGCCTTTTAAACCACATTACAAAAAGCCACTTTATAGACATGGAGTTAATCTACTAGTTTCCCTTTGAGACAGATGACACTGAACCGTTATTAAAGAACTCATCACAATATCACTTGGTATTTTCCTCTTAAACATGGCAGTCTCTACTCATTTTGCCAAATGTAAATGAGATAATGGTAAAATAAAGAAAAGACATGGAAGCAGCTGGACATTTACACTCAAATGCATTGCAGGACACTATTTAAAAATATAAACTATTAAGAAACTATAAAAGTTAATTTAAAAACAGGTCATCATTAAGTTTAAGTTTGCAGGTAGGGGAATGCGTTCCACAACTGAAGACAGAGGCAGCCCAAAAGACTAAAGGAGAAATAAATTAAGTATTTGAAAGAAGGATTAGAAGAAAGAAATGTGTGAGAGAGAGACACAGGATTGAATGCAAAGAGGTCTAGCATACCAATATCACACAAACAATAATCCTATCTCATCTTGAGCAGGCTCATCTGATAATGGAGTCCCTGTACATCTCCAGAGCAGATATATATGCAAATAAGATTTCAGTTTGGTGTCGTAATCCCCATTTAATAAAGATTATAAACTACATGAATGGTTTAGTTCATTATTTGTTTAAAATATGCAGCTGACCTTGATATGGAATTAATACTTTTTTATTTATTACCAAATTTAGCTAGACCATATCTATTACCTCGCCTGATGTACGCAGTGAACTGAGACCATAGGGAGAAAAAATATAATGCTATTTCGATTAATTTTTCTTTGGTTCGTATCATGTCCTTATGAACAGCAGCAGACCAGTGTAGGTTTACTGATATAGAGAGCTTTGCATATTATGATGTTCCCTCATGACAGAGCAGCAGTACAAATAATCTGTCCTCTGTCCAGATCTTCATGCTGGATGGGATGGCATGTAAACAAATCTATTTTTCGAACTGTAATCTCAACTTTCAATATCATATATATATAATATTAATGCTTTAGTCTATTCTGTACAATAAATACTAAAATCCTTGCATGTCTTAATTTGTTTTTCACCTGTAACAGATGTATTGGGTGGTTTTTCTGTATCAAGTTGGAGGTAAATAGGATGTTGTAAGCTCCACAGATTTTAAAGCATTTGAGGCAAATTTGAGATCGATCCCTCCACTATCTTTGCTTTGCTGAGGATGGAAGTGTTTCTAACCACTCCATCTGACTATTGATCAACACCAGGGACAGCTCACCTGGTTACGGAAGACCAGCGCCAAGATTCCTCCAAGCAGCTCCAGGATCAGACAAACTGACAGAGTATACATGAACTGTGATCAAACAGATAACAGAGAAAAGAACAATTATATACTTAGACATGTTTACCTTAATACTAGTGAAATAAAATTCATAATGAACATAAATAAACATAATACAGATATAACTACTGAGTTAATTTGTAGTTTATAAAGTGTACATCAGGAAAGAGGCAGACATCTGGGCACTGTTTGTTTGTGTGCTCTGAAAGAGGTCTGTACAAAAGGGGAGGTCTGTCTGCTTCACTGCTAAAGAGATGCTTTATAAACGTGGGATGGGCAAACAGTCTTAGTTTCAGATTTTAGCTCATATGCATTAAAATGAACAGGCACAACACAAAGATCAGAGATGCTCTGATAACAACACACACAGCAGTGTGGCTTCATTCAATGTGTGTGTGTGTGTGTGTCTGTGTATGTTTATCTTTGGATAGTTTTTTTGCAGGTTTGATGTTTTAAACTGATACAATGGTGAGATAAAGGTAAATATTTACCCACTGGTTTACAACTATACAGCTTTATAAATAATACTGCAAAGTAGAAAAAACAATAGCTCTTATGTGTCACTATGAAAAACACAAAATTAAACATTTACATACAATAAAGTCTAAAGTCTTAAGTATTAAGTATTTTACTAAGAATCTAGGGGCCACATACATAACTTGTGTACAAGAACACCACTCACCACTTTCAGTAGAGTTAGATTATCTCTCAGTGAAGCCAAGACTCCAATCAACGAGACTATAAACATGATAATTCCCAGGACGATCAGGATTACAGCTGGGGCCAAAAACATCCCCTCCAGCGTCTTGAAGCGTTGTCTCTCCACCTCAGCATAGATGCCAATGGCAAGGAGAAATCCACCTGTTAACTGGAAATAAAGAGGAAGTACACAACGAGGCTTAGTCATGAGATTTGACTTAATGGGGAAAAAGGTAGAATTAATGAGTTCAGCAACTCTAAACATGCGTAACACACACAAAGAAGCATAAAGCTTTGTCTCCAGGTTGTAAAATGTACACACACACACACACACACACACACACACACGCACCACATGGCATTACTCATTAGTTGTGAGGGTTTTATAATCAAATAAAGCTGTAAAAATGCAGAACCTGCAACATGTTCATTAACTTTGTTTTGATTGTATTCCTATTTAAGCCCCTTGTATTTAAGCTGCTATCCCCATTTCTCTGGATGTTGAACCACCAGGAAACGGACGATCTGCCTCCGAGTGCCACCATGAGGTGGATATTTGTGGCTTGGAACAACTCACCTGAAATTTGTTAGGTACATTTATTATTATAGGAATGAATTGCAATATTCTGGAAAACCACCTGAGTTAATGAAACCTTTGTGCTTTCTGCCAATTATCAAAATGCTATAATGCTAATTTTGCTAAACCAATATGTTGAACATGGTTGTAGCGGTTTTCCTCAGCATGTTAGCATTGTCACTGTGAACATATTAGCATACTTGCTTTAGCTTTAAGCTTGAAGCACTGCTAGGCCTAAGTTTAGCAGCACAGTGTTGTGTTAGAATGGCTGTAGACTAACCTTGTTTAATCTTCCATGGACCAACTCTATCTATGAAAAGCTGAAACTGACCTCTCTGATCGTTGGCCTGTCTGTAGGAATCTCTACAGCCTCAATAGTAGGACATTTCTGCTGTTAGCCCACACAAAGTTATCAGTGTAATTATAATCTGCATTTTCATCTGACTGGAGAGGACAGATAATGTAGCATTATTGTTTATAAATGACAGTTTTCTTTAGTTTGGTTCTCAGTAACACTGTTGGATGCACACGCACACACGCACACACACACACACACACACGCACACACAGCCTTATCCCATCTGACTAATAGTCAATTACTCCAATTAAATTCAATAATCAATTGAAGACTGACTTTATGATTCTTTCAGTTGCTCAGTTTTTCTTCTCTTCATCCAACCAGAGTGCCATCAATTATTTTGTGTTAGGCGAGTATGTTTTCTGCCTCACTTGTAGCTTCACATTAACCTGTTGGCTGGTTAACTCAATACAAGCACAAAGCAATGGTGCACCAACATTACAGCTTATACTTCTTGCACAAGGAAACAGAGTAAGACAAACTTTATATTTGTTTTTGCTTCATATTGATAACACCTTTTGAAAATCAGCAATGACAATTTATTAATCTTCACACTCACTTTATTGGTTTTTACTCCACACCTTGTCTTAAACCTTCCATGAAGCTCTAATGTCTTCCAGGAAAACACGCATGCGAAAACACCTCGTTCCTCGACACATTTGCTGCTAATTGCTAATGGGGCAGTCAGCCTCCACATAATCTTTCTTCACACAGGGAGGAGAGGATGACGCGAAGGAAGAAAGACAAATCTGAGTTCTAAAGGTCAGAGCAGTGTTTAAACTCCACCATGATGTCCTTCCCTTACATGTCCCTGCTTGCTGTCTGTTATGGTATCTCACTGCTGGCTGTTTGCCAGACAACCCCCAAACCTCACTTCCTTTCAGCCAAGAGCATTTTAAACAGAGCAAGTCTAAATTACTGCCAACAATGAAATATGTCAACACTGATGAGTGATTATCTTTACAAAGACTCTTGTGAAATCATTCAGGTTCATGTAAACCAATCTTAACTGAAATGGCTGAGATAATACAATAACACAGGCGGCGCTGTGTTTATCCACATGCACTTAGCTGCAGATGACTTGGTGACAGTATCAGGGCATTAGCCAACACCTCAATAAAGCAACTTTACAGAGCTGTTAATGTGCTTGACCAACTGCTATGAGGGTACGCAGAGCTGAAAATAAAATGTATCTTTGAAACCAGAATTCAAACTATACACAGTTAACTAGAGCCTTGCAGTGCTGCTAACATGGCAAATACTTTTAGTCTAGTTCTTAGACTGTATATAAAGATGGACATTGCTTCTCTACTTCCTCTTACTTTCCAGAAATTAACTAAAAATGCATCTTGCACATTTGGAGCCAGTGTCTGCGCAGTAATGATTAGGGGTCGGGCCCGCGGTAGTAAGATCCCACCAATTAATTAAATAAAACCAGACTTACTAGAAAAATGTACGTACATCGGTGTGATAACAACCTATAATAACGGAAAACTGGCCAAGTTCAAATGTGAGTTATCACTATGACACACTGTTAGATACACCTTGAGTGAATAAATACAAGTTACAAAAGCTGATAACATCATTCAGAGGCTAAATAAACCCACAGCAACAAGACAATTGAAGTGGCGTTTTTCTTGCATTGCTCTGAGATTTAAGTGAGAGGAATAAACAATTGAGGGCAGTCAGAGCTCATTTGTACACACTGCCCAATTATGTCCCAGTAATACAAATAATAACTTCTGCTCTGCCAACTACTGAAAACACTGTTTGCATTATGTCTCTACACAGAGTTATGGAATAGAAATGTATAGGTTCCCAAGGACTGTAACACAGGACCTGTGGAGTTCACATCGCTCCCATACTTGGTTTTAGTTTTGGTTTTATTCTTAGTCAACTGTAACACATTGGATCATACACAACAAAACTAGATTAGATTAAGCTATTGTCTTTCTACGACTTCTATGAGAAGGAAATAAGTCACATTGTCTAACATTGTTCGTCCAACATATGCAATGTTGCTGTTTGCAGCTGATCTCTGGCCCAAGGACATCCTGTCCTCTGCGACTGAATCATTGTGAAGAAAAGGTCATTAAAAAAAAAGGATCTTATATTTAGGACCCAGTAATATTTGTATCTGTGTGTGTGTGTGTGTGTGTGTGTGTGTGTGTGTGTGTGTGTGTGTGTGTGTGTGTGTGTGTGTGTGTGTGTGTGTGTGTGTGTATGTTTGCAGATGTCTACATGTGACAATAGGAGGATGTGATAATATGACGTAAACTGCCCTTTGTTCTTAACAGTATGGTGCTGAGATAAACACTTACTTCAGAGACAGTGGGCTGTGAGATTGTGTCTTTAACGTGTGACTGAATCAATAAAAAAGTAAATATCACATTTGAATCTCACCCCCCACCACACCCTTTCATTCTCAATAATAAAACCAATACTGACTTTTCTCTCTCTCTCTCTGTCTGTGTATGAGTGATTTTCTTTAGCGCACTGACTGTTGTCTCAATCAGATATACCATCTGCCATGTGGTCTATATGTGAAGGAGCTGCTGCTGGGTTTGGCTATGCTGCACAAAATCTTTATTCGGACAGAATGTTAGCACTTAATGCATCTGGTTTCAGTTATATCTAAATCATTTTGCTGTTGTCATTTCCTGGAGTCACATTTTATTTTTGCAATTTAAACAAATACTCATGAATGCAAATGATTATAATTAAAGAATTCCATTTTGTTTATATATATATATATACCATTGAACTAGATTGTTTGGATTTACAATATGTCTACTCACTTATGCTACTATTAATGGCTATAACCGCAACTACAACTGCTGCTCCCTTCATCTCTTATCAGTCATTTGCAGTTCTGTCCATCCTCTTAGGAGGGTCTGGACGGGGAAAATATGAATTCTGGACGAGTTGGTTTGGAATAAATCTATGTATGCTTTTTTTATTCATTTATTGATTCATCCAAAGTAGAAAGGATGAGAAGTGCTCTTCAGGCAACACTCCATTTCACCTCTTAACTCTCTCAGAAATCAAATACAGCCTCTTATTCCTGTGTAGGTGTCTCTACTTCTCCTACTTTCTCCTTGAAGAAGTCTGGATCTACATCTTAACTTCAGCCTCTAGGGCCTCTGATGGCACTTGGTCGCTGGACATCGGCCAGTTGTCACTGTGAGTAATCCCGACGTTTGGTGGCGGCAAAAAGTCATCGGCTAACAACTATCTCAAACATAATATTGATCAACTATAACTTAATACTCTGGGAAGCCTTGTTGTGTACATTGCCCTATACATCTCTAAAAGCAGGGGGTGAAAAATTGGTTTTAAAATTGCTTTCTTTATTAAAACACCTTTGAGAAAATGGTAATACTGAACGCTTGAGTGCAAAAATGACCTTTAAAGACTTTCAGTAACTCAACCTTCTCCCCTTTACTGTACTCAAAAAAGCATTGGCACTTAATCGTGCATTAACAGAAATGAGTCATGAAGTCGATGACACTATTCTACAGCAGGTCTATTAAAAGATGCAAGTATTCAATATTACCAGTACCAAGGAATTGCCTGGTTAGCTATTTTTCTCTTCCCTTCCCTTTTCTATCTATTTCCTCTTTTTCCCCCTAGTACCCAAAGTATCGAATCTATTAATTTATTTGTCTTACCCATGCTGTTCATAGATGCCCCTCATTTTTATCTCAATTGACAAGTACACTTTTTCAACATATTTGAAGTATATCTGTTTCACCCAGATATAAATGCAATTTTCTTTCTCCTGAAAATACCTTCTTCCGCTTTTTTGCTCCAAATATGCAGTTGCTGTACTGTTTTTAGAGCAGACAGTTTTTTGCAGTACTTCACACAGGAAGTTCCTACAAGTAAAACAGCGACATGTATGCAAGACTTCAGTGTCTTGCTATTTAAAGAAAGTACTTGCTATGTGTTCCTTAATGTATTAAATTTGGGCTCTTTTTTAAACTGACAGAAAAACTAGATAATAAAAGATTATGAATTCTTTGTTTATTTGTTTTTTAAGGGGTTAAACCTGAGCAAGGCCATTCAACAATATCAGAAATCATACAGGATTATTGTCGTACAACACTTAAAGTACAGTTTGGTTGTTATACTTTTGTTAATGCACTGGTCAGTACTCAGTATTGGCCGATAAACAAAGTCCAGGTATTGGAATAGGTATCAAGACGGGGGGAAATGGCATAGGAGCCTCTGCTTGTGTATAAAAAAGGTATTTCATTTCAAATATTTTAGAAATATAAAATGCCTAAAATTAATGTTAAAATGTTAAACTGTATATTCAGACAGAGTTGTGTAATCGGGCTAAAGGACTGAAACCGTATAGGCTTAAGTGTAATTAAAGACTCGAGATATTGACTACAGTTTGCTGACTTGTCATGTGGTGGGTGGCCCACACATGACTCAGGTTGTGATACAGTCACACACACGGATTTGAAATGACGGCTGACGACTTTTTTGAACACATTTTCAAATCTGTTTCCTCACAAACACCGAGACACACACACAAATCATCTAAATACTGATTTGGAGATTCTTCTACACATTCACGAATCTGATAATACACATACATTTGTATAGTTTTTCTACAATAACGGCCCCATAGCCAGACAGTCTGAATCTACTGTTCCTCTGTCTCCTCCTCCTTATCTGCTCTCCCTGTGTGTGCACTCTACACTGACGGTGTGTAGTATCAGGGAGGATCGAGGTGAAGGTGCACGGAGGAGGGTGTGGTCAGCCTGCAGCAGACACACGGTTATATGGCGTCATTCCACTCGTGCAGAATAACAGCACTCCAACGGCTACAACACCTGTCGCTCCAGAACCACACACTAAACTGTGCGCGGTCGTTACTCACCACAACGAGGGTCGCTTTTATGGCGCGGAAACACACACACACACACACACACATACACACCTCACATACATACAAACATTCCCTGTCTGTCTGTCTGTCCCAGCGCACGCTCCCGTGTTAACTAACACGGAGGATACTTACCCACCAGACGATGGAGTACGCGAACAGGATGAACTTGAGGACGATGTAGGAGAACCTGTGGCAGTATCGTATCTCCTCGTTGTTGGACATGTTGTCGGACGGAGCTCAGTGGACGCCGGCGGCTTCCTATGCTGCTGCTGCTGCTGCTGACTGAGCACTTCCGCGTTGTCTCGCCGGAGTCCACACCTGGAAGCGCGTGACGGCCGGATGGAGGGATGATGGGAGGTTGGTGGCCTGATGTAAACTGTGGGTGGGAGATAACATAGAGTCAACAGCCCGAGCAACGACCGTGCGAAGGCCTTATTGAAATTACCCCGTTTTTTTAGGGCCCAAAATTCTCACGCTTTATCAGAGTCCCAACCCGAACAGAAATGTAAATCGGTACGTAATAACGTGATAGCGCCACCTACTGGCAACAGTACGTAGGCCTCGTTTTGCAACTTTAATTCGATCACCTGAATGACGTAGACCGTGATGTGTGGTTCGTGGGCGTGGTTCGGCGTTGCGTGAAGGACCCAGTTTATCTTTCCCGCGTTGCACAAAAAACACGAAACGCTCTATTCGTTGTGCATATATAACTAGATGTGTATCAACCCTCTCTTTCTAGTGAACACTTTCTTAAATGACACTGAATATTAATATAGGCAGTGGATGCCTCTCCATTGGGCCCGGTCCCCATCAAAACACAAGGCTGTTGTATCTCGGACATGCATGGTCCAATTGACTCCAAACATGAAACAGGATGGTTTTTTTTATCTCCAATCTGCATTGTCCAACCAGCCCCAAAATGATCATCTACTCTCACCTGTTCAGATCACAGTGTGACCTGAACAGATCTATTAGTCGTTAAGTTGTATCCCTTATCACATCAGCTATTCGATCCATACCGAGAAGATTGAGAAACATTCTGCCTCAGGAATTTTCCATATCCCAAAACTTCTTTATTTTAGCAGCCATGACGGCTAGGCCTTATATTACCTTTGCAGCCCAATATCCTTACAGGCAAACCAGAGGTCATGGGGAGAGATTTATATTTATTATCACAAGATTGAATGAAACACTAATGCCCAAAAGGACTTGACTGCAGGGTAGTGCCTTAACATATGAATCAAGGTTCCCACTTTCTTCTGACAGCAGGAAATCCCAGGAGCTTGGGACTATTTTTTTTAGTTCTGCAGAATGAGATAAGCTCTGGTTCTAATGGACTTAGAAATGGCCACAAGGTCCCTTCATATTTCTGTAGACGTAAGCGAAAAACCCCTTAATGATGGTCCCATTGGGACTGAGTCTGGGAGATGGCCTCAGCCTCTTATGTGTTATTCTCCCTATTTTCTCTGGAGGAGACATTTGAACGTGAATGTCAAAGTGAGAACGTCCAGACTTATGTGGACTTTCTCCACAGGGCCACCTAGTATAATGTCCATAGAAAGCTGGTCCACCCCTCACCTCACACTCTGACATGGCATGACCCAATGTATGTTTTTATTCACTTACTGATTCATCCGAAGTAGAGTGTCAAGAAGAAGTGCTCTTCAGGCAACACTTTGCTGTCTCATAAATAAAATACAGCCTCTTATTCCTGTGTAGGTGTCTGTGTTTCTCTCTCATTATACTTCATGCTCTACTTTCCCTCAATTTCCAGGTAAAAACCTCTTAAGGTTATAAACCATCTGGCCAAGATGGCAGCATAAAAACAATGCTTCTACAACAAATAATACTCAGTAAATTTTTCTCTTTTAACTGGGGTGTAGGTTCTCTTTAATATAATGAAGTTTTCCTGATCTGGTTTTAGTCTGCTTACGGTAAGTAATAATTAAGATCTACAAACTAGCTTGACCAGCTATCTTTAATATATGTTCCATCTTATGAAACAGCGAATGAAACATCATTAATTAATCAATTGTTCCCATACAGAACTGGTATGACAGACTTTATTGATCAATAGCCATTTAGAACCATACACTTTCTATGCCCATAAAATGTAATTTTGCCCCCTGGTGGTGAATTATAATAGAGGCACAGAGAAACATCCAATAAAACCCTTGGATAAAAAAGTTCACTTATTGAATTTATGACTTCCACGCGTTACACTCACCTGCTGCTCTGTTACTGGTAAATAGAATAATACCTCTGAATCACACTTACCACACATGGATCAAGTATAAGAATAATAGCTCACAAATATAAACGTAGTGAGGTATTTTGATAGGGTTGTGTTTGATTCGAGTGCTGTTTAGCTCAGATTCTAACAGAGTTGCAAAGTGTTTTTAGACCACAAAATACATGTTATGGTCCTGGTACAACCAAACAACTGGCAGCATCACTGGGCTGTGTATAGCCAGGGGACTCCCTTACTGTGTCTCCAGCCACGAGCGTTTACAGGGATTTTGAGGCAAAAGGAACCTGGAGGGCCCCACATTAAACCACCACCACCACAGGTACATCTCACACACACATATTTAGACATTCTAGTCTTCAACCTAACCTTTACCATTATGAAGCTTTTGGGTGAAAACTGGTGTTATGGGGCCTCAGTAAGGGGTCTCCGCCCACAGTGTTGACACAGTTTCCTGTACAAAGACAATCATGGAAATGAAGGCGGTTGTCAGACACAAACATATTAAAACGTCCTCCTTTCCTTACCCTGTTGCCACACCCATGACTCCACCATTGGCTAAAGTCAACTCTCACCAGCAGCCGTTCAGCTGAGGACACATGATGTGTTGGTGTGTTACTGTTCAGTCACTTGAATTATTGTTTTCACCCAGTAAGTGGACTTATATCCTGTTTACATCACCGCCTTCTCTTATCTTCTTCCAAAGCGAAAAAGACCTTGGACTGACAACGGTGCAAAGAAAAATTCAGGGAACCAAAAGAGTTTCATGGTTTATCACAATTAATTCTTAGTTCTGAAATCCTAACAATAGTGTTTTGGATTAACATTGACAATAATACATCTAGAATTGGTCTTTTAGCTTGTCTTTCAACTTATCTGGACAAGGTATCCAATCAACTGACTATAGGTAATATGTGCAAAATACACAGTCGGATGTAGTTTTTTGCCAAGATATGTGGCAGTGGGAGTTCTTGCAGCCTTATGTCTTTGCTAGAGCAAGTTAGTGGTAGACAAGATACGTCACTCCTTCCTCATCAGGCAATGAATAGACAGTCCCCACAGTATCCCCACTCCTTTAACCACAGCGCCTCAGGAGGCAGCATTACACCACCTTGGTAGAACCTTTGATTTCCGCTGCCTTTACCCTTCAATGTGCCCTTCCCCAGGGCACTGCTGGCCAGTAAAGGTGTGTATGCATGTGAAAGTACACACATGCAGTTCATACTGTACACATTCAACAGAAAAAAAAACAGCTATCCACTCTTTGCTGTGCAAACACTTGTGAACACAGGCCATATGCTGATTTCCCCAGAGAGGGAGGTTCACACAGCGCAGGAGGGAGGAGACATACAGAAAGAGTACAAATTTAAAGAACAACACAAAACAATGTGGTGGTTGGGTGAGAATAAAAGCAACAGAAAGTAAAAGAAAATATGTTTCAGTAGGAAAGAGAGGTATCGGCAACAGCTGTCATTTCTAGTCTAGCAAAATGTTTAAGTCGCTCTTGCATCAGTTTTCCTGGCCGAGAGCCGGGATCTTTGGCTGTCGAAACACGAAGAACTGGTTTGAGATTAAGCCCCGGCTCTGAACCAGCACTCGAGCTGTCATGCTGGAAGAGAGGTAATTATGCCGGGGGAATGTCACATATACAAAAAGACACAGAAAAGTTACAGACACAGAGCAGCCCATTAAACCTGACCTGCTGGACCAGAAATGTAATTCTCTGAGTTGTAACTGTTATCCACTGGAAAGCTGATCCCTTTTGCCCCTAACTTCATTCTCAGGCACTATTATGAATTTAAGTCTGGGCTTAACTCTAGCTAACTAGACTTAATATCATAAAAATGACAGTGAATGAAGTTAGGGGGCTTGGCACTGTGCTAAATTCCGACCATTTCTTTAAAGAAGGAAACCATTCGCTCCCTCACACTGCAGAGGAATTGTGTGGGTCCCTTTCCTTCTTCCAGGGGGCTCTATCAGGGCCAGTCTTCAGGCAAAGGGTTTTTTCCTCAAAACCCTTTGCAAGTCAGTTATGAAAGCACTGTTTGCCATCACTATGATAGACCACAGGGTGTGATTCTTTATAACCGTGGCACAGAGAGCATCTCACAGCTGTGGGGCTTAAGGATTTTTCAATCAATACATAGAGATGACTGAGTGATGTCCTCAGTGCTGCAACCTTTGGCAACCCATTATTTTTTCATTTCGTCTGAAGAAGTGGCTTTACTGGATATTTCCATAGGCAAAGGCTTGCTTAAGCTTCAATAGGTATAGTAAAGGATAGGATAGGATAGAGTTAGGTAGGATAAGGCTGGATATGGGTAGGAAAGGTTAGGTAAGGATATCGCTTAGGAAAGAATTGGATATGGGTAGGGTACACATAAAACACGTATCAACAGGAGACATAGACATGTGAGGATAAATCACATATACACATATTTTAATACCTTATAATATTTGCACAGTGTTTTTTCATAATTCCAACAACGTCCTTATCACCTTTTAAAGGCATTAATATCTCTCTTAATTAACGAACTCTTAGACGTGTGTGAAACTACATCTGCTTGCTTCTCTGTGTCTCGCACTCTCACAAGCAGCTCAGCGGAGGCGTCAAAATAAAAGTCTTATCTCTAATTGGACAGTAATGCTATATACAAATACAACATATACATTGGAAAACCTTTACAACATATTTAAGTAATATAGTGCCAACAGTTACAATTCCCATTTTCAGCCCTGAAATCGGTTCACGTTTGTGAAACACCCATCCTGTTGGGAAAATCCCAGTACGTTTCCAAAATATTGCTCCACTGACCCCCTCTTTGCTGAGTGTCTGAGTTATGGATGTGATCATCAGAGAAAGAATTGAGTTGGCTATAGATACCGCGCTGATTCCGGTTGGCCTCAAGCTCAACCTCAGAAACATCCACAGAGGCCTACAGAGAACTGTAAGACAACATCAAAGCAGAAAATGCTTTTGAACAAGAGAATACAAAGATGGTTTGGGTTGGTTAGGAAGAACCCATCATATAGGAACCAGAAAAGATGCAGTAAGAAACAGAAATGACTCCACATATAGAAATGACCGAGGCAGTTTCACAGGTAAGAGCCACAAAACTGATTAGATTTTAAGGAGAGCTGGGAATCCATGTCTGCAGATCTCATCACCTTTCGTTCATCACCTTTCGTTCATCACCTTTCGTTCATCACCTTTCGTTCATCACCTTTTGTTCATCACCTCACTCATTTGGTCTCATTCTCTCTGCATTTCCTTCTTGATTTGGAGTCATGCAAAACCAATTCAATCACATCTCTCTCCTCCAATATTCCATCTGCTATTTTGCATTTTCTCAAACTCTCTCTCTCACGTTAACACACCAATAGTTATTTTTGCAGCATTTTATCACTGAAAACCGAGGGGCCAGCAACCCCTCGGTTGCTGACCCCCCCACCCCCCCCTCCCGTGTACGTGGAGTTGGCGCAGCTCCACGCGCACAGTCGCGTGCCTGTTTGTGCGTCTCCGTCACTCTTAGCAGCTTGTGCCATAATAAGCAAGTTCCACATTCCAGGAGAGAGAGAGAGAGAGAGAGTGTGCGCGTGTGTGTGAATGCGGGAGGGAGAGCAGCGATGTCCTGATGGATTATTGGATGGACCCGGCTGCCCATGGCGCAGAAGAAGTCTAATATTCGGACATATGCTGCGGTGAATTGGACAAACTGATGTTGAAACTGACCACACAGCCGCGTGAATAGAGAGGTAAGGCACACAGTGGAGTGATGATATTGTCTTTGTGAGATATGATCCCCTGGGTTCTCCAATGCATGGATTTATCAGTTGTGCCACACTGTTGCGCTCACTGTACAGCCAAACCACCCTGCTGTTGTGAGTGTGCCAAATTCATGGACTGTGTGCACGTTTGGTTATTAATACATTTTTGCTTAAATAACAGTCATTAACGTACAAGTGTGGCAAGCTTTATTTCATGTACTAGGAAAGTGTTTATTGAAACTGCTACATGCAACTGTAAGATAAGGTTATCTGGATACTGTGAAACTTGCCACAAGAGCGATATGATGCATGATTATTAACTTGAGTCTGCTGATGCTCAGAGAGCCGAATGCCTTAACAGAGAAAATTAATACCTGACCTTGAATCTGAAAAGCAGGCTTCAAAAAGGTTCAAATAAAACAGAATTAAAGCAACTCTTATATGAAACCCAAAAATAAAAATAGCCTATATCACATAAAATGGAGAAATCTGTCTTATAGAGTTAATGTTGTTTTATGTCCGATTGTGGTTTTTATGTCCAATGCACCAACCATACCAAGGCAATTTCCTGTATGTGTAAATATACTTGGCAATTATAAGAATTCTGATTCTGATTCTGATGTCTGTTGTATACTGTGTTTTTTTTTCCAAGGGAGAAATACACCCCACATCTTTATAAATGTATACGTCTCCTTAAGCAGCATACAGATCCACCAGTCAGTCTCATTACGCATGACACACAAAGTACATCCATTAATATAGAAAGTCTCTGTCAGCAGGTGAACATGGAGGAAAATTTGGACGTCGACAGTCTTATACAACACATTGAACGAGACATGGAGGCCACTTCATTTCCCTTATCAGTCACCGATGACTGGAGGGAGGACGGGAACGAGACCAGTGGGAATCAGTTCCAACAGCCAGACTGGCAGGTGAGAGGAACACAGTCATCACATGTTGAAGTCTCAGGGATGGATATTCCTCAATGTTTAAAACGTTAATAGCCTGTTGTCTATAATCCAGCTGTGACATAATGGAAAATGGTGAAATAAATTAAATTAAAATATAATGAAGTCCACTTTGAAGTTATTTTGACTAACGCTTGCAGACCAATTTGTCTTAAAACAAAACCAGTCATTTTAAATCTACAATCCACAATTTAGGACATAATGTTTTCTTGTTATCCTGTTGTCAGAGTTAATTTGACAGTTTATTATTTTGATTGTCCTGTTGCTCTTTCTTGTCCCCCTCTCCTCTCCTCTCCTCTCCTCTCCTCTCCTCTCCTCTCCTCTCCTCTCCTCTCCTCTCCTCTCCTCTCCTCTCCTCTCCTCTCCTCTCCTCTCCTCCTCTCTCAGGTGGCTCTGTGGGCTATAGCCTACACCCTAATCATCCTGGTGTCCATCACTGGAAATGTCACAGTCATCTGGATTATTCTCGCTCACCGACGCATGAGGACCGTAACCAACTACTTCATCGTCAACCTAGCCTTCTCCGACGTCTCCATGGCAACCTTCAACACCCTTTTTAACTTTGTCTATGCACTTCACAACGACTGGTACTTTGGTCTGGGGTACTGCAGATTTCAGAACTTTTTCCCCATCACTGCAATGTTTTCATCAATATACTCCATGGCTGCCATCGCGGTGGACAGGTAGGAAAGATTGTGCAAAGACCTTAATAACTCCAACTTTGAATTGTCTCAAATATAATTATATTACCATTAAGCCGATACTCTTACATCCTGAATGACATGGAAATGAGCCTGTCAGCACCTATAGCTGTGTTCAAGCAGCCATAAGCCACTCATGGAATGACTAATCCTCGGCTCCTACATCCCATTTAACAGCTGCATTATACAAACGGTCACGGTTACTCAAACAGTCAGCCCAGCAGTACGGAATTTAAGCTGTTTTAACAAATAACCTGTTTAACTATACTACATAATCTATAATGCACCATCTGCCAAGTCTTCTTGTTGCTCTGTCTGTGGATTTCAATTATAGAGTGCACTGTAAAAGTGGTTTCAATAATATGTGATCGATTAATTAATAGTTAAACAGCAACTCCCTGTGAAGTGGCCAGTCATTCAGATACTCCAGCTTCATTTGAAGCATCATCAGCTGCAGGAACTATCTGCCCAATACAGATGAAAACACAGCATGAAGGAGATAGAGTATGGGTCAACAGGCAGCACAGATACAGATGTCGTGAATGCTCAGTGGAGCTTGAAGTTTCAGTCTGTAACATGGATCTCAGTGGCCACTTCACACTCAAACGTGTACGATCTGATGCTACAAGTTTCAGCAGGTCAATAATATGCTCTTTATGATGCTTGTGTTCATTTTAGATTGCTACATTCGATGGCAGGTGTTTGACATTTTTCAGACACAAACTGAAGCTTTTAAACGAGAGAGGGATGTTTTATGAGGCTGCATTTCAATCCCAAAACTCTCTCTAAATACACCGTGATGCAGGTGTCTCAGAGGAGAGAGTTTCATTAGATGATAATACTATTCTATCATAAGTGTTCCTGACAGACGTTGAGGGCTCACTGTGGCTCGGGGCAGGTGTAGTGATGAATGTGCTGCGACATGCTGGAATCAGACCAGGTGGGAGAACTGGTCACCGGTCACAACGGGACAATTCATCCACATTACTTTCCAGTTTGTGGAATCATCACTTTACATGACTTTATTGATCTGAAAAGGCAACATGATTCAATCACACAGTAGATAGATAAACTGTGAAACATGATCCACATTCATTAAGAGACATGAGACGTATGTTAACTGCTGCTGCCGCAACAGCCGCCCTGAAGGGGGGTTTGTGTTCCCAGGTGTGAGGCTGATGTGACAGGTGCTAATCGAAACACAGCGAGGTCAATGGAAGTAAGAGAGAAAAGGAGAAGTGACAGATAAGGTTGATGAATAAGAAAGTGAAAGAGATTATGCGTGCTTATGTGAAACAATGTTTTTCTGATTCGTGGTTTATTATTTCACTTGCACTTGTCTTATACATTAATAATATTTTTTCATTTATTACATCAGCCAGTAGCGATGCTGTAACAAATTGGAATTTTACCTTAAATGAAAATCATTCTGTGCAAGATCACAGTATGATTATCCATAGAGTAAAAATGAGGTAATAGAGGAGCAGCATTTAATCCACGCTGTCAGTCCTGAATAATTCAGATGAATGATTCATAGTCATAGTTGAATCATTTGACTATAATGGTGATAACACTGAGCAATGATGCCGAGCATGTATTGAATTACTTTGTATAAATTAGCGGTGAGTCACCATGGCCATCAGGATTATTGGTTTTTATCATCATTATTTCACCATTTGATGTAAATGACCAATGAGTATTTGCTTAAGTTAATATCAGTTTCATGATTATTCAGTCTCTTCCTCTTGAAAGTTAATTCACAACATAATTTCTCGGAATCCATGAAAATCACTAAGGTAAATATGCAGGATGTGTTTTAAGTTTGATGATGAATATCTGCAGTTTCAATTTGCTCTGTCTTTGAGTTGTTTATATTGTAGAGATATGATAGAGGGAGGAATAAGATGTTGCGATTATAACTTAACGGTAAATGGCAGAGAGAGAGAGAGATGAGAGAGATGAGAGAGAGAGAGAGAGAGAGAGAGAGAGAGAGAGAGAGAGAGAGAGAGAGTGAGAGAGAGAGAGAGAGAGAGAGAGAGAGAGAGAGAGATGGGCAGAGAATTTATCTTTAGAATTTTTAATCAAATGCAGATTTATGCATGACTATGTCTCTGCTTGTTGCCCATTAGACTCTTCAAGTGCCTTGAAACAATCGACTTTGAATTGGAGAGAAGAAGACCTTTCACACATCGTCATTAGTTTGAATTACAGGATATTCATTTATCTTGATGTCATTGTAAAGCTTATTAGTTTGAGCAAATTATCTTTTAGATTCACGATATGAAATATAACACAGAAATAACTTTAAATTGCCATGAGTCAAAATATTAGAGTTTTAAGTTTAGGTCTTTTTACCACCTGTGACACAGATTTGCAAGCAGAAAATAGGTGTAAGAGTCACAATTTACATCTATTCCCCTGATCAGATATCTGAATGTACGTCTGCAGACAAAGATGCACAAACACTTAGACAAATAAACCCTTCATTGCTTTCTCAGGTATATGGCCATCATCCACCCTTTGAAGCCACGCCTCTCCTCCACCTCCACAAAGGTCGTGATTGCTCTGATTTGGATCGTGGCAATTTCATTGGCCTTCCCTCAGTGCTACTACAGCGTGACCAGGTTTTATTACCCCAGGACCGTGTGCATGGTCAACTGGCCTGATGATTACGGAGGAAAACATCAACTGAGGTGAATAAACAATATTGATTGAAAGAAACAGTGACATTTACAACAAGGCCGATTTATGAAGTAAAATAAAAAGCTGTCTTTTTTCCACACATGCAACATCATATATCTGCTTGGGAGTGAAGACACACTATTTACTGTCTATATGATATGATGAATTTCATTTAACTCAAATAGCATTTAAAACATAACATCTGCAGATCAGCGTACAGCCAGATTTTTTAATTATAAACCTGTCAGCATTCATATAGAAGAGCTCAGTTATTACATTTGGATGGTGCATATCCTCTAGTGTGTCTCTTAAGCACATAATGACTGTTTGATACTTCCTGTTAAAGAGTAATTACACTTCTAAAAATAAGAAGTATTTGTATGCAGTTATGTCTGCACCTGTAAATGTCAGTCCAAGTCAGTACATCGAGTGGGTTGTTATTTCAGCAGAAGACACTTATTAACCATTCACAAAATGAAACATGAAATAATGACTAATGAGCCATCTCTAAAAACTCAAAAATTAAAGTATGGAAGATAATTAGAAAATCCAGCGATGGAGTGCTCCCAGAAAGACATGAGCATCGACAAGCACAAATTGGAAATCACACAAGTACCAAGAGATTCCGTTGGTGTTAATGTACAAAGTGCATATCATAATAAAGACATGACCCCTCCATAATCCACCCACAGAACAAGATTAGAAAGGGACAACAGCACAATAGCAAAGTATTTTGTTTCGTGGAAAGTGAAACAGAAATGAAAAGAAGCGATATTATAAGGGAAACTTAAATAAAAATACAAATAGAGTAAAAGTATATCTGCATGTCCCTGATGATCAACGAGGACAGAGTCCAAAGTCTGAATCTAGTGTTTGTTTATCTTAAATCAGTTCTGACCATCTCTCTCTCTCTCTCTCTCTCTCTCTCGCTCTCTCGCTCTCTCTCTCTCTCTCTCATCTCTCTCTCTCTCTCTCTCTCTCTCTCTCTCTCTCTCTCTCTCTCTATCTCTCTCTCTCTCTCTCTCTTTCTCTTTCTCTCTCTTCGTCTCTCTCTCCTTCACCCTCTGTAGTTACCAGTTTGCAGTGATATTGCTGATCTACGTCCTCCCTCTGCTGGTGATGCTGGTGACCTACAGTTTGGTCGGCCAAACGCTGTGGGGCGGACACATCCCAGGGGAGGCGACGGAGCATTACCAAAGCCAGATGACAGCCAAGAGAAAGGTCAACACACACTGCCATTTGTTCTGCTGTTTGAAACAAGGACTCTGCCCTTTTAATGTGTCTCTTTGATAAAAGTGCTCAGACAGGCTGGAATAGATTTAGCTGAGCTGAAGTAAACAAATAGCTGAGGAGGAAAAATACAGCAGGAACATGGGTATGTATTGTTAATCTGTGGTTCTCTATAGGTGGTGAAGATGATGGTTGTCGTGGTGGTGACCTTTGCCCTCTGCTGGCTGCCCTACCACACCTACTTCATACTGGGATCCTTCAACAGAGACATTTATAAACAACATTACATTCAGCAGGTCAGCAGCTGCCCCTCTGCATGTTAGCTACACTGTCTAATCTGTGTTATCTTCTTACTGGGCTTCATGTTTCCTCTCCTCTTCAGGTATACCTGGCCATATTCTGGTTGGCGATGAGTTCCACCATGTACAATCCTATTATTTACTGCTGTCTCAACCAAAGGTAAAACAAAAATTTGAAAAATCCAAACCTCAAGTTCCATCATCCCCCGAAACAGGAGGAAGAAGAAAAAAAACTCTCTGCCTTCTTTCTGCAGGTTCCGTGCTGGTTTCCGTCACGCCTTTGCTTGGTGTCCCTTCATCAACCTTTCGGAGGAAGACAAGATGGAGCTGCGGCACACACACACCTTCAGAGTCACCATGACACGCAGCCACCGCAACGACGCCTCGTACACACACGCCTCCATCAAGACAAGCGCCCTCGACTCAGACATCAAAACTGAGCTGAACCCGGAGACCGATGCTTGTGTGCGTATTGACAAATGCACGTCAGCGTACAACACACACAGGGTGAAGAGTCTCGAGGACCCAAAATCAGCAGCTGACAAACTTATGGAGCACAACCACTGAAGTCATGATGAGGTGAACTCCACAAAGAGGCCACCGACAGGCCACCGACAGCCAATCAGAGCTGTTCAAACAGTGGCAACGTTCATCCACCTGGACAGGATGAGATGTGTTGTCCATGTGACCTGGGACTATGAACATGTTCTTATAGCAGAGATAAACGACTCTATGTGAAGTAGAAGCTGTTGCTGTTAATGCCAATGTGGTCAAATCAACATGTGAAAACTCATCTGCACACTGAATAATAAGAACATCTGATTCTGGCATTGTTGGCATTTGCTGCTGAGTCTGTACATAAATCCCTCCATCTTCCATCTCTTTCTCTTACACCTCCCATGCTCCATCTTCTAAATCCTTCCGCCACTGTTTGCTTTTCTTCTTCCCTCTCTTTATAAAGAAAGCTGCTAACTATGATGTTCTATTGTAAGTGTAGTGAAGTTCTTCTTAAATGTGAGTTACTGGATTTCTATTGGCATTGGCACCAGCATTGATGTTGTTGCTTTTCTATGTTTTTCTTGCTTTTGGCTGCCACTGAACCAAGGACTGTATTTTCCCTTTTATCTCCTTTTTATCTCCGTTCATCCTGCACATAGTGATTCACGGGTTACTCACTTTAATGCAGACAAATATTTTCAACCTTTAAAATTCTTCAAAGTACAATACGTCTTTGAAATCTCCGTCACGTCGTCTGGGGTCAAGAAGTGTGTCTTGTGTATGTTGTGATTCCACTGGTTCAGACATCTGTAATATTCCTCATGGTCAGTGTAGAGTCCTGATAAATGTTAAGTGCTGCTACTGAATCTGATGTGAAATGTAACATTGACATCTACTGAGAATATTCATGTGGAATATGCTGATGAAGTGCAAATATAAATATATACAATGGGTGTGATGGTTGCACAAAATGCAGTCTGTCACTGTTTCAGCGCTATCATTTCAGATTGTAATAGAACTTTTTGATTCTGTTTAACTATATAAATATAATATAATAATACTTGACACATTCAAAAGAGTGACATTGTAAAAGATCTTTATTTGACATGAAAATGTAATATATGTATGCGTAATAAATGTGAAATAAACGTTTTTCGGTATCCAGGAGAGATCCCAGTAGAGGTTGGTCGTTTTGAACATGACTGCTCAACTGAAACTGTGGTAATAGCCATTTAGTTAACGTCTGTTGCCCCCAGCTAAAGAAGCATCAGGGGTCTGGTTAGACAGGTTTAGAGCCGGAGCAGTTTTATCAACATGTCAGACTAATGATTACAGACATGAGGGCTGGAGCTTATGTTCTTCTTACCTCCACCAAGTAGGTTATGTTGTTGTCTGCGTTTCTCTGTTTGGTTGATTGTTTGCAAAATGACACAAAAAATGCTGATATATGCGAGTGTGTGAAATTGGGTTTCATAAGTAGACTGCTGGGCCTTGGCGGAGAGATGCACTATGAAAGAGCCATTCTAATTGAACTAACAAACACTCTGGTGCAAAGAAGGACAACGTCGGTTTGACACAGGTTTGTTTTTATTTAAATGACTGGTTGACTGACAGTGTTGGACAGTTAGTCCAGGTTTTGTGAACAGAGGCAAAGAGATTAAAATGTGTGTGTGTGTGAAGGCAGGGTAGCTCAGGACCTACCGGAGAGGCTGACCTTATTTATCTACAAAGTATATTCAAATTGAACTAGCTTGCAGTTATATTGCTTTCATTTATAGTTTTATGTATTAACTTCAGGTAAAACTGGTGCTAACTCTCCCCGCAAGCCAGAATTTGAACTGTAGTCCAGAGTATCTTTATGTTCATTCTAAAAATCAACCAGCCTACACTAAAAATCAAATTAGCCCATCTCTCAAGAGCCTCATATGTAGCAGTAACTTATCTGATTAATTACTTTTATTAAAGAGGAAAATAAATATAGAATTTTTAAGAACTGTGCTACTTGAATGAGCCACCCAGTAGTTTCACTAAAACACCCTCCTGACTTGTAGGAGCATACGGCAAACCGGGAGTGAGTGGAGGATGGTGCTTTATTTCCAGAATGTTTAAAATCCCCTTAAAGTTTCACCATTGCAATGTTCTTGTCATACACAGTTTGACTTGTTGTTCCTCTGGCATCTGTGTAAGCACCTGGTTCCTGTTTTCATGGCTGGTGAACCATCGCTGCACTGAAGAGCCAGTACTTCTTAAAGCGAATGATCAACAGCTGTGATTAGTACCAACAAAAGCATAAATACAAGAGCTCTTTGGACATAATTTACAGTAGAATACATTATAGAGGATTAATGCTTTCAATTAGGACAAATGTGCACACTCAGCAAGTACGCAACACCTCTTAGGTTCCTTCCAACACTTACAGGACAGGTTCCATCTGAGGGCGCTGGCAAGGACAATGGCTTCCTTTATGTGCATCATTATTGCAACAGTAACATTTTTCAACACAACCCAATATAAAAATAAAATAAATAGCATCAATGTATGAATAACATATTCTCTTATATCTGGGTAAAGACGTTCAAATCTTTAAAGCCAAAAAATATTCCCTTTCATCTCATTACACATTTATATATCAGCTCATTTGCCTTTTTACAGTGTGTGAGCGGCCGACAGCAGACACACGTCGGTGACTTTGGTCTCAAACAGTGTTTTTTCATCCCGGCAGCAAACTGAACAAGGATTTACGTTTCTTTCCTTTTCTACTGCAACTGTTGTGCTCGATGTATTGCAACAGATATTGTTACCAGAAGTTATCAGAGGAATCCTCCAGATGGCGACAGAGGAGCATTACAGGAGTGTACAAAGTATTTTTCTTTCTGCCCTACACGCTCAAGAGTTGAATGTGCGTGTTTTATCTACGTGAGTTTAACCTCAAAAAAACAAAATCTTAATAGTTTGTGTATTGTTACAATCATAAACAATCTAACTACAACATAGTGCCAGAGGCTCTGCTACTTTACACAGTGGAGAAAAGCCATCTCCTTCTCGCCCTGACACGCGGACAGACTAAAGCAGCTACTGGAGTGTGATACATTGACTGGACTGGTTTCATTTGGGAGGGAAAAGGAGACAATGGATGAGAGAAAGAGTTAAAGACTGTGGAGGTGGGGGGGGGGACAACGGAGAAGTGGGGGATATAACAGTGAGACATGAGGAGATCTTTTCTATTTGCTGTTCAGCTCTTGTCTCAGCCGGCAGCCCACAGCTGTGATGAGGGCCGCTCCTTTCCCGCTTCCATCCTCAGACAGCAGGAAGTTGACGTTACACTGGGGAGCCAGTTCATTCACTGTCTGGTGCATGACCTGGGAAAAGCTGGACAGAGACAAAAGATTTGATGTGATGTCATACAGTGAGGTGAAACATCCATCCATCATATATACCACTTATCCTCTGAGTGAGCTTGACATTGCACGAGAGGCGGGATACACCCTGGACACGTAGCCAGCGAATCGCATAGAGACAAACTAAACTGAGCTCTCTGGTCAGAATAAAGGACCTCATTATTTTTTAATGATTTTGTCATTGATGACCCATATCAATTCAATTATTTTGATGAATAATGTTTCATCAATGAAGCTTTTGAGCAGATTGCCTAGAAAACATGTTGAGTGGTTATGTCTGGTCTTGTACAACAGCTCAGATTTAATTGGAACATAACTAAAGCATGACTCAACACGATCAAGATGCAGCAATGCACGAGTCATTTCTGCTGAGGGAATGTAGTGAAATGACGTTTTCTCTACATGCTATGAACTGTTTCACTGTTCATAACATGATCATGTGGCTTTTTATATTTCTTTAAAATGAACGATACTTTGCTTAAATGAACATGTCATTCAATGATAATCCAATGCAGTTTTAAAGGTAGTCGATCATTTTTGTAAGAAAAGTTACTGATGAATTTAACTTACTGTGGGTGTAGTTTGTAGAGTGTCCCATCCACCCCTACAGTGATCTTGAGATGGTCCAGTCCTCGGTTCTCTCTGATCTTGTCCACCACTGCCGCCATTCCTGCTCCGCATATCTGAGCTGCACGATGAGACACTACTCCACACACCTAACGATGACAAACCATTAGCATTATTGCAACAGTTAACTAACTGTACATGTAGAAGTTTACTGAGCCAGAACTCATTTTCACAAAAAAAAATAACTCAAAAGGTCTTTTCCTGTTGGTCACATTTGCCTTGCTGCCTTTCACAAAGTACACCTGATAACAGTGTATTGTGGGGCTCAGGCTCTTTCACAGTTTTCATGAACCAGTGTACACACTTATCTAGCATTGTGTCCTAATTTGAAAAACACTTAAACATGTTTTCTACTTTTTCTCGCTGTATTTTACCTCTTTGACGATGATACTGTCATCACAGGAGCTGTCTAGTCCTAAGTGTTGCAGGATGGATCTGACCTGCAGCAATGCCAGTCTGTCACTGGAGACAGACAAAGAGACACACACACACACACACACACACACACAGACAATGAGTAGGATCACAAAAACCCTAATACATCTTTAAGTGCTGTTAACCTCAGTGACCCAAAACAGAAGATAAAGATGTTGTTCCCTAATGGGAGTGCAGACTACGATCAATGAAGACAGAAGTCCAGAATACTTCCCATCAACTCCATTAGTAATGCATTGTCACTCAACACAAACACAAACAAACAATGGGCCAATTTTTTAGTACCTCTCTATCTGAGAGAGGAACTTTGTTTCAAAGATGCCTCTGGTCTTCAGTGTCTCAGAAATCTGTCCTCTGAACAGGAATCCTTTCTTGGTCATGTCGATGAGGATGTTTCGCACAATTTCACCGAGGTACATGCCGCTACACATTTTCTCATATCTGTAAAACACATGGGGGGAAGAAATACACATGAATAGACATATAAACACTGGAAGCCGTTTATAAGGATATGAGTGAAGAAAGTAAAGGGTTTCTATGTGTGCGGGTCGGAGGTTAACCTTTGTTTTCCTGGGTTGAGCGAGAGGTCATCCACAGTGCGGTCATACTCTGTCCTGATGTCGTCAAGGCACCCGTTGTCTCCGAAACCGCCCCACTCCATGTTGACACACATCTGTCCCTCATCTCCCTCCACTGTCTCGATGTTCCTCATCTCCTCCATGTAACACGCGTTACTCCCAGTGCCTGTGATCAGATGGTCCAGTCACATTAGATGTACAGAGCACAGAAAAGGGAATATTCATATTTAAAAAAGACAAATAGGCTAACCAGCAATGAGTCCGATCTGACAGGTGGATTCTTCGTAGGCACAGGTCATCATCGTTCCCACGGTATCGTTCACCACAGCCACGACATCCAGGTCAAACTCCTGCAGAGAAAACACATGAGGTGATGCAAACATTACAGTTTTACACAGCACCATGTTTAATTGCCGGATGATGAAGATGCTCCTCATATTCTACCTCTCTCCTCTTGATGGCCTCCCTCAACAGTCCCACCACATCCTCTCCTTCACAGTCTGTCGCCTTGAAGCCTTTGGTCCATGTCACCAGGATGCCCTGCAAACACACACAAGGGAAAATGGTTACGTCTTGCATCGGATGCTTTTCTGTCTTTGGCCTCATGAAATGTTGCCAAGCTAGAGGAAGGAAGCCGACTACACTCACAGCGTCAAGGCTGGTCTGTCTGCAGGGGAACGAGAAGGTGAAGCCCAGAGGAAGACGAGTGTTCTTCATCCCCATGTAGTCCAGGAAATCACTGATGCACTGCACAATGTGATCAAACAGCTGGAAGAAAGAGGAGGCTTAGATGATGATAATTGTTTCAAACATTTGTCACAACCTTGACTATAAGCTGTTTATCCTGATTTTGGGTAATGGGAAATGTGTGACTTCACCAAAACACATACATGTATATGAATAAATGTGATAAAAGGAGCATTTAACCATATACACCACATGCTCTGACGGAGACGGAGTTAGAGGTGGAGGAGGGGAAAGGCCAAAAAGTCACAGACAGGATTAGCCTAAGCCACTGCCCAAGTTCAAATCTATGTTTCCAAAGACTCTCAACTCGATGCTGATCTTGAACGGTCAACCTATTTACCTGTTTACCTCTAACCTTCTATTTTCTTACCTCTAAGTCAACAAGCTTAGCTACCTAACCACCCTAAACTTCACACTAGCACCAAGGTAACATGAGGTAAAGAACAAAGCTTTCCCCCCACATGTCCGACTTTCTTTCTTTTGTTCATTTTGTGTTCTTTTTCACAGTTTACATGGATTATGGATTATTCTCTCACCTCCTCTCCTGTGCCCTGCATCACCTCCAGAGGAATAGCATAAATCTTGTTGTGCATCTCCACCGTTCTCCTTTTGCCAGAACGAATCTTGACCAACAGAACCCTGAAGTTGGTTCCTCCCAAATCCAAAGCCAGGAAGTCACCGTGCTCTGGATAATGTGAGAGGCAGAGAAAAGGACAGAGATGCAGAGATAGACATATTTAGCTGCTTAATATTCCAAACAGACACACATGTCTAGTCACAGTTGTGTGTGTGTCTGTGTGTGTGTGTGAGTGTCACCTGTGCCATCGGGAGTGCTTTGTACGAAGGTCGGCAGCATTTTGACCGTTGCAGAGCCCTGAGTGCTCTTGGAGAGGCCATTTTGGATCTCTGTCCTCATTCGTTTCTTTACCTACAGAAATCAAGACAATTTCAATTGGTAAGTAAGACACAGTGAAGGATGCACTTCAACAGACACAGACACACTCTACAGTCTCTCTCTCTCTCTCTCACCTCCAACAGCTGTTCATTCGTCAGGCGGAATTCGGCCAGCGTTTCAGTGATTTGTCGTGATTGGTCGGCGAGTCTGTAGGCCACAGCTGTCACCATGGCAGCCCCCTTTCCACTGCCGCTCTCAGATAATAGGAATCGGATGTCAGAGTCCGGCACCAAACGACGGACTGTCTTATGGAGACGGCGGGCGTACCTGAAGTAGGTGAAGAAACGAGGAGCTGAAATATTAACAGTTCACACAGACTGGTAACAAATAACATAATGTAGTTTATAACCGAATGACAGCAGTTCTCAGTGGAAATAAGAAGCATGATGAGATGCATGATGAAAAGAGATATCAAACACAGTGCAGAGAAATGTATAATGCTCTATATTTTGCCTTCACTCACTGTGGATGCATCTTGTAGAGCGATCCGTCGATGCCTACGGTGGTTCGAAGGCGTGCCACACCTTTGTTTTCCTTTAGCCTCATTAGGATGGCTGCAAGCGTTGCAGCTATAAGGTTCGCTGAGCGGAAAGACACAATGGTGCAAACCTGAAGGAAAAGGAGAGGGGAGAAAGTCAAGCAGCATATTTAAAATTTACAAACAACACACCTCATATGTTAAGTGCTTTTTTTAAAACCTCAGATATAAAAGCTGTCTGGAGTATAAATGTCTTTGTAATACTTAAATCTAAAAAAATGCTTTAAAAAGTGTGTTGTTGTAGCAGCAGTACGTACATGCTGCACAGCGATACAGTCCTCATTTGACGGCTCCACACCAAGTTTGGTTAAAATCTCTCTGGCTTTGCTCAGTCCTTCCTTACTCCTAAACAGGACACAGACACACAGTAACACATCGAGGGACACTATCACTCACAAGCAAATTATATGATTATATTTTGAATGATTTTTGGAAGTAACAGATTAATCAGGTTTATTAAAACTGTTTGTAACTGTTGACTTACTTCTCTATGGCGGAGACGTGTTTGGTCTCAAACGTCTCTTTAGTGAGCAGCTCGGGGGTGATCCTCCCCTCGAACAGCAGACCCTCTCTGGCCATCTTCACCAGAATGAGACGCACCAGCTCCCCCATGTACATACCACTGACCATCTTCTCAAATCTACAGCACACCGAGAGCGAAGAGAACGGAGTGAAACAGACATAAAGACAACTCTTAGGAATATTTTCCAAATAACGTTGACACCAGCAGCGGACTGGAACTGACAGCGAATCGTCTGTTCACGTGTTTCCACTTCATTTTAAAAATAGTTCTTGATGATCTCAGGGATGAATGAGACTCTGATTGTTTTTGTTTTGACTTACAGCTGTTTGCCGGGGTTGAGAGAGCCTCGGTCTATCTCTCTGTCAAACTCGGTCCTGATGTCTTCCAGTCTGCCGTCGTCTCCGAACGCCCCCCCACTCAGTGTTCACACACATCCGGCCCTCGTCTCCCTCCACCTGGTGGATGTGGCGCAGCTCCTCCATGTAGCACGCATTAGTGCCTGTGCCTACAAACACACAAATTCATTCAGCACTACAGCTTTTAATGTACTTGTTTGATTCATATTGTAAACATTTGACAACACATTCTTTAATCTGATTGGACCTTTAACTATTTAAATAAGAATGTTTCTTAGTACCGATGATGATGCCGACTTCACAGCGTTGATCATCGAAACCACAGGTCATCATCGTTCCAACTGTATCGTTTACCACTGCCATGATGTCAGCCTCATAGTCCTGAAATTATTTACACACACACATGAAGGAGAAGTTTTTAAAATGTTCTAAAATCTGTGGATCCAAGTTTGAATTAAGCCAAATTCATGAGGATAAAACAAATTGTTGACTCAGAAGAAGACATGAGACTCACCCCTCGTTTCTTAATGGCTTTGGTGAGCAGCTTGACAACATCCATCCCCTCCACGCCACCTGCCTTGAAACGCTTTGTCCATGTTATCAGATAGCCCTGCAGGAGAACAGACAGAGAAACGTAACACAGTGATTCAATCATTCATGGAGACATGGTTTCATGTTAAACACACAAGTCACTGTGGACTCTAGCTGTGGCAACTAAAAGTGTAAACTGGCTTTTAGGCAAACTTCAAATATTTCTATTCAGTAGTGCATCATAAGCAAGTCAACTACACAGCAAAGTATGTTTATGATATTGATATATGCATAAGCAAGAAAGTTAAATCTGGCCAAAGCTTGACAGCCTTGATTGGCTGATGACTGTGATGCGTTACCTCATCCAGTTTGGTCTGCTGGCAGGGGAAGGAGAAGGTGAAACCCACTGGGAGTTTCTTATCTTTGATGTGTTGTTTTTCCATGAAGTCACCGAGACATTCTGCCACATGGTCGAACAGCTGGAAGAGAGAGGGAGGGGCGTCTCAGGTTAAGCTTGAGCAAGACTGTGGGTGTGTTTGTGTGTGTGTGTGTGTGTGTGTGTGTGTGTGTGTGTGTGGGGAGGGGGGGGTGAACCTACCCTCGTTCCACTTCCATGAATGATGTCCTCTGGTGTGTCGTAGATTTGACTCTCCATCAGAACCGTCTGTTTCTTCTCGTGGCTCACTTTGACACGGAGGATCCGGAAGTTGCTGCCTCCCAGGTCCAACGCAATGAAGTCACCTTTCTCTGTTGAGACAGAAAGAAGACAGGGAGGGAGAGAAATGTCATCTTGCAGTTACGTGGCTATAGATTTATACATCTGTAGCAGATATCTTCCCTTCATTTCCCTGTAAGGGCCAATGTTTCAGCACACAGATAACGACAGCTTACAATAAAGCAAAATAAGTCACTAAATACATAGAAATGTACGTTTGTAGTCTAACATTATATTTCTATACCAATTTTTATTTTTATAGCCCATATTTCGCAAATTTAAATTTGCCTCATGGGGCTTATCGATCTGTACAAGGTGTAACATCCTTAAACCTCCACCAGGATGAGACAAAACGTCCTAAAAAGTTAAAAACCTTTATAGCAGGAAGGAGAACAAACAGAAACCTCAGAGAGAGTATGGAGTGAAGGATTTCTCTCCCTGGACGGAGAGAAGTACAGTAGATGTCACATGTGACAGAGCACATCAACAAAATAGATCAAAATGGACAGGTGTATTCTTTATATTATAGGCCTTCTTACAGGATGTGTTTCTTCATGTATATGTGTGTGTGTGTGTAGTTTGCTTGACTGTATTCTGTCCAACTTCCTGTATAGTATTGGTTAATGGTTGCAAAAAAGAAACCAAACCTGCATTATAACCTATAAGAAAACACTTTGGTGTCTTTACTCATTTTAAATCCCTAAAAAAATCTGGTATAGATTTAATATTCAACCCGGTCTCCTGACAATGAGAAGGGATTATATTTCGGTTTGAATCGGATCATGGGTTTCTCATGAGATTATCATCAATAGTGTTTCAGTGTGTATCATAAGTGATTAATAATAGGACTTTGTTGCTTATTGACTATCTCATTATGAGGTGACACCATCTGCTTCCTTCCTCTAAATCCTGCTTCACAGCTTTTATTCCCTAGAGAATATGTACCACCTGTAACCTTCACCTCAACTTCACATTTAGAAAGTACTGACAACATGTCTTACTAGGTCAGAAGGTTCTAGGTGCTGCTGCACACACACCCAGAGTAAAGAACCCACTGATTAGTATAACAAACAGAGCTAGAGCCATTGTTTGCCCACTTCTCAAAGATTACAGGCAACAATTATTACAGATAATGATTTAAAATGTCGAAATGCTACATTGTGTATTACTCCGAGTAAAGGTTCAATGAAAATTACAAAAACTTTGTGTTGTAATTTCAGATTATTGCGATCCTGTGCTGGAACAGTTTGTGCAGATGAGGAATGCAAGGTCAGGTCAATGTAGCTCCCTTGGGTCAGAGTGACTGATAAATTGTCTGAAAGGAATTTATATAATAAACATGTTGCAGTGGCTCACAGTGAAGAGATCAGGTGAACAACACACAGGTTAATTTCTGCCCTCTCTAATCAGACAGAATAATCCCATCCCTTTGAATCTCTCTGCCAGTCTGGGAATCTTGTCTAATGTTGCGTAAACAAAGATCACTAAGAGCAGCTTTAACAAATGAAGACTGACATGCTGAAGTGCCTCTTTACTGACATGGTGAATATAGTGTATCACCTGTGGTGTGCATTTATCCATAGATACCTGCTGTATCGTACAACACTGATAGTTCAATCAGTTCATTATCCAGGGCAGGTTGCTGCTGCTGCTGATGCTTCTGCTGCAGTTAGATGTATGAGGTTCAACATTTAAATAAATACTTTATCATATAAGTCTATACATATGTATTGTTGTAAGAAGGAACTAATATCTATAGTGCTGAAGGAATTTCACTCACACTGTCTTCGCTAACAATGGCAGCAGGATTTGTGTGATTACTGCTAATCTGTGTGTTGAGTGTGTGTGTCTGTGTGTGTGTCTGTAAGTGTTCACGTTGTAGACTAAATTAGATTTTCTTTGAGGGAATAATAACATCCATTTCTGACAGGCACCCTCTTCCACGAGTGTATTATGTAAAGGATATTAAAAAAAAATTCTGACGCACATTGACGGTATCAGTATTAGTCAGCAAGCAGCAGACAGTGACGTTAGGTACAGAGGGGCAGAGATATATTCACGTCCACATACACTTCACTGTTTTGAGCTCAGCTAATAACACTCAACACATCTGATGTGGAAAGAAATAAGTAAAAAGTACTGTATGGTAATTTTCAACAAGAAAAACATTTTTCTGCCGGCATGGTTTCAGGACTGTTTTGTTCTTAAACCCAAATAACTACATCTCTTGTCGTCATCACCAACAAGACCTTCTGCAGAGTTCAGCTCTGTTGACCCACAACTATACACAACTGTGTTTGCCCTGTATGACTGTGTTTACATCTGGTTCCCTGCCGAAATGACAAAGACACGCAGATCAGGTTGACACACTTCATAAATGTCAATGACGGTTTTTCACTTGTTTGTCTTCTTAAGCTTTTTCGAATCCCTCTCTCCACGACAACACACACGGTGAAATATTATCTGTTATGACTGTAACTCTGTAGAGCTCAGTGGCTTTGATTAAAATGCATTTGATTTAGCTTTTGTTACAAAATAGTCTTTCCTCTCTGTAGAGAGGTATTCATACATTAGACTTAGACTACATGATATTTAAGGCCAAATTAAGACGAGAAAGAAATTATACATTTGTTATTTTTAGTAGATCATTTCTCTTTCAAAAATTCTCCAAATTTGTATCAGAGTCCAGGCCTTTATGTCTTCGCAAACACTGGGTTTACTGAGGTATTCTGTAGAGAGAATAATATGTCTTATAGTATATCGTGGAGGCTGACGGTTGTGGACTCTGGTTTATACAGGAGAGTCGAGCTGTCATCGCAGGAAGTGCTTGACCCAGTGGACCTCAGACAGTGAGGGCTGGAGTTGCTCACCTGAGCCGTCGGGGATCGATCGCACAAACGTAGGCAGCATCTTCAGTGCAGCGGTGGTGTTGGTGTCCCGACCCAGTCCTTTGGCCAGCTCCCTCCGGAACCGCTGCGTGATTTCCACCAACGTCTCGTCAGAGAAACGCATGGAGTACAGGTACTTATCGATCTAAAAGGAAAGAGTAGACACAAAAACTAAAGCATTAATCTTCCTAGTCTTCCTAGTATTAAAAATGTACACAGAGTCCATTCAAGTGAATGGGGAATTGGCTTCAGGTGATTGAAACCCTCTGTATACACAACACTAACCCGTGAGATGGACTAGGATTAAATTAAAGTAGCAGAGATTTTATATATAACATAGCCTTTATTTTGTATAAGCATAAGGAAGTGAATATGACTAACTCCTGGTCACATGATGTTTCAGTCATCCAGTGGTATAATCTACTTCCTGGTAAACTGATATAAAGCTGACCACAGGTACTGTTTAACCCAGTAATGAATATCATCCATATAATATAGCCATTTCTAAATTTCTTTATTAGAGAATTATGGAATAAAAGTCCAAAGTAGGGGATATACACAGAAAGACAAGAAGGCCATAAATGATTCTACTATGGAGTATTTACAAAACCCCAGACATCGCACAGGTCCTTAAATCAGTGAGTCAAAACTTCTCAGTGTGTGAAAGAGCAAACAACAGTCTGAGCTTTATGACCTTTCAGGAACAGGATGTTTAACAATCCTGGTGAAGTCCATAGTTGCGTCACACAGTGTGATGAAGCAAAGAGCTGCTTTATGATTCAAGTGTGAGACAAACCCAGAGCACAGGATTATACTCAACTGTCAGGTTCATTGCGACTTGCTCTGTAAAACGGCAGTGAGGCTAAGCAGGATTAACACCTCCAGTCGTCAGTGGCTCATAACTAGATTATCACCAGTCTGTTTCTTCACAATCAGTCCCAGAATATGTGAGGTATGTATATACAGTATGTATATGAAATATATAACACTCACAGGGTCACACAAGGTCACACAAGCATGACTCATTATCAGTGTCCACACACTCAAAATGCTTGGGCGTGCTGTGACGTACTTTATGACCTTTTGATATCATTTTCACTGGAGCTATATTCATTGTAACTGGCACAGTTTGGAATTCTGCCACTTCTTGAGTAAGGGGTCACTCATTAACTTTATTTCCTCTATTTCCTGTATTTCCTATGAGCTCTGCTATCTGCTAACTGGTTCAGGACTGTGTCAGTTGGGGTGTGAGAGTTTACGAGTAGGAATTTGCATCTGCTGGCCACAGAAATCACCTGTATAATGGAGCAAACATCTGACACTGAAGGGCAAAGCCAGCATATGGACGTGAGCCACTTGAGGCAATGATGAAGGAACTCCTAGGCTTCTTGTAGCCCGGACAAAACAGATGTGAGCCTAAAGTGGTCCACTTGTAAAATAGCAATTGTGGCCCAAATATCCCAAAACAAATGCTGGCCTTCTTTGGCAAACATGTGGTGCTCTTGACGAGGTGTAATCTAAATTAAATTAAGTAGATGCAGATGCATTTTATTTATCCCACACACATGCACAGACATGCAAACGCACACTCATGCAGGTAGGGAAATGTAATCTCTGCTTTTGACCCATCTGTGCGGGACACACAGAGCAGTGAGCGACTATGTACAGCGCTCGGGGAGCAGATGTTGGAGGAGTAAGGTGCCTTGCTCAGGGGCACTAGACAGGGTCTAGAGAGACTCTTGGATTTTTGGGCAGATCAATCCAGGTTCGTCTTTTTGTTGTCTTTCCGTGGAATCGAACCAGAGACGAACCAGAGACCTTCTCTGCCCATAGTCCAAGTTTCTGCCACTAGACCACCGCCTCTAATCTGGATGTGAAACTAAAGTGGCCCATATGCTAAATGGTGAAAATGGCCCGATTGCACAAAACTAATTTGTCTCCTTTGGTTGACATGTGGTATTGCTATGGCTGATTACGATTATGATTAGTCATGAGGTTTTGGCTCCTGTACGTGGTCAGCCTAGATTTTATGATACAGTAGCTGGGCATTAACAAACATTTGAATAATATAAACAGGCTGTGAGCCAAAATGGCTGCAGACACATATAAGAGAACAACACTGTCCAACATTCAACTCCTCTACTGGTGTTACATTCCCTATATATTGTCTACATGTGGAATGAGTCTGCCTCTGGGACAAAAGCTCATTAGCACATGACAGGAGTCCGCAGCTGAGACATCTCCCCCTCAAAGGCTCAGTAAACGACATTAGTGGTGGAGACTGCTGGAAAACGCCATAAAAAGGTTAACCACCCAAGTCTGTAATTTACGCTGAAGTCTCGTCTTTGATTTGAAGAGACATGTCTGTGCCTGAAAACTCCTGATAAAGCCACTGTCAGTCTGTAGCATCTATTATTTCAGTTGCAAAGTTAACGCTTCCCCTTTTAAACACTTAAAAGGAAGATTATCATCATTACCATAATGGTTGTTAGTCAGCTGGACAGTGTGCCGCAACATGTAGGGGGATTTTTTATATATTTTTTAAAACTTTGCCATGTATTAGCCAAACCAATAACTGCTTTAAATTTTTCTTAGACCAAGCATGCATTGGTTTATATAAAGATACAAATCTCATTCAAAACTTTGAAGACTGATTTTAACTCTTGAGTGAAGTTCGAGCACATGGGAAACATTTCACAGGTTTTACACCTCCTCACTGTGCTTGCAAATTGCATAAGAATTAAATTGACATATATTGTACTTTTTGCTATAGCAGAAATTCTTTATATCGTTCGAAACTATGTAAAAACTAAATGTCTTGGTATATAATATACATTCATGTAGGTATGCAGATACATAAGAATCTTGAATATGTCTGGGATCTGGATGGACAAATGGAGGGAGGGATAACATAATCTCCTTGGTGGAGGTCATAACACTACTTTCACCTCTGCAGGACAGACCACCTGTGTTCTGAGTCGACTGCGGATCATGCACGTCATGCTGTGTCAGCTGATGTAAACAGATCCATTCAGTCTGGCTGCCTCGATACTCAGTGATCCATTGAAATTGATAACACATCCTACAGCCGCACAGCACTGCTGCTCCCTATCCCCCTCTGCTCACCACCCAGCCTCCTCCTCTTCTGCGCTGAATCAATGCTGATGATGGAAACTGTGCGACATCATTTGTTTAACATAGATAACTGCTGACTCTATGAGTTTATATAAAGTGTATATGTCCACTCAGCTAACTTGGATTATAATTCAAATTGCTTAGTTAAAATTAGAATGAATTGCTCATTAGCCGACTGAAGGAGTAAAGTTCTTAGTTCTTCGCTTGGTTTGAATAACAATGTGCAACTGCCTGGATACAAGGGGCTGGGGGATTAACAGCAGACATTGTTCTCCACAACAAACTAAGATTAAACCACTGAGCCCCTGACGACACTCAGTTCGTGCCGCAGGGAAGAAAAAAACACATCACTGTATTATGACTCAGCACTCTGCAGATAGAAACCATGTCTAAGCACTTTATGGGAGCAGAGCATGTCTGCACCACACTCAGCTCAGATACATATGTTGCTGTAGGGCTTATTCCTCACATGAATACAGAAAAAAAAATGATTCGTCCTCATTTTTCACATATAACTTTATTTAATCAGTCCAACAACTAGAATGTGACTCATTCAAAGATATAAGTGTCTTAAATAAACCTTTTTGACCGAGGTGCACCAGGTGCTCAGGCTGGTTCGGAGCTGGTTTAACTTTTTAATGACCAAATTGCTTTTTTCCATGGGCAAGAGTCAACACCAAGCCCTCGTCAATACATCACTGTATACATTACTCATACGTCTCTGATTACCCAGCAACACCGTCGCAGACTTCAAGCACAATATCAACAATGGCGGACTATAGCTTCTCTTTTCAAGGGACAGACTCCTCCAGAGACCACTGCTGCTTCACTTTCTCAGCCATATTTAAAAGTAATCGCCTTTGCAAAATGCACTTCTTTAAATGGAGGTCACAATAATTTGGTCTAGCCCCAGTTCGTTCTTCTAAACCAGTAGAGTGCTGTGGATGGAGTTGACCAGTTTTTTTCTGGTTTTTCCAGTTTGTTGGCTGTTGTAACACAAAGAGTTGGTTCTAGTTAAGACACTGGTTCCAAACCGTCCCTTAGACGGCCTTAGTGGAAAAGGTCTGAATATGTTAGATTAAGTGAAGACAACTTCTTGGATCCACCCCCTGATCCAGATCCACACCATAATATAATAAATTCTTCCCTGACCCATTCCACACAATTCCACTGAGTTTCATTGAAATCCACTCAGTGGTTTTTGAGTATTCTTCATTACAAATAAACTAACCAACAAACAGACTGGGGTGAAAGCATCTCCTTAGGCAATTGAACTATATAATTTCTGGCCCAAAAAGGAGTTTCTACTATTCCCAGTAATGTTGAGCAAAGTAAGGTTCCCCAGTGAGGAGACATGAGGCCCCTGTTGCCTGCACGCATGAATCACTCGAGGCCACGTTTTCCCCAAAACACACCTCTGACACCAGCAGCAGCCGCATGGTTTGAGTTTCAGGAAGAGATCACACCCTCTGCCTCTCCTTCCCTCCCTCCCTCCCTTTTCCTTGACCATCTGGCTCCTTCTCCTTTCTGTTTGCATCGCATTCCACCTCTACACAATGCCCCGCTCTCCTTGTCACTGCGAGGTGATGCAGGGGGACGCACCGAAACCCGACTCCTCTGTGTGTGTGTGTACATGTGCACACGCACGGCCTCGCCATGTGGAAAAATACTGTCCTCTACACTGCCCTCTCCTGCAACTTCCTGAATTCACACTAACCCCCCACAGTGTATCAAGGACCTGGTCAAGGACAGTGCAGTGGATTGAGAGGAGACGTACTCAGCTGACTGAGGCGCACTGACAACTGCAGATTCCACCCGAGGTTGTGACTAAATCCGCTAAACACTTTCACTCGCCGCAGCTTGAAACCTGTTTTGGAAGTTGTTTGTCTAGTCCTACCCTAAAACCTGCTGTTTGAAAGAGCCACACAATAGGTACACACCTGGCCCCTTGTGTATGAATGTGTGTGTGTAGGCGTCTTTGTGTATAAGCCTTCTCCTCCTGACACCTATGGTCACATGGCTCAAAGCTGGCCTATTTTAGGGAGAGAAAGACAGCGGAAGTGAGGAGGGAGGTAGATGTGTAGCATTACATCAGATCATTGCAGCTGAGAGATGTGTTTCATCTTAACAGATTGTGACATTGGCACAGCAAGCACAACTGGGACCGACACTTTTGTGTGTCTCTGTGTGCGATTAAAGAGTGCAACGAGAACTAATCCGAGAGCGGAGAAGGACACGGGAAGAAAATGGAGGGAGGAAGTGTGGCAACTTTTTAATGTAGGCAGGAAAAATACCAGTGTTTGATGCATGATCTGCAGTCGGTGATGATGCGTGACATCATCAGCAGGAGACCTTAAAGGGCCCCTGCATCATGTGTGAACTAAACGGAACCATGTGGAGAAATTTCCTTTGAATCATTTTGGATTTAAGCAAAATATGACGACACGAGTGGGTCTGGAAGTACTTTACCATCCTCTGACTCAGTTACATTTATTTGGACAACCTCAGATTGCAGAATATGTCTGTGTTTGTTGCCTGACAACAGGAATTTTACGGCACCGTCGATCGAGAGGCTGCACGAGCAGGTCTGAGTAACAGGAAAGCTCGACTGACCCACTCACCTCTCAGTCTGAGGGGCTCTCAAACGGGTCCAGTCAGTTTTACACTGGAGGTCTTACAGTGGGGGTTGCTCAGCTGAGGAGTCATGAAAGACTCACATTCATGGTGTTCACCTCGTGTCATTCTCCCCCCCCATTACAAGCTGAACTCAAAACTTACGGAGCAGAAGCTACACGAGTCAGGAAGTGAAAGTGTAAGTATCATTTTGACAACATCATTAAAAATTCAGTGACCCCTAAAATGACTTTTCTCCTTCATTCCAAGGTCCTCCTTCTCATCCCTCTGCTTATCTGTCTTTACATCCTCCCTCTGACCGGCTTCCTTCTCCTCGCCACACCTCTCCCCAGTGACACCAGTAACCCGCCCCTGTGTAGTGTCTCCTTACACATCTTACTACACCAAAACTGTCACGTACCACATCAGTGATTCATGCAAGCGCCCTCCCCACATGATGAATATTTTTGTTCACTTCCTGAAAGAGATGTCTCAACATTTCCTAACATGTTCTGCACTGGCAGACACTTCATGGCAAAGTTGTGATGGTGAGCGTACGGGTAAACCCAATGACCTCTACAACACATGCTCTCCTTTTCCCTCCAACATCACAAACAGAGGCTGATCACAAACACAGAGCACTCACCTTTTTAACCTGGTCATCCTTGAGTTCAGTGAAGTAGTAGGCAAGTAACTGGGCTGCAATCATTGTGCTCCTCTCTCACACACACACATGCAGGCTCACTCGATCTCACACACACACTGTGTCTCCCTGTAACACACACAGTGAGCCACAGCAAATCCTCCCAAAATTGTTTAAAAAATTTACAAAAATAGATGGATATTCTTTGCCCTGGCTCTTCTCTGTGGCACACTGAGTCACACGCTGCTGGAGATGTAAATATAGTCCAACGCAGTGTGGTTTAAAATAGACAGAGCAGCTTCATGTGCTGCTAAGACTCTACAGCTCTTCCTTGTCTGTGCATGTGAGTAAAGCCAGGATGCATGAGTGAGACAGCAAGTTTAGCTGCAGTGGCCAGAGAGAGAGAGAAAGAGAGAGAGAGAAAGGGGAAGGGAGGGCCTGAACATGAGTCCCGCCCACATACTGTGAACTCATTGGCTGGTGAGTGTGTGTGGTTTAGGCGGGGTGGGGGTGAGTGCCACATCCTCTCTACTCCGATTGGCTGGTCTTCTGATATCAAACCCAGTGAATGAGGAGGAAGAGGAGGACAGAAAGGGGGCTGCAAGCGTGGAGGAGAAGCAGGGAGGGGCATACAGTATGAGAGAAAGAAAAGGAAAAGTGAGGTGAGGAGGTTTTTTACTGTTTCAAGGGTTATACAGTTATAAGAAGTTTAGCCACATGGCCGTGTTATCTCTCAGAGCTCCACTTATTTCTGAGTTGACTTCAGCTGGCTCAGGAGGCTCGGGAGGAAGACGAGGGAAAATCCAAAAATCTCTTCCTCCTGTGAGCCTGGGGGACGTAACTGGCTGAGGGAAGTGGCAGAGTCTGAGTTTAGGAGGAGGGTACCTGGCTCATACCTGCAATGGTTAGTTCTATAAAAACTAGGGTTGCGAGCAGCACTGTGTGGGCCAGAGCACTTGTGATCTCAGGACCTGAGGCTCGACGTTGTGTGCGTTTTGTGTATCACAGGAATACTGCTCGTGTGGTGTCATCTAAGGGTCCACAAGCCCCTGACATTCATATTCGATTTGAAACAGAATCATTTACACCGTGTTTTAAGCCTAAAAGTCCACCAGAAGTAGCTAAGCCAGCCAAATGTCCACCTGACGCTCTCTCTTTCTCCCCTTCCCAGCTTACTCTCCTTCCTACCATCCAAAAAAAACGCAGTAAAAAGGCTGATGTGCTCACTACGGAACACATCGATTTCACACAGCATATATACAATACATATACTTAATAGACTGCTTTATATGCATTAGAAAATCCAGAGTGTTAGTATGGCTGGTCATAATCATTTCAGACTTACGGCTGATGAGAACCTAGACTATGTTCTACAGGATCAAGCTGCATTGTGGGTGTTTCTTGGAATTCTGCCCTTCCTAATGAAGAAGGCTCATTTGACATAGAAAAATTATCTTCTGTCATTAAGTGCTCCTTTGATGATATATAAGATTGGTTTCCATGTCCTGACAGGAGCCTTCACCTAAATGAAGAAGGAAGAATAACCCATGCATGAAATAAAACAGGAATTGAATATGGGTCATTTTTTTACCCTTGTTGAGCATTAGAAGGGGTTTGCATAGCTTGTGTATCAAAGGGTTAACATATTCAGAGTAATCCCCTAAACAACTACACTCAACAGGGAAGTAAATCGAGGAAAGGCCTGGTGAAAACCTACGTATTATGGAGTAATTGGAAATGGTATCATCACCTAACCGAAAGAAAAAGTCCTGCCACCGATTTCATTAACGCAACAGGAGGTCAGCCATTTTTTGCTTGACAATATCAGACGGAAGTGCATAAATCAAAAATTGAGTCTGGATGAGGTAAAAGCATTGATGGCCATTTTCTTGGGTCCTTGCAGACTGTTTGGTGTTTTTGTCCAAACTGTGTCCAAATGTCAGACAGGGGTTAGCCACACCTAAACATATGCAAACAAAAGGTTTCTCTCTGCAAATTGTCTAAGTAAGCCACCCGGAACTTGACACATCTCATCTTGTGATAAATTGCTTTGGTAGATGACAGCCCAAACAACTACCTTACATTACATGTCATTTGGCAGGCGCTTTATCCAAAGAGTCTTACAATTAGTGCATTCAAAATCTTTTAGGGGCCCTTTAGGGGTTCAGTATTTTGCCCAAGTACACTTCGGCATGCAGATTGGGATGAGTGATTGATTGAACCGCCAACCTTCTTGTTGGAGGACGACCACTCTACCCCTAGGCCATATCGCCCCACACTTGACTTTAAGTACAGACGAGTGCGGATGGTGGGACTTTGTCTTATTTTCCTGTGTTCCAACAGAGAAGAATGCACCTGCCTATCCTATCATTCCTTTCGCCTTCTTTTCCATAACTGAAGTGGGCATAAAGCCTCTCACTCTCTCCAGGGTCAGCCTATCAGACGGCTGCTACTGTCTGCGCTGACCTGTCAGCCAGGCATTACATCATCATCACAACAACAACAGCTGTCTGTTGTCTGGACTTTCTAAAGAACAACTGCATACACAGTGGAACTGTTGTCCTCCATATAACACTTAAAGAAGAACTAACTGTGAAGTTAGGACTATAAGTGAAAACATCATCATGTCCTGCTGTACAATGTCTGACTACTCACTAGAGCACACACATTTTCTAGGGCAGCAATTTCCTTTGTACCCTGGATGCCACTTGGCATCCTCCCTGCCAACCTGCCTGGACATGTATTCATGTTGGAAGTAAACAGTAGTGAGAGTGGAATGAAAGAAAGTCTATAGAGGCTGAAGTCAGTAGAGCCTTCTAAATAAATTATTCTATATGAGAAAAAAAACTGTATTTTGACATGTATCAATGGTAATTTGACAAATATAGGTCCATGAAGTGTACTTTTAATAATTGTATACTTATCTTTTCTTAATTCTTAAATACTACTCTGCAGGTAAGTTCTCTTCATAGCATTATTTATACTAGTCACAGGGTTTTCTGCTGTTTGTATATAGATAATTTACATAGACTTACTAAAATACTCTCAAATACCATCAAGATAACTTGCAAACTTGTGTTGGCATCGGAGTTGCATGGTAATGCTCCTGGATGGAAGTAACTAAATGTAACACAGTCTGACAGAGGCGGTGGACTAGTGGCAGAAAGTTGGACTATGGGCAGAAAATCCGACGGTGGTCTCTGGTTCGAATCCACGGAGTGACAACAAAAAACAACATACCTGGTCGAACAACACCTGGATCTGTTCCACACTGTCAAAGTGACTACCCCACCCCACCGTCTAAGTGGAGTGGGGTAGGCACCTTAAGCACCTTACTCCCCTAACACCTGCTCCCCGGGGCGCTGTGCATGGCTGCCCACTTCTCTGTGTGTCATCCTGTGTACACCAGATGGGTCATAGCAGAAAACCAATTTTCCCCCTTGCATGTCGTGTGTGTGGGACAATAAATGTATCTTATCTTATCGTAAGTTATGTAGTGAGTTAGCTAATAGCAAAACTGAAACCTCATTCAGAGGATAAGTAAAATGAAACACTATTAATTATTTACCATGCAAGAACAAAAGCCTGCTAATGTGTCAGCACATGAAAAGTAAATAAATGGAGCAGATCATATTTGCTGTGTGTAGTATATTGTGGAACCAGCTGATGTGTCAGGAAACATACAAAGCAAAGCAACAACGAGCTCAAAGCATCGTACAAAACTCTCACTCAAGTTTGCGTCTGACAAGTACAACTCAGTACACTCACCTGCCGTAAGCAACTAACAGTGTGTTCAGTGTATTATCAGTATTGACTCAAACCCGGAGAAAAAGCTAGTTACATAGTCATCAACACAATACGCTATCAGATGTTCAGAAGAGGAGAAGCAGAACCGTCGCATTAGAGAGTTTAGTGATATATGTGTTCATAATTAATGAAGGCCCAAAAAATGTAAATGGTCCTCGGTATGAAAAGGGTTCTCCACCCTCTGAATAATTCAGTTACCTTCATTGATAGAGGTTTCCCATGATCGTCACCGCAGGGATGTTTTGAGGCTTCGAGTTGTTTCATTCTCCGACTGTCCTCCGACGGTGCTCTCTGACTAGTGTATTTAAAAAACATAGAACTCAATCTTAAAAGAGCCAGAGCTGAAAAATCTGCATCTCAACTGGTGACCATTTCTGTGTTTGTGTGTGCGTGTTTGTGTGTCAAGGCTCTTATTGTTGCTTCACAGGGGAGACAAAGACACACACACATACACACACAAAGAGAGTGAATATACAGTGTACCACATACACACACACACACACACACACCTTACACCCTGAAGAATGACCTTTCAGGGGAAATCGTGAGAGGTATTTCCAACCATTTATTCCAACTAAAATGAGAGAAAAATGTGTAAGGTTGGGAAGAGGAAGTAGGTTCAGGATGAACGAATGGACCAGACAAGAGGAAATGGAAAGCGCCCTGTTAGAGAAAGGGAGAGGAAAAGACCGGCTCTCTATCAGTCACTTCACTGAGTTAGCAGACCAGCTGTGAAGCTGCAGCGATAGTGCATGTGTAGTTCAACTGTGAAGCTACTGTAGGTCACCACTAGGATAGGTTGGGATTTTGCTCTGTGTGTGTCTGTGCGTGTGTGTGTGTGTGAGAGGAAGAGAGGGAGAGAGACAGAGAGGGAGACTTGGCCCTCATCTGGTAGCAGTCTAATTTGTTAATCCCTGACAGATTAGCTTCTGTTTCACTCCTGTGAGCACGCACCCTTTCTCCATACACTTCCTTCCTTTCTTTAATCTTTTCTAATTTGTTTCCTAATTCCTTAAGTCAGTTTGCATTTCATTTGTCATTATTTCTTTCATTCCTGCTTTATGCCTACCTGCCTTCATCTTCTACACATCATGTGATCTCTCATGAATAGATTATCAGATTATGGACCATTGTACTGCAACAGTATCAGATCAGTAGTTGGCAATTGTAAGGAACATTTTAAACAAAATTGTTTGTACCAAAAACATTTTTAAAATCATTGAAACATCATACTCACAAAGACAAATACAATTAAATGTAAGTCTCTTCACAGAAAATGTGTTAAAGTTAGGTAACAGTTTCTGTCTGTAAATGTCGGTACTCATTTCAGTGTGTGCCGTGCAGACTGACAGATAAAGACACTGGCAGACGGGCAGGGATCCAGCCAGACAGATCAACCACATGGGCAGAATGACCAGAATGGCTCTGACAGAAAGACTGAGAGGGGAGAGACACACAGAGAGACAGACAGAGAGACAGACAGAAGGACAGACAGGGAAATCACAAGGACGCAGAGTCCGTCCAGAAGCACTGAACAGAGCAACAGTTGTGTTGTCTTTTTGGGAACTATGGTCAGCAGCATTCTTATCCTCCTTCTGCCCTTCATCAATACTGAAGTACTGCTGACACACTAACACACACACATACTCACACTCACACTCACAATCACACTCACACACAATCAAATTGCTCATAGATATTACTGCATTGTAGTTGAACATAAAGACAAACTGTTATTTTTATTGACACAAAAAGACGGATCATAAACTTATCCAGTGATTGGAAACACAGTGCAGTCAGGGAAACGTACAAGAGAAATAATTATAATCTTCATACAGTCATATCATAGCTACAGTATATACACAAGCTATGTATATTTGTTATGTCAGTCCTACATTGTGTGTGGTGCATCTCAAACACAGAGCCAATAACAAGAGGAGGACTTTCTAAAGGGACAAATCTTCAAACATATAGAAGCAGGCTTACAAGCTTTATTGTGATTTTGTTGAAATCCATAAATTGGAATCTGGTCCACTAAACATTATTAGAGACAATGATTTAATCCCTTGCTGTCGGGTCTAAAGTGGTGGCCGGTGAATCCAGCATATGACATTCCGAAGTTCTCCCACATTCACATTCACACAATTCAAATAGCAAGAGACAAAAGAGCAAAACAAAAAGGAGCAAGTCATGTCAAGCTACATCTCCTCCTTCGGTCTGGTCAGAGCGGTGATGAGGGCCGCACCCTTCCCTCTGCCTTCCTCAGATTGGACAAAAGTCACGTGACACTGCGGAGCCAAAACTCTGGCCGTCTCCTGGAGGACTTCAGAGAAACTAGAAACAACAGCAGTAATTCATCAGAACCAAATAAGGCGGTTTTAGAGATTGTTTACAACAAAGATAACCAAAATAAGAACTTACTGTGGGTGTAGTTTGTAGAGTTTGCCCATCCACCCCCACAGTGATGTTGAGATGGTCCAGTCCTCGGTTCTCTCTGATCTTCTCCACCACGGCCGCCATTCCTGCCCCGCACAGCTGAGCTGCTCGACGAGACACTGCTCCACACACCTAGCAATGACAAACCATTAGCATTATTACGCACCCACAGTTTACTGCACTAGACAGATTCACAGCTGATTGCTGGGGGACATGGTTTGGTCTTCGGGATTAGTAATGGCTTCATTTATGCTGTAACCTTTCTCTTGAAATTTCCCCATTGGTGGGATTAATAAAGGATTATCTTATCTTATCTTATCTTATCTTATTTGTTGTTTTAAGGATTTTCCAATGTGAATGTTGGGTCACTGGAGTTTCTGAGAGAGGTAGATAAAATCTAGTGTCGGAAATCCTCGTAAAAGTTAGCAAGAACCGGCTACACTTAAAAAATAGCGACCGATACATCCCATCCCCCCATTGGCCCTCTATTCAAAGCTACGCCACCAAAAGACATGAACACGCACTTCCTGACAACTAGAGGCCGACTATAGCCTCTGCCTTTGTGTCAATACGTCGCTCTGACTTGTCAAGACGTGAATTTCGGTCCAAATGAAAAGATCAGTTGTGTTTATTACAGTCCATTTCTGACATCCGATTGTGTGAGGGTTGTGTTCCAAAGGCCCATCTTTTTCTCTCTCCTACCTCTTTTACGATGATGCTGTCGTCACAGGTGCTGTCAAGCCTGAGGCCCTGGAGAATAGATCTGACCTGCAGTAGAGCCATGCGATCACTAGGGGGAGAAAAGACACACATCACACCAACATACAAATTCAAGTGTGTTTGCAGTTTGAATATCAAATTAGGTGACAGGTGTTTCCCTACCTCTCTATTTGTGACAGGTATTTGGTTTGGAATATTCCAGGCGTCTTTAAAGTGTCAGTGACGTTTCCTCTGAACAACAAACCTCGGCTGGTTAAATCCAGTAATGTCTGACGGACAACTTCACCCAAGTACATCCCACCGGTCAGTTTTTCAAACCTGAACCGAAACACACATAGAGAATTTTTTTTAAAACAGTGATATCTGCAAGACCACCCTCATGTTACAGGTTTTATATAAAATGAAGACTTAACACAAACCAATTTATTAATGCAAAACGTGAGAGAAACTCCACATACACACATATAAAAATCTTTTCACACTCACAAACATGAAGCTGAATGTGCTAAATGAACATATATAATATGTGGATGCTGGTCAACCAGGGAGCATTAAAGGTCAGCATAGAGTTTCAAACCTTTGTTTTCCAGGGTTAAGCGAGTTCAGGTCGACCTCAGCGTCATAAGGTGTGATGAGATCATCCAGGGAGCCGTGATCCCCCAGACCTCCCCACTCTGTGTTTATACACATCGTCTGTATCCTTGCTTTCTCCTCCTTTCTCTTTCCGTCCAACCCATCGTCCTGCTGAATGCGAGCACCATGAGGAGGTGAAGTACATGAGTTATCCTCCAATCAACCTCAGCAAAAAACCTGAACACTGTCAGCTGTTAATGAGAGTTGTCCCCCTCTGCTTCAGGCCTCCTCACCATTTGTCTTTTCTTTTGTTCAGTCGTCTTGATGTTCTTCAGTTCCTCCATGTAACAAACATTAGTGCCATTCCCTGTGAAAAAGAATCATACGGTTAATTTATTATAGCAGACAGAGTATTAGGGCCACTCATTAAATTAGATTAGAAAATATTTAAGATTATGAGAATAAAGTTGTAATATAACAAGAATAAATTAATTTAAGGCTACATTTCATCTTACAGGAGGAATATCAGAAGATCATCGGCCATTACAATCCATCGTAAATGTAAAATATTCGATTTGCACACTTGTTACAAAAGGAATCCAAAACCAGTATTATCTCTCTAACTCACTAAGATGTGTATGGAAACAAAACAAAAAGCAAGCATTATTATTACATGTGTGAGGACTCTTGTTGCTGAATCCTCAAATGGTTATAATCACAACAAACACCATAATACATACCATCAAGACTTTAAGTGCTACCATAAACATATCCGTAAACTCAGTCTAAGCCTTATTCTGAGAGCACATAATGTGTCAAGCAGCAGGCTGCACAAGAAGGACCAACAAACAGTTCCTCAATTCAGACCACATACCAGCAATCAGTCCAATTTCACACTGAGGCTCTTCATAGGCGCAGCTCATCATGGTCGCAACTGTGTCGTTGGCTACAGCTGCTATGTCCAACTCAAACTCCTGAACAAGCACACACATGTTACTTGTAAGCCACATCACTCATGCAAGAGTTGGTTAAAGGGAAATGTCATTACATATCATAATAATTAATTTTAACAGGAAAACTGTTCAGTGAACCCACAGGTTCACTGTAACTGTTAATAATGTGTAACACTAAGACAGAGCACTTCATTGTTCTGTCACCTGATTGGACAAACCCTGATTGTGATGACAAACAACTCACGTTGCGTCTCTTGATGGCGTCCCGCAGCATGTCCACTACATCGTGTCCTTCACAGTCTGTGGCCTTGAAGCCTTTGGTCCAGCTCACCAGTGTGCCCTGCAGAAAGGTTGGGAAAGGACACAGATGCAAAAAGGGACTTTTCTCAATTTTGTAAATGTTATATAACTGCTTTACTAGTTAGATCCACTCACTCAAAGCTCTTTACATTACAAGACACATTCAGTCACTCACACAATCATATATGCTGCACATAGAGTATATGTCCACACACTGCATCACAGCCTCAGGTGCATATGGGGTTCAGTATCTTGCCCAAGGACACTTCAGAAAGCAGAATGGAGGAGCTAGGGGTGGAACCACCAACCCTGTGGTTAGAGAACAATCTGCTCTATGTGTTTCACTGTGGCCTATATTTACGATGCATTTGAAAAGCTTCTAATCTATTAATTGATAGCAATTTCAACTTGTAACAAATGAACCAAACATGGACAAACTCAAGCTTAAGATCCAAACTTTAACACTCACTGCGTCAATGGCCGTCTGCTCGCAGGGGAAAGAGAAGGTGAAGCCTGCAGGCAGACGAGTGTTTTTGATCCCCATGTAGTCCAGGAAGTCACTGACACACTGCGCAAGATGATCAAACAACTGGAGACAGAGAAGAAGAGAGAAGGAAAACAGTTTGATCTGTAATAGTATTACTCAATAACTGCTAATCAGTAATTCACTAAAACTAGTTTCATGTGGTTTGTATTGGATGCCACTGCTGACCTTTCAGTCTATCTAACTCAAACCTGTTGACAGTCTGTGTCTTACCTCCTCTCCAGCTCCCTGCATGATCTCCAGTGGTATGGTGTAAATCTTGTGGTAGACCTGAGAGCTCTGTTGCAGACCTTTTTTAAAGTTCACCAGCATCACTTTGAAGTTGGTGCCTCCCAGATCCAGGGCGAGATATTTCCCATGCTCTTCAGGAGGAAACACAGAGAGTTAGTTGGCCTGAAACTCTGGTCCTTCTGACCTTTGTTTTCCCACCATTTCTGTGTCGCCTGTATATACTTAGTTAGTAGCTAGATTTTCAGAGTATAAATAGACTTATTTCCCTCTTTTAGATTGCAGTTTGTTGAGTTGAGTTTGTAATGTGCGTCTTATCTGGATTACTTGTTTATTTGTCTGTTTGAGTAGTACTTTTGCATTTCTGGTCTCATCTCTCCTTCTGTTCTTGCATGTGTCCCTTTTGCTGTGTTTCTGTCGTTGCAACCAATTCAGCTTAACATAAATTCCCCTTAAAATGGGCAATTAAGAAAGGCAATAAGCCACTTGTTGAAGTTGTAACAGCTCTTGTTGAAGATGAAAGAGACCTCATCCTGACCTGTGCCATCAGGTAGGCAGGACACAAACGAAGGCAGCATCTTGATTTCAGAGGGGCCTTCTCCCCTGAGCCCTGCCTCCAGCCCCGCCCTCATCCTGGCCTTCACCAGCCGGAGCTGCTCGGCACTCAGCCTGAAGAGAGACAGTGTCTCATCCACCTGGAACCCAAGCAGAGAGGACCGTGTGACAGATTTGTATTCATGGAGATAAGACAGGTGAAGAAACACCCAGGATCCTGACCTGTCTCTTCTGCGACGCCAGGCGTTGAGCGACTGCTGTTACCAGAGCAGCTCCTTTGCTGCTGCCGCTGTCTGACAGGACAAATCGGACCTGGCACTCAGGAAGCAGCCGCCGCACCACTTTATGAAGACGTTTGGGATACCTGGAACACAAGGAGTCAAACTCTCAGGACATCTAATGGTAACCTGCTGCAACTACATATTGTGATTTCCCTATGTAGAAGTCTAAAACACAATAGTAAGTTGATTTAACAGATAGGTATACACATGTATAATGGTTTAAATGCCTTTAAATGTAATTTTTGTATATTATTTTGGATAAAAAAAAGAGCTTTCTATTGGATATATCTGTAACAGGCCTTCTCTAAAGCAGAACTTTGAAGTTGAACCAGTTTTATATGATAATATTAACAATGGACCAGTGAACCAGCATGTCCTCTTCCATGACCTTCAAAGTGAGTTAAAGTGAAGTTAGTGATTTCATTATTATTTCATTATTCATTCCCGCGTCTTTCCTACTGTGACGTGTATAAATATCTTTCATCAGACATTTGATGTGCACCATTGAGCCATGACTATGACTTTCAATGTAATAACCTACTGTGGGTGGGTCTTGTACAAAGTTCCATCCACACCCACAGTGATCCTGAACGTCCTCCATTTCCGATTTTGCTTGATTCGAGTCAAGATGGCAGTCAGTCCTGCAGCCGCCAGGTTCGAGGACCTGAAGGAGACGATGGTGCTGACATGTTGAACAGCGATGCAGTCGTCGAGTGAAGGGGTCAAGTCCAGGCCCGTGAGGATGAGTCTGGTGTTCTCCAGACCATTTTTATACCTGAGAAAGATGAGCGAGAGATGGAGCTTTATAACATCTCACTGTTCTCAGGCAGACGCAAAGTGACACTGAGATGGAAGAGACTTACTCCTCCATGGCAGCCACGTGTGCAGTGGTCACTTTTCCTTTAGTCCTCAGAGCGTTGGACACATGTCCAGCAAACAGCAGTCCCAGTGTAGCCATCTTTAACACAACCAGCCTCACCAACTCACCCAGGTACATCCCACTCACCATCTTCTCAAAGCTGCAGTCAGGATTTACAGTTGTGTGTTAACAGAGAAATAAAGGGCTCGGGAAAGAATACTGTGTCACTCATGCTCTGCAGTTACAATCATGCATCACTCTCCTTACATCTGTTTCCCAGGGTTGTTGGAGGCTGCGTCCAGCTCTCTGTCAAACTCTGTGATGTAATCGCTCAGAGCCCCGTCGTCTCCAAACGCCCCCCACTCAGTGTTCACACACATCCTGCCCTCGTCTCCCTCCACCAGGTCAATGTGACGCAGCTCCTCCATGTAGCAAGCATTGGTGCCTGTACCTAAACACACATTCACACAGCAAATACACACAATTATGTTTATTAGGTCAGTTGGAATCATTGAAATGAACTCGAAGTGGCTACATTAATTCACTTCTGTATTAAATCCTCTCAAGTGGATGTCTACCCTTAAAACTAAAAAGTGCATAACGGACCTCAATTTAAGTTTAGTTTAGCTCATCCTAATTCTAAACTCTAAGTCACAAAGAAGTATAGTCAAAATGTCTCCATGCACACAACACGTGCAGGCACACACACAACACGCATGCAATATCACAGTGAACCACTAGAGGGAGGGGTATACTAACCAAAAGTGGAACATTATCTTTAATTGCATTATACGATGCCAGAATGTGTTGATTTACCAATAAAAGTGAATTATAACAAATAACATAAGGAAAATGTCTGATCATTTTATTTCAGATTTTAGGTTTTATTAGTAGATCAATTAAATCTGTGGCAGGAAAAAAAGTTCTAACCAGCACTCAAGTTTTTGGGGGGATTTCACCCATTTGGACCATTTGAGAAATTTAGAGGAAAACAAATATATTTAGTGGATCTGCAAACTTGGACATCATCATCCATATTTAGATTATTATAGTTGTATGATATGGAAGCTGAAGGTTTTAACTACAGTGTGATCATTGGCAAAAGCTACTAACTCCTTGTGCAGCTCCACATTTTCATGGTTTGTTTTGGAACTAAATTAAACTGCATCATCCCTTTCAAATTAAGATTTGAAGTTGTGTAAAAGTATAATTCAGAGATATTCAAGGAAAATACATCATGTACTTGAAAACTGTAATCAACTACAGGAGCGTGAATCCACATAACCAATCAGTACTAATGTACTCACCAATGATGAGTCCGACTTCACAGTACTTGTCTTCAAAACCACAGGTCATCATGGTGGCTACGGTGTCGTTCACCACAGCCAACACCTCTGTATTCATCCCCTGCAGAGTGAGTTACAGAGTGATGGACCTTTACACTTCAGATTGTTATCACAGGATTCATGTCGTCGAATATCAACAGTAGATATAATGAGGTGAGTATAACCCCTCACTCTTAGTAAACAAAAGCCAATACAGTCCTCGACTCAGTCTCTTATTGGTGTTTAGATGATGTCAGCAATCGTCGCATCCCAAATAAAGAAGTATTGGCTAAAATAAGTTCAAACAAGTCATGTCTCAGTCTGTCTGTCTCATAATGAAGAATAGCCCATACCCCAGTTCTGGTGATGGCGTCTCTGAGGGCCTGAACCACGTCCTTCCCCTGAAGACCCCGAGCCCGGAAGTTCTTACTCCAGCTTAACAAAGATCCCTACAGAGGGGGTTAGAGGGGTTTCAGAATATAAATCTACACACAGAGAGGTTTATACTTTAGGTACAGGTTGTGAATAACTAATGAGTGAGGTCACCTGATTGAGGGCGGACAGTTCGCAGGGGAAAGAGAAAGTGAAGGCCAGAGGATGTCTCTTCTCCAAGCTGATGTTCTTCTCATGTAGGAAGTCTTTTAGAGATTCTGACACATGGTCCAGTAACTAAACACAGAGTCGGAGGGAACACAGAGGAACAAAGTCAAGGAAAAGATGGAAAGTTTCTAATACTCCAAATAGTTTATTTTTTTTACCCATGTTTTACCAAAATTGCCCTATGTGTCTCCTATGTTCCCAGTTGAATTCCACATTCCCTCATTCCCCTGCTTTCTTACTGCTCATGTTTCCTGTCTTCAACCACTCACCTCTGCTCCTCTCCCCACAAGCAGCTCCTGTGGTATAGGGTAACTCCTCTCCTCCATCTCCACTCCTCCTCTCCTGATCCCCGTTCCCTCTCTCACTTTAACTCGGAGCACTTTAAACTTGGAGCCTCCAAGATCCAGCACCAGAAACTGTCCTCTTTCTGCAGGAGTGAAGGAGGAAGAACAAAACATTTCACAAGTATACTATAGTTGTGCATTATGTGTAAATTGTTTAACACAGGGGCCTGAAAAAGTGTGAAGATCCCTAATGTGAGTCACCTGATCCATCAGGAGTGGAGCGGACATGTGTCGGCAGCATCTTCACGGCAGCAGCAGCGTTGCTCTCTGCTGAAAGCCCCTTCTTCATCTCAGCCTGGAAACGGGCCGAGATGTCACTCAGCTGGTCGTCATGGAGACACATTGTGTGCAGAAAGCTGTCCACCTTAAACTTTTTTTTAAGAAGAGACAAAGCAAACAGAAACCAGGATAAATCTGACTGATGTATTCTGACTTAATTTGAATGAGATGGAGGATCTTAGGAAGAAGGAGAGATCTCATCCATCTCTTCTTTTATTCTCCTCTTCTCACATCTCCTCCTTCTTTATTACTCTGCCCTTCTCTTAGTTCAATAACCTTGAGCTTAGTTGTGCTGCTTTTCTAATTGTGATTAATTGTATTTTTTTATTATTTCTGATTTTTGGTCTTTTATTATTTTATACTTTGTATATTTTATCATTCTTGTTATTTCTCGCAGGGAACTTTTTCTCGTTATTTCTATTTTCATGTCCCTCTTCATGCTTTGATGTATTTTATGCTATTGCTTTTATTTAATTTATTCATTATATGTTATTTAAAAAAACTTTCATTTGTAAAGCACTTTGAGCTGCATTTTATCGGGCTATATGAATACGTAAATTATTATTTTTATTATTGTTATTATTATTATTATTATTAGTAGTAGTAGTATTGGTTTAAAATGCTTTCAAACGTCTGGTAGGATTCTGCATAACTTTTTATTATAGCTACAAAATTATATAAAATTTTATAACACTCAGTGCTATGTACTCAGCCAAACCATCACCATGGCAACCTGTTCATGGGACAAGGTCCTTCTGGCCCTACGTGCACCATGGCTTCCAGTCACTAAGTGTTTGTGTGTGCGTGAGTGAGTCAATATTTTGCCCCTGTGAGTGTGAGTTGATCTCATTTGCACTAACAGAGGAGATGAGTGTGTTAATCATTCCTCAGGAAAACACAGGTGGTGACACAACAACTATTTTACAGCACCTTGATCATCTCATCGCCGCCTATTCTTTCTGATTTGTGAATGTGTTCGTGCACATTAACAAACGTATACAGTTGAGGAAAAGTTTGGAATTGAATTTGCATGCTCAGGATTTGCATTTAAAACATCTTTAAGTCACTTTTGTCAGCTAGAAAATAGCAACAATTGAAATCAGAGAGGGACTTCTTACGCATAGCAGGGAAACAGCTGCTCAGATCAGGATATTACAACGTAGTCATTTTGTAAATAACATGAACAGAAAAAGTAAAGTAAACAAGAAATTATCCGAACATGACCAAAACTGACTGATCCAGTAAATTATTACCAGCTCTTTAATGGGCAACAAGTTATTTTTAACTGAACATCTGGAGGCTGGAGTTCTCTCTGCATGTTTCTTCTGCGGCCCTCACTCTCTTATTTAAATATCACAAGTCTCATGAAACCTCATCCGTTGCAAACAACATACTGAAAGATGTCTCTTACCTTCTTTGTGGGGCCCTCCTTGATTTTGGAGAAGAGGAAGGAAACAAGCTGAAGAGTAAACATGTTGTTTTGCTTGTTTAGATACAGCACCACAAAAACACCTTCCAGCAGGTTTGTTTATCAGTGTGTGTCTCTGGCCTGCTCTGTCAGTGCATGATGTAGTTCGTAAACAACTTCCATATAAGTTATGAAAGCGTGTACAGATATTCAGATGCAGAAAGTCTTTCTTCCCTCGCGTGTCACTCTGATTGTCTCATTTTGTCCTGAGTGAGACCAGAGAGCAGCCGCTGCACTATCTCAATGATTAACAAGCCAAACCCCTCTCTCTAAGACTTTAGCCCTGCCTTCTTTGTGTTGCTCTGGGACCCGATAGGCTTTTGCTGAATCATAACATCCCCAAAATATGAGTTAATCACTGATGCATAGGTTTCACAACAAGTTGTGGAAATTAGGGAGTGACGTGTTTAACCGCTTGTGATTTTCTGTTAATCGGCCTCATGACTCTTTGAAAGAAAACATCTGTTAACTTAATCACACTGGATTAACATCTGTGAATTACCTCTGTCAGCAAGATAACACTTGACTGCTTTCTATGTAGCTTGGTAGAGGGATGTCATATGGCTCAGGAAAGAACACATTAAATATTGGTGTGTACCCGGATCAGAGGGCAGATCCAGTATTGTAGTTCATAGGACTCAGCAGAGGTATGATCTCTAGTGAGTGCCATTCAGCTTGGAACTGTTGTACCTCTTCTTCTTTTGGTTCACAGTCCCTCCAGACTGGATTTTATTCCCAAGCTAAATCAACTTATCATTCCTTAATTCATATATATAGAAACATTAAAAAACAAACTTTTATTGGCTGATGTCACCTTCAATTTACAAACAAGAAAAATATGGCATCTCATCTGTAAATAGACAGTTACATGGTTGCGCTCACTCTTACTTATTCCAACTGTTGACTGGACGCTAAAAGGAAATGTGATTTCATTAGAGCAGCAGGAAGGGAATTTTTTCAGGTGAACCTACAACAAGTTGGTTATTGTATTTGTTGAGTTGACAGCGAGAAGAGTAAACTAACTCCAGAACATTTTAATAATGTTTCCAAAACAGCATTTGACAGTGTGAGTTTTACTGAATCCTTTACTGGGATAAACAGTGTGTCTTGCCAGTTTGAAGTGTGGCCCAAAGACATTGAACTTGGTGTCTCCAACAATGACCCAAGACAATGGGTGTATCTATAAACCCAAACCAAGTCAGCTCAGTACATTTTGATATTGGTCCTGTTCGACACTAACATTAGTTTTCAAGATGACTTCTTTTCTGCTTCTACAGACAAACAGAGAATCTCCCACCAGGTACCTGAACCTTCACAAGAACCAGGACCAAAGCAGGTCATTCACAGGATCCTGAACCAGAGACGTTCACTGTCACTTGTTAGAGTTTGGACATTTGTAAAAAGAATAGAGTGAGCTTTAAGTACTGTGAAAAAGAGATTTCATGTCTACCTTGATGTCAAAGTACTATGGTGTAAATGTCGGCCTCTAAAAAACCTCTTTTGTTACAGCTCAGGCTAAAAGCTTTTTATTATCCCTCACAGATTCACATTACCTGTCATGATTCATTTCAAACCACCACATATGATTCAAAGTTTGCATCAGTGGGATCTGTGGCCACAGCAGAGACTCTGTGCAGGTATCAAGACGTCACATCTTCATTTCTTCCGCCGTTTTTTCCCTTTGTTGTTATTGTTGTGATGTTCTGTATCGAGGACCTGCTGGTTGGTGGAATCCTCCTTCGGATCTTTGGAAAACTCTCTCTGCAGCTGCCGCAGTAAATCAGGCGTCAGCAGCCCGTCTCTCACCAGGCGATTAGCCAGAGAAGTGTCTGTCATCTCTCCTGAGTCTCTCTGTCCCCTCGGACCTCTGCTGTTGGTCAAATACCGACCGTCTGCAGCTCCAATGTTCCCACTCAATTGTCCACTCCTGCTGCTCTGTGTCCGCACTGGGCTAGTGAGGGCTGTGTCAGTGGCTCTGATGAGACGGGTGATATTTTGGACGCCCTGTTGGATGATGTCGTCAAGCTCCCGCTGGATTCCTCGAATCAAGGCAGTGTCAGGAAACATGTCCATGAAACGGTAGCTGCAGACAGAAAGAGACACCAACCGCCACAAGGATTAGAGAGCCAAGCAGTTTTTAATAGAGCTTGACCGATATTAAATTTTCAGCATTTTAGTTTTAAATAAATTATTCCCAAGATGTCATTATGAATGCCTTATAACAAAGAAATGTAATTGATATTTGACGGTTTTAACATGGTGATGGTAACTAATGGACAAACAAAGGGGTGAAAACAAAAACCCCTTGGCAGAGGTACAGATAACGTTACCTCAACCAGAGGTAAAGATCCAACACATCATGAACAGCTTCCAGGTGAACCAGGTCTTTAATGTTTTTGGGTTGAGCCAGAGGCCAGCTGACATGTCGACAGACCCAGTCGAAGGTCAGAGGTTCATCTCGACTGAACTGACGAGCAAACTGAAAGAAGAGGAAGAGAAGAAACCTGTGAGTGCTAGGCAGCACGCATAGCTCAACATGCTGACCACAATAAACCCAGTAACTGCATTATTTATTGTTAATTCCACCTCAGCATTGCGACTTCTCATCAGCCACTCCTTCCTTTCTGCTCTCTTTTCAATTACCTAACTTATTTCTCACCCCTCGTTCACTCCCACTCCTCCTTACCTTTAGGAAGGAGGTGCATACGAAGGTTTGCTTCTTGTTGATGGGAGCAGTACAGAAGACGTAGCGTGACCTCAGGTTGAGTGGGATATGCTGAATCATATCAGCCAAAAACTTGAAGTCGTCAATGTTGCAGACGAAATACAGACCATCCACCTGTGAGAGGCTGACAAATATGTCCTGGGGAAGAGACACGGAGAGAGGAGTCACTCAGTTTGTCAGGAGTTCAGCAGCATTCTGTCCTGCCCTGTTTGAATCAGGTAATTTCAGAGGGAGATTGTCTCATGTCACTCAAAGCTTCCTTGTCGTCGAGGGGGGAGATCCGAGAGGTGTGCCTGTGGAGGGGAAGCTTGACATCCCTTTCACAGGGCAACACTGGGAACTCTCATCTATATAAGATCACTAAGGTTTGTGCAAAAGGTCACTAGATTTGTCAGTAGGTGAAAGATATAGTTGACAAATATAGTGGCTAAGTTGGCAACACTGTCTGTAAATACCCCCTGATGAATATAAACTGTTTATGTCAATTCATTTTGAAAAAGCAAGGTCAACACTTGGCCAAAGGACCAACAGTGTAACATCATCTCTCACTCATAGACATGTTTCTTAGGTTTGCCTCACTATTTTAAAACCCAGAAATTAAGCTAAAAGCTGAAGGAGGAAATGTACTTCAGGGGAACTTGAACTTAAACCATATCTCAGGAGCTTTGAGGTCCTGAGGCGCTCAAATCACTCTGTGTGTGAGACAAGGCTAAAGCAGCCGTGTCTCAGAACATGGAAGGGCAGGATGTTTCTTAATGGTAGATTATGCCCACCTTAGAAAAGAGGGTGTTAACCTTTTCAAGTACATATACATGTCAAGATGTAGAAACGTCCCAAATGGTTGACTTTACATCAGCATGGCTCCTGCAGGGTCCATCACTGTTTGAAACTCTAGGTGGCGTAATGAGTCGTGTTCCACAGATAAATGTAGATTTCTTTTTTTTATAACTGTTGTAATAAATGTGACACTAAATCCTGCAGTTATGTATTTCATCAAAGAACAGTCATATCATTTAGTTTACAGGTCAAACAACACATCTGTGTGTGAAGTTCATCTTAAACAAAGGTGAACATGAAAAGACTGTACTCACCACAAGGTTGGATAATGTAGCATCAGGTAGATGATAGGCGAACATCTCTATCTGCTCTGCTGTGGGATGCAGACCTGCAGTCTGAGACAAGACAGGAGAGATTAACATCCAGTGCGGCTGCTGCCTGTGTGTGAGTGTGTCTCTGTGTGAGTGTCTCTGTATGTGTGTTCACCTCTATGGGTTCCACTGCGTGACTGAGTATTTCCTTCAGCACAGGCAGATCATCTCTGTGCATGGTGGTAACTTCTCCCTCTTTAAACTTGGAGGAGAACCTGTGAGAGGACAAGCAGGAGACGGGTTTAAAACTTGCTTTTGAGTGTTGTACCTTCACTCACGTCTTTAATCCTCCATGATGAGGATACCCTGTGAAGAAATGAGACCAACCTCCCTGCACGGCCAGCTATCTGCAGAGCCTGTGATGTGCTGATGGTCTCCATGTGTTTCTCCCCCTTCTCATTGACATTAGGCTTAACCAGACTGTTGAAGATGATGCGTTTGATACTCCTGGAGAAAAGAAGATATGCAGAGAAATGATGCGAGCTTCTTCATAAAAATCTGACCTTTACACTGTCCAGTATCTTATAACCTCCCCATGAGGTTATGTTTTTACAGCTGTGCGTTGGATTGACAACTGACAGCTATATATATATATAAGTCAGATGTGGGGAGCTGATATCTGTGAGTCTTGGTGCAGCTTCGGTACTTACAGGTTGAGGCCCATTCCAATGGCATCTGTGGCGACCATGATCTTGCAGGGGTCATCGGGATCATTGAACTTCTTGGCCTGTGACAGCTTGGTGGCTGTTAATCACAGAAACAATTAGTTCAGATTTTTTTTTAGAACTGATGCTCTGTTGTAGTAAACAAGTTGAACACAGGAAGATCCTGATGTGTTTTTTTTTAGACACTGCTCCCACATTCACAAATCCACAAAAGGTGTGGATGAACGTATCTCCTCATATTTCTAGCTCACTTTTAACCGGGAAGAGAACTGAGCACCAAGATGTGACAAGTTTCCTTCTTATCAAAAACCATTGACTCACTCACTTGGAGGTAAACTCCCATAAATGACAGCACACTCCAGTCCTCTGATCTCGATCTGCCTGCTGATGGAGTAGATGTCATTTTTACTGAAGCAGACGATACAATCTCCTTCTCTCAAGTTGTCCAAAGACTCCACAGCCTGATCCAGGATCGAGAATGGAGTCAAACGCTTGTAGGTGTGCACCTTAAGAGGAATGAAGGGACAGAAAATGTGATGAGGAACGTGAATCAACAACATCCTTCCTGATGCACTTCATGCTGCAGCCTCACCTCCACCTCCTCTCCAGTGGTGTACATCAGCTCTCTAATAAAGTCGATAGCTGCAGCTTCTCCACACACATGGATCTCCTCTGCACAGAGACCTGCATAAACACACAGAAAATTATAAATGTGGAGGTTGGAAACATCATCATTGGAAAAAAAGATTTTACTACAACAAAGCAAAAGATAATAAATATTGTTTGACTATTGCAGCACATGTTTTTTAGAAATGCTTATTAGTTTAGCTCTGGGACAAATTAATCAGGGGGACAGAGACAATGCCACAGATATTCATGTGAGAAGTTGAACCTTCAACGTATGTTTGAGGACAGATGAGTTTTTCTGGTTAAACCAGGTTAATGTATCTACGCATAATTTTAAGATCTTTATTTTGTGTTAAAAATACTTTCTATAACATTGCATGGGCGTTTATCAACATTTTCACAGTTTGTATGTCTAATTTGAGTGTGTGTTTACAAACCCATTAGTGCTCTGGTCCAGGCCCAGCCTCTGGAAAGATCTCTGATCATCTGAATCTCATCAATTACAGCCACTTCATCTACAAATGAAAAAACAATCCTGTGGTAAATATTCAAGATGATGTTGAAAAAGATATCAAATATTCAGATATGGGCTGATGAGGCTTACGTAAGAGGACAGATTTAGTGACTTGATGTATAACTTAAAAAACAAACATATGAATCATTGTATTTCTTTAAGGAGCACAACAAACACAAAAAATGGCCACATCACAGTAACTTTAAATTTAACTAAACTAAATTTAAAATGAGATAATAATCAAGGTTTGAATATGATCACACAGTTTTGATTAGAGGCAACACAATCTAGTGAAAAACTATTCAATGTCCTACAGAGCAGTTTATTTTACTTTTTGAATTGACGCTCCTGATTGATGCTTTGTGTTGTGTTTACTCACAAGGTGTATTGACACTGCACATCTCGATGGTACAGGCCACGTGACCAGAAGCTCGACCCTCCAAGTCCATGAACGTCCGCTCCTCTCCTGTAACCAAGTCACATGGTACACCCTGGTACACACACACACACACAGAAGATATAAAAGATGGCACCTTTAGAATACGCACAGAGATGGACCATAGCAAAGACACAACAGACGAAGAGTATACGAACAGCGTTATTGGTCTTCTCAAAGATCTCGTGGGCCAGTAGTTTCAGGGGACCACAGTAGACCCCAGACTTAGCAGCCAAGAAGCGCTGGATGGCGTGATAGGTTTTACCACTGTTAGTGGGACCAGCATGGAAAATGACTTTCCTCTGGATGGCACGAGCCTCAGGGTACCTGACAAACAAGACAACAGAGAGATACTAGGACCACTAGAGCAAGGTATAACACATTTATACAGAAAGTGTAACCTAGAGACTTTTTAATGTAGGTAAAAGTGTGGTTGCTGAGGGTTACATCCGATATGAGATGCATTAACAGCAGCTACACTCCTGGTCTATAGTACACACCAGTTAGCAGGGACCCGGAGGTCAGAGATCTTTCTCAGGTCCTCCATACAGTCCAGCATGGGGAAGATTTGCTTGGAGTGACGCATGAAGTAGGGGTAGATGTCATCTATGTGACCTTGAGAGCAGCAGAAATGAAAAAGTCATGGAATCATAACTTGAATTAGTTACCACTTTTGCCAACAACTGGAGCCTTTAGCAGAATTTAACAAACCTGCTCCACAGCAGATGTCACTGAGGATGATGTGCAGATCAGCGGGGAGAGCTGATCCTTCCAGGACATGCTTCCTGAAGCTGATAAAGGCCTGGTGGAACAGACGAGCTGCACACACAAAATACAACACGTAACTGTGTGTGAACAACACACAATCCATTGTTGTTCTAATTGAACAATCAGGTATACTCTGCTAATAAATAGTAATGTCTAGTTGATGACAACCATTATCTTTTAATCTGCCCAATGAGGGTGAATTCACTTATTCCGAAAAACTAAACTTTGCGAGGGAAACAATCCCAACCCTCCCCTGTTGATCGTGGGCTCCTGGTGACCCAGGAGAACCAGACAGTCAGCGCTGGTCTACTGTGTATCTTGAAGAATATATAATAATGATCTGACAGACCAGACAAAGAAACTTACTCATATCAAAAAAGGTTGTGAATTAGATCAGGAATTCTTAATTATGTGGTAGGCATTGGAGCATTAGTTACATTTCTTTGAGTAATGATGCAGCACTGTGATCAACAGCTGAAACGACATTTGTTTTCCTCACCATCCAGGCCATGATCTGCTGCCAGCTTCTGCATCTCCTTCCTCTTATAGAACCGGTTCAACACTTTCAGCAGTTCTTCTGAATCACAGACACAAAGATTGATACGTCAATAGAGACACAACACAAACAGGTCTGGTTTTGTGTCGCAGACCTGGCAACCCTGAGGTCCAGATCTGAAGGTACTGACCTTTAGAGAGAGGCTGGGTGAGCTCTGCTCCGACACTCCCGTCCACCGAGAAGTCCGTCTTCAGAGAGACGGGGACGAACAGAGAGGTGTCCGGAGCTTTGGGTGGAGAACTGCTGGATGAAACGTGTCTGGCCCGGTGATGTTTGTGTAACCACCCAGACACATGACAGCTGCCTCCAGCGGTGAAACGGGCAGCCCGACTGTTAGCGTGGAGCTGCAGCCGAGAAAACAGCCACACACACCGGTTTACTGACATGGTTCCACCCCGGGTGTCGATACAGTCTGTGGGCAACCTCCAGACACTTCTTACTGTAGCCCCATACTGTTCAGCCGGTCTAAATATGAGCGATAATAACCCAGAGGACGGTCAACACATTTCTTCTTCCGGATAACACAACGTGGGACAGGACCACTAGCTGTGTAGCTGGCCGCAAATCTGCCTGAAGTATACCAAAGCAGAAATTAATTGGAATTGTGAAATCATAATAATTATTTAAACTTTAAGGAAAGAAACTCATTTGAACTAGCAAATTGATATTAAATTAATTTATGTGATATATAATGAATATGCTTATAACATATAACAAACAGGCAACTACAATGACTTCTCTATGGTTGAGCCCCAAGATCGTATGTAGTGAAAGGATGATTGCCTCTAAAATATGTTGCAGGCTGATATAGGCCGATATATGCTACTCCGTTTTGACGGACACATGGAGACGGAACCACTTCACCCACGTGGAACGCCCTCTCCGAGCACCTCGGAGAGCTGTACGTACACCTGCATGTCGGAGAGACTAGGGATACCCCTTGACTGTGATTGGTCCGCTAACGACATCATTTCCGAACGACCTCCCTCTTCCTGTTTCATTACCTATATAAATGTACCGGCATTTTCAAACCCAAACACAACTACGATCTAATATGGAGAACAACATTGAAAAGCGCCTAGTGGAAGAGGTCCGGAGGTACGAGCACCTATACAATCCATCCAGTGGCGGTTCTACATGGAATTGCGCCCCGGGCGATACCCCCTCCGAACTGTGATTTTCAGTCACGATTTCTGCGCAGATGTGACCACATCTTTTGTTTGGACTCGATTGAATCAAATATGGCTGAGGTACAGAAGCTTGTGTTTTGTCGCCGTGTTATCAAACTTTGACGCCAAGCCACGGTCACACGGTGTGAAGAAAAGTTACAATTCTATTAAGTTTTCATCTCCATCTAGTTGTAATGACACTCAACAAAATTTGAACTTGATCCGATGAAAGCTCTACGACAAGTGCGTCGTGGAATATGTTTACGAAAATGGCAACTTAAACGAAGATGGCGGGCTTCTTGTTGCATTTTTTCATAACGCTCCTTGAGGCTTTTTTCTATGATTAGACACGATAGATCTGTATCCCGATTTCGGTGAAAACCCACGTTCTAATTTACTGCAAACTTAAAAAAAATGTTTGAGCATGGGAAAGCCCTCAAAAGGGCCATTCTATTGCCTGAATAATAATCATTTCAATTGCAATAGGGCCTCCCACCGATTTCGGTGTTCGGGCCCTAATAATAATGATATAGGCTTTGTTGGTGTTTTTGTTAACATCGGTACCTTCCCTGTTATTGTCAACTGGCAATTTGCACAATAAATAAGGAAAAAAATCAGTGCATTTTAAAGTTATTTTTAATGATGAACGATGAAAAAAAACATTGTCATGTCAATTACTGACTACATTTGCTCTGACACTAAAACACGGAAGCAGTGCAGCTTAACAGAGGCTACAGAAAGAACAGAGGTGCTGAAAAGAATGAATTAACCTGTTAACACAAATACAGAGTTTTACTCCTGTTGAGGGTGAAGGACAGCGGACGTCACACCTTGTTTAGACCTATGAGACAAATTGTGATTTGTGAATATGGGCTATACAAATACATATTTGAATTGAATACTTTTGATACAAAAATATTTCAGTTATATTTTCAAGTAATTGTGCCTTTGACCTTATTTCACTTTAACTGCCTTTGTCTGTCTTTGGTCAAAAGGCAGTTTTGCCTTTTGGTCCTGTGGCTTAATCTTAGATCATAGGAGATTAAAGAGATGGGGCTTCCTATGTCTACCCCACACATAGAGCCTCACCTGTAATGCTACCAAAGAGGCAGAAGAATTACTAGTGAGAATACAAAGCTCAGCTACCGTTTGTTGATTGAGGCTGAAATAAGGAAAAGAGCTACTTATCTCAAACTTTATCAGCTAGAGAAGGCGCTCATTGGAGAGAATAAACTGAGGGTGTGGTGCGAGTCACGCCTTGCGATAGAGAGAGAGGAGCTCTCAAAAATCAGATCTGCTCTGGCCCAGGCTGTAAAAGACAGAGAAGAATCACAAAGCCAGTGGCAACGTGACGAGTCCCGTCTTATAAAAAAACATCTGCAGGTGACCTCCAGCCTCACAGCAGTGGTGACAAGGTCCCAGAAGGAGCTAGAGGCAGAGAGGAGCCTGAGGGATCAGGAAAAGCTTCAGCTCCAAGAATCCCTCAGGGCCGCCACACAGGCTGTGGACAAAGAGAAAGAGGAGATCTCAAAAATCAGATCTGCTCTGGCCCAGGCTGTAAAATACACAGAAGAATCACAAAGCCAGTGGGAGCGTGATGAGTCCCTACTTATAAAAGAACACCTGCAGGTGACCTCCAGGCTCACAGAAGAACTGATCAGGTCTCAAGAAGAGCTAGAGGCAGAGAGGAGCCTGATGGGAACAGGAAAAGCTTCAGCTCCAAGAATCCCTCAGGGACGCCAAACAGGCTGTTGTCAGCCTGGTCGTGGAGAAATGGAGGGAAGACCAGGTGAAACAGAATCAGATCTTGGAGAATCAGCCGAATGAGTTGCAGAAAACAAAACCAAAGAAGAAATCTTTCTTCAAACGATTCCGCAAGTTTCTGTGCTGCTGTGGAACGAGCTAACCAGCTTCTCTCTGTGAGGCTGTATGCTCTTCGTGTGCTCTCCTGGTGTAAACTGAGCACTTGTTCAATATTTATTGATTGAGTATTACCTGCGAGCTGAGGGGGAAGCAGAGATCCAGAGGAGGAAGTAAAGCGGGAGATTGTCTTCTATGGTTTGGGTGAAATGAAAGTCTGATTTTAATGACACAGTGGTCTGGTATAGTTCTGCCCGTGTCCTGGTGATTGTAATATAATAAATACATCTCTACAGTGTTTCTGATTTAAGTATTTTCTCCTGTTCGCCTCAGTATATTTTCAGTATAAATCCCTTGAAGTGTTATAACACAAACTTCTGGTTTGTTATTCCCTCCATCCATCATCTACACGTTTTACAATGAGCCAATCGCATGTGACAATGACTTATTTGAGCTTTTTGAAAAATGAAAACTTTGATGACAGTAATTTCACGTCCCCCCTGCAGTACCTCTGAAGACCCCAGGGGGGTCATGGACCAACTGTAAATCATTGTTTATAAAAAATATTGATCATTGAACCTTGATGAGCATAATAAGTGATAATAATTAAATGAGATGTAAAGTTTAAATTCCAATATAGGTAGGTAATAATAATAACCAGTGGCGCTTCTACATGTAATTGCGCCCCGGGCGAGACCCCGTCCGAGCGCCTCACTGTTTGAGAATCAGTGGATCCCCGTTCCCCCCCTTGTCCGCTCCATTTGGCAGACCCAGGTGATAGGCGTGTGATCAGGACATCTCTGACTACCTACATACTGAAGATTTAAAATTTGTACTGTATGGATTCAGAGATTTTTCAAAGTAAAGTCGAACATGTGTACTAGGGTGCATCAAATTGCAATGCAAAAATTAAATCTCAAAATATCAATCTGTCTGGGGCTGCATTTTGTTCGGACACAGATAAAAATGACGTATGCAAAGTTTTGGGAAAATTCATTGAGATTTAGAGGTAGAACACAACATGTGAAAAATATATAAATGGGTTTTCCGTTTTTGGTGTTTTCCTAGGCAATTAAAAAAAAACGCAAGAAATAGTTTTTGAGAACATTTATTTTCAAAAGAACAACATTTATTTTGTCATCTTGTGAGAGCTGGACCCTTTTGCAGGTGTTGCTGGTGTTACAACCCTACTAATCCGGCCTGGGGCTCCGCCCCTCTGTGCTACGCTGTTGCCTGTTTAACCCTTGTATGTTGTTCGGGACTGTGGGACCCGTTTTCAATGTTTGTTAAAAGAGGTTCAAACATTGAAAACGGGTTCTGAGACTCATCGGCCTTGGTTCATTTTCTGTGATGAACATAGAAAAGAACATATTTTCAGTGACAGCCCCCCCCACCACTACATTTTTATTACATATGTGGTGTTCGGGTCCACTGGACCCAGGACTACGTAAAGTGTTAAATTGTACATTTCAAGCACCTCTGCTCCCACATTCCTGCATATTTTACATGTAAGTTCTCTGCCAGTTTCTGCATCGCACAAGGATTCTGTGGTTCCCCTTTGGATTTGAAATCTCCAGCAAGGAGTTTGGTCCATCTCATTCCAGCTTTCTACGAAAACACGCTGTCCATCCAAATTAGTGCAGAATGATTTACGTAATGAAAAGTTCGTAAGAAGGCTTGATGTCCTGCACATGAGTCTCTGCTATCCGTGTCGGCCCTGGTTGCATCCTTATTACATTGGTAGCCATGTGATTTCATAATTTATTGACATCCATATGTTGGCTGCTGATGGCCTAGCCTGCATTTGGGACTGGCTGCAGATGAACTTTTTACGTAGCTTGCTGATGGTCAATCTTACGGAGCCTCCCAGGGGCGACGGGGGAAAAAAAAGCTCGCAAAACTTTTGCGAGATCCCGAGATAGTTGAGGATGTGCGCCGATGTATCACCGTGCCCCCTGGGGGGCTCCGTACAATCTCAGCCTCTTCTTCAAACTCACTATCAGACACGGAATTGATAGAAACCCCTGGGGTCTGGGTCCACCAGACCTGCGAACATTGGCTGACTGACCAAAACATGAACACCACAAAAGGGTTAATACCTCACTCACCCCTTGACACATTGCACAACACTTTCCTTTTAACTCATTCTATTTCTAGTCTCTTGCGTGCTTCGTGGCACATAAGGCCTCCTTTTAACTCAGTATACCTATAGACACTTTACACTCTTTAATTATAACTTAGGACCGACTAAAATGATCTCCAAAACCTTAAGCTAGCTAGCATTAGCTTACGATGAGGAAGCATAGCTAAGTCATGCGGCTGTGTGCCGTTCCACCTCTAGATCAGTGGCGGTTTTAGGCACGGGCGAACCGGGCAGCGGGCGTACCGACACTTTTTCATGGATTTATACTGAAAATATACTGAGGCGAACAGGAGAAAATACTTGAATCAGAAACACTGTAGAGATGTACTTTATTATATTACAATCACCAGGACACGGGCAGAACTACACCAGACCACTGTGTCATTAAAATCAGACTTTCATTTCACCCAAACCACAGAAGACAATTTCCCGCTTTACTTCCTCCTCTGGATCTCTGCTACCCACCCTCAGCTCGCAGGTAATACTCAGTCAATAAATATTGAACAAGTGCTCAGTTTACACCAGGAGAGCACACGAAGAGCATACAGCCTCACATAGAGAAGCTGGTTAGCTTGTTCCACAGCAGCACAGAAACTTGCGGAATCGTTTGAAGAAAGATTTCTTCTTTGGTTTTGTTTTCTGCAACTCATTCGGCTGATTCTCCAAGATCTGATTCTGTTTCACCTGGTCTTCCCTCCATTTCTCCACGACCAGGCTGACAACAGCCTGTTTGGCGTCCCTGAGGGATTCTTGGAGCTGAAGCTTTTCCTGTTCCCTCAGGCTCCTCTCTGCCTCTAGCTCTTCTTGAGACCTGATCAGTTCTTCTGTGAGCCTGGAGGTCACCTGCAGGTGTTCTTTTATAAGTAGGGACTCATCACGCTCCCACTGGCTTTGTGATTCTTCTGTGTATTTTACAGCCTGGGCCAGAGCAGATCTGATTTTTGAGATCTCCTCTTTCTCTTTGTCCACAGCCTGTGTGGCGGCCCTGAGGGATTCTTGGAGCTGAAGCTTTTCCTGATCCCTCAGGCTCCTCTCTGCCTCTAGCTCCTTCTGGGACCTTGTCACCACTGCTGTGAGGCTGGAGGTCACCTGCAGATGTTCTTTTATAAGACGGGACTCGTCACGTTGCCACTGGCTTTGTGATTCTTCTCTGTCTTTTACAGCCTGGGCCAGAGCAGATCTGATTTTTGAGAGCTCCTCTCTCTCTATCGCAAGGCGTGACTCGCACCACAACCTCAGTTTATTCTCTCCAATGAGCGCCTTCTCATGCTGATAAAGTTTGAGATCAGTAGCTCTTTTCCTTATTTCAGCCTCAATCAACAAACGGGTAGCGCGGCCCCTCACTGCATCTGCCCATGAATGCATTTGATATAGCTTGTAGACAAAGAAACTGTTATCATGTTGCAGATCAGCTATTTTCTGGTTCCTCTCGCCAAAGATCTGTTGGAACTCAACCTCAGGTATCATGAGCATGGTCTGTTTGATCCTGGAATTACCAGTGTTGGGTCCGTCACCTGTTTGGCTGGAAATCTCTTCAGGAGTCATCTTCCTCCAATCTTCGTAAATGTTCTCTTCCATTTGATCACTGGATTTTTTACTGAGTTTTTACTGAGTTTTGTGCTGCTTCTTCTGCTGCTTCTCTGCTGAGCTTTGTATTCTCACTAGTAATTCTTCTGCCTCTTTGGTAGCATTACCAGGTGAGGCTCTATGTGTGGGGTAGACATAGGAAGCCCCATCTCTTTAATCTCCTTTGATCTAAGAATAAGCCACAGGACCAAAAGGCAAAACTGCCTTTTGACCAAAAACAGATAAAGGCAGTTAAAGTGAAATAAGGTCAAAGGCACAATTACTTGAAAATATAACTGAAATATTTTTGTATCAAAAGTATTCAATTCAAATATGTATTTGTATAGCCCATATTCACAAATCACAATTTGTCTCATAGGTCTAAACAAGGTGTGACGTCCGCTGTCCTTCACCCTCAACAGGAGTAAAACTCTGTATTTGTGTTAACAGGTTAATTCATTCTTTTCAGCACCTCTGTTCTTTCTGTAGCCTCTGTTAAGCTGCACTGCTTCCGTGTTTTAGTGTCAGAGCAAATGTAGTCAGTAATTGACATGACAAGTGGTTTTATTTTCATCGTTCATCATTAAAAATAACTTTAAAATGCACTGATTTTTTTCCTTATTTATTGTGCAAATTGCCAGTTGACAATAACAGGGAAGGTACCGATGTTAACAAAAACACCAACAAAGCCTATATCATTATTATTAGGGCCCGAGCACCGAAATCGGTGGGAGGCCCTATTGCAATTGAAATGATTATTATTAAGGCAATAGAATGGCCCTTTTGAGGGCTTTCCCATGCTCAAACATTTTTTTTAAGTTTGCAGTAAATTAGAACGTGGTGAAAATTTACGTATTCTGGAGTATTCAGAAATTGGCGTGGCAAAATGCCTCAACAGCGCCACCTGGAAGGCAGCTGCTAGGCTTCCACATAACGGATTTCCACCAAAATCGGGATACAGATCTATCGTGTCTAATCATAGAAAAAAGCCTCAAGGAGCGTTATGAAAAAATGCAACAAGAAGCCCGCCATCTTTGTTTAAGTTGCCATTTTCGCCATATTCCACGACGCACTTGTCGTAGAGCTTTCATCAGATCAAGTTAAAATTTAGTTGAGTGTCATTACAACTAGATGGAGATGAAAACTTAATAGAATTGTAACTTTTCTTCACACCGTGTGACCGTGGCTTGGCGTCAAAGTTTGATAACACGCAGACAAAACACGAACTTCTGTACCTCAGACATATTTGATCCAATCGAGTCCAAACTAAACATGTAAGACAAGATGCGACCTGGTCACATCTGCGCAGAAATCGTGACTGAAAATCACAGCGCTCCCACCATGTCAAACTGTGTCAAATGGGTCTCAAGACATTAATAATGTAGGCATAAAATTACTGGGACTTTTCATAATTCAGATTATTAATGGCGTGGCATTAAAGTTCTTCCATCCATGACACACAAAATCGCTGTTACTTCCATGTTCATGGGTCTATCTTTCTTAAACTACAAGTGTGTAGCAACAGCCCCCCCCACCCATATATTATTCTTAATATTTTATATTAATGTATCTCTGCTGTTATTTGTATATTATTCTTAACATTTTATATTATTGTATCTCTGCTCTTGTTAACTTTTTCTATATCTGATTGTATATATTTTTGCCACTTTTATGTTGTAACTTATACTGTGTTGTTCAGAATTGTGTGCATTGATTCTCTTAAGTGTGTTATTCAAATGTTCTATTGAAGGATTTGTGCAATACATTTTTTTTGGGGCGCTCGGAGGGGGTCTCGCCGCGGCGCAATTCCATGTAGAACCGCCACTGACTTCCAGTGTCCCTCATCTGCACTGCAGAAACCAGCACAGGTTCTGAAAGAGGCAAATGTGGCTCTCAAGTAACAAGTCACTCAGACCTGCAGAAGCTGTAGAGAGAGAGGAAAAACAGTGGATGGAAGAGAAGAAGAGTCACCCCAAGAAGAAACCAGCCAGTGAGGGGGTGGAGAGCAAGCAGGGCAGATATGAACTCTCAAACATTAAAAGCGAGACTCAGTCAAAGATAAGAGAATGAGCTGGTTTCTCCCACAATAACTGAAATTCCCTCCAACCCTTCCCTCCTTTTTTTACCTGCTCCCATCCCTTGCCTGTAACCTTTATTCACCTCCCAGTCCCACCCCTCACCCCTAAACCAACCCCTCAACCACACCTCCAGCCCCATTCCTCCTTGTACATGCTACACAATTGTATATACAATGTAAATAATATATAACATTTGAATTCTACCACAACTAATAATCATCCCCATAAAAATAGATACAAATCTGCATAACTTTGTCCTGTCTTTGTCGGTCTGAATATATGGATTCATGGCTCTGATATATTTATTACAGTATAACAGTCAAGAGCAAGTTGTGTTTTCACCCCTTTGTGTGTGTAGGTGTGTGTGTGTAAGTCAATGAGTGTCCTCACTAAGATAGGTGTACTTTGATCATCGCTACTGACTGAACAGCTGTGCTGCAGTGCAGCCTTTAATTCATCTTATAACATAAAATATAAAGGATCTGATCCCTGTGAGGAAAACTCATGTTATTGTTAACTAAATATCCAACAACACACAAAGAGATATATTCGTAAACAATAAAGAATGAACACACAACAAAAAGAGAGCACAACATAATCAGTATAAATTTGCTTTATTCACTGTTTTTTTTTAAGCTATATATTTGGGTTCGGTGTATATACACACACACACATTGTCTCTCTCACTCCCACACACACATTGACAGCATGATTCGACATTGTGTAAAGATACATGCAGTGGATAAGACGGGGCAGAGAGTTTTGGCATTTAAGTGTTTCTTCGTTACTTTTTAAAGAACACCAAACAAACCCTACCTGCACCGTGTTCAGAAAGACAGAAAACATATCTGATAAATCTGACAGGCAGAGATACAGAAGCAGTAATTGAAAATAAATAACGCTGTTCCCAGACAAAGGAACATCAAACTACAAAAGGTAAACACTCGCATGAAGGAACCGAAGAAAAACTGAGTTGTATCTCTGAGTGTTCAAACATTTATAGGAGCACTAGTTGCACATCCAAAAAAAGAAGAGAAAAGAAACAACATATTGTATTAGTAAATTCAATTTAAATAAGTAGTGATATATAAATGACAGTATATTTCCATTACAGACAGGAGAGCTCGGTGGTGAAGTTTTCCTTGAGTGATGTTTCATTTCAGCTTCCATGCCCCTTTATACAGAGTTAAGCATCCAAAGGGAAACATGCAAAACTGGCCACAGATCAGAGAGTACGGGCAAATAGGCCCCGAACACTGGACTGGTTACACCCCCAAACCATGTGCGTGTAGGAGTGTGCCTTTAAAGCTGGACCTAAACTGCCGGTCTGAGCATCACAGTGGAACATAATTGGATTTTACAGTATATTGATGCTGCACGCCTTCCAGTGCTTACAACAGCAGGCATGAGTCATATATTACATTAGTTTTATGGGTCTACCAAACCAGCTTAAAAAAAAGGATAGTACACAAAGGTGAAAGTGACAGAGTGAAAGAGTGGAACAGCCATCTGCTGATGGTGGCGAGCATCATTTCATCGCTCCGTTGAAAATGTAAATCGTGCGGTGAAGATAGAATTTCAGTTTTCAGGCAACTTCATCACCTTTAAAATTGTTTTAAGCTTTACATTTCAGAAATGGAAGACAATGCATTTCTTTCATCTATTAATGTGAACTGACACCAGCAAGTTACAAATAAATATATTTTCTGTTCAGTCAAACGAACTCAATGAGAACACACATCTCTCTCTCCAATTAGTTGCAGCTCTATATAATAGTAATTTACTCATCTCTGAATGCTGATCATATGTTGCACTAGATGAACCCTTTTCTGTATGAAACCAAAGTGGATTGAAAATTAAGTTGAGATTTGACTTGAAACGAGCAGTTAGCAGACTGTTGCATCATACTTAAATAAAACATAGCAGCAGCTTAAGGATGAGCGAGAGCACGATGGTGTCATTAATTAAACTTGTGTATCGTGTATAAATATAGAGCTCATTTGCCGACTCAGGCCATCATGTAGTGTATTCAAGCTGATCCCCCAGACTTGTGCTCTTACACCTGGTAGCCCATATAGATCGTAAGAAACACATCATTTTGTAAGGGGTTGGGAGGGAGGATGCTGGAAAACCTCCTGGATAAGTGCTGTCCAAACATGCAACCGAAAAAAGCTTCCGTTGCAGAAGAAAGCCATAAACGGTGTGGTGCTCTTGTGTAGATATCACATCTCTTCTGTCTTTTCTCCAGTTTCATTCAGCAAACGGAAACTCTATGGCTTCACCTGTGTGTGTGTGTGTGTTTGAGCATGTGCGTTTTCAGTCCGAGACGCCTGGATCAAACCAGCTGCCCCACTGTTCCTTTCATGGGTTGATTAGATTTGCACTCTTGCCTTGATATTGAGCATTCAGCAGACTTGTGCATCTGTATGCAAGTGTTTTCAGTCCTGGGGGGGGGGACAGTGATGGTGGCAGGGCAGCTCGCATCAGAAGCTGGTAGGTGGTTTAAGGGGGGATATCTGAAGGTATGTTATGTGTATTCATGGATACAGACATTTCTCAGTCCCAGGAGATATTGGGGCAGCTCTCACACCTCTGGCTGTTCAGCAGTGAAGAGTTGGGGTGTGTCTGTGTGTGTTCTTAGTTCATGATATCGCGCTCACATCTCTGGCTGCTCTGCATTGACCGGCTGGGTTCGGGGCTCTGGCGACTCATAGCGCTGATGGAAGTTTCTTTTCCTAATCTTCTCCGGGGCTTTTCTCCACAGAACGACCTCCTACACAAGCAGGCACAGGAATAAATACAGGGAAAGACAGTTAGTAAGATAATAGCTCACTGATGAAGAACACCACAGCTGTGTGAACGAGTGTGTTACCTGTTGTTTAAAGTATCTTCTATCCTCTTCGTCCACCAGCACCAGATTAAGGAAGTAGCGCACAGAGAACTTCTTGTTGACGTCCCTCATGGTGGCCGTCAAGTCATATCCTGTAAGGAAGCAGAAGATGTGATAGGCTGTCACTCAAGCTAAAATTTGAATTGTAATATGCTGATTTAACGCTATGAGGGAAATGGACACCCTCAGGACATGAGGTTGCATTATGTCAGCGACAGTGAGTGAAGAGTTCTTACCTGCCAAGAACAGTCTGATGGGGATTGATTCTCCTTTAACTGGAGCTCCATCCATGATTTCATACTTTGCAACAGTCTCCGTCTCAGTCGTAGTACTGGGACCTAACAAGAAGGACCAACACATTTAATAAACCAACCACAGCATCTAAGAAACGGGCTCGAATGTGATGAACTTTGAGGCAGGCACAGAGTGATGCTACTCAAGTTTAGCTTATCTTTACAAATGGCTATCCTGGACTCTTACCGATGCCTGTCATCTCCTTTTTGATGAGCTGCAGCTCCATGTGTTGGATCTTGATCCTGACCAGCAGGAAGTAGATCTTCCCAACAATCACGTCCTTGAGGTGGTATCTTGTAAAGAGACACATGAAAGAAGCTGCTCAAACTGATGACTTGCGGTTTTCACTTCAATAGAGAAGATAAAGCAAAATGATTCTCACTTGGATTTATTGTACTCGAACTCGATGTGAAGACAGTCTTCTATGCCGACCTCCATCTTGATTGAGTTGTTGATATCTGGGTACGTGGCTAACTGGTGGACAATTAACTCGTATTCCTTCACTAAGTCCGACAGACGACGAACTATTGTCACCCTGAGGAAATACCTGTAAGAAGAGCACACAGACACCACAAGCTTTAAGACCAACACAGTGATGAACATGATGTTCTGCTACAATAACAATCCATTGCTTCAACGTCAATAAAAGGCATGAAACTTAGCGGTGTACACTTTTAGGCCTTTTCTTCTCCCTTATACATACAAACCTGACTCACAGAATCCAGAATATTAAATTGTTTATTTGTTATAGCTGCATTTCTTGTTATTGAAATTATAGTAATGTTTTATTGTTATTATAATAATTATATTCCCAGCACTTCTGATATATTTATCAATACCAGCAATATGTTTCTTGATCCTTGATGTAAATTTCTCTCATTGTCGCCCCCTCGAGGGAGAGCAGTACAAGATGAGCTAGAGAAAGGCAGCCCTGCAGTCTGTTTACTTCTATAAACAACAAAGTTCATTGCCTTTCCGGAAAATTTGTCAGAAGGAAACACAGATATAATAATACATCCATGTGATTGATAACATATCAGAAGCTGCAGCTTTCCTCATGTCAAACTGGTATGATTGTACCTTAGCCGGACGTTCGCTCCAGTGTAGGACTCGTAGGGCTTCTCCACCTGCATGAACTCAAAGTCGTAGCTTCTGTTCTGAGTGAGTTCTCCAGGCAGCGCTAACTCTTTCACCAAGTCCACAAATTCATGGGTGTTGCTCTTATCAGAGAAGAGCTCTGAAATACAGCAGAGTGGAGTTTGAGTCTTTGTGTCATTTCAAAGCAAAACTGTATAAACATGTCTACAACTGACACTTCAAAAGATTGTATAGCTTTAAAAGCACACAGCTCTGGTCCCACAACAGCTAATGGGGAAGGGATTGAGGAGAGGTCAGCTCTGCTATAGAAAGGCTGCACATGATGACCACATGCTCTGGTAAACCTTTTAGCCACGTGAGAAAATCCTAATGTTGAAAAGCAGTTTAACAACTACAAAGCATAAGCATTTGAAAATGTTTAAGAAGCAAACTGATATAGAAATTAAAGGGTTTTAAATGTTAATCAGAATATATCTATCTGACTGTCCTACAAAGATAAAGCAAGAAAAAGGTGAGGTTAGTTTATCATAATTATAAATAGCAGCTGTCTCTTCAACACCTCTAAGAAGAGACATGAAAGTAAAGAGACAATAATATTGAGAGGTAATGATGAATGCATCACTTATATCATGCTCACCTATCTGTCCGACAAACTCGATGCGGATGCCCTGATGCTCGAGTCGCTTTCCTCCCTGCCTCACATTTAGATTCACCTGTCGAGGAATAATTTCATTAGCTCAAGTATGAAACAAAACAAATGTTTTCATCTTGAAATTTGACAATATGACCAATTTAAAAACACATTTTTAATGAAATACAAAAGACAGTACATCCCCTCTTTATAGAACACAAATCCCCCCCTCCCCCAAAAGTAAAGAGCGATCCATTGTTACGACAGAGCAGATCTTGCAAACACATAAGAACAACCTAAATTTCCCATAGGACTCATTCAAAAGCTGTTTTCAGACATGCAGTAGACTCAGCAGTTCCTTCGTATGTTCTCTGGAGGAGGTGCAGGTGTGAGCGCAACTGTCAGAGTGAGGCAAGCTGCAGTTCCTGTTGACTTTAACCGCCTGACCTGCTGCACTCGCTGCTCCAGGTCTGGCCTGAACAGAGCGGAGGATTTGCTGCTGTTGTGAACGCGTCTGTGCAGAAAACTTTCCTCTGGGTATTGTATGTTTGAGAGACAGACTGCAGGTAAACTCTGTAGCCAATTCTCCGGATTTTACGTCTGAAAATGTCTGAAGAGAGGATCCCACCACAGACAGAGAAGCTCAGTATCTGTTGACTAAGGCTCTGTTCAATGATACGTTTTCATTTTGAAATATGATCTCAGACGATCATTTTAGCTCAGTATCAGAAATAATCTTTAGCCAAGGTCAGGCACAAGCAGTCATTTGTTATTCATGATGCCTTCGCCACTGTTATTTGATACTCATGCAATTCTGAAAAGGTCCCTTGATAGTTTGTGAGTGTAATGAACCAAGGAAAGATGTGCGGCTGTAAGACCTAGTTAGCGACTGAACGCAAGTGTCTGTATCATCCTCCAGTTTCTGGCAGATTTAAAGACAGCCTGAAAGTTCTTAAGATAAAACAAGACCAGCACCGCTTTCAAAATGCTACTTTTTATTTTGACTCGGGCCACAAGTTTCTGTGCAAACCTGATGAAGCCCAGGGAGAAAATAAACTGAACCCAACAGACATTTTATTTGATGTCTCTAAACAAACCTGAGCCGGACGTTGTAACTGGTTAGAGGCACACGCAGTGTATAAAAGAAATTGATAGACCAGCAAACAAAACCGAGCCTGACCTGAGCCAGACTTTGTTTAAACCCTCCAATGGGTCCTTACGGGATGAGTTCTGGTAACTTATACATAAAGAGACATCCTAAACTTCTGCAGTCTGCTTTGTAAATCATGTAAACTCAGTTTACCTTCCCAGACACAGACTCTCCATCATAGAACAGGTAGTGTTTCTCCACTTTCCCCTCTTCTGTCTTCAACTCAGCAGTCTTTCTGTTCTCAGCATCGTTCAGCAGCACGTCTATCTCACACACCGGCCCAAACAAACCTCCCAGGAAACTCTGAAAAAATCAAAAATCATCACAGACAACAAAGTTAACTGGTTATGTGGTTTGACTTATACATTGACTAAGCCTAAAATAACAGTAAATACCAAAAAAAACACATCAACCACCCAAAAAAACAGAACAGCCCATTTTGAAGCAGAGTGATAGATGCCAATGACCACCTTTAAGGTTCAGAACGTTTATACTCGTTGATGATGTTTTACATTTGATATCATAAGGGATCTAGTACAAATGAAGCATAATCAAACAAAATAAATATAAACATATCAAATACAAAAGGCATGTCTGGATAATCCAGGATCACAATGGCTATCTTGATTCAAGAGGCTGACACATCACGTTTATCTATTATAATCTGCAGGAGATGTTGACACTTGTATTAGGACAGTGATGACTGACTATCACTGAAGGGTGTGGCCATCACAGTCTGAGGTTGAAACTGACCTCACTCCCTGACAGGATTCAGAAAGTGAACGATTTACCACACTAACTCAATAACATACCACAGCTGCACAGACACACTATCTTCCTCTGAGCTGACACAGAGTCACAAACACCCCAACATGCTGCAGCAGCTCATCAGGAGGAAGTGACCCGATCCTTCAGACGTCAGGAGACACCAGCACCCGGGGGGACACGTGGGAAATGTTTGAATTCATCACATCCCATGACAGGAAATTAATAGAATAGACTCTGGGATGGAAGCTACAAAAGAACACAACTTACAGAGCTACACAATTGCACTGCATTCAAGTCAGCGTTGTGTTGTTGTATGTTGTTAAAATCAAACAACTTGCTCATCCTTCAGACATATGTCATGAAGAGTTTTTGCTGTAATACCAAATCAGCTCGTAACAACTTCTCCACACGGAGACAAGCAGAAACGTGAGCTAACAGCCTCATTGACTGGAGCTCTGTGGCATCTCTGAAAACACATACGTTTGTATCATAAACACACACACACACACACACACACACACACACACACACACACGCGCTGCATGAACCTCAGTTTTCCGTCACTTCAACCAGCACAGTGTTGTTATGAACCAGCAGCTCACCAGTCACAACACCACAGAGACCCACAGGGAGCAGGGGCCTCCTGACTCCTCCGAGCCAGCTAGCTTCGCTGTTAGCTTGAGCTAAAGGAGTTAGCTGCGGGTCAGGAGAAACCGGGAGCTCAGCTCAATGTCGGTCTCTAACAACTAAACACGCGGGTTCAGTTATACGCTGTCCGAGCAGCTGCTGTCCGGGTTAACACTCACCATGTCGGCCGTCTGGACAGTGGAAGCTAACAGCTAACAGCTAATAGCCTCACTCCTCCGTGCTGTGAGTGAACATGGACCAGGAGGTGGGACCGAGGCTCCGCGTCATGTGACCCGGGTCATGTGCGTGAAGGAGAGGTGGGGACCATATGACAATACTCCTTATTATTCCCCTTATTAATACTCCTTATCAACACTCCTTATCAATAATCATCGTTAATAATCCTTTTATAATATGTTCATATTAATAATACACTCTGATTCTGCATTGTTAAGGCTCATATCATTATTTACACTTGATGATATATTGGTTGACGTTCTTTTTTTTAAACGGAAATGCGCTCCCTGGGCCACAGGGGATGAGCCAGCCCCACGCCACTACGCTGCCATGGGTGGAACCAGGACACCAGTGGACACCAGTGGACACAGGAGCTGGGTGCGAACTCATGGATGAGGATGGGGGGGATTTTTATTAGAGCGAAACAACTGTTGCACAAGTTGTGTCCCTAACATTTCAAAAGAGAGATCGTCATCTCGACTTTATTCAGGTGACAAGTCTTTAACCTCAGATCATCAGCTTTTTTTTTGGGATATACACTCTCTCACTCTGTTAGTTTACTACAATTCAAACTCTTTCCTCTAACTCTTTCCACTTTAAAATAAGGAAATTACACTTCACTATAATGCTCTGCAGCATTCATGAGATATCCTTAATTATTAAATTAAATTTTTTAATTATTTTTAATTAATTAAATTTACATAGTGTAAGATATTTTGCAATTAATAATAGATTGAAATCTCTGTCAATTTTAAGACTTTAGTGTATTGCCAGAATGGAGAGAGTGGGGATTGAACCGGGGACCTTCTTATTTGAGATCTGCCACTCTAATGTGCCACACACGGCCTGTTGACTTCCTTGAGGAACTAAGTACACTAAGAAGATAGACAAATTCTCGTGTGTGTGTGTTTTTGTGTATGTGTCCGTGTTATTCTAGGCTGCAAGCTTCAGAGTAAATATTTTCTACTTTTCTACATATATTTATTTATACATTGACATCGTGAGATCTTATAAGTACCTGGGTGTTCACCTGAACAATAAACTGGACTGGACTGATCACACACAGGCTATCTATAAGAAGGGACAGAGCAGACTCTATCTGCTGAGGAGTCTGAGGTCTTTTGGTGTGCAGGGAGCACTCCTGAGGACCTTCTTCGACTCGGTGGTGGCATCAGCCATCTTCTTTGGAGTGGCCTGCTGGGGCAGCAGCATCTCGACAGCCGACAGGAAGAGGCTTAACAGACTTATCAGGAAGGCCAGCAGTGTGCTCGGGTGTCCACTGGAGACGGTGGAGGTGGTAGGAGATAGGAGGATTGTTGCCAAGCTATCCTCCCTGATGGCCAACTCCTCCCACCCCATGCACGACACCCTGGCAGCTCTAAACAGCTCCTTCAGCCACCGGCTGATTAATCCCCGTTGTGTGAGGGAGAGGTATCGCAGGTCCTTCCTTCCTGCGGCTGTCAGTCTATTCAACCAGCTATGAAACCCATTGAACACACAATTTGTGCAATTAATTTAGTTATTTAATTTAATTATTTTATTTAATTGATAATTATTATTTATTTGTATTATGTTGTTGTTCTACTACTTATAATAATTTATTTATTTACTATTTACTATTTTTTTGCTCATTGTTGTTTCTTATTATATTGCATTACCTGCGCTGCTGTGTAAACCCTCAAATTTCCCCACTGTGGGACTATTAAAGGAAATATCTATCTATCTATCTATCTATATTTGACAGCCTTACTTAAAAGTTACTTTTATATTTTTGGATTTTAGATACTGGATGATTTAACATGCTTTAAAAACCTATTGTTAGAGAATAACCCAGTAGTTTCCAGCCTTGTCTTCTGACGCCTTTCAAGAATCACAACTTGCTGCTGCTTGTTTCCATGTGATGTCCTGAGGCTGCCCCCTGGTGGCTGCTGGGTTCCTCTGCACTCCAGCTGTTGTCCTGAATGAGCTTTGCTAATGAAAGAATACTGCATAGTCACATGCAGTATGCGTTGAGAGCACAGCATCCTGGTTTAAATGTTACTAACAACACATATCCTTTGGTACTCTGTGTGCAACAAGCATACTGTGTCAGGGTGAAAATTGTAATTAATTCCACCGCATACAGTACAAGCGACACAAAAGTTTTGTACTAACAGGAGAAAACTTCCTTCAAAGTCATACAAATTGACAATTTGAAATCTTTATACACAAGTATATGGTTAAACACAAATTGATAAAGTAAAATTACTTTAAATTTTCTATAAAGAGACAACAGGATAAACAGTATCAAAACACATTCTCTCATGATGATAGGAGGAGCATCCTCTCATTAAATCCGTATTCAACAGCTGATAACAGAGTTAGGATACGATACACTGAAAACAGTACGGAATAGAGTTGTTGTAAATCCTTTATTAATAGAAGACCTTCAAATGCATAATAGACATATTTTGAATATGTTCCAGATCACAGTGGTTAAGATTGTGTAAATTCATTCCTGAGGGGTTTGGGTTTGCACAATTATCTCGTTCAACTTTGCAGACCAGGAGTTCCCAGGAAAAGCAACAAAACAGGTCAGTGTCACAACGTTTGACACGAATGGGATGAAATTATATAAATAACTCTTTGAACCATATTTGCATAGACTAAAGTCATCGACTAAGGTGCCATCTTATTGCACTGGTATTACAATTGTTTGATATCATATTTAAAAATTTATATTAAAAAGCATTTTTCCAACTTACACATCTTTCACAAGAAAGCACAAACATTGGCCACTGCCAATAGATGGCAGATACATTGCTGAGGAGAATAATTACCATCAACAGTACTGAGAATGAAAAGAGATCATCAGTCTAAATCAGCCTCTGAGCAACAGAGTTTCTCCACCACCAGGTGGTGACGCAATATTCCCTTTGTGATTTGAATGGATAAGATGAAAATGAAATAGACACTATCCTTGTGTTTATGTGTGTGCCTGTGAGAGGGTGGATGTCCAGCCTACAGCTGCAGAAGGTGGTCGTCTCTCAGCTCCTGCTCATCTGGTTTTGCTTCACCAACCACAGACCTGCTGGGCAGCAACCATCTCATGCCCTTCTTATCTCCGTCTGCAAACAGCCACATAAGGACAGATCAGACAGAAGCAGAAAACGTGGAGACCTAGAGAAGGGGGAGGAAGTAGAAAACCAACATTACCTTTGTATAGGTCCATGTCGCTCTTTGTCCAGGACTGTCCAGAGCCTTCCTCACTTTCAGCACTCGCAAACGCCCGGTCAGCTATGAACGGCCATTCAGAAGATGCAGAGCCTTCATAACCTGCAGAACCTTCTTCAGGCTGAGGTGACTCCCCACTGATCACTGGCAGTTCCCCCTCTCCCTCTTCTCTTGCAGGATGTTCATCCTCCACAGGGACTGCCTCTCTGGAAACAGAATGAAAGTCGATTATTGAGAAATGTTGACTGAGTTTAGTAGGTTGTAGATGTCAGTGTGGCATGACTCTAACAGCATCGCTTCACAAAAGAACAGAGAAGACAAAATGACAGAAAACTGTCAACAACACATTTCAATTGTTGTATTTGAATTAGTGGACATTTTTGTATTTCAGCTTTAAAGAATTTTTTTAGAACATATCAAATACTTGTCTAGATTAGCACTTAGCTGGGTGAATAACTCTGCCAGATCCCTAAAGCCCCTTTACGAAACCAAATTTAAATTAATAATTTTTTATTTGGATCTGCACCAAATTACACACACTCATTAAAATGTCAGAATTTGTCATCAATACCCCTGAATTATTCTCTGAGAAATCAACGGAAATGTTGAAAAACACCCAATCGCACAGTGTTGACTAAAGTGACAAAAAAATACCGGATCTGCCCCCAATCTGGATCCGCACCAAAATGCATGCACCACATCGTCCCACAAGCTTCGTGGTAATCCGTCCAGTCAGTCACACTAAGAAACAAACAAACCAGCCAACAAACCAAGGGCTGAAATTACCACCTCCTTGACGGAGGAAACAATCCAATTATCCTTTTGAAAAGCCACTCATGTACAAGATCCCCACTGAAAAACTCTGAAATTTACTCGGCCATGAAACCAAACTTCAGATTACGAAATTACATCCAAAGTATATTTTTGAGCCCTACGAGGTGGGTGGCAGAGGACAACAATTTCCTGAATGCTACTAAACTAAATTCAATGACATGGTTGTGTGAAGCTTGTTATAATTTTAACATCACACAGCAAACGGGCCCTGAAGAAAATGGTCAATGAAGAACACCAGTGTTAAGGCTGTTTGGAGAGCGTGAGTGAAGGAACTTTGAAAATGAAAGTTGTTCTTATGGAATGTCCGTTTTGTTACTTGGCCTCTTATCTGGCCTTCTTCATCATTCTGAGCTTGTTTAAAAACATCATCAGCCACAGCCCTCCTCCCTTATTGCAGCTCGCCTTCGACAGGAAGCAGGAGGGAAGTGTTGAGAGGAAGTGGGCTGTGACGCCTGGTGGTCCGCTGCTTCTGGTCTATTGTTTTGTGTTTGTAGTTATGTGTCACACAGGTTCTGATACTTGTGTAAGAGGGGAACATGGGGGATTCAACTGGCAACCACAATTACTACGACCCCTTTAAAGGAAAGTCTGTCTAGAAAACTGAATATTATGAATGACTCGTAAAGGATCGTGTTAAACAGCAGGAGGTCCACCAGGCTTCTACTTTCATATTAGAACAATCAGCAGTCGCACATCAGGAGGATTGAGAGCTGCGGTTTTATCCTAAATACTTGCTGAAGAAATGTTGGAAAAAACTTGATGAACCAACAAACATGTTAAAAGTGAAACACAGTGGAAACAGGAGGGTCACAGTTTGGAAGGTCTAATCAGGAACAAAGTAAATAAATAGTAAATAAAATTCTCTCCTTTTTTGGACTAAAAGCCTCAACATGAGTCAAGTAACTGTAAAAAACATTAACGCAGCAACACCCAATGCTGTGTTAAGCCCCACCCTCAAATGTGTTAATGTTACTGTCACTGAGCTGGAGGATGACGTTTGACACTTTACATTCATTTGCTGAAGGGAGAGAGTTTCTCTGTGTTCACCTTAAACAAGCTCAAGACAGGTGACATGTGGCAGCATCACTGAAACTGGACTGTACCATAAAGTAGGAGACATCAGTTGAGTCTCGATATAAAAAAATTTGTAATTTTTTCTTAGTTGAGTCTCGATATAAAAAAATTTGTAATTTTTTCTTAGATGAGGGCAAAGGTGTAACGTTGAATTCAAGTTTTTAAGTAGTATTGTGATCTAATTGCAGTTGTCAACTATTTGTGAAAAAAAACATTTGTAATTTAGTATTTTACGTGTACTAAAACACGTCATCAAAATCAAAATCCAAAATGTTCCACAAGTGGTAAGGGGACTGTTGGGCCTTGGTAAAGGTGTGCGTCCTACTATGTGACACTACACATATGGAGAGTATAAAATGGCAGTGGTCCTTAAACCCACTCAAATCCCACTGTGTGATTTCAAAATCTAACATTAACTGAGGTTGTATAAAATATGATTTTTTCTTTATTGAAAAAGACCCAAGGTCATTAACTGTCATTAAATGTGGGATAAGAGGAACTATAAAAGGGGAAACTGCGGGCTAAGACTAAGACTGTGATACAGACTTTGTCAGCAGACACATGTTAACATCTTTTACACATACCATATGTGTTACACACACACATGCACACACATATGCATTTCTTTACTGGCTCATTAATTCCAGCAGGTCCCTCTTTTGAAGGTTTCAAGTTAGACTAAATGGAACAATGTGGACTGAGAGTCGAAATAAAAATGGTCTGAATTCCTCTAAGTTTCAAACTATATTTCCTTTCCTTCTCAGCTCTGGTCTCTAGATGGAGTTGGTCATGGGAAACTTAAAAAGACATTGAAGAAACATACGATACTTAACCATTTGAGGCCGAGACATGAAAGTATGTGTGAACATGTCCTGGAAATAGAATAATGGTGAATTAATTATGACTAAAAAATGTTGACAATCCAGTATTGTTGACAGATGCACAGCACCAAAGAAGAGAGGAGCTCAGCCGAATGCAATCTGTTTTTGTCTATTTTATATCAAATGTTTCTGCAACAAAAACATGTTAGTGTTGACGTTTTAAATGTAACTCAGAGATTTGTGAGTCAACAATAGGGAGTATATTCAGTTCAAGTACCCTGAACTGAATATACTGATTATACTTCAGAAACCCCTCTGAGATAACCAGTCCCTATCTCAAACACATACACACACACACACTCCATACACACACACACTAGCATTATGAGGAAATGGATGTGTGTTAATATGTTGATATTCATGAACAAATGTAACAGTTCATTTTAGACCTGCTATTTCCTGTTTGTTTTAAACATTTTCAGGACATTCATATAGAAATTCATGCAGTAGTCGGCTTTAAATAATCTAGATTAATATTAAATTCAACAAGATTCATTAATGATTCTCTGAGAAAACAGTGAAAAGGTCAAAAAAGGCCTCATAGTGTTAAGGACAATCCTGGATCCGCCCAAGAATGTAATGGGTTCCTTCCTGACCCATACCACATCCCTCCACCAAGTTTAATGGACATCAGTTCTGTTGTTTTTGTGTAACGTTGCGTACAAACAAACCAACAGATATAAACTAAGTGAGTATTTTCAGTCTTTAGCATATGACACTTTTCATTTCTTACTCCATCCTTTTATGAGATGCAAATAGGCTATACAGAAATCTACATTGAATAATCTGGATTAAGTTTAAATAAATACAAAATAAAACCATCACGATAAAACTCAAACAATCTGGATAACATCTCCGGTTTATGCTGAGAACTGAACAGCTTTTCTCATCATGTCATTCCAGACTACAGGGAAATGAAACACAACTGTCCACAGATCAACTTCTTCTGCTTTAAACTTCATAAACTTCGACCCCTGTGCTCTGGACGAATGCAAACCCGACCTTGAACTCCACAGGCCTTTGTGATATCAAGCTCTAGCCTCCCTGCTCTCTCTGCTCTCTCTGCTGTCCCCTCTGTCTCTCTCCCTCCACGTCGTCCTCTATTTTGGCTTTTCTTGGCCACCTACCTCACACTTACACACTCTCTCAAACACATGGAAATACACAAAGGCGCACATCCAGATAGATAGTGTGTCGCTCGAGTTGTGTTCACCAGAGTAAGCGATCCAAAGCGGAATCAGCGTTTCTAAATTTAAAGTCTGCATTTATCTGACAACAGGATAGCAGAGAGGGATGTTTTTTTTTCGCGGACTCATTTCCACACAGGAGCGAACTCCCTGCTACCGAGAAGCTCTCACCTTCCCCTGAGCAGTTCACTGAGCAAACAAGACCCCCCCACATCCCCGGCCTGCTAAGTCTTTCAAGAGATGCACACAACACATGAATACTAACAGGTACTGTGCGGTGGAAGAGGGCAGTTTGTCCGGCAGGTCTGCCTTCCATGGCTTCACTGGAGTCTCTTGAGTCACACAGTTGGCCTTGTTGCCATCAGGGTTACATTTCAAAAACTTGTAGACGTAGCTCTTCGGTGCTCCTATAGACAGAGAGAGAGAGAGAGAGACATACAAAAGTCAATGATGATTAATTTATGCTTCTTTTTTTTACGTGTGGAACGTTTCACTGCAATCAGGGGGCTCTTGGGCAACATCCTGATCCTCATCTGGATCAGTTCAGCAACTTTAGGGTTTACCAGTTCCGTGTTCAGGGTGTTTCTAGAGATTACCACATAATTCAGCAACATCGTGAAGCAACAGTTGGTCTCACGGCTTTCAGCTCATGAGCGGTTTGTTCTGTTTGAATAGGAAGTAACAGATTCAAGGCTTTTTTTCTCAACACATCACTGCGAGTTGATCGTAGAGATACTATGTAGCTTAAGTATTAGGTGTTATTTCCCACTAGCATCCTGTGAAACTAGCTGACAGCAGTGTTTTGTTGATACAACTAGCAAGATAACGTTATCGCTTTAGCCGCTGTTTTGTGTAACATAAAAAGTTCATCTTTTACACAATCTTTTACACCAATTAAGAATTTTTAAATGTGGTAAAAGTGGGTGTGTGACATTTCTACTTGATAAAGTTAATCTATGACTTTCTGTGATGGAGTTTATTCATCAAAAACAGTAGGACTAGAGCTGGGCTTAAAAAAAATGACATAATTATCAAAGTATAATTTTCATCAATGGCAATACAAACAAAAATTCTATGTATATCTGTTGAGATCCAATGTATCATGTAAGCACAGTGAAGATATCACATCAATGATCTCACTCAGATTTGTAAAATATTTTGCCGTTTATCATTGTGTTTTTCATTCTGTGGTCATAAAAAAGAGTTTAAAACCACAGCCATCAGTCAGGAGTTAATAACAGTTTTAAACTAAATGATACTGTGACATTTATCATGATAATTATCAATATTGACGGATGTGAAAAATGTTAAGTTGATATCATTTCTGTCCGTATCGCCCAGACCTAATTTGACCTAATATGGACTGATGGTAATGTTAAGACTGAGTGTATGTTTTGGTGTCCTGTGCCCTTAGGCCTCAAGCTTTCAGGTGTGCATTGCTATTTGACGAGTTGCCTGATCCAATTTGACAAGAGGAAAATAACATATCAGTCTTTTGTCAGTTCTTTAAAAGAGATATGAAACAGCTTCAGTCTAAACATGACAGTCTATAATGCTTTTCTGTTCTCGACTAAAATAACATCCGCCATACTTAAGAAATAAAGCAGTAAGAATGAACGGTTATACCTGGATGGTGTTTAATCATCTAACATGTTACTACCAGTTGTAGGCCTAATAGAGTAAAACTACGTCACAAAGTTGCCCCTTCCCTTCTAAACACAGGAATTCCCCACATCATTTCCATCCTATATTAAAAAAAAACACACTCAGCTATTTGTGTCATGGTGACCATCCAAAAAAATTCCCCTCACATGTAGAACATGCCACAACGAAACTTCACCCGGAAACTGAAAGGCCTTTGCTCTTTACGATTTGATAAGGTGAAGCAGAAAAGTTCTGGAGCATCAGATCTCATCCCAGCCACATGATATGTGAGTCGAGTGATTTCAGATGTCACGTAGGTGGAGATATCTGCTGTGGACAGATGTTTAGATACATATCATCCAGCTGACGTCCACAGATGAGGAGTGGGAGTCAGTTGCTGTGAGTAATCCCGTTGTGCTGACACAGGCAGTCAAATACCAGAGGAGAGAGACTAAACCTCGCTTGACTTTTGAGTCAGGAAGGCACTGATGGAGCCTGAAGGTTAAGGCTCTGCTATTGTTAATTGTGTTGGAATGTAGTTCACACATCGACTGGACTTGTTTCCTCTGCAGCTGCTCGAAATAAGACAAAGTCCACTGCACCTCTTATATTGTAGAACCCAATCTAATGATAATGGATCACAGACTTACCTTCCCCGTGGTGTAAGGCGAGGCAGGAGACGATCAGGAGCAGGAACACTTTCATCCTCAGGAACTTTATTTTCAACGCAACAAGAGGAAACTGAAATGAAAGCCGCTGGTGGATGAGGAGCGTGTTGACGCGGTGAAGACGAAGTGTTTGTGAAGTCTGGCTCCCCCCTGACAGACAGAGCTCAGCCCTCTCTGTGCGTCATGGTTTCCTCCAGTCTTCTTCTTCTGGGGCGCGCAGGCTCCACATCCTCCCCGAGTGGAAACTTTCTGAATTAACCGCCTCCAGTATCACTGATCAGGTCCGAGTCTGCGTAACAGCGCCTTCACTGTGGCTGAGGAAATACCAGCAGCCTCCTCCCAGCCAACTCTCCCTCTGTGTTTCTGCTGGACACTTAATTAGCTGCGCAGATTTTTTTACATTGACAGATAAGAAACTGCGTAGATTCTGGTGCGCGCACCCGCGCGTTTGTGTGTTATTTTACGTCTTTAGGACCTTTTCCATCATAAACTATGATGGAAAACAAATCACAAAACACAACAACACATTAAAAAATACAGAGACGAACACAACAACAAATGAAAAACACAACACCAAATTATAATAATAATGATAATAATAAAAATAATCATATTAATATGTGTCTTTGCTATCATTAATTACAACTTTACACTCTTATTGTTATTATTATAACTAAACAGATTACTTGTGTTCCTGGTCTCTCTCCTCTTGCGCAGCCAATAGTAGCTCCTAGTTTTTCCAATAGAAGATAATGTGGTTTGCGTTTCAAGGCCAGTGTAATAAACACTATAGGTTCAGAAAAGCCCAGTTCTGAAAGGGCTTTCCCTGTGATGGTCCGGTTATAGGGTGAAGTGGTGATAAGGATTTGGTTCGGTGTGTGTGTGTGTGTGTTTGTTTCTTGCTTCAGATCATCATCACATCATTTCAGACTCGTTGAGGAGAAGCTGTCATCATGTGGGAGTGTAGTGAATCCTGTCCTCACAGTCACTGCAGGTCCCATACTTCCCAACAGCAGCAGCAGCATCTGTGTACCTCATCACTCCTGATTCCACTCACTCTACAGCATGTCCACATTTGAGTGTGTATCATGTGTGTGAGATCTTCTACATTAATGCATGTTTATGTGTGTCTGTCTTTCATTGTGTGTACAGCGTGTCTTACAGGTGTGTCCACATGTCTCTTGCAGGTTTAAAGTTCAAACTTTTGTTAGAAGGTAGTTATTTTACATTCATGGCCATCTTATAAGATATAATGTATCTTGTTGAACTGACTTCTCAAACTGGGGATGACTGTGGCTCTGAGGTAGAGCGGCCATCCTCTAATCAGAAGGTCAGCAGTTCAATCCCAGTCTTCTCCACTGTGCACGCAACTTCACAAATGTACTGTAAAGCGCTCGGAGAGGTCACCAAGGTTAGAAATCTTCTGCCATTTATTTTTGTTGCATTATGTTGCTTATACATATGGACTTTTACTGAAGTACATTTTTGAAGGCACAACACACATTTATTTATAAGCTTTGGTATTTTTTTTAGTTTACTATCAAAAATATTTACTCCACCTCTGTTTTTTTTGTGTATATCAGTATGTGTGTTTTTCCTGCAGTGTAAGACTGTGCTGGTTAACACAGGTTGAGACATTTCAAGTGTTGACACCAGGTCTGTCCTGGTGCCTCCAGCGGATGAGTCATGTTTAAACATTAGGGTGCTTTGATAATGACTCAGATGTTAGTCAGGAGGCTCCATGACCCTATAGGAGCTGGCAGAGGAACAACGCTGAGGAGAGGGTAGTGCATGTAGCAAGCATGTGATGTCATGTGCGTGTGGTTTTAAGGAATCGATAATGACGGAGGGACAGGCTATATGTTAAGATGGAGCTCAGTGTGTTGTCAGAGCTGTTAGGAAGAGTTTCACACTTACCCCTGGATTAGGACACTTACTAATAGGAACTGAGTGTACACACACACACACACACACACACAGATCAGAGCATTATGAATCATAGAGATTTTAAGGTAATATTATCTTGTAACTATTGCATTAACCATGAGTTGAGGCATGCAGCTGTACGGCAAGTCACAACGATCTTTAGGCTGTTCACAAATACATTTATAGACCAAAAAGGTGGCAAAGCTTAACTTTGACACCTCTTGACCCTCGGATGTATTTTAAGGAAATACCTCAATTGTGTCATCACCATAAAAAAAAATACAAGGATACATATATGTAATGTAATGTATATTCTTCCTAGCCGAAGATTGAAATAATCCCTTAAATAGTGAATCAAGTATTCAGGGTTTTTGTCAAGCTAGATCATAACAATTTACTTAGTAAAACATTATACTCATCCTCCTCTTTTTACTCACACATGGAATTCTACTGACGCACCTCTTGTGAAAACATGTGAATTCTAAGTAGCTGTTGCGTTTCATCAGCTTCATCTGTCAGTAGGGATAAGAGGAACTCAGCTGAGAACATCTAAGGTTTATGTCACGTTGAACTAAAAGAGCTGCAACCACATGAGACAGCAACACACCTATCCGTATAGCAAACTGTGGTTTATGAAACTAGTATTTCTGTTTGTGTCCGTGTGTGTGACTATGTGTGTGTGTGTGAGAGAGAGAGAGAGAGAGAGAGAGAGAGAGAGAGAGAGAGAGAGAGAGAGAGAGAGAGAGAGAGAGAGAGAGAGAGAGAGAGAGAGAGAGAGAGAGAGAGAGAGAGTTTGTTTCAGCTGACGATGCTGCAAAGGAAGTGGTAACATCAGCTGCTATCATTTTCCTTCAGGAAATGACACATTAGCTTGCCCAACCTCGCCTACAAGTGCACACACACACACACACACACACACACACACACACACACACACACACACACACACACACACACACACCACACCACACACACATACACACACACACACACACACACACACACAGCAGGTGACATATTTATGACATACACATGCCCACTTATATATATATCACACATAGAATATCTCCAGCTGTTACTCTTCATGTCTTCTCAACAATCATCAATAAAGTACTCCTGTGATTACCTGCAGTGCCAGCCAGTGTCTGCGTCTATGAAAAGCCACCTTTTATAGTCAGGTCAGTTACCATTCCCACACTTGTCACATCAAATCAAATCAAATCAAATCAAAGTTTATTCTCACATGCACCAATGACAGCGTCATCGGAGCAGTGAAATTCTTATGACATGGCGGGCTACATCTATGCAGTAGACGACTTTACAAAATAGAAAAAAATAACATACTATGTAACATAACATATAACATAACATCGTAACATATAACATATAACACAGTCATATTGTGGGTTTCAAGTGTATTGTCTGAGTAACCAGAGTTTATGGCTGTGGAGACAATGCTATACAGTAAAGACACACACACACACACACACACACACACACACACACACACACACAAACAAACACGCACACACACACACACACGCATATAAACACACACACACAGTCGTTATCATATATGCAAACACAAAAGGGGTAGCATGTTGCAGCTTAATCCTCCTCACCCTTTTCAAACATGAAGGAGAACCTGTGGTAGCCTTCAGTTGTCACAAAAACTCCAAAGGTGTAGTATTTAAGTATTTTAATATAACACAATAGAGTTAACATCATTAGGATTATTTTATATTAAATTTCTGCCAATAGATCCCTTTCACCTAACTCTTACACACTGCACCTTTAATACTTTGAATATATTCAAGTATTTACTTACTTTTACTCATATAGAGGTAAGTTGAATGTGGTACTTTTACTCTAGTACATTTGTATTTATTTGTACTTTTACTTAAGCAAAATGTTTGAGTACTAGTTGTTAAACACAATTATGAAGCTGTAACAAAGTGCAATGGTTGATAAGATTACTGGCAGCACAGAAGAATGTTAGGTTTCATTTTTGCTCATTTGGAAACATGCTTTAACCATTTGAGGTGAAGCAAGTTCCACCACAGTGATGAAGGCTGTGAACTGTCATCTATGTGATTAGTCAAATGTCTTTTTCATGTCAAAATGGCTGCTGTGAAAAAAGGTTTGTTCTCTGCATTGTTTTTGCATCATAATGGTTATTATGGGCTACTTTGACTGTACATAGTGTGTGTGCTTGGGTAAGAATGTGGTCAAGTCCCAATGACTACTAAAAGGTTGGTCTTTCACACACTTTCAATCATCACACATGAATCCCTATCGCAATTTAGGCTACAAAATCGGAACAATCCAAGGACACTTTGGAATGTGGAGTGGGGGAGACAGATATCAAACTGCCGACCTTCTGGTCTGTGGACGACCCGCTCTGTCTCCTGTGCCACAGCCGACCCCATGTTCACAATCCAAATGCTTTAGGAAAAGATGATGTTCAGATTTAGGTTTGAAACAGATTTGTAGAGCTACTAAATATATTTACTTTTTTAAAGTACAAAGAACAATTTTAAGTAAAAATGTATTGTGAAAATAAGTGTGTACAGGTTTGTCTGTACTCTACGACTTTACAAGATTAGTATGATAAGGAAATGTAATGTAATGATAAAATTAGCAGGAATCGGTCTGTGTGAGTGTGTGTATTCCATGTAAGGGCAGGATTTCCAGTAAACTTACTCAGCCCAGTTGTAATTCCGTTTTTTATTAGTTTCTAGTGTCTATGTGCTGAGCAGGTTTGTCAGTTGTTGCACGTTGGGACAAGCACCACAGAGGTTAATGGGAGCATAAATTAAAGCAGGAATTGCCGGTTTTGATGCACTGAAATGGCCTTTACATTGCATAAGAAGGGCACAACTATTGTGTGTGTTTGTGTAGTGGGGTATTTGACAAGTTTTGTAGCTGTAGGTGAAGCTGTGGGTACATGTCCTGTGGCTACAAGCATGGAGGAGGGCAAAGAGACAAGACCTGATGATAAGCGAGAAACTGCATCAGCACAGACATGTGACTGGTGTTGCAAACGTTTCCCGTAATGAAAAGAAGGATTCTAAGAAATTCAGATTTCAGTTCTCTCTGGTGGTTGAAATGTGCCCTTTTAACTCATCAGCACAATGTGATAATTGGAAATAACAGTGTTACAATATGTGAACATTAAGGACAAAACTGCAGAAGAAAAAAACGTATTCTATAATTTTTATAGATTATACACCTTCAAATAGTCACAGTCAGTTTTCAATGGACAACATTTTACACATTTCTCTGCTTTAAGCAGTTCAACAATGTGGAAAACAACTTCTCAAACTACACTGAGATAAATTAAGCCTTTTACCCGCAGACGGAGTCATTAAATTAAAAGCGGTGTTTCTCTTATGTGGAAAATACAACAGATGAAAAGCCGAGGATCTTCATTACAGTTAACTCCTCACTGCAGCACTTTGACATATCCCCCTGACTTAAAGGGATAGTTCACAGAAAACGTTAAATTCACTCGTTATCTACTCACCCCTGTGCTACTGGAAGGGTGGGTGAAGTGTCTGAGTCCACAAAATACCTTTTGAGTTTTAGCCTAAATGTCCTGTTATCCTCCTCTGGGGCTGCGTTCACGTGTGAAAACACTTCACCCACCCCTCCATCGGAAAAGTGGTGAGTACATGAGTGAATTATCATTTTTGGGAGAATTATAAGTGTGTAATATTTCATTGGTTTAATAACATTACAAACAGTGTCTAGTGTACACAGTGGGACTCCTCAATGACAGGAATAAAGTACACAGTTTGACTGGATAAAACCTTTATCATGCAAATTGTGACGTCTAATAAACCAATATCAGTTCTGGTCAAGTCAATATAACGACGTTGTGCTAGCGGGAGGATTCTTTCTGCTGATGTGCAGCGTCAGCGTCTGAATTCTGAGGAGTAAAAGCGAACTGTTGGTCGTACAAAGTGAAAACCCTCTCTACCGCTAACCAGCTTTTGTTATTAGTATGGCCACAGTGACCAAGGTTACAGGCTGAATTAGTAGTGAAACTGACTACCTTTTATTACACAGAGGAAAGCACATATGTAAGAGTGTAATGTGTCCGGCCGGTCATGTAAAGCAGCATGCTCACTGGGAAAAAAACATATACAGGGAGCGAGACGGTGAGTCCATCTACCATCAAGGTACTGAAACGGTTGGAGAGTGTCTGATAGATTATAAGGTGGTAAATTTAGAGCGATGGATTAATTAGTCCACCAGCGAGTTGTTTGTTGCCATCCGGGCTTTGAGCCGGTTGATTTTGAGAGGGAGTAGACCGACCATCTCCCTACTCAGCTCCAGCTCCGTCTCCACAGTGGCTGTTGCCTCAGGGTGGGACTCACAATACTGCACCACGTACCTAGACAACAGGTGGAGGGGAAAAGTGAGGATCAATACGTTACTCAAATAATCATGGCATCCGGCTGCATTTAGACTGTCAGAGCACATCCTTGTATTCATCATCCCCGACAGAGAGGTTTTGTTTTCGGAGTGAGATATCAGGATTACACAAAGAGGTGCTTTATTTTGAAGCAGATCGAGGATTGTTTTTACTTTCTTTAACTTTGTGGGACAAAAACAGGTGACATTTTGTGCAGATCTTGATAATGATCCTGCTTTTGCGAACAACCTATGTATTTTTTGCTGTGTGATCTTTATTCCTTTCGACTTTATCACTTAATGGATGGTTTGCATATTTTTTATGTAAACACTTTGCAGTGTCTGATCTCAGTTCATGAATGTGTGCCCTTCTAATTTTAACTAATTTCCTAACTTCCCTGTCTAGTCCACAAATTAGATCCGTCTTTTACTTCCCTGTCTAGTCTTCCAATTAGATCTGTCTTTTATTCAACTTTCCTCTTAGTTCTGTATTAACCTGTATCATCAATCTATTACTGTCATCCTGTAGTTTAATAAATATGTAGCCTTGAAGTTTTTTTTGTATGCATCTACCTAATTTAAGAAATATTTATACTCATACTTGTAGTTATCTAGAGATTTGTTGAGGTTTTCCAGCTGATCAGAGGCTGGAGAGCTGATGATGCGGCCGTACAGTCGGGCTACTCTGAAGCGAGCCACCAGAGCTGGTCTGAGCACCTCCTCCTCCAGGTGCTCCGGAACCTTCCCTTCTGGAGAACATAGAGAGTCTAGGAACATCTGGAAGTACCTGGAGAGGAGAAGATAACAAACAAGTCAGATTGAGTAACAGAGATTTTTCAGACACTCACAAGTACGACAATCACACACATGCACTCACTTTGCAGATGTAGAGCAGAGGTGGTTGAATTTCTTAACGGTGTGGCTATCTAGCGACTGTGTATCAGCTTGTCTGTTTGCCAGCATCAGTTTCAGGTCCATCATTTCACTGTAGATCTCTGCCAACTCAAACATCAACTGCCTGCGGATCATTAGGTAGTAACGGGAATTTAAATCTACAGAAAAACAGTGGGAGATAGAGAAAAACACAATGTGTTATTTCAACTGAATTCTATCTTTAGTGAATTTTCAAAAGGACCACACAAACAGAGGTGAGACTCGAGGACAAAATGAGCTCGGTACCATTACAGATGGTCTCTAACATATCAACTCTTCGTTTGTGCATTTTGCAGCGTCGCTCCAGATCCTCCTCAAAGAAAGCTAGGGCCCGGAATAGAGCGCTGTAGTCCTGCAAAATCTCCACATGGTCCGTCACATATCCATCCATCAGAAAGTACTCCTTGGCCTGCAAGAGACAATCAAAGGTTTCTAAAGCGGTCACAAAGACAGATCAGTAAAAAACGAAGAGCCATCCATTTCAGATTCACCATCATTTCGTTATCAGATAGATGAAATTTGCTTTTTTTTATATTAAACTTGTGTTTAATGAAGATACAAAAACAGCTCTGTTTTTTTTTGGCGTATACTTTTAAAGCTCATCCGCTGTACCTGATGGCGTGTGACTGTGTGCGACAGTGTGTATCCGTGTGTGTGTGTGTTGAGTATACCTGTGTGACATAATTCTGTCCCACTAGAAATACAGCTCTGGCCTCAGTGAAGTCCAATGGGCACAAACAGCAAACCTAGGAAACATAACGAAGAAACTTTGAGGTTATCAACACTGAGTCATTCAATTATTTGTAGAATGGCGCCCTCTAGTGATGTAGTCATCTTGGTTCTTCAGTTTTGGACACATACGTTCTCAGTTAATTTGGCGTCCACTGATACTAACACATCAAAATATTTTTTTTTACATAAACATCAACTTATGAGCCAGTGAATTAACACATTATCAATACAGGAGTATAAAATATTCCTTAACAACAGTTGACATTGCTCGCAGCAGTCTAATTATTATCTAGCACAATATCCAGACCTTTTCTTCCAGGCTAGCGATGGAGTCGAAGGTGTCTTCAGAGCCAAACAGCACCGCGCTCTTCCTGCCTTTCTCTTCCTCCTCCTCCTCTTGTTGTCTTGCTCTCTTCGCTTCTTCTTGACGATCAGTATCCAGCTCTCCAATGTTGTCCTGGTGAAATACAAGTTATTTCAAATTATTGTGTACTTCTCAGCTCAGAGGCATGACCATCCATAAATATAATTTACACAGGAAATTACGCATATCAAGGTTTGTTAATGTGATGATATTTAATCCTTTAACTTCAGCTAAGACTTAGGTGAACAATCTTTAGAACAAAATCATTTTCTTTGGGTTTTCTGCTGAAAATCTTGATGTTTTTTGTGGTTTCTGCTCTTTCTGTTCAGTCATTGTGGCTGTTGCTGTTTGCTCATAAGACTGGAGTGTAAGTCATGAGACCCGTGTCCAGGTCATAAGTCTATTAATGGAAAACAGCCGCAGGCGCACACGTGTTAACAAACAAGCACATTCATGCAGTACCTCAAGCAGCTTCTTAGCATCCTGCAGGAGGTTGAGGCAGTACTTGATCCAACATCTCGCAATATCTGCTCTCTTTTGTCTGAGCTGCTCCCTAACCTCACTCTCTGTCTCACCTGTGTCAGATAGACGGAGTGAGAGACGTTAGGACGAGTCAGGAGGGAGAGGGAACGAATGCTATATGTGTACAGTGGCAAGAAAAAGTAAGTAAGCCCTTTGAAATGACATATTCATGTATAAAGATGTCTTCAAATATGGTCTGATCTTCATTTAAGTTACACTTTTGAACAAACACAATAAACAGAGGAAAGAGAATTGTGGTTTTTCATGAAGCTGGAAATTGACACCATTCAGATGCCTGATATTCAACAGATAGAAAAACTTGCTTTAAACTGAGCTGAGCCAATATGGCTTCAAAGGCTTTGCTCACAGTTGTGTTATCAGTCCAAAGTAACAACAATAACATCTTATGTAAATATTTATATCAATTAAACATGTTTATACTTACTTTCCTGTGCTGCAGCCTCAGAAGGAGCCTCTCCTGCCAAACCTGCCACGACAGTAGCTGCTGAGAGGCAATGTCGGCCTTCCATGTAGTTGCCCTTAAAAAATTCACACGCACATATGCACACTGTAAAACTGAACCACAGAGAAACTGGAACTTTCCCATGTCGTGAAAACGATGACATTCAAATCAAACCAGTAGAACATTCTGGTTCATATCATGCAAATGTCTTTATATTTTAGGTTTTAAAGAAATAGTTTTTTAATCTATACAAATCTATCTGAGCCTTACCTTAATGATGTAATACTGTGATAGTGAAGCAGCGTTCAGGGCCCACTCCATCGGATTGAACTCTTTTAACTTTAACTGTCTCTGCAGGGTGCTGTGGCAGTAGGTGGCTGCTCGCTCATTTTGACCTGAAAAAGAAAACACTTGAATTATAACTATTTAAATAAATAAGGATATCATTAGCATAATATTTGTCCACTTCATTTGATTCACATAGATAAATGTGAATCCCTAAATCTTCATAAAGTCTTCAACAACCAGTGGATGCTCATGGAGACTCTGGAGCTCCTTTTTCATTTACTGTTATTGTATATTTACATGAGCAAAACAGTAAATACATACTGTTCTGTAAAAAAAAATCCAACTCACCAAGGTTTTTATAGACTTGAGCAAGGTAGTACATGGTATGAGTGTAGGCCAACTCAAACCTGGTAGATATAAGAGTAAAGATGGAGTGAAGGTAAAGAAGGGAAAGTAAAGTAACAACATGATTATAACTACAGGCAGGTAGGATCTGTGTGCACATGTCTCTATGAGGACACTGGAGGTTACAGCTTACCTCTTGGTTCTTTCCTGATGTGTCAACAGGTTCTCCTCAGTAGTGAAGTACTCCGACATGTCAGTGGGAGGACTGCCATCCTGAAAGACAAGAAAACAGAATGAGTTCTGGTGTCAAGAGTAGGTGAATCACTCAGGACTAACACTGATAGGCTGCATGCAAAATGTCTCCATTTTTGCTACCAAGAGCACATTCGTCTATAAAAAGTGCTGTGTAAGTAGCATGTACACAACGTTTACATCAAAAACACAACAACAGTCATAGACATGAATGATTTGACACTGGGGAGACCAATGAACAATGATTAATAAATCTGTCAATCACCAGATGAAACTCACCTCCTTCATATATCGAAGGTAGATGGATTCAGCTGTCTCCAGGAATCCCTGAGCTGCCTCCGTCTCGTCCCAGCCGGCCGACAGGATGCCCAGCTGGTTCTGAGGACACAAAGCACACGTGATCAATATCATCTGATCAACTGATCTGTTACTACTACTGGGATCTGGTTTTGAGAGGAATCTTCTACTAACAACATGATGGCTTGACAGGGATTCTTGCAGCTATTCCTACAGTATATTTGACCCAGACTGTGTGCCAACGGAAAGAGGTGGTGCATGCTGGTTTTAGAAGTAGAAGACCAAGCAGCATCTCAGTCATAATCTAGTAGGGTTGTCAAAAGAATCCATACTCAGATACTACAACAAACTTGGAGAAGCATCTTTAGGACACCCAAGTCTTTATGACGAATACTGAAAGGCTAGTGAAGCTCCTGTTTAAACAACACTGAAGTATCGAAACAAATTTTAGTTATCATTAAGCCAGCGGCTATGGCGACTAACGCCAATGTGGGAGCTGGCAGCTGACTGAGCGTCTGTCACGGTCAGAGACCAAGTTCACTTGACAGAACAACACAACTGTGTGTGTCTGAAGAGTCACAGACTGGAGCTGAGACAAGTCCACCAGCAACCGGACATAAACAGAGATGTTGATGTCATCGTCTGTAGGCTATTGTTCGAATCTTCGGTCACACATTTGTGTATGGTTCTTCATGTTTACAGTAGAAACATCTGCTTCCTGGCTCATGGACAGTTGTATTTTATTCATGTTAGAAGTGAACATTACCCGGGCGTTGATGAACAGCGACACATTGTCGGAGGACGCTCTGCATCTGGCCAGCAGCTTCAGGCAGTTGGTCAGATGCTCCTGTCCGGCTGACAGCTCCTCCGTGTCGACGTGGTTGACGCCCAGGTAGTACTCCACCGCCCCGAGCCGAGCGGCCCGCAGCCCCGCCGGAGAGTCTCCGGAGACTCCCCGCTGACCGACCCCATCATCCCTCTGCCCGTCCACCGGCTGCTCCGCCGGCCGCTGCTCGCTGCCGCCGCCCTCCTCCTCCTCCTCCTGGTCCTCACCTTCCCCGGCTTCGAAACACTTGAGCGCGGAGTAGATCTCCCGGAGCAGCTCCCGGGCCTTGTACTTGGAGCGGAACGGCTCGTTCTCTGGGTCTTTTCGTGATTCCACCTCCGTCAGGTTTTGGGCGTTGGTGAATCGGTCGCAGATCGCTCTCCACTCATCACTGCGCAGGGACGCCATGTTGCTCCTCTTCTTCCTCTGTGACGCTCGGCTGCGACTTGCTCGTTTCTGTTTACAATCTGTGGTTACTGTCGCACTACTGCCACCTGCTGGGGTTAACGTGGTATCGCTTATATTATGTCCACATCCACTCCATTACATAAGAACAATTCAGAGGTAAATGTGCACTTAAAGAGTGAACATCTGGAACTGGAACTACTACTACAATACTGTTTTTACTTATTTTTAAAGGTTCAGTGTTCAGAATTCATTGTATATCTACTGGTGCTTACACCTCCCCCTTCCGAGTATGAAGAGAACCTCCCCCTTCCAAGTATGAAGAGAACATGTGGAAGCCTTCAGTTGTCATAAAAACTCAAAATGTCTTTAGTAGGTCCAGAGTGGGCTACTATATAAAACAGGGTGGTGTCAGCAGAGTGGACCTGCTCCTGATGTAAATATGCAATATTTAAATATAAAGGGGCTGTTCTAGGGTAAGATCAAAACGATTCATACAGTTAAGATGAAACACAATTGTGAAGGCATCACTAGGATTATTTTATATTAAATTTCTGCCAGTAGATACCTTTCACCTAAATCTTAAACACTGAACCTTTATTTTTAATTGTTTGGATATATAAAATCACAAAAAATGTTGTAATCTCTCTTCTACCTAAATTGTAAATATTTTATGTAAAAGGGGATACGAGAAATAACCAAATAAATCCGAAGTTTAAAAAAGTTTCACGCTTAGTTTTCATTTAACAGGGCATTAGGTTGCAGAACAAAATTGCTGAGTGTAAACACAACGCAGGGGCCCCCATGGGGAAATATCTGACACAGCAAAGGTTGCCTGTTCTCTGAGTAATAATCATCATGGAGCAAACAGACAAGAATATTGAGAAAACTGCAGTCGCAAAGTCCAACGTCAGAAAAACAGTCATCAAAGCTGTGAATTGTGTTCAAGTTGGTTAGAGCCAGTTTATTTAACAAACCAAGAGAATCAAAATTGTGAATCAGGGAAAGAGACTGAGAAGTGTACAATGACAATAAATTAATATGCATATGGTACATTTGGTTAGCACTGACAGAGGCAGCTTGTCTTTCCCAGTCATGTAGGATTATATATTGGGGATCTCAGCCTAATGATACAGATTTACAGTGTGGGGGTACCTGCACCACATAAAAACACAAACATTTAAGTTTTTATAATTTAAACATTTGATCAGTCAATCATTATTTATCATAACACAGTAAAACGTGTCCAATCAGATCCTCAAATATTGTTTTCAACGTACAGCAACAGTATCTTTCTCCTTTGTGTGTCCTGTGTTTCAGTAAAGGTTAATGAATGAAGTCCATATACTGAACTGAACTAAGGTTAAATTCTCTGTCAAATATGTTGAGCATGGTAATTACTTATTAAAATGTTATGGCTGGGCATAATGATTGTTCTAGCCTCGTTCTAAAGTGTTAAATGATCAGTGGATTCTCTGTGCAAAGCATCTAGTAACCATCAGACTGGCTAGCTCGGTGTACATTCACCTCAAATATATTTTTGTGCATCATGTTGATGTAGCAAAATAATTTACACATAAATCACAGCAGTTGACCTTTTTTCACTGAGGAAAGCGTTTGCTTTTTCTGTCTGTATGGTAAAAAGTGACTAAAACTTCATGAGGATGATGAGTCGTGGTCATTTAGTGGGGTAAGTGCCACGGTTCAAATTATTCGATAAAATGTTGATGGTTTAGGTGGCTGCTGTCACAGCATGGTGCCATAATGAAGTGGATCTTCTCCATCTGCTTCACGTTGTCACTGAGATTGAGATTGCTTCTTCTTCTCCATGCTGAAATAATGCAGAGACAGTCAATGCATACAGGTCGATCACAAACTCCTTCTCTGAATTTTACGGTTAAGTTCACTTATTTTCAGCCTAGGTCTTAATTTCCTAACATTAACACCATGTTCATTACATCACGTTACACTTTCTCCACTGGAGTGTATCCGAGAAGAAATGGTTTTCCTCTTAACTTCATTGAAATATTGAGTAAAAGTTAAAAGTCTTGGTGGTGAAATAAGGACCAGGTTCAAAATAACTGGCCATTTAATGATGATGTGAGACAAACTTTGTTTAAACACACAAGTTTCACATTAAAGTATACAGTATAAGAAGTAGCCTGATCAGCCAACTGTACAAGTCAGGTGGCGTAAAAAAATAACAGGATGGGAATTTTCTGTAGTCAACTTATTAAAGACTGTAGACTAGGAGCACTATGCCAGTGGTTGAAGTGTTTGGGTCCACAAAACACTTTTTGTGTCTCAGGGGTAAACAGGGTTTTGTGGACTCATACATTTCACCCACCCCTCCAACAGCATAGTGGTGAGTAGATAATGTGTGAAATTTCATATTTCTGTGAATTGCCCCTTTTAAAAAGGCATCACCTGGCAAAGCAGGGCATGTGGTGGCATTAATCTAGCAGTCAAAGTAGACCATAATAATGGTCTGCTATACAAGCTGCTATAACAATATAAACCAAAATATATTTCCAGTATCTGCAATGTATTGGCAAATATTACTCAAAAAGAACTAACAGGAAAAAACCTGGCCCAAGCTTCCCTTCTTTAGCACATGACAGCACAGTAACCAGGGATGAAAAAAACGTGTTTAGACATCCTCTTCATTATGAATCTCCTTGTCCACATTGACAAAGAAACATTGGACTGGAGTGTGACTTACTTGTGTCTCATGAGACGACTGCCCTGGATTAGCTGTGCAGACTCATTGGTCAAATGGCACGCGAAGAGAAGCCAGTTCCGTGGCTGCACCTTGTAGGCGAACCTCATGAAGAGCAGTGAGTAACAGGACAGAGCTGAGAGGGGGGAAACACAAACGATTTTTATTAAATACAATTTTTAGCTAAAATCAAATCCTGGACACTTCTTCCCCCACTTAAATATGTAAAACACAGGATTTGGGTACTTTTGCCATGCAGTTGTACTGTTGTGTTTATCTGTATATCCGTCTGTCTCACTTACCGAATGTCATCCTGCCACTGATAATCTCAGGGCTCTTCTTCATATCTGCTATGGCGGCTATGGGAAGACCCCAGTTTGCGATAGGACCCCAGAAATGCTGAATTCACACACACACAGAGACAAATATATTACTAGACATTTATCATACACTTGTTTTACAGCAGAACAGAATTACAGGACAATGAAGTTGTGAACTCTAAACAGTCAAATCCACAATGTGAATTGAAAATGTGATAGTAAAGACTTGAAAATGATACACTTAAACACACGTGCACTCATATTGAAAAGTATGACTATAAAGTCAAATAAGAAGGTAGACAGATATGAACGTTGACAAACACATACTCTATACTGACAGACAGCTTTAAAGACACCAAGGATGAGAGCTTACCGTGCTGTTGAATGTTGTTTATAAATCCAGGGTTATATAGAAGGGAAAAGGAAAAACACATATAAGTCATACTTAATGATCTAGGTCACAGAACAGCTAATGCCACTTTAAACAGACATTTATGTATGTATAAACAATGAAGAAAGAGTGTTTAAGTTGAAATATTATGAAAAAAATAATCTTATTTACTTAATTGAAATTCTACATATTTATTTGTATTTTTATACCGTGGTTTTATATATGTTTATTGTCACATTATTAAGTCAATGACTATTCTTTGTCACAAGGGTTTGATAACATCCCTGCAATCAATCCCAATTCTTTCAATATATCCATGTATGCTGGTCGATATATCTGTCTTGACATTTTTTTACTATTCACTTATATCGACACTGGTCCATATCTGTTGGGAAACTACTGGCATAACATTGATAAAACAAAAGGATACACATGATGACACAACACCAATACATTCTGGTTTTGTCAGGAAACCAGAATTGACGCTAGGGGCTTTACCAACATCATCATATCGTGCGTCTCAGCCTCGCCCACAGGTTAAGAGCATTTGTTTGACTTTCAAACCTTATTTTATGTAAACAGAGACGACCTCTTGCGTCACTCAGAAGTTTGGCTTTAATCTGTGGCAGGTACACACAGCACCAGGGCACACGTACACATTAACCCACCACCTCGACGTGGTCCGAGTTAATGTGAACTGATTTCTCTGCTTCTTCACACCCAGTTCAACACTGTTATTAATGCTTAACTCAGTATGACTAGTACAGGTTGTTTCTGTGTGTTTCTACACAGACTGAGCGAATATCCCCTTTAGTGTACAAACTACTTTATCCACATGTTGATGAGCTGCATCCAAACTGGAGTGACAGGTTCTCTCCGCGCTCCACTTCAAACACAGATGTCCTGACATAGAAAACCCGTTTCAACACAGCAGACAGAAACACGGGAATACATGGAACTGGCGACAGAGTTTACAGTATCAGCCTGGTTGCTACATATTACCAAAAGTTGCCAGAAGCTAGCAGCTCATTTAGCCACCGGGCTAACGAGCGTTAGCATGCGCTTCAAGCGGTGCTAACACATACACTTACAAACGTCTCATACAGACCTCATCAAGTAATCCCTGAAGTCTTTGCTCTTCAGGTAATCAAAAGATTTCCTAGCGATAACCCCGGCCATGGTTGAACGCTGTGTGGTGGTGTGTTTCAGCCGAGAGAGGAGCAGCGACTGCCTGAAGGACGACGACTGGAAACTCAGAGCAGAGGACGACCGGTCAAATTTTCAGCAACAACACTGCGCTTTACGACACTGCCGTAAAAAAGTGACGCAGATGCTCAGGTCGCCTGATAAAATATTTTTTAAATATATACCTACTAACATGGACAGAAATAATTCGTCTACTTTATGCATTACAAAGTAGGAAATATAATGATAAGAGTCAGCGTAATTAAACGATTAATATGTGTTTATTATTGAAATGTATTTTTCTTTTCCTTTGTTTACTATTTTTTTCTTTTCTTCCACTGAACACATGAAATGTTTATTGTTTATTGCCTAATGAACAATAATGAATAATGAATAGTAATAATAATACAAAATATTAAACTATATGTAATAAAAACCTAATAACTAATAGGTAGGTCGTGAATTACATTTCTCTAAAAGCCTCTATTGTCATACCTTACATGTCACATGGGGTCATATCTGATTGTTTCTGTCGCCTGATAAGCTCAGACAGGAAAATACTAACACACAGAGATAAGACCAGGGTTATAAAATGACTGTAATCTGCTGAAGAAAGAAAGCTGCTGTGAGGTGCAATAGATAATACAAGACAAATACCCTCTAACTGTCCTCATTTACTACAAAACACCAAGACTACTTGGCAGCTCAACATCCAGTTAGGCCGCTGAAATGTCCACCGTGAATTGAAAATATTTGATGAAAAGAGGTTAAGATTTGAAAATCAAACACTTAAACATTCATGCTTTTATATGACTATAAAGTCAAAATAGGAAGGTAGACGGATAAACCAGTAAGCAAACACATACTCTATACTGACAGAAAGATGGAAAGACACCAAGAATGAGTGCTTATCATGCTGTCATTGCATTTTCAAGTAATATAGTATTTGTCACCCGCAAAAAAGCTATAACTTCTATATAACCTACAATATATGACTATTCTTTGCGTTTGTTCCTTTTTATGTATTTAAATATTGCCATGTGTCTTATTATTATTATTATTATTTTTAGACAATATAACATATATTTTACCCTTGTTTATTTGAACCTCATTGATATTTGTGTCACACTCATATTCATTCCTAACAAGAAATAGCTTGTCTCTCAGATCTTCTGTGAAGTATAGAGCTCACAGCAGTTCCTGGACAGATATACAGTCTATAGTACAGGTGGAAGTGTTTGCTCTTCTCGTCACTGTCTACCGCCTCTATTTCTATGTCTATTGCGCGAACAGCATCGCTCGCGCCGCCCTGCGCGTTCCTTTCCATCCGCGCGTCCGTAGAGTCGCCAGTGTGTCTACGTTGAGGGGAAACATCAAGGAAGAGAAATGCCTTCTAAGATCGTATTTGACACCGAGGATCTGGTCCAGGAGGCGGAGATGGACACCGTCAATGAGGCGAAAGCCCTGAAGGTGAGCGCAGAGGCTCCGTGCACCGAGAAACACCGACAAATCCACGGCGCTCGCGCGGCGTCGTGTCCCGACGGCTCCCTGTTTGACAACATGTGGCCGAACGTGCTAACCAGGAAGCTAGGCCACCGGCTAGCTTCCAGTTAGCAGACAAGCATAACAACGTGTTGTGTCATGTGAAACGCTGCTGCCATCATTTAGTTAAAGCGAGGGGCTGTGAACCAGTGCTGTTGAGATGTTAGCACCGTGTTAAGACCAATTATGCTAGGGTCTGGCTAGCGGTGAGTCACATGTTCCTTCCACGTGTTACTGAAAAAGCATGGACGCCTTTAAAACACCACATGCACGTGTTTGAAACTGGGCTGGTGTGCGCGTGCGCGTCGATCAGCTGGGCTCATCCGCTGTTTTGTTAAAATGATCATTAGTGTAACAGCTATTATAGATTCATGTAATTCGGCGTCACTGATGTTTCCATGACTCCGGGAGCCACTCACAAGAAGATCGGGTTGCACGACTTTACTTCTGATACTCTTATTTTGATATTATTGATAACCTTTACCACTATTTTATTAACATTAAAAGTTATGATAACTAGTCACAACTGACAGAAAGTATAAATTAGTTGATACAACAGTTCAAAGAATCTAAAGTTTGATTGGATAACAACAACAAGGCAATTCAGGGAGCGCGTAGAGATTTTAGAACTGGAGTGATATCATCCAATTTCTATGTGTTAGTGAGGACTGAGCAGCAGCATTTTGTATCAGCTGCAGCTTTCAGAGTGATTTTCTTTCCTTTTATAGAGAGACTTGCAAACAAAACCATTAAAAATAGTCCAGTATATAATAAAATAATTATAAATATAACTTTGATATAACATGATGAATAATTTGACCTTTTATTAGAGTGATATCATCTAAGTTTTTATAAAATTCAATGCAGTGTCATATGTTTAAAACAGATATTCAAATACAAGGGTTGAGTAGCTGCGCAGTATTTGATTTATCGTTTCTGTAAAAATAAAGATCAAGAACAAGAAGTTGAAGAAGAAGCAGCAGACGGAGGAACAAGAGGAGCAGGAGGACCCAGACTGTGAACCTCCAGCACCAAAGAAGAAAAAGAAGAAAGACAAGCTGGCAGGTCACGAAGTGAACGGCAATGATGAGGTCACAGACCTTAACGACAACATTAACGGTATTGAAACACCAAAGAAGAAGAAGACCAAGACGAACACTGAAGGAGACACAGAGGTCAGTGCTTTATTATTTGTACATATTGAGGTAGACTTTGGATGATCTGTTCTGTTAAAGGCTACAGATGTGATTCTTGACAGATTTTAATTTTTTATTAATATGAATATAAATACAAATTCTCTGGTTATACTCTGTCTCCACTACAGAAAAATAAGAAGCAAAAGAAAGCAACTGTAGAGGCAGCAACCAATGGACATTCCACCCTGAACACCCCTGTTCAGACACCGTTACCATCGGGTGAAGAGTCAACCAGTGACAACGAGAAAGATACGGTAAGACTCATTGACTGAAATGATTCAAGAAATGTGTGAAGCAGAACTAGGCTGATATTCTGAGAACACTAGAGATTCATAGAATTGTCTAAAGGTGTGGGTCCTCTTCACGAGAAGCGCCTTAATTGAGAACCAAAACTCTTAAATGTCAAATGCAAACCAACTAGGTTCGGTTCCACTAAAAGTTCACTAAAATTATTCATGTTAAATGAATTAGCTTGTAGTGACAATACAACATTAACCCAGATATTTTTGCTGTCTTGATGTTATTATTGTTTTATTTTGTATGAATGCTATTTGTAATCAGCTGTAGAGAGAAAACACTGGCATGGCTGATTGTATTTATCTGTTTAGGAAACACCAGAGCAGAAGGAAGGGGCCTTTTCCAACTTCAAGATCTCCGACTTTACTATCAATAAACTGAAAGGTAAGCATCATAATTATATCATCATTTTTATCCACTTAAACTTGAGAGCAGAGGTTTACCGCTACATGTCCCAAATCTGGCTTTTTACAAAGCTAAGTAGATTTCGAACACTTGCATACCTATTGCATTGCATAGCGTTCATCAGTTGGCCTTTAGTCTCCATACTCGACCCGAACACACTCGCAGATAGCCCACCCAATGCGACTGAATCTGACTAAACCCTGAATATTATTTATAAAAAAAAATACGAACCCAATTCCTTCTGCACTCGTTGGGACCTAACAAGTTGGGACCACACTCTACCTCACACACAGGTAGAGTGTTTGTTGATTTGAAATATGTGGATCACTGATATTGACTCAAAGTTGTCCATAGATTGAGAGACACAACTGTTTTCATACTGAAACTTTTCTCTAGAGAGTTAACAATGGGCTTTGGCGCTGAGTTAAACAATTTCCCTTTCCCTTTCCTCTCATGTCACTTTCTTCCCCTCCTCTATCTCTGTCTCAGCTCGGGGAGTCACCTACCTGTTTGACATTCAGGTGAAGACATTTAATCCAGTGTTTGATGGAGAAGATGTAATCGCTCAAGCTCGGACAGGAACAGGAAAGACCTTCTCCTTTGCCATCCCATTGGTGGAGAAGATCCAGAGGGATTCATTGCCGCCGACCAGAGGCCGAGCTCCCAAGGTGCGCACGCACACACACACACACTCACTCACGCATACTTGGCACTCAAGATGAGCATCATCATCAGAGTCTCAGCATCAGTTTCCCTCGTGTTTACACAAGACTGAGTCTCTTCTCTGTGTGTCTGTAGGTCCTGGTGTTGACTCCAACCAGAGAGTTAGCAATCCAGGTCGCTAGGGACTTCAAGGACGTCGCCAACAAACTTTCCATCGTCTGTTTCTACGGCGGCAGCTCATACAACCCGCAGAGTAAGTCTCATGCTAAAACTGTTATCTTTCATAGAAGTGCTCATCATTAGTCTTCACATTCATATTAGAGGCTTTTGAGTTAACAGTGCTAAATAGATAGATAAACATAATACATACATAATAAATACATACTCGAATACATAATGGCTGGAGGCATTATGTATTCGAGTTGCTCGAAACTGCCTTTGTTGGCGTAAGTAATTTTTCATGTAGAACGTGTCTGATTTTTTCAACAGCAAACTTGTAAAATGAACAGTTCATCAATAATACAATTTTTATTTATAAATCTTAAATTTTTTTAATCAAAGATGCTTTTTCTTAACCGAGAAAGCAAATAACAAAACATTGAAAATACACACCATAATTACACTTACTATGTAATGACTTTCTCCATTCTTCTTCCCTCGTCTAGTTGATGCCATCCGTAATGGTATCGATATTTTGGTTGGAACCCCTGGTCGTATCAAAGACCACCTCCAGAACAGCAAGCTTGACCTGTCCAAAGTGAAGCACGTCATTCTGGATGAGGTCGACCAAATGTTGGACATGGGATTTGCAGAACAGGTTGAAGAAATTTTGGCTACATCATATGAGAAAGGTAAAGTAAATCTGTGGGTGATGATTTGTGAAATAAATTTGGACGAGTAGATTCTCAGATTATCTTAGATACAGAATGTTTTTTCCCCTCCCACATAATGACATTTTTGTGTTTTTGTGTGTGTCATCAGACGGCGAAGCCAATCCCCAGACGCTGCTGTTTTCAGCCACCTGCCCCGCCTGGGTCTACCAAGTGGCCAAGAAATACATGAGACCAGAATGCAAACATGTTGACCTGATCGGCAAGAAAACTCAGAAAGCTGCAACAACTGTGGAGGTGTGTGTGTGTGTGTAAAAAATGGATAGGGGACGTGATGGGGGCATTGGATATGTGATGGATTTAAAAAGCATTGCAGCATTTTTAGCTCCAAGGCTTTGATTTCATATAGTTGCCCTTTAAGCAGAGGCAAGTAATTGAGGCTGTAAAATAAGTTCACATATATCTCCCTCAGGGAATCAGTTAATTTAGTTAACTTGCAATAAAACTAATGTATTTATCATGGATATCAGTAGGCTAGATGGAGTTAGTCTGCCAGTGGGATAAATGAAAATGTCTTTCTTTCTCTCTTTCCTCATTTCGTCTGAAGCATCTGGCCATCGCCTGTCACTGGTCACAGCGAGCAGCCGTGATCGGTGATGTCATCCAGGTTTACAGTGGCAGACACGGCCGGAGCATCGTGTTCACTGAGACAAAGAAAGAGGCCAATGAACTCTCCATGAACGCATCCATCAAACAAGTACATGGTTTTTCTGTTTTAATCTTCAAATATTGTTTCATAGATTGTCTTATTTTCCCTCAGATACAGTAGAAATGGAAAGCAGTAAATAATGCAAGAAAAGTCTCTCATTCATGTCTCATTTTATTTTTATTTGATATTTTTAGAGTACACAGACCCTCCATGGTGATATTCCTCAGAAACAGAGAGAGATTACCCTGAAGGGCTTCAGGAGTGGGACCTTCGAGGTCCTGGTTGCAACCAATGTTGCAGCTCGTGGATTAGATATCCCTGAAATCGACCTGGTGGTCCAGTGCTCTCCACCCAAGGTGAGACATGTTGCCAGTATTTAACCAGATTTGTATGACTGTTGCCATTGATTAGTGGTTAGATAAGTGAATATGCACAGATTTCTAAGGTTTAGATTCTACTCAAATTGGTAAATACATTTAAAACTGAGCATTTGCATGCTTTCTGATTTTGTTGAATGTAATATGAAAACATTGGCCGTGCACTTAGGCACACTGATTGATTTCATTTTGAAATTTAAGAATTTCCTCTTGGTGGATACGTGTTTACTGCACATTACCTTACGTTTTCGATGAATACAAAAAAACATAAGTACCTGTTGCATTTCATTTCTCATATTGCTGTCTCTGTGGTTGTTGTCAGGATGTGGAGTCGTACATCCATCGTTCAGGACGTACAGGCCGAGCAGGCAGGGCTGGAGTCTGCATCTGTTTCTACCAGAGGAAAGAGGAAGACCAGCTGCGCTACGTAGAAAACAAAGCGGTAAATGTCCTTTTGTATTCTGTCAACTAAAATAAAAATAAAAAACTTTTCAGACATTCTGACTACATCAAAAGTCTCTGTATTGACTATTAAACTACATTTCATTTTATGACCATCCAGGGTATCACATTCAGACGAGTTGGCGTTCCCACTGCTAATGATATCATCAAGTCATCAAGCAAGGATGCGGTCAAGTGAGTAACATTTCTTAATGGCTACGTAGACTTTAGACTGTGGCTCCTCAAAGCCTCTTTCCCACTGACATCTTTATCATGACACTGTCCAGTGTGAAACTTATTTCCTTATGGCGCAGAATTAAGTGTCAAATTGTTCTGATTTGTTTCCTTCATTGTGTCCAGGTTTTTGGACTCCGTTCCGGTCACAGCTATTGGATACTTTAGAGCTTCAGCTGAGAAGCTGATCGAGGAGAAAGGAGCCGTCGACGCACTCGCTGCTGCCCTCGCCCACATCTCTGGAGCCACAAGCCTGGAGCAGAGGTCACTGCTGAACTCTGACACTGTAAGTCATATACACACACATACAGTGTATGCAACAATAAAACTGGACACACCACCGTATAATAGCAACCATTGCTCACCCTCAAACACAGCTTGTTTTCAATAGAAGATAGAATTATGTGTGCTCATGGCAGGCTTCACTGTTTCCCACTACTATTGACTTGTTTTTATAAAGTAGGATGACATGACAGTGTATCGATGGCCACCTTGGCTGGCTTCAGTTTAAGTCATAAATACCACCTCCTCTGTTAGATGGGACGTGACCGAACCAAAATTCAAAGTACATGTCAAATGGATTTATCTCAAAGATAGTTTCTTCATTTTACATGTCTTTCAAATGTTTATTTATCTGGGAACTTTGGTTTTTATTAGTTATTTTATGTTATATACACAGGGTCAAATGTCATGATTGACAGCTAGAACTAACTCAAGGTCGGTCTAGATCGGTATTGAGGAGACATCACCTGATAACTACTGCACAGCCTCGGCCTTCAAAAGCCCAAGATGGCAGTGTTCTTATCCAAGATATTTTAGCTTAATTTCTGAACAGTGGGAGGAAGTGAAGAAGCATTATTCATCTTTACTTACAGTCTCCGAACACAACTGTGCATCTATGTTACCCTGCTATCCGTGCGGGTAGGGCAAACAAACAAATAATAGGATGAGCCAAAAAGTGAGAACGTTGTGCTTATCATCTTAATATTTAGACTATTCATTTGTTTTGCTTTTAGTTGATCTATAACCCGACTTCCACCTAATTTATTATTCCTTTTAATATTTCCAGGGTTTCACAACCATGCAGATGGTGTGTTCTCAGGAGATGCATAATCTGGGTTACGCTTGGAGAAGCATCAAAGAACAACTTGGCGAAGACTTTGAGAACCACATTCAAAGAATGTGCTTCCTTAAAGGCAAAACGGTATGTACTCCAACTAAAATGTACCCATGTGTAAAAGTACTTATTTGAACAATTGACATGTTACATGCAGTTTTGTATTATATTGCGTTGCGTTGAGTGTGTTCATATAAGAGCTTTCAGCGAAAGATACCTTTCACTGCATGAGTAGGCTTTTGAGGAATCTTTGCACCAGGCAGAGAATATGTTTCTTTTGTCTACAGTTTTAAAGTTAGAGTAGTGATTATTTGAATTTGGTTCAAATGGTCCAATGAACGTTTTTGATGGGCATATAAGTGACTTTCCTCCAGTGGCATAAACAGATAATTATTCAGTTTGAAACCCACTGGTAAATTATATTGCAAAAACTGCACTTTTCAGTTTATATGTAAATTCAGCAGCTCAGGTCACACAATAGCTTGTTATCTACGTCTGTAAAAAAAACGTCTGTTGGCAAAATACTTAACCTTTCTGTAGATGTGACCACTCTGAAAGGGCAGCATGTACAAAGATTGACTTCTTTGAAAGGCAGGGGAACAGAAAAACTCACCATCTCGTCCATATTGTGTTTCCAACAGGGAGTTTGTTTCGATATCCCAGCTGACAAAGTCAAGCAGATGCAGGTAAGGACGACAGTGAAAAATCCCATCTGTTCGAAACGAGCGGTGGTCTGAATTCTCCAAAGTAAAATTCTAATATTCTTGTTTAAGACAAAATCATTTACACCCTGCTCCCTTTCTCAACAGGAGGGCTGGAAGGATGGTCGACGTTGGCAACTGTCCGCCGCCGAGGAGCTCCCTGATCTGGAGGAGAAGCAGCACAATAACCACGGCGACAGAGGCTTTGGCAATGGTAACCGTGGCGACAGGAGAGGAGGAGGAGGATTCAGAGGCGGACGGGGACGTAGTTTCGGGGGAGGTGGCGGCCGCAGCAACGGATTCAGGAACGGTGGCGGCGTCGGCGCTGGCAGAGGAGTACACAAACGCAACTTCAGCGAAGCTTTTGATTACTGAAGCACCAACATGGGGACTGATTAGACTGACTGTCGCTCACTGGGCTGCCAGTGGTTTTTAGTGGTGAGGCGTGAGGTGTGGCCAGTGGAAATCTCCCATCAGGACAAAAGAAGAAATATAAACTCAAGTATTCAAAATGTATCACACATTAAATTACATGTTATCTAGGGAATACGGTTTGCTTCCAAGTTGCCACATCCAGCGAGTTTAAGATCAGCTTGTCTGTGTACAGTGTACACAGTACCACTGGAAGCCATTTTGTAAAGCCTGATATGTTTCTTTGAGGTGACACATTAGATGAAACTCATGCAATGACATTTTGTGAACTGGTGTCCCTACATACAATAGCACGTAACTCCCTTGCTATGTGTTCCATAGCACAGGAACATAAACACAGGTGAATCAAACCTGTATTCATAATTTGACATCATGTGACGACCTGAATTGAAAGTTTAAATGTGTCATCCATTGAGTTCTAGGTAAAGTGTCACTCTTCTTCTTTTTTTTTGTTATATTGGGGGTTTGGGGAACAGCAGCAGCAATCACACTTGTGTCTTTGCCTGAAATGGCAGATGCATCATCCTGATGCAACACTTTTAATCATGACAACTTGATGGTTCCCAGTGTGCAGTGTGCAATGTCCGACTGTGTCATGTGGGAGGCGTGTGTGTTTCGACCCTGCACTCTGGAAAAGGGATTAAATGGGTTTTAACCTTTACCGTTGTGCAGCCTCACCCTCAGCTGAAACCTCTCTGCCCAATAATATCTTGGATGATTGCTTTGCAATTGCCTCTATTTAATATCTGTGTCTACTGCTTCCATTCATTTGAATGAAATGACTTCTTCATTAAAAAAAGGTCAACTCAGGTTGTCGTCTGTTGTTTTTGTAAGGATGTCATCTAAGTGGGGAGATGAGACTGCCTCTACACTATATTAAGAAGAAAGTACTGCATCGAACACAAAAGTATAATTAATTGTAAGGCCTTTGAATAGATAAGTTACACAACACAGTTCATCCTCCTTTTATAAACCTCACTCAATCCCACTTGCCCCCATGAACTCCTGGTGGCAGACAATATCTCAATTAAGGTAACATTTCAAATTACATTTTTGGAAATTTTGACAAAAAAAATCCTTATTTCATGATTTTGCAGTTGTCACACATTTATTCAAATTAAATAAAACTAATATATATTTCATGGCACTCTACCAGTATCTCCTAATGGTGAAACTGCATTTTTAAAGGTTTTATTATATGTAATTACACCAATACAATCAATATAACAGGCAAAACAATAACTCACTAGAAAGCATTTAGAGTATAAAATACATGACATTTGACAATAAAATGATGGAAGTAATTATCACAATATTTCATTTGCAAATATAGCATTTTAGAAATCTTACTGAACTGATATTGTTTCCTTATTTCTACCCTCATGAGATGTGCAAGCCATACAACACAGATTTAGTGATTTTCGATATGTATATCTAATTAATGACATGTTTTCAGACATACTTCAGGAACAATAAATACAATTATTAAAAGCAAAAACATTTGAAAAACTCTTACTTTAAAACATTACTACTTTAAATCCGTTTGTGCAAACTTCACATCCTCATTTGAATTTACTAAGTAAAACTTATTCATTCTGTTAGATCTAATTTTCCCCTGTGCCATTTTGCCTCCCCAGACAGTGTGCACTGGCTAATGGGCTTTACTTGTTGAAGGTGGTGTTCAGTGTCACAGGTCTTCACTGGTAAGGACGAGTCCATTTGCACTGTGGTTCTCCATAATGAGGACATCGTCATCGACCTAGTCGAGGGAAAAACAAATACAATCGATGGTCATGTTTTATATACAGTGACAGAATAGCACATGGGGAAAGTGGGTCCATGCCCTGGACCCTCGAGCCAATGGGTTTAAATCATGTGATTTTAAAATATATATTTTATTTTAACAAATATCACTCAACTGTCTAGAATAAAAAATAAAAGACCAATGACGCAGCGATGAATAAACATGACATTGCTTATGGTCACTGAAAAGGAACAATTGTCATTGATAACAATTTGTATTGTTTTATTCTTTTATGTCAGTTTTGATTTGTTTTACGTCATTGTTTGTGTATTTTAGGTTGTGCGTGTCACCTAGGCCTTTCTCCTAGTTTAGCTTTAATGTCTATTTTAATAATTTTACAATATTTTATCTTCATTATTTTCTCATTTGTGACATTTTTCAATTTCTGTATCTGTGCTCTTTTGCTGCGTGATCTATTGTATAGTTTGCTTTTCAACCGTTTCCTATTGTTTGCATTCAAGTTTTTAATTTCAATCTGTAAAGCACCTTGTAACTCTGTTTTAGATCAATCTGATTTCCTTATGCTTGTTTTAATCTATCTTGTTAAAATGTATAACCCAAATTATAATCTATTCACTAAAATAATGCGTGAAACAGCACCTCCTGGTTTGCAATGCATGCTCACGGTGCGTTGTCAGGTGGTATTGCAGCTGGCTAGTAGAAAAGTTAGAAAACCGTCTGGACTCGGGTTCAAGTGACCAAGCTACAGTTTGCATGAAGCCTCCAATGAAACGTTTGAACTCTGAGCCTGCTAGAGGAGGAAGCCAGACAACATGGCAGCCAAGACTTTGACAACCAAACAAGAAGCACGCAGGGGGAATAAACCACGTGGAGATATCACATCAGAACATCTCGCCACCGTGGAGGACAGATGAGTTCAAGACAATAATAAAGGAGAGTCACCTGCTCCCCTCGCTCTCCTCCCTCTGTGGCTCCTCTGGCAGATCACCTGCTGTAAACATGACTTGACTGCTGCCAGGGATGGGCTTTTTATTGCTGTTAATGCCTGAGATCAACTGTGTGTGTGTGTGTGTGTGTGTGTAATATCATCGTCAAGCTTGCTGAAGCTAATCCAATATCAGACAGTACACCGAGGCCGCCTGTCATTTGGACCATTTTAATGCAGCCTATGCAGAAATCTGTTAGTTACCTGGTGGAATGTTATCATCCCTCCTTCTCTCTATAAAATGTATAAATTAGCATGGTTTATTTTATAAATGTGAGTCATTTGAAAAAGTTTTGATAACTAGGAATAAAATAATAGAAATGCTCATTAATAGAACAAGTAATTGAGTAAAGGCCCTCCAGAGAGAAGTGCAAATATATATATTATACTGGTATGGGAACAAGATCTTTTTTTTTCTTTGTGCATGCCATAATGAGGAAATGGATTTAGTGAAACAATACGATTGAACCATTTTGTTATGATAATGCTAATGTGAACAAGAAATTCAATATACTTGTTTTTCAACATTCCCACTAAGTGGGCAGATTTGACGAAGAAAAAAATCAATATTTATGGATTCAGAGCTCAGACAATCAGACAAGTAAGGACTCTATGAGTTTAGATTGTGTCACCAGCACAAAGTAGGTGCTGTGCTCTGTCAGTGCCCTGGTGAAACTATGATGTTAGGCCTTGAATGTTGCTGCCACAATAAATTGTGGAACGGCATTATTTCCTTTCCTTACAATAATAAAACAAAGGGTGGTACATTATATTATATGCTAAAGGAGATAAGATGGGAACCACTGAAGCTCCTTTCTCCTTATTATTTAGAGAATTCGTCTAGCTCTTATCATGGCTGCCATTTTGATACTTTTCCTGGACTTTGTTTGGGAACTTTTGCATTTCAGGCTATATACAGTGGCATAAAAGTGGCTTTAAATTGAACATACATTTCTTGATTTGTTTGATTTGATTTCTATCTTGAAAAGGAAAAACACAAATCAGGAAAAAAAGCTTAAAACAAAAGTTTGGGCATCGAGTCCGTGGTCAGTAAGTATCAAAGCTAGTAAACGCTTCTTTTAGCAGCTAAGATTAATATTTTTGGGCTGTCTCGCATGAACTGCTCCCCTAAAATCTATTTATCTGTCCATCATTGATTGCTGATGTTTAGGTCGGGATACTGAGGGCCATGTAAAAACCTTCAGCTTAATGCTTCTTAACCTGAAAACACCTCTCACCACCTTCCCCTGCTCTGTGGGCATCTATTATTTTTATAATCATAGTGCTAGGTAGCTTCTTATGTTGAGAGAAAGGTTGAGGAGTGGGAGTTTGTATAAAGCTTTGACATTTGAATCACTTGTTCACCCCAATTATGTCTGTTAACAAGCCAGAGTCCTAACCAGCTAATTAAGGTCTGAGGTAGAAGTCCTGAGAGGTCTGGTCCTTCCGGGTGACTTAACTTTTACATGGTGCTCCTTTTCCTTTATATGGCTAAATCTGTTGCTGGCAATGGAGACGTTATGTTTTCAGGCTTCATGTCCAATCATCCATTTTCGTGGACTTGGGGATCAACTGAATTTGGTGCTCAAAGGTCCAGGTTGCTGTGATTTCCAGCCTCTTGAATTTGATATCTCAAGGCAACTTCATCTAATATTGACACAAACTTTAACTTGGATGCAAAGATGAACTGATTAGGTTTTGGTGTTTTGCGAATACAATTTATCAGGAAATTTATTAGAACCAGTTTGAATTTTGGGAATACCTTTTTGTATGGTTATCCTTTACTCTTTCTGTTTTCAAAAGGACAAATCCATTTCGAATTTAACTCCTCTTCCTTTACAATGTTGTTGGGCCAAAGTGGCAAAGAGCATCTACACATCTTTGGACCTGACATGTTTGATTATTTTAATAAAAAAAACAAATTTCCTGCTTTTTGATGTGAATTTCTGTGTGTCTGTTTTTGTGTTGCTACTTACATCATCTTTCTGTTTGTAGTCTTTCTCTGAGCTGCGATAGGACACGACGTGGATCAGAGTGTAGACCCTGTAAACAAAGAGGCACCGAGTGTTAAGTCAAGTAGAAAATATAGACAAGAAAAAGCTGCGCAACAGATGTGAAAACAACAAGGGATATCATATTTGTCCATAAAGGAAGGATTTATATCATAAATCCCCTGCTCTCGGTGGGGGGAAATATTCAGAACTAGTTTGAAAACTTTTTTTTGCCACTGGATCAAACTTCCAGTACCTGAGAGTTAACTTCCGAGTCAAGGTCAGTGTATGCACAACGATATTTATCAAATATGTGTCTGAATTTGTAGCTGTAAAAACTGGATGTGAAATTATGAGAATTCTGTGTGAGTGAGTGTGTGTGTGTTTGTGTGTGTGTGTGTGTGTGTGTGTGTGTGTGTGTGTGTGTGTGTGTGTGTGTGTGTGTGTGTGTGTACCTGTGATATAACATAGCCAGGAACTGCATAACGAGCAGAACAGCAAAAGACAACAGGAACATCAAACTGAGTGGCTCCACCTGTCAACACAAGAGATTAACTGTTGATGGGATTTACAGCAGCACTGATACACATTCAAAAATATATTAGAGTCCTCCGGTTACTATCTCTGTCTCTGCAGCACATGCATCTAGAGCTCTGTCTGTTTGCTCCAACCTTGAGGGATTCTTCAGCTTCAGTTCCATTTGGATAGTATTTAGGGATCTTGATGCTGATGACATCGTTTCCAATGGCCTGCAGGAAGAAGGTAGCTACCACCCAGAGCACGTTGATGATGAAATACAGGAAGACGGCCTGTAGGGAGGAAAAATAATTCAATGCCATTTTGTGGAAACTCTATAGTGAAATACCAACACTTTTTATGGACTGTATTTGTAGCTGGATAAAATAGTAAAAAAAGTTTGTTTCCCACATTCTAAGTCTAAATTCCCCATGAGCCATCGCTAATGTTGAGTTCCCAACAACCCAGTCAGGGGACGTTTCCTGAACAACACAACGGGAGCAGTCAGCAGTTCCAGTATTACCATGTGATAATACCTGAAAACAGATACTGGTGACTGCATGTTGACCACATTACTACCAAGACAGTAAATATGACTGTATAACCACAGTACAGTAACAGTAAGTCTGACCTTGTTGCGCAGGGACTTCAGCTCTCTGGTCACCTCCTCTTGATGTGCTTTCACGTCAACGATAGGCTTCAAGTAGCGCTCGAGTAACTTGTGCCAGAAGTCTTCCTCACCCTAAACACACAAACACACATTCATATGCACAGGATTTTATTGCAGGATTAATTTGAGTTAAGGCAAAAGTGGAAAGAAGGAAATGAATGGTTCACTGATCAACCTAATCGCTCTTTTTTCCAAATATTATTTTTCATAATAATGAAAATACAAAGTAATCTTGATATTTCATGTTGGTTGCTTCCTCTTTCTTATTAATATACCCTCATAAACTAATCATTTGAAAATAATAACTGAACATTTATCCGTATTCAGACCTGAACATCTCTCAGACATGTCAGAAGTGAGGTTTTGTTGTGGTAATAATTAAATTGCTATGTGTTTATCTTTACGGAAAATGATATTCAGTGTTGTAACTGAAGCTGACTCATCTCTGCTAGCTGCTGTTCAGTATTTGCTTCTCACAGACCGAGGGGCTGAACCAGTATCTTACCTCATCTAGTTTCTGCACCTGCGGGGCGATGAGTGTTTTCTCAATGGCTCTCATCACCCTCTTCTCCAGTCTGTTCATTTGACTGGTCTTAATGATACGTCGAGCCTGAAAGATAAGAGTCTCTCGCTCAGGGATTCAGTCATTGCTCCTCTGCAGTTAAGTGTTAAATTTGGTTTGCATTTAAATTGAAAGCCTTTGAAATAGAGGCGCTAATGTGCAACACAATTAATGGCAAATTCTCTAGAATATATATTTATGCATTTCTAAGAAAAACACATTGTTTTTGTATGATGATCAAATCAGTTGTCATCACCCGCTCTGTCAGTGCATATTGTAACTCCTCCAGCTGGCTCTTTGTCAGAACATCTTCGGGCCCTACATGATTTAGCTCTACATTGAGAGTATCTGTCAACATCAAGACCAGCTCCTCGCACAAGTCATCCTGATTCTTGTTGCGAAGTGTGTATCTGAAGAGAAGATTGCAAGAACAAATAACCGTTTCTATACAGTTTGCATTTATAGTTTTACCTGATACAACAATGTAACATAATATATAATAATAATAATAACATTATAATAACTTTTACAAAAACAGTGAAACTTTTAGTTGCTATACAAAAATAATGTATTTACCGTATTTGTGCTTGTAGATTCCTTCTCATGTTAGCGCAGGTCAGCTTCTTCAAGAACTCTTCTTTCACCGGCTTCACCCAGTCTAACACACACACAAACACACACACACACACACACACACACACGCACACACACACACACACACACACACACACACACACACACACACACACACACACACACACACACACACACACACACACACACACACACACACACACACACACACACAGGCACATTATGCTATGTGCTTCTCATATTGAATTGCAGTAATTAGTAGTATTGGTATTATGAACATATACAAATGCGGTGTGGCCTAGATGGTAGAGTGGGCGTTCTCCAACACGAAAGTTGCCGGTTCAAATCCCACTCTTCCCCATCTGCATGCCCAAGTGTCCTTGACAAGATACTGAACCCCTAAATGGCCCCTCATAAATGCTGAGTGTACTAAAAATGTAAGTTGCTTTGGACAAAAGCGTAATCTAAGTGACATGTAATGTAATGTAAATGAGCTTCTCACCACTAACAGGGAGCGCCTCTGTTTCTTCCTGGTTACCAGTCAGGTAGACATCATCCTCATCGATTAAACTCACTGTTGCACTCATTGATGCACTCATTGATAGGCTCTTCTTTTCGGAGCTGTCATCACTGCGCACATGCACACAGACACTTTTGTGGATTTATGGGAATAAACATTTTATAATTCCAGTATATTGTTTTGTTTTCTTCTATGAGGACAGACGATAACTTAAATCTCAGCATGATTGGCTAACAGTTTGGCCGATTGACCAAACAGCTAACTGACGTGACAGGTTTGGAGAAAGACAGAGAACAAAGAAAGAAATACCTGCTGGTGGAATCAGTGTCACTGTCTTTGGCCCTGTTTGTCTTGGTGTGTTTGTCTGTGGGAGAGGCCTGAGCTCTGTCGAAAAATTCCTCCATGTTGGTGTCGGGTTTGACCTGAAGCTCCAGGTTTACAGTTGCATGTTGAGTTGTTGGCAGGTTGGTCAGCAAAGAGTTTGGGGCGTGCTGTGCTTTCTGGCCGGTGATTTGTTGAAGCAACAGATTCTCGCTTTCCTGTGTCACCTGCAAAGCAACAGAATGAAGTACATTTATCCAGACATCTATTCCTCCACTTGTAAGTTATTCTGTGACTGGTTGGTAACAGTACCTGACACTTCATGTCCCAACAGCAGATTGTACAGTTTCTGTCACACATAATATTTGTGTTCTTTGTCACTTCTTCTTTCCTATAGACAGAAGGAACAAAGTAGAAACGAAAAATAAGCAAATTTAAAAATACAGACACAAATGGAAAAAAATTAGTTCCCTTATCCTTCTTCTCAGCCTATAGATCTGATAAATAAGTGAATTATTGGTTAACAATAACTTTTCCTCAACCTGAATTAGACAAGTGGCAAAAGTGAATTAATAGATGAATGGATGGATTTGGATAGCTAAAGCCTACATTACAATACACATCAATCATAACAACTAAGCACTATTCATGGTGTTTTCAGCCAGAAGCACCATTCTAATAATTGTCAGTGCATTACTTAGTGGTTTCTCTTGTGCCCCAGGTCACAACGTGCATGTTAACCAGTGAGTAGATGGTCAGTAGGAGATATCCACTTGGAATACAGATGAAGTACATCAAACCATAGACAATCATCACTGTGGGAGAAAAAAAGAACATAAGTGACATATTGGTAACATCAAACATTTAACTAAAAAATACTAAAAACTTATAATATTTAGAATTATGAAATAGAATCATACCAAACTCCTCTGGGTGAAGTAAGGCTGTCACCAGGTACATGATTGTCATAGAAACCAAAAACACACCAGTAGGGGTCAGGAAGGTGCCCTGAATCACCATGTCACCTAAAAAGTGAAAATGTTGATTATTTTTACAATTGATGGGTTTAACATACATGTATTCAAATATTTTCATAAAAATGTGAGTCACATGAAATCAAGTTTTTATTTATTAAAAAGTTTTACCCACCGATGATGGAGAAGAGGGATGCGGTCATGAGGAACGCATAAAACACACTCATAATGGCAGCTATGGTTATTTGATTATTAGACTTGGCTACAAAACAGACGATGATGTAGAACACGGGGGGAATGCTGGCGATGAGGATGGAAAGTGTCCCTTCGATTTTGAAGACAAACTGGAAGGCACCTGTGAGAAGCGGAGAGACATGCGGAGATGGTCAAACGGAGAAACAGATGAAGGAAGACGGACAGTGAAGTTTTTTAGGTGGAAACTAAACTAGTGATCTGCAGGGGAGGAAGTTTTCTAATAATAGTTTCCATTCATGTGGACAAATTGATGACCGAAATCCCATAATGCATCTGCTGCCACAGTCCACATTTACCAACCAAATACATACTGAGTTGAACTGTGATTCAGCAGGGATTTATTGCACCCTCTGACCTGACTCAAAACTGATACCGCACAGATAAAAAGGTGTGACCAGTATTTTATGACCAATGTGAGACCTAGATATTTGACATGCAGTGTCATAAAATGTTATCACACAGTGCAACAGAGATTTAGGCGTCTCAAGGGTTCGCATGGGTTCATGATGAGGTCCCATTTATTGGAAGATTCAAATTTGTGAAGTCCTTTGAGACAAATTGTGTCAGTTGTTTGACAGTATATTTTAGAAATATTAAAATGAAAAAAAACACGATAGCTGCATAGGGAAGATTCATTTCCTACACAACTGTTATCTGTACCGGGTAGTGTTGTGAATCCTGGTCCTTAAGATTCTGGGGAAATGTTTTGCTGAAGTTAACAGGCTCATAAAATGTGTGACGTACGTATTTAATGGGAGATAAGAGGCGTTAACCCTGCTGCAGTCATCAAATGATCCCCAATAAGGAAGGGCTAAGGAGTATTAAACTTTAACCTACCTGCTATCATGAGAGTCACTGAGGCTGGACCAAGGATCGAGGAACCAACTGAAAACATCTGGTAGAAAATGTAAAGCCTGGAGATTGAGGAGTTCTTCTTCACTGTCTCTGCACCACTATAATTGAAGTACCAACCACAAAAGAGTGCTTATGAATACAACACATGTGTCTGAAACCCTCGAAATTTGTCCAATTTGAACGTAATGTGTTAAAAGTGACTGGCCATGGAATGAGACTGTTATGTAATGACCTGTGCAGAAGGTCCAGTGTATTAGCCAGGGTTGATGGTCCCCATCGTCTCCTCTGGTTGTAAAACTCCTTGAACTCCTGTGGAGAGTTGGTGTATGCATCTGATGCAGCATTGTATTCCACACGCCATCCCTGCTGCAGTAACAGAGTACACAGCCAACGATCCTCCCCTACAAAAGTATTCATGTGCAAACAGGACAAATCAGAGATGTGTTTCATGGACATGAACAGACCAAAAATAGGTAATGAGACAAAACTAGGAGATGTTAAAAATTGGCATGTGCACGCGTGTGTCTGTGAGCCAACCTTGGTCATATTGCACGTATTCTGCAGCTCTTGTTGCAGTTGTTGTGTATCTCTTTAAGATATTGTCGTCCATCAAAGCCGACCCTCTAAACAGACTGAAACACCCCGGACTGCACAGCACACAGCCAAACACGTGCTCTGCTGTCTTCTGAAGCCAGTGGCCCACGGCATACTCAAACTTCTGGTACCACACCATGGGACCTGGGATGGTGAGCCGATGTGGGGGTGAGCAGAGAGCGACATGGAGACGAGGAGAACAGGAACATGGAAGAAAAAAAATGGAGGGCAGAGGATAAGAGAATTGGAGACAATGTTCATCAGTGAAAGAGGAACATTTTCACTGAGTTATTTCAAGCTGAAGTCATTTCCGAGACATGGATTGTACCAGTCCATTTCTTATTATCTGACATTGAACCACTGAATTTCTCAGCACATAATGCAGAGGTCCTCATGACACAAGGCGTAATTAGACTTATGTTTAGACTTTGAGGAGAATGCTAACTGAACCCAGAAAGCCCCTGTCATTGCCAGTGCAACAGCTAAATTTTGATCACGGCTTAAAAAGTAAGAATGAAAGTAAAGATAAGACATATGGTGCTTCTCGATGTGATATTCAGGACATGACTTTGGGTTGTTCCTCCCCTGTAGCTGGATTACATTTTCTATTAGTTGATGGGTTCCTTTGTCCTGCGGTGTTGTTACTCCCTATCAGCCTAAGGTGCCAGTATAACAATAAAGCCATAAAATAAATGATAAAGAACATTTTGAAGTTAAAAGACTACTTACCCATACCGGTGGGATGGATTCTACCACAAGCTGCACCAACATTTTCATACATTCTCAACCTATCAAATAAAAAAAATATTATTACAAATTTTGAAAGTTATTTACTAACTGAAACACTGACTGCATGTTTATGGATCACTCAAGTTGCTACATGATGAGATGTTTGTCCTGAACCATGATGGTAGAAGTTACTTGGTGGGTTTGTCTGTTACTGACCTGTCTATAAGCAGAATCACAGCTTTGGGTTGGAAGTCAGTGTCTCCGTCCAGAGCCAGGATATAAGTGTGGTCATCTGAGATTAATTTCCTCTTGTAGTCGTTGTCATACTGAGGCAACAGGTAACTTTCCCCATCTAAAGAGATCAGACTGGCTCTGCATAGGTTATTCTGACGCTGTGAAAAGAATGACACGGAGCAATATTGGAAATGCATGTTGTCAAAGTACTAATAATTGCACTTTTTAAACAAATGCAAAAAGTCTTACTGGGATCTTCTGAGGGTTCTTGACAATGTAACCCTTCCACCCGAGTAGATAATACATATACATGATCTGAAAGTCATAAACATAATAAAATGTGAAGATCAAAGTACAGCTGTTAAGGAAATTTGTTTCAGAGGAACAGAGTTGACTTCTTTCAAGGAACCATCATAAAAACTAGAACAACAATGTGATTGTATCCACATTATTATGAAGCATATCCTCAATTACATTTCTTCAATTACATTTCTACAGATATAGATATTATAGGACAATGATATCCATGAAGAGATGTTATTGTAACATTTTGGTGTATTTGATACATTAGCAATATTATTTGTTCGTCTCTTGTCAATCGCAAAGCAACCTTTATGATTTACATGCACATATCCAGATACATCTATACACACACACACAACTACCATTACAACTCCATACCTGGGACCATCTCTTCTTGTTCCTGATCAGCTTTTTGTCTTTAAGGTGAACATAAAGCATGTTTCCTTCAGGCATCACAAACATCAGCCTGCCTCCGTAGGGACACTCAATGATCGACACGTCGTCTGGCTCTTTGTTGGTAAACACCCTGAGTTGTTGGATATATTAATGGCTGGTTAGAGACAAGATGTGTGGTTGTACAGATAAATGTTTACGTGTATAGATAAATAGTAGACAGATGCAGAATCTCACCTATAAACCTCTATGACAACTTTGATCAAGTCATCAACATAAGTATTAACCAGCCTCTTATCCGTGTCCTCATCGGTCATGAAGGCATCGTCCACAAAAATGTGACACTCAAAGTCAAAACAGTCCTTATGTTCCTCTTTTGGATCGCCTCGATAGCGGTCCAACCTGAAACAACAAATTGCAGCAACGGAAGCCTGTTAGCTTAGTCTATTTTCTTCTTTTGTACAAATTGTCAAAGTAAGAATACAATTATTACAATTCCAGCAGAAACATATTTAGCCTCTAATTTCTGTAATATCATAGGTCATAGACAATTCATGATTAACATTTTAGAAAGCAACATAACAACAGACTGAAACCCTCTGTTTCACTGCCTTGCTGCCTACAGATAGCCCATATCTTGCACTGCAGTAGTTGAACCTTGTGGCTGCTGTCACACCCAACAATAAGGCTGCATGGACTCACCCTTGAGTTCACCTTTGCGTCAGCGCAGCAAGGTGACAATTTAAACAGTGGAAGTCAGTGACAACAATAAGTTAAGATGTTGAGTTGCTCTCTTTAGCGACATGAAAAAGAAATGAAGCCCATGTTGTGTATGTGAGGCGGGTACATCAAGGTGACCGTGTCCCAAACCTGAACATGGAGGTGAGAATCTTGAGCATTTCATCGTAGGTCTCATGCCACATGGTGGCACAAAGGTAGATCACGCATTCCTGAATATCATCATGGCTGTAGAGCAGAGGAGAGGTGGAAAGCATTTAATGTTGTGAACACACGTCTCTCAACAGTCCAGAAATACAAAGTTATTTCATACAGATACCACACATGCACTGGGTATATAATATAATGCAATCTGCAAAAATTGTACTTCCTCCCACCTCTCCTCGTTTCGGGCTCGTGGCACCTTCATCTTTGTGTTGAGTAGCAGAGACAGGTCAATGAAAGCAGATTCATAGAGACGACGAACAAAGAGCTGAGAGGTTCTCTCGATGCGCTGCACCTGAAAACCATAGAAAACCATAGGAGCGTTTAGGCTTAAGTCATTTAAAACATTAATAAAACCTCAACAGCTGCAAGTCTTTCCACTCAACTGATACTGTTCATCTGGGTTTGCTGCAAACAGTTTGAAATCTATTTTATTGGCTTGTGGCAGAAATCTCAGAGTGATGGTATTACACAAGTTGTGGGGATCTGATCTGTTTATACAGTCAAGATATGAGAACTTGTTTTCCTTACAGGGATAATAAGCAAGTACCCATCATGTAAACCATGACACTTTAAGGTAGAGACAAGTGTTATGGTTGGGATAGGGTAAGGCTAAGTTAGGTAAAGGGTTAGGCACTTTGTAGTTGTGGTGAAGGTTGAAGAAAGAAAGAAATGTAAGTCAATGCAATGTCCTCTGAAGTTAAGGACATGACTGTGTGTGTATGTTTGTATATGTTATACTGGTACCTTGATCTTCCACACGTAGTAGGTACATGAGACAAAGCCTGACCACATACACACTCCCTCCAGTGCCAGCATTGAAAAGGGCCATTGCAGGTAAGAGCTGTCGAATAGCACATGAACTCAGATCAAGCACATTTAAAAACTATGACAACTACACACACACACACACACACACACACACACACACACACGGAGTCACTGATTTGTTCACAGGCTCAGATCACATGTACCTGTTAAGGGAAGTACGACAGATGCTCCTGGTAATCTCGAGTATGACCACAGGGGTTGAGTTCTTTTGACTCAGGTGGACCAAGCTATCACAAAACCCTGCAGTAGAAACAATGAAATATTGTTCTGGTTGTTAGCGTAATGATGTTTACTCTTGACACAGCTTCCTGGTACAGATGTGCCCTCGAAGGTACGTGACAAACATTTCACAAAATTTCCCCTTGTCTGGATGTGTGTAAATAAACTGACCTTGGATAGTCCCATGTTCTTGGCCATCCAATTTGTGTGACTCGGCTATGAAAAGTATCAATCCCAACAGTAGGGTTGCAGGCCCTGCGCAACATACTGGCAACGCAAAGCTCATCCTGACTGCATGAATCTTACAGGCCACCACCCCAAACCAGTGGCAGGCTGCCGAGCAGAACGCCTGAGACCAGAGAACGGGAATGTCAGTGAAGATGGCAGCTCAGGAATCAGTGACTGCATGAAAACTGTCAGAGTCTCATGTCTCAAAATGTTGGTCAGGCAAAACTTAATAAAATGAATTACTTTTAAATAATGCAAATTTGACCTGTCAAAGGATCCTTTATTAATATCCTCCAAGGACAACAGAGCAACAGCGGACAATACAAATCAACTGTACTCAGTGCTAGACACCCTATCTGTCTGTCTCTAACAATTTCTGTTTGTAATACCTCCTCCAACTTACCTGTAAGGATAACAGCCCAAGTCCTATTTGCAGTAACTGCCAGTCATCACCCTGCATGTTATAGTCAGCCCAGACGATAGACTTATCGATAAGCACATAGTAAAACAGGTATACACCTCCTACAACAGAATAACAAACATTAAACAGTGCAGCAACAATTAAAGACTTCATCACAGGAGGAGAATATCCCTTGAAATCCATCTGCAGCCCTGACATCACAAACATCTGTTTGCTCTCCACTGTTTATGTTTACATGTTTTACAGTTTAAGCATGGCAAAAACAAAAAAGTAAGTGAAAGGACATTTTAAGAGCATAATTATGCAAGCATGGCTTTTTTGAGTATCATGTGTGGCTGCAAACATCAATGCCAGATAATTACCGATAACGATTATCCTCAGAAGACTGCTGATGACAAACACAAAGTCCCTGAACCCGTCCAGTTCTGACAGTTTTTTCTGCAGGGAAATGGATGGAAGAGTCTCACTGATCGTGTCAAGTCATTATTTATATGCACTACAAATATACAGGTCCAAACAGATCACCATCTACCAGCTCTAGGGGAAGACGCAGCTTGCCATTTAGAGATTACAAAATATTACAGAGTCGAAAAAGTTAAAGGCTAAGGGTCGTGGGGGGGTTTGAATGTACAAGATGGGTGAACAGGTTTAGTTCAAGTCAGGTGGCTCATTTTAAAAAGTAGTGTCTTTGCAGTGAAGACAGAACAATAAAAAAAGCATTCTACCTGCATTCGGTTAGTAGCTTGCAGTGGATTTTCCCACCAGCAGAGGGAGATGAGGAGTGAACAGAAAATTCCAAGTCCAACATAGATGAAGCAGTCGGATTTCTGTAGATCCACTTTTGATGTCACACGCGCATAGAAGTCAACTCCCAGGAGACAGTAGCCTGTTAGTTAATCAGTAAACAACTTAGTTTACATTGGACCTGTTTTCCTCATGCAAGCTACTGACTAAAGACAATGCAGGATTGAAGTAGTTGCAACCAGTGGTTTCATGTTTCAGCTTCTGACTGGATAAGACATTAAACTGTTCATGTATCTTCCGAGAAAATATGGTAAAATACAACTTATACCTTTGTGAAGAGCAAATAAGTTTCAAAAGAAACTTCTTGAAGGCTGGTTTTCATCATAAAGGACATTGTTGAAATTAACATACTGAGAAAATGCTATTTAGCTTGTCAGTCTTGTACCAGTTACTAAATCGTATAGTTACAGATTAAACGAACCAGACATTGGCTTGAATGAAAAATCACAATGGAAAGAAAGTGAGGGGACTAATCGTTTGACAGGCACATTGGTTCAGTTACATCAGGAAGTCACAAACTGCAGAAATGTGTCCAATAAAAACAAGAGGGAGGTCAAATAAACATGACTCAGGATTTAACAGGGGTAAATGTTCTGCTTTTGTGAAGCAGTGATTTGTTAAATCTAATGAATTTAGCAGCCATAATCAGATTTTCTTTTTGGATGGAATAAGAACTAACAAACAAACTGGTCAGAACACTGAACAAAACACATGTGAAGGACATTGAGAGGTTATGCTTTGTGAATGTAAAGTAGTTAAACTTTTTGAAAAACAAACAAACAAACAAAAACAGACGGGCAGAGATGGATAATAAATTGCCTGCAATTTAGAAAAAAAGGTAGTTACCTGCAACAGTGAGCATGAGGGAGCAGAGAGGGAAGACAATTTTCCATTTTTTTCTCTGTAGTCTGAAAACAATCTGCAGAATGGCCGACATAATGCAGACTCCTCCACTGATGAAGAGATTAGTCAGCACGTCAAACTGAGGCATAACAACGAGCACCAGGACTGAAGTGCCCAGAGACACCAGACACTCGATAGCACAAACCTGGAAAAGACACAAATAGGACATCATTTCCACACACTCACTATTTGTTGGGGCTCCAGGTGGAAGAAAACAGTTTTTTTATCAGCAAGAAAATAAAATCCAAATGTTGAAAATAAGACTGCTGAGGCAAAGACAATTCGATTTCATGTCAGAAAATCTGTTAATTTCATTCCTTCTTATGTGGATATACTGAATGTATTGATAGGAGCACTGGTGAAAACCAAAAGGAACACGTAACTGAATATGCCACACAGACATACTGTGGTTAAGATCTGATAAGTGCAAATAAGCTTGTAATGTTTAAAATACCTTGAATCCTCTAAATTTTAAAGTTATTTTATTTTAAAGTTGAATAACTTTTTTCTTGATCAAAACTTGAAGAATGCTCCTTGTAAACATCTAATCAGACAAAGGGATATATAATAAATTTATTATTAAATGCAAAACATTTAACAAACTAAAAGCATGACTCATAAACACGTACAAAGGCCAGGGTCTTCATGTTGGGCTGTACGAAGCTCTTGAAGGCACATTTCCACAGCGACTTGAAAAACATCAGGAAGTTGGGGAAGACCAAGCAGAAAACCAGCATCAGCATGTAGAACTGTTTCTCCTTTGGGCTGCGCAAGGAGGTCGGAGACGACATGGTGGACAGCACCAGGAGAGAGCCCTGATTGGACAGACAACTTCAGAACGTTAACCACAGAGCATGAGGCAGATGACTTATTGTGACTGACGACGTTTGCGGTTCATTGTGTTATATTGTTATATGTGTGTCTCTCTTTCTTTGGGTAACTATTTTAGATAGACTTTAAAAGATATTCTTCCCTTGACTTTATCATCATTTGTTGTAGTGAAGTCCTGCGTGTAGCCGATTTGTATATACTGTGAATATTAGGAAGGCTATGATACAAGACAATGGAAATACTAAGCTCTGGTGGAAATGGTCATAGGTAGTGTCTGACAAGTTGATGATAGCTAGCAGCATTGAAAACTAAAACGACAGCTGGCCCTCACCAATGTATATTTCATTTCATGGTGCCTTTAAGGACACCTCATAACTTTAACCACACCCATTATGAAAGCTCATCACTTTGAGAAAAAAACAAGTTTTCGGATTACATAATGTTTAGGGAATTGGTTGTTATTGTGATTCACAACAGCCCACTGATTCATCACGAAGAAATACACTGAAAGACAAGGCTGAAGGAGGTTATTCAAAACTGATAGGAATTGGAGACAAAAGCACAGAGGTGGACGATGTCATCACATGCACATATTGCAGAGGTAAAGATAGATAGAGAAAATGATGATGGTATCTGCAAAGTGGAAGACACAGAAATGCACACAGAGACAGAAAGAGATAAAGCACCGGAGAGATAGACTTGGGTACAAAGGGATCAAGTCTAAGCCTTGCCCTATCATAAATAGCAGCAATATTGTTAGTGGGCATGCACAGACAGATAAGAGGCTTGTTTTTGTAAACTATAAAAGTCCTGATGGAAAAGCGTTTTGATATACAATCACGGCACCAAACTTCAAGTTTAAAATGGAAAATAAATATTTATATATTCAGGCATGTCTTTGCTGTTTTTGACTGTCTATAGCTGATTCATTTAACATTAAACACTTCATATACATTTGAAACAGCTTTTATTTTAATGATTTGTTGAAGTGCAAATTGGGTTTTTAACAGCAGCCATTTGTAATCTGCCAAAATGCAAAATGTCGACCCCAGTAACACTTAATGGGAGTTCAAGTCACAGCTTGTAGTTGGCAATAATCCTGTTATTCAAATTATTATACGGATTTAATGCTCTTTAACACTGAATATTCATTTACAAACTTTACAGCATTTACAGAAACTCCAGCCTCACCAGAGAAAACCTGGAACCAGCAATACTGTTTGGTGAACAAATTCAATCAATTTAACAAAATGTATTATATGTATATATAAAATACATTAAATTACAGATAGATACACACAAGACTTGAATAATAGGAAAAGTATATAATGGGTGTGCCCAAAACAAAAAAAGTATAATAATTGCACCTAATGGCGATGAGGGGAAAAAAAAGTTTTTCCATTCGTCAGAGAAAGGTCTGCACCCTGACTTTTATCAAAAATGATTCAAATGTGGATTTAGTGGTGTCGGTAAAGTTACAAAATCTAAAATTAAAATGCTTCAGGCTTTAAACTTAGTTTTTCGTGCAGGGGATTGTCCTTTGCTCCAGCACCACAGATAAGTGGAAATTACTGTATGGACACCCATGGTTGTATATAGACAAGAAGATAATCCTACCTTAGCGACAACAGCACTTGTCAAGACGGCTAACCCCACAATAACAGCCACCAGATACTGGGCCAGCTGAAAACATCTTCTCTTCGTTTCCTTCTCAGCTCCGATTGGGTTCAGCTGGAATGGATCCCATGTATCCCTGTATCCAGATTCACAATGCACACAAAGATCTGTATATTGACTCACTTTTGATTTATCAAATTCTGCTATTTAGAACCTTTGAATTATAGATTGCTGCCTTATGTTTTTGATGTTGGGATTTAGTTTGCACCTCTGTAAAATCCTTTATCTCTGCAGTTTGCGGAATGGGCCAGTTTACTTCCCAAAAAGCAGGGGTCAAAATATCAAAAACTGTAATTTCTTCTCTATTAGATAATATGGATGAGACCTATTGCAGTGAATTAATTGATAACACTTTGCCTGATCCTTGACTTTGCCATGGCAGCTATGGAATATTAGTGCTGCTGTTGTTTTGTGAAATGAGAACCTGTGCCTGGGAGCTTTCTTTCAGTGATGCATCTACTCAGTCATTACATCGTTTAAGAGGAAAAACTGTTGATTTTAGAAGATCTAAGACATATTATTAAAGAACTTTCAGCTAATTCACAGGTATTAAAAGGCTGGAAGAAAGTCAGTGTTTAATTTTCAATCACACTATTCTATATAAAAGTAACACACACATATATTCACCCAATCATCATAGATACAACTAAGAATAACAGTAATCAATGTAAGAATAATAAAACGTTTAATCAGGGCGTTTAGATGCTATAAAGCCACTCCTGGTTTTATAAGATTTCTTTTTTTTATCTAAAGAGACACTGATAAAATTACTTAACAAACTTATAGCAGAGAGCCTTCATAGATTTTCTTTTTCTGGGCTGTTTTATTGTATTTTTTTTGTATTATTGGCTTCTTGTCTGGCCTATTGTGAAGCACAAAACAAATGCTTTGTGTACACAGAATGTTAGAATGTTATTCAAAAAGTATTTAACATTTGAAATGGAGGAACACTCCCTTAACAGTGGTCAGCATCTGTGGGATGACATCAGCCACAGCAGTAAAGAGCAACATCTCAGGACACAGGAAATAATGTTTATGTCATGACCAATTTCCATCATGATAAGAATATATATTGAGTAAGTGTTGAATAACTCTGTGGATGTGGAACGGCTGCCTAATTTTAAAGCTACATGCTCTGAATGTATTTGTTTCTAAATCTGTTTCACTACTAGGGCTGCACAATATACTAAAAATGTATCGTCATCGCGATATCAACGAGCGCAATAAACTTATCGCAGAAGATGGCTTATACTGCGATCAATGGGATCCAGGGGCCACGCATTCACGCTCTGCACGTTAATATAAATAGATGGCGCCCTGTTGCCCTCGATAATAAAATAAAGACATTCAGATCATTGACAGGTTTTTCCATCGGTGAATCATTGTCGGCCAAGCTTACTTCCCGTATTAATCTTGATACAATTTATACAGATGAGACTTTTGGAGCAAACTATCATATTGCCACAGCCCAAAACCAAATTCTTTATCAAGTTTGCCTCACTAAGACGGCAAGGATCACAAAACATTAATGTAACCCTAGAATAATTTCTGCTACCTGAAAAACAAGTGTCACTTCGACAGATTTTTTTTTCTCTGAATATATTTGACCAGGCTGGGATCAGTGGGCTTCCGCTTACAGAAAATAGGTTGTGTATTTAAAAACAACTTACTGTTCTCTTTTATTTAACATGTAAGATCAGAGTCATTGCCTTCAATTGAAAATTACCTTTAAAAAAGGCAACATGCAGAGTAGAGTCATTCTCACCTGTGTCTTCCCTCTCTCTTTTTCCCTCTGTATTTGAGTTCTTCCATCTTTTATCTCCTCCACTTCTCTAGCTTTACAGTGACCTATAGAGCCTGTGTCAAAGAGGAAACATATTAAAACATTTACCCGAATAAGACTTTTTGTAAATTAGTATAATAGATGAAAAGGAGAAAATAGGAATACTATACCTTGATATCTTGAAAATTCTTCTATTGATTAGATCCTCAAGTCTTCATCAAAACACATCTGCTATCCTTGTTTTGCTTCAAAGAAGTAATACCTTCTGTTCGACGTCGTGCAGAAAAGTTATCCACAGGAAAAGAAGTTTCATCCAAAGTACAGTTAAAAGCGGTGAAATCCAAAATCATGAGAACAAATGTAGGTCATTTAAATGGATTTCGTTTGAAAATTTTTACTTTTGGGATCGAAAGTACGTGTGACTACGAGTCTCCCGTCAATCTGTGAGTCCGTCATCTGTCCTTAGTTTATCTATTTGTGTGTTATCACCAGTTTATGAAAGAAACACCCATAGACAGTAAAAGCCATCCCCCATGGTGTGTGTCTGTGTGTGTGCGTGTGTGTTCTGATTATCAGAGTTTATGTAAGCCATATATCGAAACCAGGAAGTGTGTTGGTTTCTCCCTTACTAAAAGTTACATTTGCTCTATAATCTTTATGAGGGGCAGTAAAAAGTACAAGGATCATTTGCACTGCTCACACACACTGTAGTGTTTTTTAATTAGCTATAGCTAACATTTAGCTTAGTGTTCTGTACTAAAGATAAGTGTTGGCAAGAAGATGCTGTGTGACAGGTGCACTGGCGTTTTATTTGGGCATCTGAAATGTTTCCTTCTTCAGATATCCAATATAATATAATGACATCCCTGTTTATGGCCCTGATGTGGCAAGTCCATCATATTATGGATTGAGCTTTGTGTACTTCTGTGTCTGAAATTTGTGTTCAAGTTGGGGAGTAGTGGCCCAACAGAAGCATGAAACTCCAGGTTTTATTCATCTTTTATCTCAGATAATGGTTGTAAAGCTTATATTTCATCTAAAGCTCAACCAGCACCTCGGAAACAAGAACTCTGTTGTTAATCACAAACAAAATCCAGTTTTTTTTTCTCACATTTAATTTAAAGGACCTTATTTTCTCTTGTTCAACTTGTTATTTTCCCTCTATCTAAACTGGTTATATCAGTGTCTTTGGGGCTTAATGTCTTTCTACCATGTAACCTGTAATTTATGAAAATTTATAATCCATCATTGACCTAAAATAAACCTTTAATCAGTACTAAGGACTGATCTTGTTGGCAAGTGTGACTGTTACCACTAGATGTCAGTGCAGGGCTTTGATTGCAGCCGATGTCTTCGTTGTTCACAATCGTGTGTGTGTGCGTGTGTCTGTGTGTGTGTGTGTGAGTGTGTGTGCGTGTGTGCGCGTGTGTTTCTGCATGTGTGTGTGGTGTGTCGGCTCAAAAGAATATCTCTGTCAGGTTGTGGACTCTCATTAAGATGCCCTGCCAGTGCAAAATAAGCCGGCCATATGGTCAACATGGTGACACCACCACCACCACCACACACACACAAATACATTCAGGTGGTTGAGTTTCAGAAGAGTCCCACGATAATAACACACAGGAACCAGGGAGCAAGGTGGGAGATGCATGGAAAGGCAAGTTCATTTGTAAGCTTAGACATTACTGAAGAGAACTGCTGTTATTCATGAAAGGAGGTGGTGATGGCTCACAGAGCACAGGCATCTGTGTCGGTCAGGAGTTGGACATCTGCCACTTCTCAGCAGCCGTGATCTCAGCTCCACAGTGCTGCTCCGTGGTCTGTGAGATATTGTTCACATCATCGTGATATTATGAGCGAGGGCAGTGTTACCGCTATTCACAGCCAGCGCCTCGTGGATCTACAGGTACCCAGTCCTGGCTCTGATGTGGACACTGTGAACGGCTCAATGACAAACTGTAATTAGCAGACATATGGACGTGTGTCGAGAATAACTACCTGCTGTATAGTTACACATGGAGAGGCTATGTTTACTCTCACTATTAAACAACTCTTCAGAGGTTTTAAATGGCAAGGGAAGAGTAGGGTCATGAGTAAAATGTCTGAGAATATCTATTGGGAACCCCCTAAACTCTGTATGACCTAGCAGATATATAAAACAGTGGCCTGGCTAACTGGCTAGCAGTGTGTTTTTCCTTCGTCATTCATCGTTTACCCCGGAGGTTAAAGCAGAGATGGGTAAAGCCACAGGTGAAGAGGAAATTATGAAATTAAAAGGTCACTAGAATGAAACATTTTGGATAATGTAAACACACAGTACAAAATATAACAGTTCTACTAATTTTTTGACATTTTAATGAAGAATTGTCGCACATTACATCTTAAAATATAGGGAACAGTTCCTGGCACTGCTGGTGTCACTGCCTGTTCTGCAGCTGTATATATGTAGATTTAATCCAATTTAAAGCACATTGTGTCTGGTGCGTTTGGTTAGATTGTCTTACATGAGACGGGGAGCAGCTGCTTCCAGCTCACATCTCTGGATTGTGCAATGCCTGTTCAGGGTGAACCGATGGAGAGCTGAAGTAATTTAGGGGCTGGGGGAAGCAAAGAAGCTACACATCCAACAAGCCGAGGGGACCTACAGATTTCTCAGCAGTCAGTAAACCCAACCAAAGCTACAAAAATACAGAAAATAAGACACACCATACATTCAGAGGTTGGCTAGACAGCGGACTCAGGTGAAATGCTCATATTGATCTGTAAACAATTTCAGGCAATAACTTGGTGCATTATCCAACTGTTGGGAGCTTGTTGGGAGTTTTGAAAGAACATTACAACTGATGTGTACTCCTGAAAAAAACAACAACATGGAGTTTCTAACTGTCCCAGCAGGTATGTTCAGTAGCCAGAGAGGAGAATTGCACTGCCACGGAGCAGGATGAAAGGGAAAGGGAGGTACTGCTGATAAGGACATTAAGGAAACATGAAAATGAACTGTGAGAACCCTAGAAAAGCTGGAGGCCACTGATCTGCTCTGATTGTGCATATCAGACTTCTTGTTTGGCTAAGAATCAACTGAGGTAAGCCACCACACACACACACACACTCAGACACACTCATACACACACACACGATAAACAGCCTCACATTGCGTATAAGGTAGCAATCTATAGTGTGACCAAAATTAACAGGTCAAATCTATTTTCTTCTCAGCATTTTGGTTGATGCACACATGTGTAGAATCTGGATTTTATTACTGATACTGGAAAAACATGTATGTGGATATTTACAGTCTGACAAAACAATGGCATAGAGCAGCTCTGCAGAGGCACTTAGACACAAAGACATTTCATAAAGTGAAACAAAAGTAGAGTGCTGTTGTTCAGCAACATCAAATCCATAACAATGTTGCTAAAATGCTTTCTGTGTCTTAAACTGAATCAAACAACGAAAGGATCAGTCTACTTTTAGTGTTTTTTAAGTGTCTCTTTCATCATAGGCCTCAATCTTAAAATTACACTTTACACTTGAAATTCATAAAATGTCAAACACAGGAAAGAAACTGTTTGACATAACACAATTGGAACAATCCTGTCAACACAATTGCAGTGATAAGGTGCTGTGAAATGTCCATTGCAGAATTGTATTTTCTGGGCAATTTATTAGGTTGCAGGCTTCTGGGTAAAAATACATCCAGTGAGATTATAGATAAAAGATTATTTTCAGACAGGGCGCAGACACAAGACTTGTCAACATGGTTCAAAAGGTCAGTCTAGATGGAAACATAACTAGTGTGCACATGATGTACTGTTTATTTCTGTTGAATATTATTTATAGTGTATATTTAACAAAAAGCTCAAGTACAATTGATCACGTTCACTTGTGTATGTGATTGATTTAACTTTCAATCCTCATACATTTTTAGGCTTTATTTTGTAGTTTAGAATTTTGTTTTATACACCAAGATACGGGGGCTGCCGTCCTGCACTGGGACTTCATTTGGAGCCAGAGTCTGCTCATTAGTAATTTGGAGATGGAGCTGTGGTAGTGAGGTCCTGCCTATACATGAGCTCAACCAATCCCGACCCAGTCTCAGCTGTCAATCATAGATAGATAGATAGATAGCATTTTTATAGCATTAAAAAATACCGTTTTTATAGCATTAAATAACTTATTAACCAAGACTTACTGCAAAAGTGATCACTTAAACATACATCATTCTATTGATGATGAAGAACTGATAGAAACCATCTTTGAGAAACATTTGACAGGTACTTTGACTTTTGATGTCCCATCCACTAACTTGGAGGAGATGGGATTCATGATCTATATACTACATCTCTTCACATACGGAAGATCAAGGCGCTCAGGGTTCATCTTTTGGGGAGCTGTCATGTCATCCATCTTTATAAACAGGCTATGGTGAATACCATGCAACACAGTACATCAGCAAACCAGAAATGAATCATTCAAAACTTGAAACAGTCTTAATAAAAACTGAATAAGAGGAAGTTGACAAAAGTAGAATTTATTATAATTGTAACTTAAAGTGTATAAAGTGCCTTTCAAGAGACCCTAGGACATTTTTACATGTGTCATACAGCACAGAAATAAACAGCACTAATGGCAGGAAGGAGCAGTTTGGTCTGGGGAGATGACGAGCAGCGTCTGAGGACTGCAGCTGCCAGGATTGAGTTTAGGGGTGGTGGAGGTCAGTTAGATATGTTGGGGCTGGGGCATTGAGGGATTTGTAGGTGAGAAGGAAGAGTTTATATCTCATTCGGGCCTTGATCGGAAGCCATTAAAGGGGAGAGAGGGTCAGGGTGATGTGCTGCAAGGGCTTACTGCGTTTGAAAACCCTTGCACCAGAGTTCTGCACGTACTGGACCAGGACCAGGACCAGGACCAGGACCAGGACCAGGACCAGGACCAGGACCAGGACCAGGACCAGGACAAAGACAGGACCAGGACCAGGACCTTCTTGTTTTTTGAGATCACAGCAAAGAAGGGTCGAGTCAGGACAGGACCTGAGTGGAAATCCTCAGGTTGTGTACACCAGGGGTCCGCTGACTAGACAGATAGCAGCACAGAATTTGATTTATGCCAATAGCAAGAGATGGAAGTAATTTATATGCAGTCAATTAGCGATGTAGTAATGAGAAGGATAGATTGTCCGAAAAAAACACGATCATGGACTGTGAAGTGGTTTCATACACGTAGCAGATCTGGACAATACTAGATAGAGCAGGAATTTCTATATACCTGGTGTACAGTGTTTTTCTTTTTCCGGTGTGGTTCAATTACCAAAAAGTATTTTGAAAATTGTTATGTACTGTCTTTTGTAGAACTACAAAACCTTCTGTTTCCCTGACACAGCCAGCCTGCGCTGCTTAAATTCACCTTGACCAAAGCCAAAAATACTCATGATTAAATTTCTCCACTCAACGGTGAACCAGACAGTGTTTTTCCCCTTCTATGATATGATTTCACAGTCAGTAGAGAAAAAGGTGTCTAATTCTCTGAGAGACCACGAATAAACTGTTAATCACGAAATAGGCTTTTAAGCAGAGCAGGATACTGACCTTTTCGTTCCTGTTATTCCACGTCAGACTGAATTTGAGAACAGAGAAGCATATGACTGGGTAGAGATGACAACATACTGGTTCTACAGGCTCTCTTGAACTGTTTTAAATTTCTACAATGGTTTTGGTTATAGAAAATCCAATTGAATCTTGGAATATGGAGGTGTTGTCTGACAGTGCCACTGGGGTCTCACTCCACATACAGGCGACATGGTAAAGTGGTGCAGTGGGTCATCCAGTAATATCAGGTTTAGTAATTTCAAACATGCTGCGTGTTGAAATGTCCTTGAGCAAGACACTGAGTCTGGTCAAGGTGAGCATGTCACTGACAGTTTTGTAATGGAGAGAGTCTCACTCACGTTGGTGACCTACATCCACATTTAGATTTAGTGTGTAACTTGTCATTGTTGACTGCAGACTTACCGCAGACATTACTCAGACTGGATAGTAAATTATCAATGAGACCAAAGATTTCTAAGTCACCTTCATCATCACAGGGGCAAGTTTTTTTTCCTTTTCATTTTCAGCTCAGGCCATAAATACATAACACTAATTTAACAGAGATTGATGCCTTCTTTAAATTAATTGGATTGAGAGAATTTTGTTCTTTGTAACACTTAATACAAAACTCAGAAAAGAACCCAAAACACAGGGCAGTATTTTTAGTTGCTGGCTTAAGCTAATGCTTTGGCTATGTTCATGCCTATTGTAAGATGGGAGCCTTAATAACCAAATTCAGACTATGCTTCAAAACATGAATATATAAAGTGGTCAGGTTTTGAGACATAGTAGCGCTGCGTTTGCTGAACATGAGTTGCCACCACACATCGGTGAACTTTGGGAAGTCTCTTTTCCTCTTATACTCATAGTTGAATGGTGATAAAGCAGCAGTATATGAAAGTATACAAGTCAACCAAGGGACTTCCTTTTTGTAAACTGAGGTACTGCCTCCATATTGTAGGTTAAGTTCTGAACTGTGGATATTTTCCCCAACAGAGTTTGGACAGGAAGACTGTGGATTTGATCTATTACAGCCTGGTTCAGAGACCATTACGACATTTCACTACAATGGGAAACAGGACAAGTCCTCACAATGAAAAGAATGCACAAGCTAAATTGAAATACTGATGAATGGATATTACAAAGAGATGGCCACTTTTTGTCCTTACTCAAAGGTTGGACGGCAGTAGTGTTGCATATCATTGAGATTTACTTTGTCCTTTGAGTTTGATGTCGAACTCCGGCGCTGTGCACGCCCACTCTGACCACCTCAGTGACTCACTGCGGTCCATCAAAATGTAGTGCTTTCTTCCCTCAAAGATAATGTGCCTCAGAACATAATCCAGACGGCCATTATCTTTGTCACCACAACTCGTACTTGAAATAACTTGCTACTACTCTCCTCTCAACAGTAAGTGACATTCCACCTAATTGACTGTTAACTGTCTCATTCCGACATTTCATTAAAATATGCTAATGTTTTAAATAAATTGTTTTTTATTCATCAAATGATTGTGTTTTATTCAATGTCCTTCATCGACCAAGCAGCTACTTTAAAATATTATGACACTGCAGTAGAAGCCTCTCAGAGATTTTCAGTTCAGTATTCTGACAGGCCGGAGAAAAGAAAGACAGGAAGTGTCTCTGATGTCAACGGTGTGTGTTCATCTGCTCTCGCCCAACAGCTTGGTGCGTGACTCGTTCAATGAGAACATAGGACACAAACTATGTATTTCATAGTAAAGGCCCCCAAAATGTCATATGGTGCTGTGTGTACAGTTGGTGAACTCTACTGATCAAGTCATGAACAAGCTGTGAGCCCGGCCTCGGGTCTGCTTCTGTCTACTCCCAACTGTCTTTTGCAATTCTATCAAGTCCCAAAGTGACATATTCCACCTTCTGTTCATCTCAGGACAGAATCACATTAAAATATTGTTGCTGTCCTGCAGAGAGAGATGCTGGATATGACGATGTGCTCACAGGAGACATTTGTGTGATGTGTGTAACAGCTGTAAAAAATGAAAAGGCTTGGGATGTGTTGTTTGGTTGACTCACCTCTGTGTATTCACTTTGTCTTTCCTTCTCCGTCTGTCTGGGTTTGCAATCAGATTTCTGTTTGCAGCGTAAAATGAAATTAATAAATATGTTTATTGTTTTTTGAAGAAGTGGCTGGGTAAATACATTTTAATTTTAATTACCAGATTATCTATCTTCAAAGTTTAACGATGTTGGTCAAATTCAAATCAATATGAGAAAGTTTCCGCTGTTTAGGAAACAGTTATTTCCTCCTGTTGTCCAATAATTATGCATAACCAGCACAACTGTCTTATGAAACTACCCCATTTGCACTAGTTGTCATAGACGTCAATATGTTTTGATTTTAAATGGCAATAAAGAAAGATAAACAAATATTACTTATGACTTGTAATGAAATATTGAAATGGAAGTGAATCAGTTGAGCCCTTACATATTGTCTAAACTCTCCCACACACTCACAGACTCTCACTCTGTCTTTGCACAAACGTTGGAAAAAGAAATGGAAAAACACAACAATCACCCTTTCACCTGTCCATCCCACTTCTCCATCTCCACTCTCATTTTATTCAGAATATCTCTTTAATTTCCAACAGCAGACAGTCAAACTCTTTGTCAATGCACCTGTCACCTGCTGCAGTCGTGAGAACCTGGTTAGAGATTTTTCTCTGTTGACACTCACCAGGCGGGCGTTTTCAGATGAGAATTATTTTTTGAACCCCATAAGAAATTGTTCAGTCCAGTCACGGATGAAAGAGAAGTGCAGATTGGATTCAGGATCTGCTCTAACACCTTCCTCAGTCAGAGCTGCTGGACCTCCTGCAGATTCTCTGCTGACCCAGGTAAATTCTGGTAGAGGTTTTGTAGACTGCACTAAATGTTAGATTCAGGATTTGAATCCCGTCCAACATCAATGTGCAATACTTGATGCGTTGACTCTGAAACCACCATGGGAACCTGTGTCTTCTGCTGCAGAGTTGATGAGTTGTCTTTGACCTTTTTTCCCCCGCAGGAGTTTAAACACTGAATTAACATATTCTCAATACGTCAGCTGTATAGCTGATTGCAATCTATTAAAACATTCCTGCAATTGCTATCCTGTTAAAGCGTATAATGTTCTGTTTTAACCACGTATTTAAAATTGTGTCGTTTTAACTTAGATATTGTTGTTAGTGGTACAAAACTTTTTTTACCCACCTCTTTACAAAGATACTGGTGGTGAAATACATTTCACAGATTAGAAATAATGCATGGCTTCAGAGCGTATTAAACCAACCGAGGAAGCAATATCAATTGATCCTTCCATTGATTAACTATTTGTACTGTGCAGGGTCAAAGAGGGCAGAAATCAATCCAAACCTGCAGTGGGGAAAGTGGCTGGGGACTAGCCTGTCACACATGCTCTATTTAATGGCACATGCCACATTCCCACAATATAAAGTGTTCAGCCCACCGGCTCTAACCTGCATTTTTAGATTCTGATGAAACTAGAACACCCAGAAGAACCTGTGCAGTCGTGCAGAGAACATGCAATCTCCTCAAAGACCACCGTGCTGCAAGGTGACGGTGATAACCACCGAGCAACTGTGTTGCCCGCAAGCAAAAGAAAAAAGCTTCATCAATTAAAAAAAAATTCCACTTGGGGTTCGCTTTGTTTTAGAAAATCCAAACTTGCTCAGCAGAGAATTAACAAAAGCGTGAATTAAAGAGAAAGCGGATGGTTGGATGTGTGTGCAGTAAATCAAGACAGGCAGGTGGACACAAACAGGCATGAAAAACTGAGTGACAGGTTTCTCATGGGTCCTTAAAATCCCTGACAGTTTCTGAAAAACAACATTGTATGCTTCAGAAAAAATGGAAATAAACAATCCTGAGACATTAAAAGCGCTTGAATTAATGTATTTTGTGCAGAAAATATTTGTATACGTGCAACTGTCTGCATCTGTGTTCTAAAATAAGTCTCTGTCTTTATCGCTCAGCTAATATATTAATATTAGTAATATGTTGATTTGCAAGTGAAAGCAAGAGACCATAAAGTCTATAATCACTCCAACACAGTTCATCAAGCCCACAGACATGTGGGCAATGGAGCAAGTGGAATGAACAAAATCCCAATGTTTTTAATAGGGCGGGAGCAGTTGATCCTCTGCTTTTCATCTTCATAAAAATAATCCTAACATCATACAGTCCCCACAATCAGGTGGATATATTCAAGGAGCATAGCTCAATGGTACTTTTACCATTTCCAGCAGCTGACGAGAACAAGTGATGAGAAAAACAACACATTTTTTGTGTTGTTTTTGATGAGAAAAACAACACAATAGACTTGGGAATTAAAATAGTCCTTGATTTGAGATTATTTTGGTTAAAATAATCCGCCTTTGAAGTTATGGTTTTTCATTCTTCTGCTAATATGACAATTTCATCAGTGATGCTTTGACTACCTTCAGAAAGTGTGTGTAAAATCATCTGATGATATTGGCATTGCATAGTTGTTGTTGCTGCCACTATATTTACCTGAACTGTTTTTTTGAAAATGGCCTCTGTGACAGCTAAGGATGGCAACCATCAGGTTTAACATAGTTCAACCGTATTAAATCATATTTAATGTGTTGTAAAGCTTCTTCATAAATCATTTTTGGCCACATAATGTTTTTATGAATAGGACTATGATTTAAAATATGAATTAATTCTAAGAATAATTTTCTGTCTTCATCCGCACAGTGTTGTACTGTTGTTGATACATTTTGAGTTTTCGTAGTAACCTCAGTCAAACTAATCTAGGCCAGTGCAAGCAGCTGTTTAACTTAATCCTGATTTATCTGTGGCATAATGGTTTTTAATTCTGGGGGATGATCAGTAGAATAGATCCCAACGTCAATTACATTTCTTTTCAAGTTGGCTCACCTACTTTGACACCAGGTGCCCATATAAAAGCCTGTCATTGTTATCTTCTATAAAAAAATGTTGTCTTATTCTAAAAAATATTTGTGTAAATGAGGTTAGTCATTGAATTTGAGGGAATTGAACCCTGGAAAGTCATTGAGAAGTCCTTGAATTTGATGTTGAAGGTGAGGGAACCCTGACGTGTGGACAGAAGGGAGACAGACTGACAGATGAGGAGGACAGAGAGGCAATGAGGCAAAGGGAGAGAGATGAGAGGAGCTGCGGCAGCAAACAGAGAAAATCAAAGGGTGAAAGTGAAAAAAGGAAGAAAGAATTGAAAGGATGAAGAGAGAGAAGAAGGAATTAAGGGCAGGTGATAAGAAATGGACAAGAGGACTAATTGAAAGCCAGTGAGGGAGAAAAGTAAGAACTTGGGTTGGTGGAAAAGGGCGTTAGAAAGACAAAGAGTGTGTGAGAGGGAGATAGGGTAGCAAAACAAATTAAGAGAGGAGGGCAAAGGAATGGGAGGCTGAAAGAGCTACAGAATGAAAGAGTGAAATCAGATGGAAATGCCTGTCTTGTTCATCCAGGCTGAAAGTTGAATCACAGTTTACAAGCTTCTGGCTTTAGACAAGAATGCTTTGTATGTGCGTGAAGGTTTTTCATTAGGCAGTGATACAGGCACAGAGGCATCCTACGATATGCTCATTTCATTCTATCTCGTAAATCGGTGCAGTCCATCCAAAATCACATTGGTCTACATAAAAAATGCATGGTTATACATTCTGGCTAGTATGTTGGGGGAAATCCGTTTAGATATTGTATATACAAAGAAACCAAGTCAGACCAAAATGTCCTGTTACTGCTATACACACAATTATTGTTGCTTTTTGACCCATAGTCATATGATGACGTGTACATGTAAGGACTGAATGTTAAAGAGGTTTGTGGTCTGTAAGTCATCTCTGATAACCTGTACAATCTCATCTGTCATAATGATTCCCATAAAAAAGCACAATGAGGTGTCAGAGAATGATATATAGGTTAGGTTCTCTACACAAAGGCTGGCAATCCTGCCAGACACAGCAACCAAACAATAGGGGATTCTAGTCGACACAGACATGGGAGCGTATGTCCCACACAAAGGCCCAGATGTCCGCTCCTAACATCTGTAAGCTGAGATGTATGACGACAGTTTACAGAGCTATGATCCAATTTGTTAAGGCAAACAGAGCTCGTAAAGAAAGCAGATGGAATAGATAAGAATCCGATTTAGATGTTTTGCAGGATAATGGTATTCAGGTATATTTATTCTGTTGAACCATAAGCTTATAAGCAGCCCCCCCAGGATTTTTCTGCCATTCAATTCAGATGCAGCTTATTGGGGAAATCCCAAATTGATAATCATGGTGTTTCAACAGCCCCTCTCTCTTCAATAGTCTGTGGCATGTCCTCCTTTTTTTTCTTGCTGCAAAAATGATAGAACAGGCAGGAATAAAATCTGAAAAAATTATTTTAAATACTAGATAAATCAACAACATATGCAAATCTGTCTGCGTCAAACTCCTATATAACACAGATCAAAGGGCTAGGTCTTCCTGTGAGAAACAGTGTGAAGCAGCATTTGGGCAAAAAGATAAACTAAAAAGGGTTTTGTTTGAGTATAACAGCTATTTGGACATTTGACAGTTGCATAGTGCTCAGAACAGGGATCAGTGAACAGTAGGAGAATAAATGCTGTAAGGATATTGAAACATTGGGGACTTAGCCCAATCTTGAAATCTTTAGAAATGACTGTTACCATTTTAAAGTTATTTAAATTTAATTGAATATCCAATCTATCATTTTTTAAAGAGACTTTTAAGATTTGAAATGAAGCTTGTTTATTTTTATGCTCACAAAACGTTTGAAAAATACCAATTGAATTCTTGTAGTATCAAACACCATAGCACCTAGATATTACTAGGCAAGATTGTAAACAAACTCAGGTTCAATATGGATAAGAAGCAACCCTCTTTATAAGTCCCCCTTGACTAATGCACAGCCTTTAAAACAGTAGACTGCTGCATTCTTTTTGACAAATTTGATTGATCTCTCTGGTTTTATTCAAATCATCTCTTACTCACACATCTTTATGAATGAATGTGAATATAAGAGCTATAAAATGAAATTAGGTGTTCCTCAAAGCTACATTTTTAGTACTTCACTTTTTAACCTGCGCACGCTGCCACTTGGAAATGTCATTAGGTGGCATGGCATCAATTTCCATATCTATGCTGATGACACACATCTTCACTTTGCTCTGTATCCTGCTGACCCACGGCAACTGGATGCCCTTTTAAACTTTATTTTAGATTGTCAAGAATGGGGAGAATTATTGACAACTCATTAATATATATTCAGTCATTCATTCTGAAGCTCAGCGTTTCAAACTCAGTGTGACATTGCAAGCCCTGGCACTAAATCCCAGTAAACAAGTCAAACCCTTATGATTCTTGTTTTACTCTGATCTCAGTTTTGATCCTCACATTAGAATGCCTATTTTTATTGATTTTAATCTGTAAAGCATTTTTTCTCACATTGCATTAATGAAAAGTTCTATTTAGATAAAATAAAGTTGATTGATTGACTTCATATAACATCCAGGGCTGAAGGCTTGGATGCCAAGGTCTGACAACACCTATACTGAGTAGTGATATATAAATGTAAAAGAAACCAGGCAGTCCTCATCAATCGCTTTCTTTAGTGTGAAGACAAATGATGTGATGAAGACATGATGAACGATAGAGATAACTGGATGATGATAAAGCTGACGGAAGGTTGAAACATGGCTAGAGGGAAAGTTGGGTCAAGGACTTTACTGCGATTTCTTTATTTTTGAAGTAACGGCACAGGTGCAAAGTGTAGTCAACTGCAGAGATCACGCAGAGTATGGTGTCTGTGTCTGGTATTTCTGAGGCCAGAGGCATGTGGTTGACCTGCAATGCCAATAGAAACAAAGTGGAATTTTGTGGAGTAAATTTGTCAGTGGGTGTTTGACTGTACTGGCATTTATCCATCTTCTATCACTCCTTCAAAAGCAGTGCACTCACCAGCCCCCACATTCAGGTAATGGCTGTTTGTCAAGAAAAAGTGTCTTTTAAAGTAGGTTACATTTTCTTGATTTTGGAAATTTATGATCAAACTGAACTAGCAAGACTAATTCATGTGAATCAGATGCATAGGGGGGATTCATAGTAGATGATTTTGCTACAACTAAACATATGAAAATAAAACTGACCATGTGCTTAGACACTGAGCCAAGAGCCCAATCTCAGAATTTATACCACAGTATTTGCGCTTAGGTTTTACATATAAAGTTTTGAATATTTGTCATTCTTCTCTTATAGTGCTATAAGTAAGCGTTTGGCCAAAACACTTTGTGATTTAACAGTCTCAAACATTGAATTAGAGGAAGAACAATGTGGACCAGACAGGGGTTATGTGTTGAGGTCTCAGGTGGATGTATCTGTATTAGGTTTCTGTCTTGATTGTTTGTTGTGACTTGTGGCATCATCATATAAGTGACAGACATGTGGGAGGACATTTAAAAACTTTGAAAATTGTTTCACAGTCGGAGGATTTCGTAAATGGACAAAATTGCCCACTCATTATAGATAATTTTGCTCTTATTGACTCAGTACTATATATCTATATATATATATATATATTTTTATATTTAGTATTTTTTTCTTTGTATTCCCACTGACTCATTTAAAACGTCCTTGGGTCTCATGAAAGCAGTATAGAATTCAAGTTATTATATTTTCATTTTTGAAAGATGACAGGGATAGGCTTTAGGATGTGTTGACTGATGAGTGTGTGCATGTGTCGGTTTCAGATTTATAAATGTCAGAGTCATCACAGTTTATTTTATGATGAGGTGTGGCAGCTGATGCAGCTGTGTTCCTTATTGACTGAAAGCAACAACATATTCAGGATTGCCTTCTGTTAATGTCAGCCTGTAATCAGTAAGACTTGATGTGTGTAGTGGTGAACAGAACATTTCACCCCCAATTATCATTTTGGATGCGTCACTGCTTAAGATAAAGGTCAGCTCTTCTGAAAAAGAGTAGTAATCAGAGGTGTTAATAGAAGTGGCATGTATTATATTATAGTATGCATGTATTGTATATTATGATATCAATGAAGTAACCACATTGATATGAGTGCTTTAGGCTTAACCAGCAAATTAAATCCCCTCAGGTTCTGCGATTGTAAATAAGCTACACAACTATTTGATATAATCAGCTGTTCATAGTGACGAATTTGACGGAGGCAGCTCGTAATTTTTCTCTCTATTCTCTTCAAATTTTTTCTAATTCCGACATTGATCTGAATATCTTTAATTGATTATTTAGGGCAGCAGGGCTCCACCTGATTGGCCAAATATATTGACATGCAGAGCGTGAATGTATGGCACATGGAACACCATGTAGTGCAATTAAAGCCGTCTTTTGCAATAGATAAATATAACACACATTGATATCGTGGTGATGATACTTCTTTCAAAATATCGTGCAACCCTAATCATAGGCATTCACAGGTGTCTGTCTCGCTCAATATTACTGGCCTGATCTCAAATATTTGATGGATCTTTAATTTTGACTTTATCGCCACCTACTGGCCCTGCATGCATGTTAAGGCATTTGTAATTGTTTTTGAGTTCTGGTCTGGACGGAGATATTGTGTTCAACGAGGGTTGTGTGGACAGAGATTTCTTTGAAATAAAAGGATGTTAAATATCCGTTCAAAAGCAAATATTCCTAGTAGTGTAGACAAGTCCTTTGTCAGACTCTCCCTCTGTCTATCTGGGACAGCCATGAAATAATTAAGCTCAGGTCTGTTAACTGTCTTTCATGGTGTAATTTTATCCCTGTGTCGTCCAAAGTACAATAATGTGTAATCTGATTTCACTTACCACAAGACATGATCCGATTACTCGTTGTGAGTTATAAACTTGTAATTACAGTAATGCATCACCTGGGAAGCCTCCTCGTGTGTGTGCATGTGTGTGTGTGAGGGAGAGAGGCAGGAGAGGCATTCAAGAGACATTTTTAATTGTGAAAGGAAACTCGATTAATTTCATTGGCCTTAACCTTCAAAACAAATCTAATATAACTGTCTCCTTGCTACTTACACAGCGACCACAAAGTTGTGTATGTGTCTGTACATGGTTTTGTGTGTGTGCGTGTGAGCATGTTTGTAATTTTGCCTTTGTCTTTGTGCGAGTGTGTGTTTTTTGTTTACCTGACAGGGTGTGACTGCTCGGTTTGTTGCCAGTATAAGTCAAAGTGTAGGTCAAGGTGACTCAAAACAAGCTAATTAGCTGCTAACATAATTAGCTTGTCTAACAATGCAGGTAAAGCAGGGAAAGAGGAAATGACAGAAGAAATAAAAGGTAACACCCCCCCCCATCCCTATGTGTCACTCCTCCCATTCCTTAATGAAATATGTGTCTCCTCTCTCTCTCCTTTCTTCTCCTTATCATAATCAGTCTCTTCTGGCCATAGACTCAGAGTTTAACCTCCTCAAAGTCAATTTACCTTCCTTCCTCTCCCCCTCTCCTCTTAGCCTCTGTTTTCTCTCTCTATTTGAGGAATAATTCTGTCGGTGGGTGTGAGACTGTGGGGACCGTGTGTGACTGTCCTCAGCCTACCCTCATTTTGCTCTGTCTCACTTTTTCTCTTGTGTCTGTCTCGTGTCTCCTCGGCAACCTCCACTGACCTCTGCCTCACTCAGTGGGGGAGCGTCTCTCCTCCCGGGGGTCAAAGTGGAAGAGATGCAATCCTTAATCTCTATCGCCCCCCTCTGTAGTCATGCTCCTGTGGAGTTTTATCCATGACACAATACTAAGTGAAGACTAAAAGGTATGTTAGTAGAAGAAAAATAGTGGCTCGTCACCTTTGTATCATTTCACAAGTTTGCATTTGCCCCCTGAGCTGAGAAAGTTTATAGTCCAAGAAATGTGACTAAATGGACCCGGAGCTGAGGTGGTTCAGCTCATTCCAAGGTCATCAAGCTATGTTTAAAGTCAACTTTAAATGACCCTTTAACAATCCTTTCCTAATGAACTTAAACTTATTGGCTGATAAATGTTAAATACTTATGTATGTAAAGCTTTACCAAATAAGCTATTAATTGATCAATAACAAAGTAATTGGTGACTATGTTCATAACTTATAAGTTATTTAATCATATATTGTTCCAACCCTTCAAAAGTACGTTATTTGCTTTTTTGATGAACTAAACATTTAAATTTTAAATAAAAAGTGGAACAAGAGGGCTGTTTAATAACCTGACCATTAGTGTACTCATATAATTACCCACCATCTTTCACCATATTTAAAATGTCAGCATCATACTTAATCACCTGGAGGGGGAGAGAGGGAGAGGGGGAGAAAGAGCTGGAGAAAGAGTGGGAGGAAGGAAGGCAAGCAGACGTCTGCACAGTTTAATTTATGCTTGATTTCAATGTTTGAGCTTCACCTACTTCACGGAGCTGCAGCATTCAATCAAGACTCGGTCAACATTCAAAGAGTGACCTGTTATTATCTTAGGTTGTATGTATTATTTTACTGATTTATTTTAAAATATTATGTACACATGTGAGATTGAGGGATATAGATGAAGAAGGGAGGATGAAAGTCAAATGTGAAGAAGAAAAGGAAAGGGAGTGGAACTAAGAGTGTGAAAGCTGGGTCTTATGCTTAAATGAACTCCTGTCATATGTGCTAATAAGAGAACAGCTCACTGTGGGTTGTACTAATATTTACATTTTGGAGACGCTGTAGATATCTGTGACGTATGACATACTTCATCAAGTTTGTAAACAATGTCACTTCATCTAATATGTAATTTTGGATACATTATGTAAAATGTTGATTTTTATTATTACATTCTCTTACCACTTATTTCCATTATGCTGCAAACCCAACTTGGTAAAAACTATGACAATATTGTTAAGCATTTAGATGTGCTTTGTCTGTACATGAAGGTTACACACAGAAACATGGAGGAGAGTGCATGGCACAGGGATTTAAACGCAGGATATGAACAAGAGGAGGGTGAGGTGAAGGGTATTCTGCTGCAACATGCAACTTCACCACTAGATGCCACTAAATTCTACACACTGAACCTTTAAAAAACGTTGTATTACTTCTGTTTCCTGAGCATGTGGTAATATATAAAATAAACATCTGTTTGTTACAATAAAGATTAGATTAGAGGTAGATTTTGATATAATAGATCATTTCTAAACTGCAAATTGAAAAAATCTGACATCCAGAGGATTAAATTAGGGTTTTTAAAGTGTTTACCTTCAACCACCAATTAATTTCTCTCACTTTCCTTAATGTGTTTAGTTCCTTTACAACATCTGTTCGGAGAGATGCCTTCTGGAGAATTCCAGTCACATATAAACCCTCAATCCTTCCCCTTTCCTCCACCATCTGATCAAGACATCATGTGTTTACTGTAATTAGACCTCAGTGAGAGAAAAGGTAGAAAATCCACTAATGTGAACTTTCTTTTTTCAGGGTATCAGATCCAAAGCTTTCTAGGCCATGAAGGCAGAGACACATGAGTCATGTTTTGGGCACTCATGGTTACCACCGAGGCTGACCTGCTTTTAGCAGATGTCTTAATTTAGAAGGCTGTCATGCTTCATGCACACGGGCCATTAGTCCAACGCAGCAGGGACCTTCAAAGGCCCCTTCTAAATGTTTGATAATTAGTGGAGGGGCCATGAAAGATATGCGAACAAACCTGCAAACCTAACGTTTCATACTTTCAAGTAATTGGAAATTACCATTGATTAGGTTATCAATGAAGTTAAGGAAAAGACGATAATTCACTTTTTGCTGTTTGTCTGTTTTACACCATATATTTTAATGAAGATTGATGACACATCTCCACTTCCTTGGAGCCAAAATATCCCTGATGCTCGGGCCACAACGGCTGCCGTTGTACAGCTGAACGGCTTACTTCTCATTTCTATGCTCATGTTAACAGATTAGAGCTGCCACACTGGACGCGGTTCAGCTGCGATTCAGCCACAGACGCCGCGTTGCTCTTGCAGAGATTTGGGTTTGCAGTTCGCAGCAGAATAGACAGAGACAATTATCTTTTCGCAAGTTTCAATGCAAATGTTTCCATATGTCACGAACATAAATATTTGCAAAACTTCCCGTAGCCTAGCCATTTCAGAATATAAGCACCCCAGTGTTGACTGAATCCATTCCTTTTTTTTTAAGAAAGCAGAAGATGCTGGGATTCATCCTGTATAGTTATGGTCTATATTTGAGTACACAGAAGTACATGAAGTTTATACAAGGAAATACTGTAGATATACCAATAACCTCACAAAGGCTGAAGTCATATTAAATGTTAACGTTGAAAACTTAGGTGATGGGCTCTCCAAACCAAACTTAATAGAACTTGGACTTTTTAGTTTGTACCAGGTCCTATTGACTATCATTGCAGGGTTTATAGCATATACTACAGCCAGCAACTAGGAGGTGAAGGTGATCTAAGAAGGTGAAGAACCTAAAAGTCAACTTGTATAACCTTGTGCATCTTTACACCAGAGACTTCTCTTCCAGGGACATTAGTTTCTTATGAGAGCCTAAATCTCTTTCAAATAATTAAATAAAGATTAGAGCGGATCTTGATCGTGTTGGGCTCCAAAGGAGGTTAAGAAGTTAAGTAAGCGCTACCCTTTGTCATATTGATCTCCATGATTGTATATCGACTCATGAAATACCTTTTAATCTACTAAAAGACTGTTTCAACTCCATTAAAAACCTCTGACTCCTCACCTTGTAAGTCCTATTTTACTTATGGGTGGCAGGAGATAAGCAGTGCTCCGTAAAAACAATCAAGATGAATATTTGTGACTCTGCAAGAACAATTTTAAACCTGAAAAGCAATTTGCATTTTTGTTGAGTGTAGTTTATTTGATAACAGTGGCAATTTTTCTTTTTAGAATAAGATAATCACGATACAGTTAGGTTAAGTGTTTAACAGACAATGTCGGATGGCTGGATCTGACAGTGTCTTAATGCAGATTTTTTCGATAAACTAATTAGCTGATTGAAAATCTACTTTCATAATCAATTAATCATTTAAGTAATTTATGTAACAAAGGGGCCAAAAGTAATTCTTTAGCAGGTGTTAATAGTTGCAAACCCTAATTACAAACACAAGCAAACAAGAAATAAATCAGCAAACTAAAGAATAAAAAAGACGTAAACAAAACGAAGAGAACAGTTGCTTGAAGACACCAGAGTGTACGCTGTGCAGAAACAGAGGTTGCCCTTTTGACTTGACTTGGCAGCACACATGACATGGGCAAATATGACTTAATGCTGATGTGGAATTGTCTACTCTTAACATTCCAGATTGAATTTAGAAATGAATTATTATGGACTCTGTATAGAAAGCAACTTGAAACAAACTGACCTCGGGTTTATCTAAAGATAAGTAGCGAAAATATATCATAAAATCATATTTTTACAAACCTGTCAACACCATATAGCCAATAAATGAGGGGAAATTAAATGACTCCTCCTCCTCCTTCAAGTATCCATAAATATAGCCAGAATACCCTGGATAGTAATGCTGCCCTCTTGCACCGATGATTCTGTGCAGTCGCTACGTAGGGATAGAACCTCTGTGACGAGGTCCCGCTGGTACAGGTGTTTGAGTCAGTCTCAGCTCAATCATGACATTTTTGCCTGTTTTTTCTGCATCAAATAGTAAAGCTATATTTTCCTGGAAAATATACACTTGGCCCATTTGCAGGAGCCGGGGTTTATGTCCTCTAATCCAACCAGCCACCAGGTGGTGATCAATATGCTTTGACATCGCTTTTAGGGAGATTTCATGTCCTCCATCTTGTTGTTGTCTATTTTTCACTCACAACCACAGTATCCTTTTTCAGTTCTTGTGATGCTATATAATAGAAACGTCTATCTATTCATACATAATAAAAAGGTGCTTGTACATACAGTAACCATTCCTATAGTGTCAAACATATTTAACAGATTTTTAGTTGGTTCAGATAGCATTATGAGCAGAGTATGGGCACTGAAAGTTGTTATTAATTCTTTAGAAATACTTCAAACAACTGTTTACATCTCATTCCACATTTAGATGTTTTGTCACTTTTATATGAAGTTAATTTATGAAGTCTGTCTTCATTAAAGTGGCCCTGCCCCGTATCTCCCAGGGCCTCTGACAGCCACTTCTTCCAAAACATTTTAGCTTTGAAGGTTTAGTTATGACAGCCACAGCAGCATAAAGAGGGTTTAGCATGAGAAAAACACAGAAAAAAAAACATGATCAACTGGAAATACATTGAAAAAGACATCACTGTCACATGCTGACTAAGAGGTGATCTGAGGGATTTGCAGAGCATAAACATCACAGCAGTGACACTTTATCAGTCAAAAGTGATGCCAAAAGAGGAAAATACCAAGGGATTACCATGTTCAGGTAAATACATTCCACTTCTATCATCAGGAACAAACCCAGACACGAGTCAGCTAGAAAAGCTGCAGGACAGGAAGACAGATGATCAAAGAGAAAGGCAGACAGATACGCATTGCTCGATACAAATTGACAATGTGTGCAACCTCTGTAGCGGGTCAATAGCGCTTCATGGATTGGAAATGAACTTCATTTAATGAGAGGTGTGGGAGTTTGTGTGTGTGTGTGCGGTATTAGAGATAGCGAGAACACAGAGGAATGAAAAGAGAGACACCCACGGAGATAAAGAAACGAGACAAAGGAGAGATCAAGGAAGACAGAGATACCTAACAGGGATGTACATGTAGAGGACGAATGAAAGATGGACGAAAAACTTGACAGGCGAAAAAGAAAAGCGATGAAGAGGAACATGAGGAATGAGAGGATGGAAAAAGGGAGAGACAAAAACCTGGACAACAAGAGAGGGACAGAGATCAATACAGAGAAGTGGGCAGTGTAGAGGAAGAGTGAGAGAGGCTGAAGAGATGAAAGGCTGCCTGCTCATTTGTTCCCTAACTGGAGAATTGAAATTGATCTCAGAGACAAGTGTGTGTGTCTGTGTGTGTCGGTGGCTGTCATGTCAGGAAATTTGTAGAGGTGCATGGTTGTGTATATCTGCAGGAACTTTGTGCAGAGTGTGTCTGTGTTCACGTTAGAGAGGGAGAGTCGAGAGGTTATCAGGCGGATTGATTAAACACTTAGAGGCAGGCTTATGGAGTTTGCTCAGATACTATTTGACAAGGGTCAAATATTTTCAAGTGTTGATTACCGCTGGATCACTATTGGAGCCATTTGACCGTGTTTTATCTTTGGCTGAACTTAATTTCCAAAGAATTACCTTCAAAAGCAGGGGCGATGACCTCTGGCCTCTAGGGCATCGGCCTGTGAGACATCTTAGATATACAAGTAATTAAAAAAGCTATTTATAGCAAAGCAGCAAGCATCATTGTGACCGTCATGAAAAGAAAGTAGATGCAGAGATGCGCCCTTTCCACATAAAATGGACAAATTATAGTTTTTGGTTGAAATAATAATTTATTGGATTACATTATTTGTGTGTGTGTGTCTCTGTAACCTTATTTATGAATCAAATCAAATTCTCATCACATTCTGGGCTTAAGGCATTCTAATTTAAAAATGATACAAATTCCTCTGGTATAAACGAAATCAGCAGGGGCACTGAATATGGACTGGAGCTATTCAGGGACATAAATAGCTTCCCACAGCAAGCACCTGGTGTTAATAAATTCTTCTCAACTTTCAATAATCTATGAACCAGGTGTGGCAATATTTTCTCTGCTGTTATATAGGGAATCAAGCGTTTATTTAATAGGACATTGTTTAGTTTTCATGTGAGCCCTAAAACAACACCAGGTGGCTCTGGTTTACACTGTCTATACAGTATTATCATGTATATATTTATATAATGTATATTTGTATACATATATATGTTTTTTTATATTTTTTTCATAAATATGTTTTTTTCGTGTCAAGAACTCAGGCAGCCATTGAGCTCTATCTTTACTCTGAACAACTTTTCTTGTCAAAATTCACCTCTATATTTTTCCTTTCTTAGTCCAGAACGGCTTGAAGTGCAGATATGTCCAGATGGGCTGAAGATGCTTTCAGAGACACAGGATGATGCCGGAGTGCACAGATTCCATTTTTCAAAGTGAGTCATGATGGACAGGTTGGCCTCATGCTGCCTCCACCAGGTCAGGGGGTCGACTGCAGGGTTGATATCTCTTAATCGATTACAGTCTGTGATGTCAACATTCAATTTATCTGTGGGGTGTTAAGGTCTTGTGTTTTATCCTCCCTTCTTTTCTGAAGTGATACTGCAGAGGTCACTTTTTTTTCTCTTTCCTGCAGCAGCTCCTCCTCTTCGCTCCTCTGTGTCTTGTGGTTGCTCCTGCTCCCCAAAAAGCTCAACTGGCCTCTTCCATGAAAACACAACTACTCTTGAAGCTTGGACCTAGGAAAGTGGAGATGTTTAGTGTCTTCTTCAGATTGTGCTCATCGTCTCTCTTTTCAAAGCCATCTCTGATTCTCAGGCTTGCAGGCTTGTTTCTTTCCATGTGAGTGGCAGTGACTGAGGAGAGAGTTGTTTCTTTCTCTCCACTCAGACCATCAGTGAAATCACTGAGTGGATCCAGGACACCCAGCACTATTTCTAAAGTAGTCAGTAGTCGCTGTCTGTGGGAATCATGCGCCACTTCTTTCTGTCCTCAGCCAGAAGAGCAGAGACGGCTTGATGCTGCTCACAGAATCGTTCCACCATAGGTGTAGTCCCATCGGGTGGGCTCATCTTGAAGGGGGGTGTGTTGTGGCAACTTTAAAGTTTTCTGTTTATCTTTCAGGAGACTTGTTGGATCTTGTGGAATCGGGACAGACAGCTTGCCACATGATCAATGTCCATGGCTTTGTTGATTGACAGATGCAAATTAGGTCCCAAACAGGGCATCCAGGTGGTTTAACGCATTGTTTGCTGTGATACCAGATATGTTGGCCATATCTAGCCTCCAAGATTTAATTTCTCAACATGGTTTTATGAACTGGGCTGTTACAGACATGTCTGTGTTGACAGTTCAGCTGGTACAGAGAATCCGTAGTGCAGGAGAAAATTGGTTTAGTGTCTTGGTGATCTTGTTTTGTTATACATCTTGGGAATTTCAGTATACATAGAAACGTTTCTCGAGGGAAGGTCATACCATTTGTCCAGATTGGTTTCAAACCCAGCTTCTCAGCTACATATACTGGCACCTATATACGTTTCTACAAGCCGCGGAGCAGTTTGCAGAGCACTCTAACTTGCACTTTCAGCCATGCCTTGCCTGGGACGTTTTGCAGCTGCAGCGAGAGAAGAAATAAATCCCACTTCCACAGGAAGGCACTGCAACAATTCAAATTATGTATCGTAACGTTTTAAACGGCTGGGTATCGCTTTACATTTCTAGTATAGGTACATCGTGCAACACTATTATTATATATTATATGTGTGTATGTATATAAATGTCTATGTATGTGTATGTATGTATCTACATATGTGTGTGTTGATGTAAATAGGATATTTATATCTAAATGTTTGGTATCATGACCTCCCTAATGTATGTTTATTCTGTCGTTTAGCCTTTTAAACTTCATGTCTTACTTATGCCTTTTTCTAGCCATCACTCTATCTGAAAGAGAAGAGTGAGAGAAAAGATATTCTCATTCAGCTGAGCAATTCACAGTGCAATCACAGGGAATATGCAATTAACGGGAAAAGCCTTCAGTCAAGAGCACGCTGTGTGTACTCAAACACCTCACCCCCCCTCCACTCGTACCTCGCTCGCTCGCTCACCTCCAACTCATTCCCCTCAATTCCTCCAGTGTCCTCTTCTCTTTTGTTGATTACTTTCTCTGCTCTCCTCCCTCACGTTAATACCTAGATCATGGAAGGAGCTTCGGCCTCCCCCTCCTCCCCTCCTCCTTTTGCAAATCATTTCTAATTTAACCACATCTCATCTGTCCCTTATCACCGTCATTACCACTCACCTACTCCCATACATCCCTTTCTTTGTGTGCCTCTTTACAGTACCTCACCTCATCCCATCACGCTCACACAGTTTTCATCGTTATCATCACCACCTCCTACCAATCTGTTTACTCTCTCTAACCCTTCTCCCTTTCCTCCCTCCCTCCCTCAGTAACTGGGTTGCGTCCTAATTTGCAAGTCGTTATGCCAAGCATTTCTGCACCTATATTCTCTTTTCTCCTCAGTGCTGTGCGGTTGCCACGGAACCACTAAGTCCTGTATAGATACAATATTGTTCTAAACAACTCTCCGGACGCTGCCATGGTGTCTGTAAAGTTTGTCTCCCATTCATTATCAATGGAGCCCGCTCAGAGTTTGGCTCTGATTGACATCACCAAGATAGTGTTGAATCTTTTTACACAGGTTTAGAAATGTATTCCTCTCCTCCCTTTGCTTTTAAAACGCTTCATACTACAACTCATTTTCCCACTCCTCCTCCGACCTAATCACTGATATAATCACTGACATAATCACTGTATCATCAGAGCCATCACATTTCACCTTCTCCCTCCTCCTCCTCTGTCATTTCTGCCATTCTGTAATCCGTCTATTTTCTTTTGAACTCTCTTGATAGTTTTTGTTTCTTTCTTTCAGTGCGTTCTGTCTTTTAACCCACTAACCTGCTGTCATGACAGCAATTATGAGCAGTAAAGTCAAAAACAGATATCAGGAATTTCCTCCCTGAGTTGTAACCATCCTGTGGTGAGACTGCTGTGAAGCCGTCTTCTTCCCTGACATTAACAGCTACATGAATTCCAATATAAATATTTATACCAACCAACATGCAAATGTTAAATATGGTTGTATTTCAGTCATACTAAACCCAGTCAAACACAAAACAAAGCCAGATTAGCTAATTCAGGCCATTTATATTGTGTAACTGCGATGCAAGCAACGCATTTTGGAGTAATACGTAAACACTCAATCTGAATAATGTAAGGTTTTCCTGTTTACCCAGCCATCATATTAAATCACTCCGAGGGATTTGGACAGGGCCAAATATGCACTGGGACTTCAAACCTGATTGTAAATCTTTCCTTCAGTTAATTAAAGAGTCATATTTAAAGTCAGCAGGTGTCTCCAAGGTTGATAAGTCACTGTGGACTCGTTTTATTGCTGTGGAGATGAAGGGAGCGTACAAGAGACCGGAGTTTTAATCAGGCAGCCAGATGTTTTTGTTGAGAACTTGCTGGAATCACCAGGGACTTCTCTTCTTCTCAGAGCATCACATACTGTATCTTCTCCTTTCCCTTCTCTCATCCCTCTAGGTTTCTCTCCATTTCCTCTACCTCAACTTTGATGTGTGTTTTCATACAAGTTTAGGTTTTTCTCAAATTCCAATTTTCCAGGCTCTTTCTATCTGTGTGTCTCCCTGACTTTAATAGTCCCTCCCTTCTTTCTCAAAAAGACGTCATATTTGAGCTCTCTCAGGAGAACAGGTGTGCTCTCTATTAGCTTAAAGCATGACCCCCCCGCCCAACACACACACACACACACACACACACACACACACACACACACACACACACACAAACACACACACACACACACACACATACACACACATGCCTTAAAATACACAACTGAGAGTAAACAACTCACCTCCAGACAGGGGCCTGGTGTTTACTGGATTACACTGGAAAGCAGACAGGGTTTGGTCCAGCACCCCAAAGTAGTTCCACGTTGTGTTCTCACATGAACGTTGAACCATTTCTGTCAAATTGAATAATACAGTTTCTCACCTTGACACCTGTGCTCATTAAAATGCGCTGCTTCTCTTGACCTGTGGGGACCAACTGGAGTCAATTAAGAGTCTCCTCCTCTGACCCTAGCTCAGCAAGATATACTGAAACCAGCTCCTTCCCTTGGGGATTCAAACACGAGAAGAAAAGGCAGTGAGCTATAATAGTGCTTCTGTCATTTGGGTAGGAGTTGTGAACAAGTCCCAGAGCACAGCTTGCAGTCGAATGCAGAGCACAATATAATTGGGTGTCTATGATAGTATGGTTTAAGTGCAAACTGTTGGAAACTGCTTACCCTTTTCACTTCCACATTTCAAAATTATTTTCTGGAGTTTCTGGAGGGCATGGGTGCTTCCCAGAATCCACCCTGTCCTCACAGACTCTAAGGGAGTTCCTTTCCTTGCCTTCATAACCCACGATTGGGCAATAAAGGGCAATGTCAAGATTGTGTAACTCATCCTGTTTTTAAAGGGACAGCATTTTAGAGCTATAATGTTAGGCAAATTAATATGTATCTATTTTGTTAATTGATTAACACTTAGTGTTTATTATTCAAGCTAAACAATTCCCACTTCTTAAGTTTTCTACCTTTCTATGTTCTGTATTATCTTACTTTGAAAATCGTAGCCTTGCTCTGTCAAAACAAGACATTCGGGGTTGGGAGCTGTGATGGTCTTTAGTTTTGTATTCCAAATTGAGATAAAATATATATTTGATTGATAAAACAAAACATTGATATAAAAATGTTTTAAAAGGTTATTAATATACTATATATTTCATATAAACTTTTATTCAAATATCCAAATATCCTCAAAACAAAACATTGGGATGGAGAAGGATTAAAAACATGTATAATTATAAAAAATGTACATACAATAAAACGGTATGATCCCCCTCCTTTAAATCCACTGACAGGGGCGGTTCTTCATTGTCTAAGGTGTGTATTCAACTTTGGTAATGGTAATATTTTTAACTTTTCGTTCTAACGTGAAACAGTAACCTTGTGTTTTGTGTTGTGTCTTCTGAGCAGTGTCTTTCAGCGCTCTCTGCTCCTCTGTGGCCAATTTAGCAAAGAGTGTTTTTATTTATTTATTTGATGAAAAATTAAGCAAATAGGCTTCATGTCTACAAAAAAACGAAACAGACGGTGGGTCCGATGCCCATGGGCAAGTTATGTAATCGCTGTAAAACTGCTAACACTGACTATAGCAGCAACCATATTTAAATTATCAAACAAGAAGGAAAGAAAAACTCCAGGAGCTTGACTTTTCTAGTAGACAATGTTTGTGTGTAATGTCACATAAAATCGTTTAAATCGTTGGTAAATTTCTTATTGATCTTTTGTTATAATCTCTTCTTTTTCTCGATCCCTCATATAACATACTTCAACGTGATTAGCGCCATATTTTCTTATTTTCTCTCCATATTCATGATATTTACCTCTGGAGCAGTTTATTAATTTAGTAGTCTCTGATGCGTAGAGAGGATTGAACTCAGTGGGAGATGATTTGACCACAAATGTAGGCCTCCAGTGCTAACCATAACATACTTTTAAAAACATGTAGAGTTTCATTCGTATGCATTTAAAAAGCTATTTGGGATCATATGAATTCAATAAGTGTGTAATTCGATAGGAAACTATTGTCCATTTCCCAGGTTCTGGATATACAATGTATCTATTGGGGAATTTTTTTTGCAGTTTTAGTGGGTTATATATTTCACCGCTGAAATTAATTTAAAGTCCGTGAAAAAATGATCAGTTCCTGAAAAAAAATTGTGTGGCTGAGAGACAGAAAACTATTTCTGCTAAATTGGATTTATCTATGTCCAAACGTCTATTACATTAGCTGCGTTTTAAAAGTTCCAGGTGAGTGTGGTTGATTGAGACGGAGAGTCCTTTATGTTAGAAGTAATTCTGGATCCATCGCAACGTTAGCATCCCCGCATAGAATTAGGTGTGAATGGAAGCTAGCCGCAATAAATCTGTTGAGCACAATATAACCATGAAGGTGCCAATGTGTCAGTTTGCTGCTGTAGGAAAAATAACGTTAAATTATCATTCTGGTGATTCTTGTCCTTGTTCGATTTTTGATGAATTCATGATAATGAAGTTGTTGCATCTTTACAAAGTGTATGTACATTGTATGATAAAAGGGGATCAGATAACCCCGACAATGGGGGTTGTGAGATCTTCCAAGAGGTCTCGTGGAACACAAAAAGAAGCTCAAATAAAAAATGAAATAACTCATTGTAGAATGGGGAATGGTTTTTATATTGCCTCGCCTGTACCAGGGATCCACTTTCCTTTAGAATAGATTTAATTATTATTATTATAATTATTATATAAATGAGAAATGTAAGTGTTTGTGTACGTGACTGTCTAATTGGACTTTAATGTTGTAACACGTGTTTAACTGAGAAGTTAGAGACAGTAATGATTACAAACACCAACCAGTTATTCTTGTGTAATTATGTGTTTTGAAAATGACTGATGAAGGGCCTGTCACTTTGCATTGTGAACATTTGACTTCCATCAACTTTTGAATCTCTAATGTAAGTCCTGCTTTGCTATGATCATGGGGGTGCAAGAAGGTTCAATAACACATTTCATAAAGGAACACCTCTTATTAAAAACATGCAAACACCATTATCAAAGCAACTAATCTATTTTTTTCCCCAGCGGTCATAAAAGAAGAATACACTTTAGATCTGTTTGTACTTTCAGTTCTTGCATAATGAGGTCAAAAACAAGGCAAACAAATATATCTGCAGCCGGAGGAAACAGTGTCTTTCTCCTGTTTTCAGCTGATATCAGTGCAGACAATGGTTTGCAATATATTTGTTGACGTCACTCTCTGCTGCTATAGGTTAACATCTTCTGGCAACCTTGGTGTGAATGAGTACACCTTATTTTCCCCTCCTTTGTCCACTCGCAATTGAATACACAACCCTGGGTGACTTCATTGGTATTCAGTACATATACTGCGTATGGTTTCCTCAGAAATAGACTTCATGATTAAAACTTCACTACCTCTACAATAATGCAGATCTAAACTTAGATCTCCAACCTGTGCTTCTTCCAGCTGATATTATAGTGCAACTATTTCCTGCTGCACCTCATGTCTCGCCGCACTACTGTGTTGTTACTGCACAATATCAGCAAATACCATCCCAAGGGTATTATACACTTTACACTGCTTGAGAGGTGCTCTTAAGACTAGTATGTAGATCAGAGCCGGGCCCCAAGCTATAGTATAAACCTCAGCTGCCTCTGAGCACCTGAATCCTCTGTGTGCGCTGTGCTTGAGATTTGTCATGAATATGAAGTGGCACAAGTCTTTACTGCTACTGAGCTGATCCTGGTTCAGGTAAACCTCTCAGATCACCTTTTGTTTGACCCATAGAAAATACATTTGGTCAAATGTTGCTCAGTGGATCTTTGTGCTCATGTGTCAAAATGTCTTAATAATAATGTGAAGGCTGTCACACTTGGATTTACTCATGCAGCGATGCCTTAAGACAAATACACAACACTGACCCCAGAGAGAACAAATTCTATTTTATTTTGACTCTGTTCTAGTTCAACCATTTGAACATGAACTTTTCCCACCTTCCAATCTGCCGTTCTTTCGCCTTCTCTCCTGCAGTTCATCTTTGACCAATAGATGGCAGGCTTACTACACAGAGCTGTAGAAAAGAGCTGTCCATGGTGCTGAATGTATGATCCCCTCGGAGTCTGGGTGGTTTACAGACTGAGTGACTAATGGTTTTACAATCAGTCGATCAATCAATCTATAACTCAATTTATGTAATTGTGTATATGTATGTATGTCTATCCATATGTCTATATTTTTATCTGTCTATCTATATATCTATCTATATGGGTTTATACATTGTATGTATATGTTCATCACCTGACTATCTATCTGACTATTGATCAATATGTCTGTCTATCTATATGTTTATCTATTGATCTAACTATTTGTCTATCATCTAAATGTTGATATATATATATGTGTATCTGTCTATATATCTATGTATATATCAATCTGTCTAAATATATCTGTCTGCATGTCCATCTATCTATATGTCTATACTTCTATCTATCTATATGTCTAACCATCTATATGTTAATCTGTCCATTTAGTTATATGTGTGTCTACATGTGTATCTGTCTATCTCTTTGTCTGTATACACTATATAGCTATGTATCAGTGTCTGTTTGTCTCCCCTCCTGTCGTCTGGTCTGTCTGTTGACGAGCAGCAGCAGCAAAAGAAGTGAAAACGATCCTCTTGTCGTGTTTGAAAGCGATCGTCTTTTAGGAGCGTATGCTGAATGAAGACTCCCACCAGTAGATGTAAAAAATATATTTTTTATTAATATATATATAAAATGTCTAACCTAGTCCAATGCACGGAGAGCTACCAGCTTGATGGATGACTCACAGTAATGCTGTGAAATGGCTCAACCCACACACATACAAACACACACACACAGCCACTCACCGAAACACACACACTCATACTAACACATGCAGCATGACACCCGGGCTCACATACACTGTAACCCATGTCTCTCTCTCTCTCTCTCTCTCTCTCTCTCTCTCCTCTCTCTCTCTCTCTCTCACCCACAAACACACACAAACACACACACACACACACACACACACACACACACACACACACACACACACAGACACTGGCTGTGTTATCAATGATGTGATGCTTAACTCTCTGAAGGAAGAAGGAGGTTGCCAAGTGCATCAAAATGAGTGTGGATTAGCATAGCAGGAGATTAGCAACCAATCTATTATGAAAACTGTTTAAAGCAGGAACAAGCCTATAAATCCTGTAACATGTGATTGTAGGACCCTAAGGTGCTGGTTAGGGGTCTGAAGCAAAATGAGAATTAGTTAAAAATCGTTCCCCCGTTTCTACTTGCAACAAATACAGAACTGTGTCTTTAGTATCTGTATGAGTATCTATATCATCTTCTATAGTACAATCATTTATGAGTCACCATTCATGATTTTGACTCAAGCAACGCTCACAATGGCTGCGAGGTTTAAGTCCTCATCTAAACTCTGAAAAACATCTTTCAGAAATCTAGGTGATATCACAGAAGCTAAATGTCAATCTCCAGAGTCCGTGCCCCGGCCGCGCTCTCGCTGGATTTTCTTTTCATGCTATGAAGGTATTAGGTGACACCTGCTGTGAAATACTGTAATGGGTCAAATTTAGAGTGACATATGTAATTTGCATTTGCCTCTAAATGTTGCTGCTGCTGCTGCTGCTGGGCGTCTCGGTGGCTCAGCGGGCTAAGTCTCCACGTCGTGTTTGCGCCGTTGTAATCTTGTTAGCGCGATCCTCTGCACAGTCCACCAGGGACGGGGATCAATAAGTCGCTCGTGGCTCCATTTGGGGTGCGGGGAGAACACACTCACACACTCACACAATCACACACCAATACTTTAGAGTACTTTATTTCGGGCACACAATTGTAAACACAAACAATTATCACACTCACACTCTACTTCTTGCCAATCAATCTCAATGCCATGTAACTACAGCCACTGGGATTTGTTAATCTCTGCGATACTGTTTGTGGTCCGGTTTTATCAATGGGGGGACTAAACTAAATGCACACTCACCCCTGGGGTCTCTCAGGGGGAGAAACCAGACGTCCCCCCCGGGTCCAGCCTGCTCCATGAGGTCCTGATTTAAGGGATCAAGTAACAATTTATGTAAAGTTTAAGGCTAAACATTTAGTTGTCACAGTAGAGGGCAGTGGTTCCCAAAGTAGGTGTTGGAACCCCCTAGGGGTCAGAAGGACACAATTCAAAAACAATTCTCAGTATCGCATTTTAGCTATAATTGTTCCAAAAGCTAATAAAATACAAATTTACCTAAAAATGATGCATGTAAGTAATCATCAGCCTTATGGTTCCCTTTGTCTTCATGTGACTTACAACAGATCAGCGACAGCATCAGGGGCAGGAAGTCAGTCCACAGGTTTGGTGATTTTATTTTGTTAACCATCTCAGATAAAGGTCCTTAGAGGGGATGGGTCTCACATCTCTTGCTCAGTTACGCCCCCTGGGGGACGAGGGCTGAAAGGTTTAGGGGCCCCTGGTTTAGAATGCTGCTGAGAGTGCATTTTATGAATGGGTGGTCCCCACAGGAAGAGAGAGAGAGAAACTGTCCTTTTGCCCTCTAGTTCTTTTCCTCTTTTTTCTATACATCACTTTCTCATATTTGTGGCTCCTTCCCTCGTTCTGTTCTTTTCTTCACTCTCTCCGTTCCTCCTCTCTTTCTGCTCTTCTTCTCTCAACCACACATTTCCACCTTAAACCTCCACCTCCCTTCATTTCCTCGTCCCATCACTTCTTTTTCTCTCACTTTGTCTCTACTCACCCCCTCCACTTTATGACTGCATCTCTCCCTCTCCCTCCCCCTTTCTTCCCTCACACTATCTCTCTCTTTCTCCGATAATTGATTTTTGCCCTCTTGTGTATTTTTTCCATTTTCTGTCTCTCTATCGCTCCCTCCTCTGAAACCACTTCCCTTCCTCTGTCTCCCTCTTTTCCATCCCCACTCCTCCTTCCCTCTGTCGCTGTCTTTCCTGAAACACCCTTTCCTCCTTTCTTTTTGAGCTCTCATCCCTCGTTCCTTCTTCCCTCCTTAATCCTTATATTTTTTTCATAACCATTCGTCCCTTACCACCTTCCCTAACTCAATTCCTCCTGTTATCCCTTTTATATTCTTTTGTTTCTCTCTTTCACTTGAAATGCTTCTCTTCCCCCTTCATCCCTCCATTACCACTTATTAAATAAAGTCTCTTTTTCATGACATTTCTCTTTATATTCCTATTCTTCCTCTTCCCCCTCTTTTGTCTTCCTTAAACCTCACACGTTCCTCTCTTACCCCTTTCCTCACTTGCCCTCCTACTTTCTTCTCAGCTCTCATCTCTCTTTACCTCCTCTGTCATTGAGCCTTTCCCCACTCCATCCCTCCTTTGTCCTCTTCTTCCTCACTCTCTCTCCTGATAATATCCCTCCCTTAATCCTTCCCTGACTGAATCCCTACTGCTATCCCTCTTTTATCAATTCGTTCCTTTCTTTCTCCTTAAATTCTTCTCTCCCTCCATCCCTGCCTATTTCTTGAAATCACTCCTCCTCCCTCTTTCCGTCACTCTCCTTCTCCCTCTCTTTCTGCTTATATTGAAATCTTTCCCTCTTTTTGTGACCTCGCTCCTTTTCTTTCTCTGTCCTCCCTCTGTCTTACCCTAAATATCATTCTTTCCTCTCTCAGCTTTCCCATCTTGCCCCTCTCTCTTTTGTCCTTCCTTTCCCCTCTTCCCCTTCCTCCTTTTCCCCTCACTTTCTTCCAAGTCTTCTATTTCCCTTCTTTCCCTCCCCATCCCTCCTCCACCGTCTCTCACTTTTCCTCCCAGCCTCTACTTCGACTAACTCACCTATCCTCGCCTTTCTCCCTCCCTCCCTGCCTCTCTCTCGCTCTCTCTCCCGTGCTTTCTACCCGTCTCTCCCTCTCCCTCTCTCTCAGTCGTCGCTCGCTCGCCGTGCTGTGCGGACCTACCTACCACCTCTCTCCTCTCCTCCACTGAATCTCTTCATCTCTCTCTCTCTTTCCTGCGCTCCACCGGTCTCTGGCTATGACAGCTCACACCAGCGGCGTGTTGCCCGATCTCAGACCGTCAACCCGCCACCGGTTATCCCGTCCACACGTTGACATGGACATGTGTGTGTGGGATATCCGTGATTGATCCTCGGGTGTGATCTTTTTTTAATTTGGTTGTTTTATACATATAAAAAGAAGAGTAAGGAGGAGGGGGGCTGCCGTCCTCTTGTACCCCCCTCCGCTTCCTTCAGCCACGCAGAGCGGCGAGGTGGGGATCAGGCTTTAACATTCAAGGGAGCTTGGATTTTATTTAACAGCAAAATGACGGATTGGGGAGCGACCGAGCTGCTGCTGCTGCTGCCGATGAGGGGGAGGCTGAGACGCGACCTCCCGCTTCTCCTCCTGCTGCTGGGGCTCCTCATCGGGGATCTCTCCTCGTCCAAGGGTGAGTTTGGGAGGCTTTCGATTTGTATGGCTCGCGTGCGTGTACGTGCCCGCGCGCGCGCAATTCATGCACGGACGGGATCAGAGTATTCGCAGGTCGGAGTCAGGGGAGGTGGATAATTCCTGCAGTCGTTTCTGCGGACTGTGTGTCTGTGTGTGTGTGCGTGTGTTTGTGTGTGTGTGTGTGTGTGTGTGTGTGTGTGTGTGTGTGTGTGTGTGTGTGTGTGTGTGTGTGTGTGTGCGTGTGTGTGTGAGTGTTTGCGCGCGCTACAGAGAGTTGCGTATGTGCGCTCTGCTCTGGATATTGCGTGTGTGCGTCTTTCTGTGCGTGCGTGCTCGAGATACTGAGTGCAAACGAGAGAATAAGAGCGCGCCTATACGCACGCACACGCACAGGAGCCTGGCGTGTGTGCTTGCGTGTGCGTGCGCGTGATAGACAGTGTGCAGAGTGCAGTGCCCAACTTGGACACAACATCACATCTGGGAAACAGTGCAGGCATTCTCAGCCAAATAAATAAACCGGATTCCATGTGGTTCTGTCCCAAGTGAACACAGCAAATAGCTCGGAGCCAATCCGGTTTGGGGTGGAAGGCCACGCTCGGCGAGTTTAACTCAATAACCTGTGTCACGGAGAACAAAGTAATCCGAGACCGGACAGAGTCTCCCAGACGGGGATGGGGTGAAATTGTCATCTGCAGGGCATGTAGAGAGGAAACACCGAGCTCCCAGTGAAACGGGATTATGTGGAGTCACTCTCACTGAGGAGCAGTTTGTCTCAGAGCCTGTGGAGAGTATGACGAGGATGGATGCTGTGTGTCAGGAGCCCAGCAGGTCTGGGAGGCTGGGGATTCTGCGGCCGTGGAGGTTTGCCCACGTTGTGGAAGGACGGGGAAGAAAGTGTTAACATTCTGCTCGTTCGGTGGGAGCGTTACTGTTTATCAATAGCTTCTCTGTGTGCACTTCTCCTCCCTCTCTGTCTCAATGCCTGTCCCTCTGTGTTTCTCACTTAATCTACTCACTCACACACACACACACACACACACACCACACACACACCACACCACACACACACACCACACACACGCACACACCCACGCGCGCGCGCGCGCGCACAAACCAGTCAGGTCTTTCCCTCTGCGATTGAGAGAAAAATAGTTTCCAACAGTGTTAAGATTCCCAATAATTGTTACTGTGTGTAAGTAACAGTCATTTTTTTTATTCCTCCTCAGTCGCTGTGCTTCTTGTTCTACCAGTTTCCTACCGTGTGTTTAGATTGTGCGTGTGTGTGTGTGTGTGTGTGTGTGTGTGTGTGTGTGTGTTTGTGGCTGTTATCTTTATTCCCTGCCATATACGGTGCCTGTAAAACTGGAAAGAAAGGGATTTGAGGGATTGTGGGAGAATTGTGCATGTTGATGAATATGATGATGGTGCGTTTAAGCTGTTTATGATTGAAGCAACTGCTTCTTATCACCTGGGATTTATCTTTCACATCGGTGTGCGTTTGTTTCCCCTCATTGTTTATCAGCTTTATAATCTGCATTTTTCCCGTTTGTTTTCCCCCACCGTAAACAGATTTTATATTGGCTGCTTTTGTTATTCTTCTCAGTTCAAACAAAAATAGTAGAGTATGAAGTTTAATTTACCTGCACATGAAGTCCTTTAGTATTATAAAACATTATTACAGTGGGATACGCAGCAGACCAGCAGCTCTTTGGTAGAGCTAAACACACACAGAGACGGAGTGTAAGACTAAATTAAAGGGCAGACAGACAGACATCTGGAAAGACAGACGGAGGTTAGCAATAATTTATTCCATCAAACCTCGAACCCCAGATGGTTGTCAGCCTCTTAAATCCGATGTCGCTTTTCAAATTCCACTACATAACAAATTATTGATTGTCTCCAAATGTCACCTAAAAATGTCATAAAGAGTCAGATGTCTTCAGACACAAACTGAAGAGCAAATAAGAGAGCCGGGCATGCAGCGTCAAGCTGGAGAACAAGGTTTGAAGAACTTTCTGGACGCTGGTGATTGTTAGCGCTGAATCAACTGAAGAAAATCTTGGTCGACCAATTGATTGGGCTGGATAAACTAAATTAGCAACAATACGCCAACTGCGATCTGGTAGCCGTGTTAAGCTAAATCAATTATAAACAAACATAAGGTAACACAAAGTTAATGAAGTATCCTGACGCAGATGTTTTCTGATGTAATGCTGTATGGGTTTCTGAGCTGTTTGCACTTGACTTTTGGTGAATCTGGCTAAACATGATACAGCCACACCGTCTTCTACGATATGGTGTCAAACATTGGAGCTAACTCCACTCTACAACATTTTGTACAATCTGTTCCTCTTCAATGAATAAAGATCTCTCTGTTCTGACTCTGACATTGTTATTTAGGATTTTTTTGGGATAATCACCACTCACACCTGTAGCATCTGACAAGAACTGAAAAATGTTATATCACAAATTTGGTTTCTTCTAGAGAACTGGGGTGTCCTCAGATGGTTCTCAAACCAAATGGCTTTTATGTCAATAAATATTTGAATTAGATGGTGTGGTGGAGAAGTTATGTAATCTCTGCCTTGTATACCATTAGGTAGTTAATTCTGTATAATTTAATGATAAGTTAAATACTCAATTATGATTAGGTAACAAAAGTTAATTGATTTTAATACATACCTGTGTTAGTTGCCAATCATGAATGCATATTAAATGCACATGTAAGAACAAAAACAGATTAATGTGGCCTGTTATGTTCCAGTATTTATACTTTATACTTAAATTAACCTGTCAAACTTTGCTTCTCTGCTACCAAAATAAAAGACTTGGAGAAACAAAACAAGAACAACAGGTTGTTTCAGCCAAGAAACATTCAAATGTCCAACTGTGATGATGATCCACTTAAACTCAGCTAGTGCTTATATAATTAAAATAATGTTAACTACAGTTTACAGGGAATGGAATTAGAGACATTTTGCTTGCTGCAAGCCTGTGCAAACGCACACACAGAATGAAATAACATGTATGACAACTTCATTTTAACTTTCGACTATGAATCGCTTTTTAAATCACTCACACACAAACCCACTGACATAGGCCTACGTGGGACACACACACACACACACACATTCACATACACACACACAGACACACATACACACACACACACACACACCCTCAGTAGGACATTACAGTGACTTATTTGAATTCCCTTTTCATTTAGGACTGATTAAATGTCTCTATTTCCAACCATGCACACGGTGACAATTAGCCGACATTGAATCGATGCCAAACAACAAGATATTGGAACTTGCTGTCTGTCCCCCCGTCTGGCATACTAATATGACACACATGGGAAACACACAAACCCTCTCTCTCTATCTCTTTCTCTCTGTCTGTCTCCCTCTCTCTCTCTGTGACACACACACAGACACACACACACACGCTAATTAAAACAGAGCTGTCTGCCCAATCCAAATTCACTGTAGGTCTACAAAACTGAGGGAATGAGACATAAAGGAGAAATGTGAAATGTGTCAATGAATCTAGTGAAAATTCAGACGGCATAATAAAATGTGAAAGAAATAAATTGATGTGTATGTCAGACAACGATTAAAAATTCATTCTTGACCTTGGGGACACATTTAGTGTGTGTGGTAGATATTCTAAATAGAGGATCCCCTTAGCTCCTTTAGCAGCATCTGACAGGAGGCCAAGGCCGTCTTCAGTGAATTTCTCAGATGTCCCCATTTGAAGTGATCTTCCTGCCATATGTGACCACCTGTTGTCACATGACTAAGGTCATGTGATGCCACCTGTATATTCCATTCGCTGAAGAAGGCTCTGGGACTAGATAAAAAAGTGGAATCATGTTTATAATATTCCCAACATATAGAACACTTTATGCTTAATGCCATCCATCTTTAAATAGTCAAAGACTATTCATTATCTTTCTTGATCTTTCTCATTATCCCCTGTTTTACCCACATATATCAAAATAGAGAACTTAGAATAACACAACGATACCGGAAAATAGGGAAAAAGAAAACAAATATTAATTAGAAAAAGATGAATAGGGCAATCAGTTAAAGTTCTCTCATTAAGAATTCAACAAAAACGTTTTAACATATTATAAACGATTTATAACACTGGTATACATGAATGCAAATTCTCTTTTAATTAATGTATTTGTCAACAGCTTAAACTAAAGTTAAACTTGTGTCTACCCAAAAGTGTAAAAAACAGATAATGAATTACATTTTAGTAAAATACATTTGTAGTTCTATAAGCAATGTTTTACAAAAGATCGAATTGTTGAAAAATGGTTTGTTACATAACATTATTGAACCCTAAAAATGGTTTGTCTGTGTGCAAGTTTGTGTTGGATTCCTTATGGATATGTATGTGTGTTTGTGCTTGTTGTATTTTTTATGATTTTCTGCTTCTTGTACACGAGAAGCGTAGGAGCACTTAAAACGTTCACCTTTACGTGGGAGAGACAGACTAAAAGGTTGGCGCACACACACGCACACACACACATAAACACACACACACACACACACACACGCACACCCACACGCACACACACACACGCACACACACACACCCACACGCACACACACACGCACACACACACACACGCACATATACATACAGAAATAGTGACATTTTCACCTATGTTTTCTCCACGGCCACATTGAATACCACAAACAGTTCTCGAGAATAGAGCAGGGAATCCTGTGTGTGTGAGAGTGTGTGCTTTCATGAGATATCTCATTGAGTACTGACGACGTTCAGGTACTTCAGGGTCCTTCTGGCTGTCCAGGGAGACCAGAGAATACACAAACACTTCAATACAGTTAACTACCTCAGAGCACACAGTTCAATGGAGAGCAAAGAGGTGGTGTGTGAACGAGAAGAGAAGAAGCTGCAGAGAGGAGGCTGCGGACAACTGTAATGAACACTGGGAGCTGTGAACCATTTGTTTTTTATCCTCTCAAGTCTGACATTTAAGATACCATTATACAGGCAGAACATATGAAGTAAAAAGAGTGCTGCTGTTAGCGTCACAGATTGGAGTTAACCATCAGTTGACACGCAAAGTATGTGCTAAGTATACAGGGGGAATTATTATGCTTGTGAAGCTGGAAAAAAAAAGTATTAAGCCCTTAAAAATGTGCAAGTGATCCATCTTTATAGTATTCAAATGACAGAACTTTTAAAAGAGCTGTGGCCTACATACAGGAGACTAATGCAGGGGAAGGGCCGAGTGAGAGACACCCACACAGAGGGAAGGAGAATATGTGTGAAGACGGAGTGAGAGAGCAATTCAGATAGGGGCCGAGATCAGCACAAGTGTGTTAAAGACGGAAAGGAAGCAGAGGCGCCGCTGTGCACTGACAGACAGAGCGAAAACTGAAAATTAAAATGTATTCCCCGGCACACGCGATTAATCAGGAATGACTTTTCCATCTTGTGCTGCTCAGCTAGTAATGTCTGGCATTAAGTAATGACATCATAACCCTGTCCGCCCTGAATTTATACCTCAGATATGGAGGGAAATCCACTGTGCTGACCTGAAGGCAAGAGCAAACAGGGCTCTAAAATCTGTTGATATTAATGCCTAGACTCAAATATTTCATGCCTGCTGTAAATACTGCATCACACACTGCAGAATCCTGCATATATCCGTCATTTAAAATAAGAGAGGAGAGCATGGAGAACAGGAAATAAAAGAGCATGTGTTTGTCATATGAAATGACCGGACTTGAAATTATGAATGTCATAAAAGTGCTGTTGCATTGCTGGTCCAATTGTGTCTTACCAGCCATTAGTATGCATGAGTAAGTGCCATGTCTACTTAAGCTGTCGTTAGTGTATATATCTATATATATTTATAAATATGGATATATAAATAATTTTCTCCTGAAACCCTAAACCTAGCTGTCAGAGACCACTTCATTTATCTTTTTAAATGTGTCAAATGCCGTTGACTGAATACATTCAGCATCTAAATATAGCTCCACTGTATGCTATTATATCCCCTAATTCCAGTCTAATGAGCAAGGGTCTGTAACAAGCTATAAAGTTGTCAAATTTATATTATGGCTTGAAAGTTTGTATATTGCTCATGGAGAGGGTTTGAAGCACCCACTTTAGAGCGGCAGTTTGTTGCTGTTTTCCTGTACCTTGTGGTGCAGACGCCTCGCTGTGGTGGGAGCTGAGGGTTATTTCATAACGCAGGATTACTCAGCCAGCTCTAAAAATAAGCATGAAATGAAGCTCTCAACTGGAATTCATAATGAAAGATCGGTCGCTCCATGAAAACATATATTAAATTTAATTTGTGAAATGATTCAGTACATCAACAGCTAAGCGACTGTTTTTTTGTTTTTTTTTACCCATTCCAGATTAGGACATTATTCCCACAACTTCCTGTTCAGGTTAACCGTGCAATGCATCCTGGTAATGGTTAAATGGGTTTATGCAGCTTCTACTGCACATTGGCAGCTCAGTGTATGCATGAAATTGAGGTCGTGATTATTTTATTAAAATGTGAAATGTTAAACCTCTCTTGTTTTTTCTCTGAATTCCGAAAACTGTGAACATTTCACATTTCACATTCATCCGTCTGCACTCAAAAGATGAATTGTTCTGTGGTGAAGTTGATTCTTTGCACTAATATTCCCAAGCATTCCACTTTCTGTTGCCATCACCTGCTGTATATACAGTTCATATGTGCCTCACTTTAACTCTAGATATATAGCTTTCTTTACATGTATTGCTAGTGGCACGGTGGTACAGTGGTAAGCACTTTTCTGTGTTGACATGCATGTTCGCCTTGTGTCCACTTTCTCCTGTTACTCTGGCTCCCTCCCATCGAAGACAAGCCTGTTAGGTCGTTCAGAGACTCTTAAATTGCTTGTAGGTGTGAATGGTTGTTTGCCCCTGTATGTTGGTCCTGTGATGGACTGGCAACCTGAATAGGGTGTGCTCCGCATGTCGCCCAGTGTCAGCCTGGATCGGGTCTGTCTCCCCCGCGGCCCTCAAAGGATAAGTGGTATAGATAATGGATTGTTGGACGCTTCAATTCAAGCTTGAATCAAGGTTGGAGGCTTGTCAGATATAGGCGATGCACAAGGTTTTCCACTCCATTGAGGGAAGGCAGGCTGTTCACTATCATTATAACAGTTTTTCTTAACAGCGTGTTAGTGGAATGAAAAGGGAAAGAAAATACTATGCAGAGAGATGGTCGATGGTTGGTATCAGTTCCTAACATTACACACACAAAGAGTGGATTGACGACAAGTCAGTCAAAACTATAAAAAAGCAATATCTTTAGTATATACGCCTAGTAAGCAGGTCTTTTTTTTTCACAAGCGCTCTTGTTTGAGCTTCTTAGTTTGCCATAAATCTTTCAATGTCGCAAATTATTATTATCTTTACATTTCATTCTCTGAAACTTCACTCCGCTACACTTCCACGATGGAGGGGTTGTACAATAGGGCTGGAAGTTAGGATTCACTCTAGCTGATTCTGAACAATTCTGCTCAATTTGGGTAAAAGCCATATGTAGCGTGTTGAGGTTCTCTACGCCAGTGATTTTCAACTAGTGTGCCGTGAGAGATCGTCAGGTGTGCCGCGGGAAATTATCTAATATCTAGTGTTGCCCTCCTCTCCACGCCAGCGGAGGCTCGGTGTACTGCACGCCTCGGGGGGAAGGTCCTCGTCCGCGGCGCCTCACGGCGTCACTGGTACGGGGGCTTTCTTTCTCTTGGAGCGCGGGACGGTGTCCGTCGGCGGTGCGGAAGGAGGGGACCGGATACGGCGGCGGCGGCGGCGACTCCGGACGCGTGTCGGTCCCTTCTCGCCGATCACCTCAGCTACGGCGCCCGCTGGGGGAACCCTCCGTTCGAGCGGGGGGCCCCCTCCGTCGGTCCGGCAGCTGACTTAGAACTGGTGCGGACCAGGGGAATCCGACTGTTTAATTAAAACAAAGCATCGCGAAGGCCCACGGTGGGTGTTGACGCGATGTGATTTCTGCCCAGTGCTCTGAATGTCAAAGTGAAGAAATTCAATGAAGCGCGGGTAAACGGCTGGGAGTAACTATTCGCACTCAAAACAGGTCACTCTGAGGAGGGCTGTTTTAGACAGGGTAAAAAGGTGCTGTTCTAAATGATCCTTGTGATATTTTGACCAAAATATGTTACAGACATTTCATTAAGACCCCAAGGAAACATATTAACTGTGATAAAATGGGCATAATATGTCTCTGTTAAATAACGTTTAGTTAAATCAAAGATTGTTTCATAAATCTGATTCAATTTGTGCTCATTAAAAGATCAGAGTGATAAAGGGCTGAAATAATTTAAAATAGTGCTTTTTAATACATTTATAAACTACATTACTAACTATGTATTATATGTACTGTGTTAGGCCATAGAGTGTCATTTTGGTTGGTGGTGTGCCCCAGGATTTTGCAAATGAAAAAAATGTGCCGCGGCTCTAAAAAGGTTGAAAATCACTGCTCTACGCTAAGCGATTGTATTGTGTATTCCAATGCACCCTGCCACTCTAGTTATAATGCTGTTGTTGGGCTCATGGAGGGACACAGTGAATATTTTGACTGAGCTGATGACATTGACGTCAGTCACCAGCAAGGGGCTCCACTGCTGAACCCTTATTTGAACATTTAGCATTTAAACTGGTTTATATTGCCTATGAGGTTTAACAGTGTTGCGGCAGAATTAAAGCCAAGAAATACACTTTCTGTATGGACCTATGTTTTGTGCGTATGTGTATCTGTTTTTTTTCTGTAGCATTGGCCTCAATGCATCAGCAAATTCGTTTGCTCATTTTTTTCCTTCTTTTTGATGTGGTGCTATTGTCGGCCTGTAGATAAATCCACTCCTTACTATGGTGTATCCTAGGGGCTAGCGAGTAAAAATAACACAGATAAAAGTAAAATGGTAATTACTGATCCAGGTAGGGAAAATGACTGTGTGATGATAGTGGAGGACCATTAAGAACTGGGAGGGATTCACCGTTTTGCTCATGGACACTTGAGCAGTGTTAAGATTTGGGATCTTGAACAAACCTCCGTGACAGTGTACTGTGACATCCTCCAGCTTTAAACCTGTGTGTCTCTTGGTTTGGTCCTGCTGTCGGCTCAATATAATGTGACTTGATGAAACACTTTAGTTGTTTTATTATTTTCTTCTCTCTGTAAGCATGACATTTTCTATAAGCTGAAGGCTAATGGCTGGCTACCGGGCTAACATCAAGCAGGCTAATGTGTCTGTTAATGTTACATTAGTGTTATTTCACTTTTACTCTCGCTTAGTTCCACGGTTTAAGGGCATATAGTGTGTGTGTTTGTGTGTGTGTGTGTGAGAGAGAGATGTCACAGCACACCTACACTGTGCATGTGTGGGTGTGTCTTGTACTGCACTACTACTGAGTGTGTGAGTATGTGCACTCCACATATGGAGCCAATGAGTTAAATTTCCATTTCAAAGCGACGACTCAGCAGCAGCAGAACTACTTTCATCCATTAATGTGATTTTTAGAGAGAGAGAGCGTGAGACAGTGAGACCCACACACACACGCGCGCGCGCACACACACACACACACGCACACATACACAAACCGAAAGAAATACATAGAGCCAAAGTAATAATTACTCTCCAGGTTGGCAAAGTATTCAGATTGTTTATTAGTGTCTCTGGCTCCTTGTTCCTCACTCAATGACAAGCACCCCCCACTCTCCCTCTGACTTTGCTTGTGTTTTTAGAAAAACAGTGCATTCCATTTATCTGCTGAACAGTCCAGTGTTTTCATGCAGCTGTCACTCACGTTATGGGTTCACTGCTCTGCAAAATGCACAAGTGTTGTTCGGCCACTGTATCTGTAAAAAAGAGGTAGAGAAGTCTGCCGCAGATGAATCATTTTGGAGAATAAACAGTCTGTGAGTGTGGGTGTTTGTCTCAGCCTTCAAGAGAAAAATAAAGTGTTAGGGTTAGATCTGTGTGTGTGTGTGTGCGAGGAGGGAACGGTGACAGGATTATTTTGTGCCTGACTGCCCCTTTGTGTGTAAATGTCCATGCGTAAGCTAAAAGTGTGTTGTGTGGGGCCCACAGTGTCGAGGCATTGTGCGGTTGTGTGTGTTTGTGCTTGTGTGTCTGTGTGTATACACACAGCTTTTTTGACTGCAGTCATGCGAAGGATGTACAAGCTGTTTGTCATATTAATGTAGTGCTGCAAGTTGAAAGTGAATGTGTTATTTTTGAATTTGTTTATGTATTTGTGTTTGCTTGGTTACCCAATTTTGCATGAGTGGGTATAAGTGTGTCCATGTGAAGGAATTTAAACTTCCATAAAGCCTGGTAGTGTGCCTGTGCAAATGAGCACAGGCAGAATGTATAGAAGCATATAAATTGTGCGAATGTCAGTAAGGGGGAGTTTTTTGTTGGGCTCCTGTGTGTATCTTTGTGTGTTTCTGCACTTGCAAGTGTAGTATTTGGAAAATCTCTATGCATGCCGACCTTCATAACCAGCATGCTCGTGTGCGAAATCGTGTTTATGCATCGTCAACTAAGCATGTGTGTGTGCGTGCTTCTCAGTTTAAATGCATTAGCCACAGGCTATCGTTTCTCAAGTGGAGTCGTTCTTATTCTATCAATTTTTAATGATTGGTAATGGTCGCAAGCAGTTTTGAACCTTCAACATGGGGACATTGCAAAAAACAACAACAGGCCCTGTGGTGCACAAACACCATGAATACAGACAAAGGGAGGCTGCGGAAGAGATAGTTGAGAAACCAGGAGGATGTGAATAGATGTTTGCTCGGGGAAGCCATAAGAGCTGTGCTGAAAAGGTCCCGTGGTACACTGTGCCACTGCAGCACAGCCTCACAGTGAAGCCAGTGGGAGAGGGAGGAGGTGAGAAACTGGCTAACAGGCTAACTGACTGACTGTCAGCGTGATTTACCAACGGAATGATGGACTGGTTGTTAAGTTGATTGACTGACTCGGTGGCTGATTGGTTGTGTTACAGGCTGGCTACGTGAATGACTAAGGCAATTGTTGAAGGCCGTTTACAAGGTACCTTAGTAATGGCGGTTCAGAAGAGAGGAGAGCGAGGGAGCAGATGGAGGAAAAGCAAGGTCTCTTAGCTGTGGTTAAACTCTAAAACAAAGGTTTGGAATGAGATTCCAGGGTCCAGAGGCCTTTTTTTTCTGTTAAGCTCAGGTTCAAGACTAAATTGTGTTTTATTGCTTCCTTGTGTCGTCCTTGATGGAAATACATGGATTTTATCCACCCAAAAATCCACGAACTAAATCAAATTAGATCAAACCAAATGAATGAATTGTAAAGACAGGACAGTGGCAGCATTTAAAACAAAGAATCTGTTCAGGCATTTAAAACAAAAACAACATGAAAAGGGTTTGAAAGTGATGCTCTGAGTTTTTCACACCACGCTGACGTCTAAGTGTAAACTGAACAATATCGCCGTGTCAGCTGCAGGGGCAGAGCGATGGATGGAGAGACAGAGAAAAATGGTGAGGAGGAGGAGGAGTGAGCGAAGGTGGTGGGGAGGGGATTAAGGATGAGGAGGAGAGGGTGGAAGGAGGAGAAGGAGAGAGGGGGAGGAGGGAGGGAAGGCCTTAAGCAGTGCGATAAGGAAATAATAAAGGAAAGGTTGTAAAAGGCTCCAAGACTCCAGCCGTGGCAATATCAGCTGCACACACATATACACTTTAACACACACCTTTGCTCTTTTTCTCCCCCTCTTTCTCACTATCAGACACACACACAAACACACAAACACGCACACACACAACGCTGTATGAAAATTGATGCTGCAATGTCCTTTACAGGCCATTAAATCGGAACAGCGATAGCAGCTCACTTCTGTCTGACAAATAACGGCTAAATAACATAGCTTGTCTGTCTGTCTGCCCACCTCTCTTACATGAGGGTCTCAAATGCACACATTCCATTTCTTTTTTCTTTTTTTTGGTGCTTGAGGTGGGGGCTCAGGTCAGCTCTGTGAAATGAGCCCAGTTCAGAAGAACTCAAGCCGCATGGTCTGATGATAAGCACAAAGAGAGGGCCGCTAAAGAGACTGACTGGTTCTTTAATGGATTTTTGGACGTCCCACAGGCCCAGTGATGTTGTCCCGGTGTGCCCCAAAGACAGTCTGGGCACTTGGATGGTGCACGCATGTAGTACACAGTCTTTGTTCATGTTTACTTAATTTAAAGGGAAAATGCAGATCAACTAACATACTTAAATGTAGGGTTGGTCATTTTTTTCCTGAAACACTTTTCATCTAATTTGTTGAGATACTCCTAATGTCCCAGTAGCAATCACTAAATTCAGACTGAATGAAACTATACCTGTCTGTCACGAACCCACCTGCCTGCATGCACCCTGCCTGGGCTCTCACTGCACATTACTGGAGTCTTCAGCCAGGGAAACATACACCGCTGAAGCAGAGACCAAAGTTCATGTGTTGTGGGTGTGGCTTTGATGAGGATCTTTGATGGGAGGGGGATGAATGTATTGATTGCCAAGGATTACCAACCCCAGCTTTAAGACATGTAAATGTGTCACACAGGCTAATGTTCATCTTCAGTTCCTGGCAGGTTGATGGTAAAATACTGTGCAACTTAATGTTAAAATGCTCAAATCCATCTTTCTCTCTCTTCTCTCTTTTTTTCATCCGTCTATTTCTCTCCCCTTGCCCAGGTGTCACCATGCACTGAACTTCCTCTGTCAGTTGTTTCAAATTAAAAGCCCATTGCAAAGTTATAATTGCGACTTTGTGGCAGTGCAGCAATGGTGATAATTTACAGGCACTGGTGAACACTGTGTAAAGAGGAAACACTGGAGAGTATCAGGTCCACCCAGCACATCGTCAGCACATTAGACAATAAGCTTTTTCAAGTTTCAAGCAGTGCTTCTTGAATTTCAAGAAGCAAGTGATTTTCTCTTCTCTCCAGCTCACCCCATTTTCTTTCCTTTGCTCTCTTGTTCCATTTTTCTGCCCCTTTTCTCCTGTCTGTTCATCCTTGGTGACTATACTCATTTTGCCTTATGTTTCATCCCCCTGCTCATTTCTGTCTCTCCCCACCACTCATCTGTCTCTGTTTACTCTCTTTTCGCTCCCCCTTTTTATAGCTCACTTTGTCCTCCCTCTCTTCCTCCGCATCCCTCCTCCTCTCTCTCTCCCTCTGTCCCTCTTTTCTCTCCTTCCCCCCTCATCAACTTTCTCCAACCCACTTTCTTTTGTGGTCTCTTTCCCCCTCTCTCTCTCTGCCCTTTCGAGTCTTTTGATTAGGTTGTTGGCATTTTCATTGAGATGTCTATATGACCATTGGAACAACTCTGCCGTCACAGTCTCATCTGCCCTCTATCTACTTCTTTTCCTCTCTCTTTATTCTCCAATTGCACTCCCCAGCACTTCCTCCTCCTCTCTTCGCCAACCTTTTATTTTCTTGCTCAGTTTCATCATCTTCCTGTGCTGCTCTCTTGTTTCTCTGCCAATATTCCTCAGTTTGCCATCATCCCTTTCCATCTCTGAATGTCTCCCTCTCCATCCTTTTTATAACACAGGACCTCAACCTTCCTCATCCCCCTTTTTTGTCCTTCTTTGCTCTTCTGTTCTCTACTCTCATTTCCCCTTCTCCCTATCTCCTCAGCCACCTCCGTGGATCATTTGTTTAAATGTCAGATGGCCACATCATCCACTGTTGGTATTATAAACTGTTTTATGGTTAACAGAACAGAGAGAGACACACAGAGAGCGAAAGAGTGAAGTAGGGTGAGAAGTGGTTGTCTTGGTGGTGGTGGTGGTGCTGGGGGGAGGTGTTTGCCAGGCTGACACAGCAGTTTTCTTGTGTTTCTGGCAGTGGAGAGAAAGAAGATGATGCCTGAAAATAGGGAGAACATGTTTTAAAATGATACGGGCTGTGGGGTGGGTGCAAGGAGAGAGAGAGAGCGACAGAGAGAGAAAGGGGGTTGGCTTGTAGAGCAGGAAAATGAGATAAGAGGAAGAGGGGGATAGGAGAGGAGGAGAAGAAAAAAAACAGGAGGAGAACAAGAGAAATAAAGAGAAAGGGAGAGCCTGTGTGTCTACATGCCTCTAATCTGTTGATGGTTGAGGGGAAGCAGACAATAAGCCATTATCTGTCGAAGACTCAGCTTTCTCTGCAGCAGCATGCCACTGCTGCGTAGTGCTAGTGCCAGAGCAGCTTACAGCACAGTGATGCAGCCGGGAAGCACTGACACTCAGACAGGAACAGGACAGCAGCAAGGCAGAGTGTAACTAAGGAAAATGACAAGTTGGCAAAACACAAGTTATTAATAGTAACAGTAAATTATGGTATTAAAACCCAACTTATGAGATGAAAGCAAACCACAGACTTTTTTTATTATCTTTAATGAACAGAGGAAGCATTTATACACTCAGTCGGCACTTTACTAGCCACAGTCAGCTGAAACTATTCGTCTGCTACATCAGTCCTGCTAGGTTTTATGAAGGTTGGGATTTTCAGTTTGTGTTGAATCTGTTACAGAAAGTTGCTGAGTTCACTGTACAATACTTGAGGTGGGTGTAGCTTGTGGTGCTATGTTATATTTTACGGAGAAATGTTTCTTTTATTTTGCAAAAGCACATTGATAAATATTGTACCGTGCAATACAATTTAACAAATCTTCTGGAAATTGCACTTGTTGTAGCCAATTTTGTTGTATGTAGTGTGTATGTGGTCACCTGTGTCAATGTGTCCTCACCTGCACACTTGTGGGCATAGGCAGGTAAAACTTTGTCTTCACAGGGGAGTCAGCTGTGAGTAGGGAGGGAACTAGGCACTGGGACGCCACACAGCTTTTCAACCATGTGTGTGCATGTTTTTACGTCCTTTTATGAAAGCGTGTTTTTTGTGTTTTGTTTGATTGTTGCAAACTCGTTTTTAATCTCCCTGCAGCCGAGCTTTTGTAGGTGTTTTTTCATCTTTGATAAAAACAAAGTCTACTTTCCCGGCGGACCTCGTTTTTGCATCACCATCAAGTCCCTCAAGTGACCTTTTTGAAGCTTGATCGCCTAACATTTAAATATCCGCTCATTGGAAATCAAGGATGGTTAACATTTTGCATGATGTGTTTTGGGACTTAAAAAGCACTTGGTTTGAGTCTGAAATTATCTTTTTAAAATTTGCAATGTTTTCACAACAAAATCTCATATCTTGACTGAACGTTGACCCTCACTAGTCTGGGTTAATCCATCTCTAGTCATATAATCCATACTTTTGTTTAGCTAAAGAGTACTGTATATTTTCATGTAAAAAAGTCCAAACCTTGTCCTAATTAGTGGGAATGACTCTGATTAAAAGGTTTCTTACAGAATTGGGTGATGATTTACACTTTTGGCTTTATGAAGAGGCAAACCGGACTGTTGTCAGTTTTGGCTTTGGACGAAGAAAAGACGATATGAAGGTTAACACAGTGCCGATTAACATGCGGCCATTGTCACCTGAACACGGTTTAGGTCAAACAAACATTTCTTATCACATGAACCCTTCATTTTTCATACCCATTATACTGCCACCTGCTTATCGGTCGAATAATGTGTAACCAGTGTCCAGAATTTCTGTCTCCTGCCTTTCTGTGTGCATACATGTGCAACCTTGTGTATGAGCACAAGAAAAGAAAAATGTCTTAAAAACACTCAGACATTTTAAAGGGGCGCTTTAACCTACTAATTAAAATTCAAAAGTGACTTGAAGCACCAAAAGAACATACTTGTTTTATTAACATTCATGTAAAAACCACAACCTCTCTCTAACCTCAAATGCTTTTAGTGCTTCAACCTGACCACAAACAGGAATAAGAACGTGGAGCCCAGTCCACAGTGTCCCAGCTCTGCTCTGTGCGCCCTCACCCCCCATCAGGCAACTTTCAAGTGGTACAAACTGTGACAATTCGTCCACTCCAAAAAGCTCTACCACTGATTATAATTCAACTGCAATGAAGCCTCTTGTATAAAGTATTTTGCAAAACAAATTGCTTGTATATAAACATCATTTTCCAGGTGACAGGGTTGAACACACAGACACACACACACACACACACACACACAGGATGAGTTTCAAGATGTCTGGCTTTGTTATTAGCATAGAAATAAGACATTGACAGATAAGATGGATATTAATGGCTGTACGATTTCTTTAGTGTGGATTTAGTGTGACCCGGGCCGGGCTGGGCTTGGATGATTATATAAATGATATTCAGGTTTGGGGTCTTTACTTCGGCTTAGCGGATCTCTTTCACCGCAGATGTGTAATCAGGTAAAACAAGCTATAATCATGCATGTTGCTATTTACATTAACATCATGCTCACCACAAAAGACCAAATGGGTTGAGATTATTTTCTCTTGAGGTTTCGACAAGCTTGGACAGAACATTGCCGGCCAGGTGACGCTCTATATTGTACAGAACAAGGCCGGTTGAAGTGCTTGCAAGACAAATAAATAAGTTTATGGTGCAAAACATAAATAAGAAACTGTAAAAATATACTTCCTGTATAGTCCTGTGTGCCTATCGTTGAAAAATAGCAACCAGACAGAAAAACTAATAGTGTTTCCATTACTGTTGCACATTAGGCTTAATGTATTTAATATTGTGCATCAGGAGCTGTAAAGCTTACAGTTTCCCCTGTATTCTGATTAATAATTAATTACGAGCCGTATGTACCTCCATTTGCAGTTAAAACTGAATGTTTACTAAGTTAATGTTCCTCCTATGATGGTTATATTTGTGTTGATTTTGATAAAACGGCTCCGTGTAGAGACAGATGCCTCTTTAGATATCTGGAGTGCACTTTTAAGGGGTTTTATCGCCAACATCTCAAAGAATTTAACATCAGTTTATTGGTTTTTATGTGTCTTGATGATTCAGTGATGAAAACACGTCACAAATCGTACTTTTCAATCTGCTCTTTCCTTTTATTTTTTCATTTTTCTGCACCAAATAGGGACAAACACTGAGGAAATGCCATTGCCAGGCTTTCAGAAATATGGAGTTCCATCATTTGCCCACATGGTTTGGCTTTGACCCCTAACCTCTTAATCACGCTTGTTGTAAGTTGCTGTTTAAAAGCAATTTAAACATTTCCAGTTTGCTGCTCTTATGTTTCATTCTGTAAGTGCGAGTGCTGCCTGTATAAGCATGCTGGGAATAATGGTGTTAAGGAAGAATGGAGCTTTTAAAGCTTCTCAAAGGCAGTATCAAATTACACAGGAGTTCTTGACACTGGGTCCGTCCTGTGTAGAATGTGCATACTGTACACTGCTGTGAGCAAGAAAAAGGATAAATGTCTCATAAATATAAATGAAAAATCTGCATTTACTCCCTAATAATCTCTTTGAGGCTGTCTCGTCCTGGTGCTACCAACAGGAGGGAGGCCAGATTTGACACCAAGGCTGTTAAATAGCTGACGTCACTGTTCTGACTAAGACAGAACACAGAGAGGTGTCACATAGCACGCCCTCTCCTCTCCTCTCTTCTCCCCCCTCTTCCTAATTTTGATTTTAGCATTCATTTTGTGGCATCCAGTAGCCTGCTGGTGGGGATCTGTTTGGAGGGCATGAAGAGCTTGCTAAATGATGGCTAAATTTAACTAAATGACTTCCTGCACTCAGAACTGATATAATGTTCTCCCCGGCTCCTCTCCTCTCTCTGGATCCTTCTCTCAAGGCCTCATCCCTTTTAGCTATTGTTCTTTTTCCTCCTCCTCCCCCCCCCCTCTCTCTCTCTTTCTCTCTCTCTCTCTCTCTCTCTCTCTCTCTCTCTCTCTCTCTCTCTCTCTCTCTCTCTCTCTCTCTCTCTCTCTCTCTCTCTCTCATTTTCTCTGAAGTGTGATTTCTATTTGTCAATCTCCCTCCCAGCTACTCCCGCCCTCCCCTGCCTATTTACCTTCTTTTCATGTCTTTCTGTCTCCTGCACCAACCACTCCCTACTCATCCTCTCACTTCCGTTCGAACTAATCGTTTTGATTTGTCTACTTTCTAGTTGCATGAAGGGTTACACTGTTCTCTGTCTGCATCTGTCTCCGTCTGAAGTCTTAATAAGGTAGCTTTGGAGGAAATTTCTTTTAACATATTTGATAAGTGAGCTTGCACTCTCGTCTCTGTGTGTGTGAGTGTGTGAGTGTGTGTGTGTGTGTGTGTGTGTGTGTGTGTGTGTGTGTGTGTGTGTGTGTGTGTGTGTCTGTCTGTCTGTCTCTCTGATCGATCTAATTTGTCCCTGTTTCCGTCTGCTGTCTGCAAAAATGTGCTTTTGCCTCGAAGCAGCAACTCATTAGACGACAGCTCTCGTACCTGAGAATTATGGTCAGAAAATTGGAAAAGGATAATTGTTTGCAGATGTCAGTGACTCAGTCAGCCAACCAGCCTGTGTTTGTGGTACACAACATCTCTGCAGTCACCAAATTACCCAATTCAATATGTATAAAGCATGTCACTCATTAGATTAGCATATCTATTATGTTAACATATAATTATGCTATTATGTAAGATAGTGATATATTGAATCTGTAATTTTGGTTTCCAGATATGTGGTATCCAATTACTGTGTTTTTGAGTTTGTGATTTATGTATTATATATACAGTTCAATTTATTAAAATGGCAAGTAATATAATGATACATCAAAACTCTAATTTAGTTCAAAGTATTGGTGTTTTATGGACCCTGTTAGCCACAGAAATTAAGTATAAATGATCTAATTAAACACAGCTTAAGTAATATAATATAATGTTATATAATGTAAAATATTATAGTAAAACATTCAAGCTCCCTTCTGAACTTATGTGTTGACCATCCTAAACACAGTGGACTATACATCATCTCTAATACATCATGCTGTCGCTGTTCCATATAGTCGGTCTTACTGCCATAGCTTCACAGCCATAGTCGTGGGTTTTTTTCTTTAGGTATGTAGATTAACCAAAAATTCCTTTGATCTGTAAACCAATATGTAGAATGATCTACATGTGAATACCCCCTATTGTGTCAGTGGAAGTGAGAACACGTTGACACCACCAACAACTGCCATCATTAGTGCTTTAATGAGTCCTACATACCTGTTGAGCATACATTACTGTCGTTATGTTTTATGTGAGAAATCAACTGAATACAAATTCTTCACTAGACACCAAAGGAAATCCAGTTGCATATCCGTGCTGGTGAATAAACAGTTTGAGATTCCGTGGTTGAAAGCTCATAGATCTCACTGTCAAGCAATGCTCTGCTTTTCCGTATTTGAAGAAAACAAACAAGCAAAGTAATCATTCTAGGAAATAAATGGAAATGGTGAAGATGCTGTATATCTTCCCCATGTGCAGCTACATCAGTTACTTACAGTTCGCCCGGATCTCTTTCTTCTGTTTCCTCTGTCTGCTTTGTCAACATGACTGATATGATCATCAGAGTTTTATTTAAGGCTGAATGTGAAGAAACGCAGAAGAATGCATCATATCAAGAGTGCCGTGCAAAATGTGTCATGTGCCGCCTTGTTTTAATGAACCACTGCAGAAGAAGTTATGTTGTGATGCATTGGATAATGATAATAGTCACTGTTTATGTGGCTGTGATTAGTCATTGTGCTTCTTAATTTAAAATGGTAATGTATTGTCTTTATGGCGCAGTCCTGTAATTAGTTCTGACTAGAATGACTTTGCTGATTTAGGTATTGAGAAATATTTTGTTGCGTATCATGTTTTAAAAGCAAACTAAATACAATCAATAACTATAAAATATTAGCTTGTGGCTTCCATTATATCTGGAAACAAATTAACACAACTTTTATTAGACAATTAACAAAGCAGAAAGGGTCAATATATCACTGTGAGCTTTTTTCCCCTTCCTTATATCAGACTCTGCATCGTCTTTCAGAAATCCAGATCCGTCGGCTCTAGCTACTTGCTCATAGCCCTCATTGGCCTAAACCATGTTGAATTTAAAGATGTCCAAGAAAAAAGTCAACACACAAAGATTTTACCATACACAGATGTATCCTTCTTAAATGTCACATCTGAGAAAACACTTTTTGTGTCTCCTCTTCATATTTACATCCTTGCTTAATATCGTAAATATCGACACCATTAGAACTGAAATGAGATACATTTTCTACGGTGAGCGATAGGAGTTCAAGGTTAATAGTGGAAGTCTTCAATCTGTCACATGCTGAGTCTTTATAATTCATGTAATTCCAGCCGTAGCAGCAGTGAGAGAAGTCTGACAGTCTGCTCACTGCAACGCTCACAGAAAGAAACTGTTGACTCTGGACTTCTCATCCACATCTTATTCCCTCTTCTTTCTTCCACTCCACAAAGACGTTACATCATGACAGGAGTCGTAGACCTCAGTCCAGCTCCACCACTGCATTAATCCAAATTCAACTGTCAACATTCATATCCAGTATTTCCCCTTCCTCCAATTCTCTCTTTCTTCAACCTGTTCTGAGCAGCAAAGACATCATTGAGAGTGAGCTCTGCTCCTGCCAGCAGAGCATGTGTCCTCACCATGATAACTACCAGTTCATATATGCAAAGAGATAAGAACACACATACCACTGGATAGGATATGAGTCATAGCTTGAACCCTCATGTTTAAAAATATATATCAACTGACACATGTATGAATCTGCTTGGGAAGGTGACTGGGTTGATGCAATGTACCTCACAATGTATTCTCCAATACACGTGATGTGCCTCTATTGACTGATCAAATCAGCTTAACAATACAGGATATTGGTCTCTGAACTGCAAAATCATTGAATCCATATCACATGATCAAGTGAAAATAGACCTGCTTCTTATTGAAATATATTTGTCTCTGGAAGTTTGATTGTGTGCAAAGACTTGCAAAACCCTGCCAAATATTGCTATGGCTGTAAACAAAGAAAGGAGCTGCCCACTGTAGTGCATTGACTCAACGACATTTCAAATGTACTCCAGCTGGTTAAAGAGAGGTGTTACCTGATTAATAATTTACCTTAACATTTTCCCATGCAGCCTATCTCGGCTACTGGCAGAGTTTCTGCCATAATGACTCACCACAGTAAGAACAAGAGGAATATTAACACACACCCACACAAGCACACACACACACACACACACACACACTCACACACTCACAAACTCTCACTCACATGCTAGAATCTTCGAATATCCAAGCTCCACACTTCCTTTGGAGTTTTTCTTATCTCGTCTTTTTCTCTTTCCTCTCCTTCTCTTTGCCTCCTCTCTTCTCTCCCCTCATCTGCTCCTCCCTGAGCTCTTTTGTTCATCCTTAATCCATGGTCTATCTCTGACTAAAGGAGGTAAACTGACACTTTGTAATGAAAGTATATGAATTGATATCGGTTTGCTATTTTTCAGTGACAACCACGTAACAACTGCACCTGTATGTGCCTCAGTTTAACCTGACAGGTTTGTTGTAGGAAGTGAGTCTCTCCTGGTGTGGGACAGACGTACCAGCTGCCACAGACATGAGTCCTGTTGCCCTAGCCATACGAGTAGAGGTTGTATAAAAATTAAAGAATGAGCTAGGACCCAGCTTGGACCTAAGGGAGCTTAGAAAGTGATTTGTTGTAGCTCCCTATAAACTTAAGGCCTTTACAGTCACCATGATGTTGGATTACATTCATTGATTGATTGATTACATTATTAAGATTACTGCTCCAGAGGGAGCTACGCACCACCTCCCGTCTCCAATTGGACCACATAGGAAAGCAAAATGGAAAGTGGCGTTGAGCGGCAACTTTCTATTATGCTAACAAACAAAAACAGAAGGCTGGATGAGAAAAGGGTCAGACGATCTCAGAATGTTCTGATTCCCTGTGGGGATGAATCAGAGTTAAATCTGCCCCAAATTCCTGTAGTCTAAACCCAGCTCTAGTGAATAGATATCAGGGCTTGGTTTAAAAATGGCATTTTATGTGTTGTTGTCATGAAAGTTGGGCTTAGTGAGGTAGGCCTATATCATCCACCTGCCAATGATGACTGACCTCATTTAGGTCCATCACCAGAACATATACTTATTTTGGCTGTAAAACTTTTCTTCATCTTCTCCTCATCAAAAGAAAACGGACAACTTTACTTTAACATGAATGATTTGTATCCTTAGTACTTATCATAAGACAAAATAAGTTGTGACGTCTGTCCGTCTGCATTACCAAGAAATCACCTTGAAGTGAGTTTTAACCGCTGCTCGCTCTGTGAAGTGATGGCTCCTCGAAAGCCCTCGATGTTACCGACAGCAGCTATTCAGTACTTCCCATCCAGGATGCTATATGTGGATGTGGTGTGATAGTTATGCCGCTGACATGTTCTGTCATGGTTATCTTGCCAGCCTACGTCTCCTGGGCCCACGCGTGACAGCACCAGTAATGGCTTCACAAATGTACTGCTCCATATCTGTAGGATTGAGGATACATATCCTGGTTTGTAATTGATAGCATTACCATAGTGACACCAGATACCTGGGATGTTTAACAGTGGACATACAGTATGGAGACACTATCCGGCGAATGTTTTCCCCAGTGACAAGGTCATATATCCTCTCTCTCCTCTCCTCTCCTCTCCTCTCCTCTCCTCTCCTCTCCTCTCCTCTCCTCTCCTACTCCTCTCCTCTCCTCTCCTCTCCTCTCCTCTCCTCTCCTCTCCTCAGTCAGCTTGTCACGCCCGTCAGTGATTTACTCACTCTCCACACGTTTCGCTCAGTGACATTAATTCTGAAAAGTGACAAGCAGCAAATCAAACTACTTTTCCTGTGTTTCTAAGAGAATCTCACCGAATTTGAGTTGACTCGATTAATATGCATATTAACATATGATGGCCTCAGAGGAACTCTTTGAGAAACCAAACATAACTTTGAATAGTAAACCATCAACATCGTCTCTTTCTTCTCTTTCCTCCTCTTTTCATATGTGGCAGAACCCGGGAGGATATTTTAGACCAGGGGAGGGAGAGCTCTGCCACTTTGCATGATGGTGATGATTCAAATTTAAGTTCAAGTTCCTGCTTCTTATACGGCGGGGTAAATTGATTATGGAGGCAATTCAATCTTAGAGATTACATTATTGTGTGTAATTGAGTGGATTACTGGACTCATTATAATTTTAAATAAGAAAATGGGCGACATTTTACCATCTCTGAGTTTTACAAGAGGACAGTTATCCTATCAGGAAAGGTGACTGTGACAGGGCCAAGGAGGTTTTTCTGCAACATGACCACTGCACCACCATAATGAAGAGCTCACTTGCAAAGTGAGGATGCAAAGTGATGCTTAGACAGTTTGTAAGTGTCATGTTGTTGTTGAGTTGTTCCTCTCCTCTCCTCATCAAAGTTTTTGGACTACTACCGTGATGACAGATTTAAATGTCATCGCTCTGTAGTTACAGATGCAGGAATATCTTTTTTCTTTGTGTGCGTCTTCATTATACTTTGCTGCTTAATTCTGTCAAAACTTTCACATCTTTATATCTAAGATGTATTCAAGTAAAAAGACAGTGTTCGGTGATGTCATGGGCTCTGAACAGCATGTGACACGTACAGTGTGAGGGGTGTGTCTCGTCTCATGACCGTGTCGGCAGCATCATCGCAGCTTTGACATCTTAGTGTGTGATTCAGCTCGGCAATTGTGTTTCGGTTGGTGCAGGATTTTTTCATATAATGTTCATCAAATTCCTCTTTGCAGCTGCCATCATGCATCTAAACTAAAATTAGAAAAGAGACGTTTTTGGCAAAGACGTTGATTAAACACGTTTAGCTACATCTTGTTGATATGACAAAGCCACCACATTAACTTTGTAACAGGAACTGTCTACCATTTGGTTTCCCAAGTTTTTTTCCTTTTTGATGCAGCATGACTATTGATCCAGAGCAACTGGAGAAAGAAATGTGATGACATCTGTCTTTGGCCTCACGCACAGTTCAGATATACAAATGGAGACATGCATGCATCGGTGAGATGTAAGCCTCATCGTGAATGACAGCAAAGCAAAGGAACAGGAACTGGAAGTAGGTGGTGTGTTTGCTCCAAGGACACGAGATGATCAGAGGGCTTTTTCCTTATGATGCGATCAAGCTCAAATTGTCTCTGACTCACTTAAACATGAATAATTCATCTGAATGCTATAGCATCAAAAGATGTTTTTTGAGAAAAAAAGAAAACGTATGTGTGCTTAATTATGATACAGTAGGAATGTTTCGTGACCATGCCATGAATTAAAGTCATCTCATAAAGCAGTGGTTAAGTAAAAAGTAAATTCTAAAATACATAGTATGAATCTGCAAAGCACTTTGTATAAATGTTTTGTGAAATGCTTTATGAATAAAGATATTTTATTATTATGATTATCCACCCTTTACTGATAAGGGACTTCACTTAAAGTTATTGAATGTTCCCTATACCTTTTTATCAAGATTTCATAAACCCATATGGAACACCGCTTTGGGGATGCAACAAACGATTAATTCATTATTGGATAATCTGCCTATTACTTTAGCAATAAAGTAAATGGAACCTGTAATATACTGGAAATTAGCCAAACATATACATTAAATTAAAAAAATAAAATCTGAATTTAAAAAAAGTGAGATAATCAGATAACAATCACGGCAAACAAAGAAAAACAACAAATCCTCACACACCAGAAGCTGGAAATAATTTGTTTTTGTCATTTATACATTAAAATGGTTTGACAACTTGTTGGTTATTGCTACAAAGTTGTTGCTACACTCAATTCATCTTTATTTAACTGCCATTAGATTTCCCTGCAGATAAGGTGTTTAGTAATTGTTGACTTTGGCTGGAAGGGAAAGACATGTTTTCTAAAATGAGAGAGAGCGTTAGTTTTACCGCCTTGGTTAGGTTATGTAAATAAATACTCAAACAGCCATCTTGCATGAGGCCGCCTGTAAGCAAGAGACATTATACAAATACAGAGCGGGTCCTTGGTGAATGTGCAACTTCAATCACAAATCTTTAGCATTTTGCCAACAGCTCAAGGGGTCACGAGTGTCAAGTTAAACTCATCCATCCAGGGCTTTTATGAGTAGGACATTAGGCAGAGCAGCATACAGCCTGAGAGACAACACACTCAGTCTTCACTCCACTAGCTCTTTCCCTGCAGTGGAAGATTGAAGGACCCCAGAGGAGACTGAACAGATATAAAAACTAATTTGTTCCTGTACCCAATACGATTTTTAATGCCAGGAAGTCGTACTTGTGGGCACCGGCCGTGTGCAAGGAGTCGCCACTATGCTCTTTAAATGGAAAGGCTTTTACAGATGTGCTGCACGCTTGCTTCTGGTAGTTTGGTGTCCCAACCCAGCAACTATATTGTCTGTAATTTTGTCAGTGCTTTGTTTAGATGATTTTAAATGTTTTCTATATGATGGAAATAAATATAAATAGTCATGTGAAGTCCAAGATCTTTCCTAACAGTAGTTTAAAAATTGGACTTGGTTAAATCAACAACTCTGGAAATAGTATACTTACATATGAGTGCAATTAATTTGCCAAATTGCGAGATTACTCAAATAGCTCACGTTGCTGTGAAATCTGCGTAACCTGACTAGAGACAACATGTGACACCACTCCGTTCACCAGTAGTGCTTTCTGTTAGCTAGGATATGCGTATAGGATTGAATGAAACATTAATGGCCCATATAGGAAAACCAAGACTTTATTATGCTTGCAGGTGTCTTTGTATGTTTGTATCCGCCTGTGTGTGTTTGCCAGTTCTGCAGATAATTGATGCATTGCATCATTTAACAGAATGTCAGCCATTTCCCCTCATGCCCTTTTTCCACAAAGAGGGAGATAGTGGGCTTTGAGCCAGCACTTTACTATAAGTCTCAACCCATTAACTAGCAGCTTAGATATAACACAGCAAAGCTCTATTACTAGATGCCTCAACCCACTCCCTGGAAACATAATATATCAGACAGCGTATCTCACTTATGTGTCTGAATTTATTAACCACTCTCATATTATTGGAAGATCGTTTGGTATCTACTTGTCTTTTTAAGTGTTGGCTTCAAGATGTAGCATTTAACAAATGAAGTTAGAACTTGAAGAAAAGATGGTGATCATTATATTTTTATAAAACAAACTTGCTCTTCTTTGAGTTCATCACTTACTATCTTAAATACAAGTGCTTATAAATAATGGAAGCGGACACAGACATTTCACTTTTATGTTTGGGTAAATACAATGCAGAGAGGAGGTTATATTAAATCTTTGGCTCTAGTTGAACGTAGCAGAGATGCTTTTCAGTAAACCTTCGTGATACACTTAGTTTGCTAGATGGACCAAAGTGTAGTTATTATAATTTAATGTCAACAGTCCTGCAATAAATCCTAACTAATATTATAATGTTCTTTTTTATGAACTTTTAAAGGGAGGTGTTGATTAAACTTCTCCAGGCAAGACACTACAGCCTACAAAGTGGCATGATGAAAATGTCAAATATTCCTATAACTTTGAACAAAATTAATTATCATGGAATTATAATACAAAAGTTGTGGTGTAGTCGACCAACAAGAAGAAACATAATGACAAGTACTTACAAAGTCTTGCCATTGTAAACCGGGCGCAGAACATTTAAGAATAAATAGGCGAGTGACATGATTTAATGTTAGTACATTTAAAGGTCAACAACACATGCACACACATGTTAAGAGTCAGACAGTGTCATTAAGCGGCAGCATTTATCACTGGTCCAGTTTGGCTGCAGTGTTGCCTTAAGGTATTAAGAGAGAGGATGAGGGTGGAGGAAGTTAAAAGCAATGTGGGGGGTTAGGCAAAGAGAGAAGCTCGGACAGAGAGATGGAGAAGAAGAGTGAGTGTGAAGAACAAACGGAGAGGGTTGAATAAAGCTTCCGGGCCCCAGAAGGCCGAGCTCTCAGACATTTTAATCAATAACCGCAGCTCTATCAAAGGACGGCTGATAGGCCAGAGACAGAGGGATTGTTCTGCACTCACTGCTTCACCCCTAAGGAGTGACTCAACACTGTGGGACAGGTTGAGGAGGAAGGGGCGAGACAGATGTATGAGGAGAATGACGAGGAATAGAAGGGAGGGACTGATAGCGGGGCAGAGGGGGGGCAGACAAAAGACACAATTACTGAGGAAGAGAGGAGAGGGAGACGTTTTTGATGGATTTTCTGCAAGTGTTGGTTGGTTATTTTCTGTCATTATGTCACAGACTGACAATCGTGTGTGTGTGTGTGTGTGTTTGTGCGCGCGCATGCACAGAAGATCAAAATCTTTTGATGTAACTTGACAGACTGCTGCATCTCCAATATAAAGACTATTCTGAGAAACTTAATGTATTCATTTCTGTGTGTGTGTGTATGTGTGTGTGTGTGGGCCTGAGCGTAGATATAAAACCTAAAAAACATAATTCATCCAGTTACAGTTGTCTGAATAAGTTTATTCTGGAAACACATCACAGTGATAAGTTCATATTTTTCATAAAACGGTCGTTGCATGTTCATAAGTGCTTAAAACCTTTTTTTCCCCACCGCAGTAATTACTCCTCCTCTTCAAATTTGCTGTGAATAAATCCCTTCCTAAAGCAATTTTAATACCAGTGCGCTTAAATTGAACCCTTGTTCTACGTTCAAAGTTCAATGAACACTTCACTCGTGTGAGTTAAACAAATCCAGTGGGTATCACTGGATTCCCACTTTGTGTTACTGTCCGTCTGCCTCAGCTCAGCAAGGTAGCAGCGACTGTGGGAATTTAAAAGCATTGTCACTTTGAGAGTTACTGCTAAACTCAGACTGCTACAGCTTCATCTTAACTTGGGTCTAACTTCAGAATGTATTTTTAAGCAGAACAAGGCCTGTGGATTTTCCCCCTCACGTTGAATTCTCTTCAAACTGATTTCTTTTGTCAGTGTGGACAGGAGGAGGAATTACAGTGACCAGTAACTCTTTCCATGTTCCTATGGACATGCACCTTTTGAAGTAGGGTAAATTCGGGTAATCTGGGGCATTGGGTAATGTGGGTCACCTCAGCTCAAGTCTTTTTATTTCCTGTTCTGCCAAAACAGGATATCTATACTTCTAATCCTTTACTGTACATTTACAGTAAGGGTTCTATCACTTTCTGATGACTGTGTCTATATGAAAAAATACTGGATTCCCCATGTATAGATAGGAGGAGCAGTCAGGTGTAGCACGGCTCCACCACCTTCTAGTCATACCCCGGGCATAACAGAGGATTAGGATTAGCATTTATCTTTTGATAGTATGTCCCTCATGGCGTTTAATATCTTTCATCTACTCGGCTCACCATGTTTTTGTCACCTGTCACTCTTCTTCCACAATCTGACTGAAGATGAAAAGATCCAACCCATGGCAGAATAACTCAGAAAAAAAAAGTCAGAGCCACAGTTTGATATCCAGAGACACGCAGACTCTGTAAGTCACCAAGCGTTCAAAGTGGGGTGTGTTGTTCACAAATCATTGTCAAGCTACTTACACTGTTTCTGTTTTAACTCTGCGACTTTCAATGCATGTTTCTCAGATTTTGTGTGTGTGTGTGTGAGACTGAAATCCTCTCCGTGAATCTCAGAGGAAAATGGAAGTGTGGAAGTGTTACAATAGGGTTGTTAAAAATGCACACAGCTCATCTTTTGTGTGTGCATTTGTGTGTGTGTGTGTCTGTTTGTGTGTGTGTGTGTGTGTGTGAGGAATGATTAATTGCACAGCTCTGCATCCTGCTGTTACAGTGTCTCCGAACACCGCTGTGTGCGTGTACACATGCATGAGCGTGTAGGTGTTTGTGTTTCATTTGAGGTGCGCTTGTGTAAATTCACCACTTACATCGTCCTGGTTCTCTGATCAGTCTGCAGGCGCTTCTCACAGCAGGCGCTTTGACATGTTACACTAGCAAAAGTAAAAATAGGGGATTTAACAGTATATAAACAGACCTGTTTGGAGAGTGAACATCATTGTTAATTCAAATGAGAACCCAGAGTTTGAAGACCTCCCCTCTCCTTAGACAAAAGATGTGTGTCTAATTTGCAATGGTGAATATGAACCACTGCTTCAAGAAAAAGAAGCGAGCACAGTGCAAACGTTGTGTCCTTTGTCATTTAAAACAGCCTTTTGCTGGTAATTCAGATCAAGCTGAAGCAATAACAAATGCCACCGGTGTATTTATAGCAGCAGATCTACGACCATGCTCGGTTGGTCGAGAACCTTGTGCAAGGCAGCAGACTGGATTTCACTGGATTCCAACTCATATGGGTGGGAGGTCCAGTGAGCCCACATATCCTCATACTGACAAGTTAGCAAAGTGCTGTCGTACCTTCTTCCTCTGTCCCTAGGGAGATGGTATTTTCTACAGTTGGAGTCAGTGCAGATCTGCCCTTTCTGCACACGATGTGGACAAGTTCATTCAGTTAAAAAATGCACAATGATGAATGAAACCTATCTGGGCTGCCAGCTGCAACTGTAGATGCAGCAGTGTAGACACTGATGAAAGTCCAGTTCTCTTCTGTCTGTGTGCTCATTTTGCATTTTTAAATTCTATTTTGTTTTAGAATGTTTTTATTATGTTTTATTCAACTGTTCATTTGGCCAAAAGTTCATAATAAAGGAGAAGCAACTTTATGTGTCGCTTTTTTCCCTCATCTTACTGAAAATGAACAAAACCGTGTCTTTCTGAAATGAGGTCTGCTCTGAACCAGTGTTTTTGTGTTTCTCTCCACTCTGAGGAACCAATTTAATTAATTACTGGGACTCTTAAATATGAAAAAGATCCTTCATTAACATTTTTAGACTTTTAGTAGTGTGACAAATAAAAAAAACCTTGCTCAAATCATATTACAGATAATTGATACTAAAGTGTCTTATTTGTCAGAAATCTTTTTTTTTGTATTTTTGTAAATTGCAAACCTACCGAGCCCTCCTCGGCAGAAACACATCCAAAGCGATGCTCTAAGTTGTCTTAGTACAGCTGCATTTGAATCTGAAACGATGGTGATTGCGTTTGAAAACCCCTCATTTGAAAATTGCCAGCCTTTTGAAATGAATCCAATCAGAGAGTGATTGTAAATGCTCGTACTTAAATAATATAACTTGACAAACGTTTGACCAGCAAATCCGTGTTTCCCCAAATCCCTGACGTGATGTTTCCACGAGTAACTTTGTTAAACTCAGAGATAAAAAACTTGTAAAGAGCTGACTCAAAAGAGACAAAACAAATTCTGGGGGTCTGCTTTATTCCCGTCACATCTCTTCACAATGATGTGCCTCTCAGTACAGCACATGCTCCCCCCCCCACCGCCATGCACTTGTCAAGGTGTTTGTTCCACATGTCAGATTCTCACCAAAAGCTCATTATTTCCTCCGTGCTCCATTAACAGCGAAGCCTCACACGCGGAGGATGTTCACGTTTCGACAGCACGCACGAGATCCAAGTCCTTTTTTATACATTCTGGCTGATTATCACAGCACCCGGGCCCAGTCAGCGCTGTAAGTGCTCAGCGGTTCTTAATGAAGGAATGTTTATGATAATGAAATGGTTTGAAGCGTTCTCATGGAGACTTGATATTTTGGTCTGGCAGTGATTTCCTTGCGTGTGAGTAAGACCCCGAGGCAAACAACACCCAAAGCTTTGAAAGAGTTTGAGTTAATCAATTCACTATACATCTGCAGGGACGTCTTATCCCATTAGTACCACAACGTTTACTTTATTGTTGGTGCTAGAAAAAAAGCAAATGTGTCAAAATATGATACAGCCTTATTTTAATATTTGCTTTTTAAGTCCACCTGTAAAACTTAATGCTGGGGCGTTACAGCCTCACAGGGTCGGGTTTGTTGCTGCAGCCTTTGTAGTTGGATTTCCTCACTTATTTAGCTTTGACATTGTATTCAGTTCAATTCATGGAGCTTCATTTGTGAAGAGAATTCATCTTATGCAAATGTAAGAATTAACCCAGATCCATTCGCAATCTCTGTCTGAATTGGGGGTGTAGGGATGCATGGCTTTGTTTGCTGTACAAGCTGTACGGCTCTTTGTTTTGACTGCACTGTCAACACGTTTCAGAGGGACTACTTCTTCTCTAAGAGACAGTCCTGGAGAAAACGCCTGACAGTTCGGTGTGTGGGTTATTCAGAGAACCCTAGACGTTGTTTGTGGACACACTGATGCTGAGTCTGACATGTTGCAATGTGTTGTGCACAACAAATACAATTCAACACACTTTTGCTTTACTGGGACTGTAACAGCAGATATACAGTGTCAGCTCCTCTGTATGTAAAGTACAATTTATTTGAATCTTAACCTAATCATACTTTTCAACAGGGGTTAAATGGGGCTGAGCTGTCTGGTGTTCAACCGGGGCATCAGCTCTATGTCATTTAGTGACCCTCAGCCTTTTATATCTTCACTTTTCTCATTCTTAATAATTTAAGCAATGATTTTACTGTGCAACTGTGGGGAAAATAAATGAGGTGACGCTGTACTTTCCATAAGTGCGGGCTGTTGGGAGTGCACACACACACACGTGCCCAGAGCGGGCGGAGTGGGACACTGCGTGACCAGTGAGCGGGCGGAGCGAAGATAACTCGAGCTGACGGCAACTACAGACGTTTCTGTCAGTGCAATAAAGTAAAAGGTTGATAAAGTGCTTCATCAAACCACCTGTTAAACGGACGTGTGGAGAAACCATATTTCTGTCCGTTTGCTCCACAGTCTCCTGGTGGTGTGTGTTACACAGCCACAGCACATTGATTTAACCATAGAGAATTGTTGTGCAGAAGCTGAAACGAAAGCTGCCTCTCTGTGTAGTCTAATGGAGAGCACAAAACACACACACACTCACAACTATTCACTTTTAAATGTGATCAAAATTGAATTATTATAGAAATATGAACAAACCCGGTAGTTTTTATCTTAAAATACACATTTAATTGATACCAATCAATATAGTTCATATTCAAAATGCAAATGACAGCGGTGTAAAATACAGTAAAGTTTATTTGATCCCAATACATTTTGAGCATGGACCATTGAGACTCTTACGTGTTGGCATAGCTGTCTCTGACATGTGATACTTTTTAAATTGCATCTATTGGACAGCCTGGCAGTGTGGAGGGGGTGAGAGAGAGAGAGAGAGAGAGAGAGAGAGAGAGAGAGAGAGAGAGAGAGAGAGAGAGAGAGAGAGAGAGAGAGAGAGAGAGAGAGAAAAAGAGTGGTCTAAGGGAGAGAAGGAAGGACGAGAGAAAAAAGGGTCAAAGACAGAAATGTATCGGGAAGAGGGGATGGTATAAGAGACATAAAAAGAGTGGGGAAGGCAGATGAAAACAGAGACTTATAGATGCACAAATTGACAGCCTCTTGACATGAAAGGAGAGGGGAGAGAATAAAAGAGAATATTAAAAGAACTGTAAGCATGCACTTATATCTACACACGCACACACACGTACACACACACGCACACACACACGCACACAGGCACTGCTTTGTATATGTAGTGCCTACTCTCTGTGCTTGTGTTTATTAGATTTAATTCTCCAATTGGATTAGAAAAGAAAAAAGGCATGAGAAACAGATCTGCAAGAGTCTCCAAGATCAAGGAGAAAAACCTGGCACAGTGTCATGTGTGTTTTACATAGAGAGACAGAAAGATGTAGAGAGCCACGGAGGAGAAAAGAAAGAAAGATGGACAGATCGGAGGATAGAGGGAGACAGGCAGGGGAAAAGAAAGGGGAGAAGGACTAAAGTGGAGAGGGGAAAAGGTAAGTGGAGGTGAAAGGGAGACTTTTCTGGTCGCACTCCATATTTTTTTATACACTCATTTGGTGAAAAGCCCTGATAACATCATCATAGGCACACACGCACACACACACACACACACACACACACACACCCTGTAGAGGAGCTGCACATGTTGGAGCAGAATGTATGCATTGCTGTATTGTGTGAGAGCATGCCACGCTTTACAGCTCACTAACAAATACCCTCTGGCTGTACAAACAAAAGGACAAGGTTACATTCAATTTAAATATATATGTAAACATTCATGTTCATGAGTGGTGCTGAATAGAACCGTTTCAATGCCGTTCATTTGACTGTGCATCATGTACTCGGCTTTTCAGAAGCAACACGCTGACTTCCTCCCGTACGAGCTCCCTGGTGAACTCGGGGGGGCTGAGCGTGAAAACGGGCCCGAGATTCCGATCTGTGGGAGAACCGAGTGGAGGAAGAGGGAAAGATGGAGAGATGAGCAGACAACTCAAAACTATTCTTAGCCTGCTGCTGCTAACTGCCTCGGCATCCTCACATGCACATACACACACTCACAAGTAGGTGCACATCGAGAGGAGAAGATCTTGTGCATTCGTCATCCATACAGACCTGTGAAAGAATGTGTTTGTGGGTCTGATGGGGTGTCGGAGGGGTGGGGTGGGGGGGGGGACATACTGAAGTGGAAAGGAAGCGAGGATAGAGGACGGGTGGAGCTGAGGGGGAAAGGAGAGATAGTCGATGTTCCTATCCTTGTATTAGCTCTAATTCCCCCTAATGTACCTGGTATTAAAGGGGGAGTTCATCCATTTTCCCTGACCTTGACTATAGCACTTTGTGAAGCTGTAGAGATACATAGTTGGCTGAGATTGTCTGGCTCCCTGCCAGCAGTTCATCTCCACGTCATTCCAAGAAAAAAGAAACACTCCTCGTTTTATTGCTGCATATTTTACCTTTTCTGTCACCCTAGCATCCATTATTCTGTGGCTTTCTCTCCTGCGCTCCAACACATGCGCGCTCTACATCATGTTAATGGTATTAAAAATACATGTGATGCATTAGACACATCTCGAGCCATGTGCTTAATTGCCACATATAAGACGGAACCCTAATGAAACCCTATAGATTAGTGCGACTGTAGAAGTAGAATACGGCGACAAATACGAGAACCAGTCTCTAAAAATAGAGTCAAGCGCCTCTACAAAGATAAAGCCAGTGACAGTTTCAACACATACTGAGTGGAATCTGGGAATGCACTGGGAGCGAATGAGTGTGACTTACATCTGGAGGCTGTGGTAAACCTTGGTGGTTCATTGTGTTTCTGAATGCAGTGAAAACTGGATATAGTGATCAACTGTTTAAAAATGGATAAAAAAGCTGTGGGACACAATCGTTCCTACACAAATGCTGTTTCAATAATTTGGTTAAAGTGATCAAGTAGTATATTTTCTGTGTCATTCCCTCGTGCTACACAATGCCAACCAAATCAAGCCAAATCGAGTTTTAATATATGCCGAGTGTTGAAGAAGTGTGTCTGTTCTTGCATACATGAGTGCGCAATGTAATATGGCACTTATCTTGAAAAAACGCTGTTACCTTTCACTCAAGTTTCCACTGTCTACAATTGGTGTTGATTGAATTAAAGGATTCTTAACACTGATTTTTTTAGACTCTGCTCAAATAAGAAACTGTTCCGTGATGATCAAAGAGCTGATCAGTTACGTGAGGCATTCAGAGAGTTAAAAGAAGAGGCAATCATTTTTAGAAATTGGGTTTTTCATGTTCTTGCTGAGAATTATAGTAGATTTGCAGATATAGTAGATTTGCTATGATGCTACAGTCTGAGACCACTTGCCCATTCACTTTCTCATTCACGGGTCACAGCAGGAAACAGCGGCGTCAGATTTTCTGTCTTTATGTTAAGAAAAGTCTTGCTTTTGCTTTTGCTTTTACTTGCTACATATTTAAGCCAGGCATGAGCTTGGTATTGATCACCTTGACGAGCTCTTGCATGAAATCAAATGTGAAGTTTCCGAAAGTGAACTTCATTAAGTGAAGGAGCTGAAGTACCTTGGTAAGTTCTTTTTCACTAGTGAGGGGAAGACGGAGCACGAGATGGACAGGCTGGTCGGTGTGCTGCTCCGTTGTGGAGAGTGGGGAGCTGAGCTACAAGGAAAAGCTTTTGATTTCCCCATTTTTTGCAAGTGGCTGGGGTCTGGGGTTAGAAGTTTATGGTAGGACTGCTCTACCCTCACGTTGAAACATTGAGTTGAAGCAGTTGGGGCGTCTAGTCAGGATGCCTCCTGGGTGCCTTCCTTTGGAGGTTTAGCGGGAGGAGAAACCCAGAACTGGCTGGAGGGATCACATAACCCTGGGAACGCCTCGGGATCCCTAAGGAGGAGCTGGAAAGCGTTGCAATAGAGAGGGATGTCTAGAATAACCTCCTTGGCTGGCTGCATCCCCAACCTGATCTCAAATGAACGTAAGACAATGGATAGATGATTAAGTAAAAACTGTAATAAACTATTAATAACAAACCTGAGAGAGGCGCCAGGAAAAGCAGGCAGAGAGGGTGCAGTGGGTTTGCCTCCCTCTCTAAACCTGTCCTAATGCTTCCACCGGAAAAGAACACACTCATAATGTACTAACAGTGCTTTAAAGGCCTCCTGTCTTCCTCCTTCACACTTTCACTCACACTAAGCCTGTTTTCACCCCCGTGTGTCTGTCTCTGAACTCACCTATTTGAATAAAATTCTTTTTCACAGTAGATATTTTGCTGGTTATAGCAGAGAACATGCACGTGAATCTAATTTAGTTAACGATGACTCAGTTCTAGCCAGTGTCCCAGTTACCCCTTAGCCAGCCTGCGCAATAACAGGACCTTGAAATGAGCTCTCTTAAATGTAAGGCAGCAAATACAACTCTCACATAGCAAAAATAGCTCTATGACGACTGCATCTTGTCATTCATGAACAGAACTGATGGAACACGGCAATGTGATTTGGCTCTTTTACTTTGAACATGCATGAAGCAGTGTCTATTTGTGTGTGTGTGTGTGTTTGCATGTGTTTGCATGTGCATGATTAAGCAGTGCTTGTTAGATAAAACGTGCGTGTGCATCTGTGTGTGGGTGTTTAGTGTGATCCAATCAGGAACAATTTTACCAAATTAAAACATTAAATTAATCATCGGTACCATGGTTTTTATTGACTGCAGTAGAATCTCATGTCATCCTTCCTCCAACCCCTCTCCACCCCTCCACTCTCCTCGCACCCTGTTAAACTGTATTGTACTCAATGAAGCAAAAATGTCATTAACAATTTTTCACACACCGAATAACTTAATAACTTAAGTTCTTTAATAACCTGTCAGAAGGATATTAAATTGCAAAAATAATGTGTTACCTCTTTGAAATTTATGGGATGGAGTTTTCTTTTAAAGGTGGAACACCATACAAAATAACTTCACGTCTACGCACACGTTAATCAGCTTAAGACACAAGCCGTGCAAAGTGTGTGCACACGGTTTAACAGCCTGGAGAAGTTCAATAAGTGAGGGCGTATTTTTCAAAGTTGCTGGACCAACCACAACAAAACATATTTTGCATGTGTTTAACTAAATGTATTATCCTAACATCATCTTTCTCTGCCTGTATCTACATCAGAGACGGAAGGGAAAAGTAGTGAGTTCAACTTTATGATGAATTGCTTGAAATGCAAGTAATGAGCATCCCTGCTTGTTTAGACATAAAGGACATACAAAAGCTTTTTTGTATTTGCCACAGTGATGGTGTGAGCATCAACACATCAACATAACAAAGCTGTCTCTGTTTCCGTCGCATTAATTTGACATTGTTGTCTTTATATGTGAGGAAATATTTGTGTTTTTGTTTTAAACTCTTGGGAAGGTTTGGGACACAGGTTTACTTTTCCCTGCAGAATCTAATTAACACACAGTGACTCCCCGGTAGTATAGAGTGAAACCCTGAATACACTTAGTGGAGTGATACTTATTCCATTCAACAATATCTGCTCATCGGAGGAAAAAGTCACTGTCACACTCTAAATAAACCATGATCACCAAGCCCATTTCTTTGGGATCAGTAATGATGTTTATGTTTGTATAGTATGAAATTGTTTTTCCTATTATGTTGTGATGGCAAACATAATTACTGCCATATGTTTGACAATTTCTTTTTTCATTTTGAATAAATGAATCCCAGATGGTCCAAGGTAGGAAGTTGTTGTTATGGGGGGGGGGTTAAGGAACATACACCCATTTGGTACTCAACTTAACCATGCAGCTGTCAGGTCTCTACATCAGTGAACATTTCGCTGGTTCAGTCACTATCAACATCTTTCCCAGATATGTTAATCAGCAACATTTTCTCATTGTGTTAATCATATAAAATGTTATCCGACCGGCATTATCTCTTTTATTTAATTATCTGCTTATAATTTTATTTTCTAAATGAGTTTATAGCCATGCTCTCTGAAAGACAGGCTCCTCATTACTGCTGTACTTCAGTCAAATCTAGATATACTGTACTTCTGAAGTTATGCTGTAGAGCAAGTGCACAACCATTAAAATGCAATTATACTCTTCCGATGTGGTACCTACAGTAGATGGGCCCGGAGAGATCACTGGGCCTTCAAGCAACAGACTCCGGTTTGGGAAGTGACCGCTGAGATCAGATACCAAATCCAATCTGAAATGTATTTGTCCCTCAGTTTATGTTATCTGCAGTCATTCTCCAGCAGGTTGGGCAGGGGAGCGTTTTCATGTCTGTGCCCAGGTGGCCATTGTGTCATATTCATTTGTTCATGGGTCTTTATATGGGACCCAAGCTACTTGCACTGTGACTATCTAAAAAATAATGGATGATTTTTCATGTGTATCCCAGATGGTGTTTCATCATGGACATTGCTGAAGAACAATTCTTACACAGACATGGCTCATAGATTATACAGCATCTGTTACTTACAGCGTACTCTCAGTAACATCAAATCTGAACAGATTTACTGTACTAACTGTGTTGTAAAAGGGGGGTTTGCTTGTTGTGGTCCAATTTTGTTCATTGCAACTCAACATTGTGTGTGCGTGAATTTGTCTCTGTGTATGTGTGTGTGTGTGTGTGTGTGCGTGAGTGTGCATGAGTGTTCATCACAGTCAGGCCAGCCAGCTGCTATCTGCCATCCTGAATCAGTTTGATGGAACACACAATGTACACATGCACTACACAGACACACACAGACACAGACACACAGACACACACACACACACACACACACACACACACACACACACACACACACACACACACACACACACACACACACACACACCTACACACACACACACACACACACACACAGGCACACACACTGGCACATACACTAGCAAACATGCACTCACATCACATTGTCAATGTACAAAGTTCTTTCTCAATGAATAAAAGGACCCTCTTAAACTCAGCCCTCCTTGTATCCTGTAGTGAAGAGGTGGGAGAACGAAAATAAAAAGCTGCTACCAGAATCTTTCTTTATGTCTTCCGGTGCAATAGCTATCAATGCTTATCATTTTACAGTCTATTCAGAGTGCAGAGAGCCAATCAGGTAAAAGATCCATCCAATCTACTAGCTACTCCTGTTTTTTGCCATCTAAGAACAGCACGAGGGGGGGGCGGGGTTATTTTTGTGAACCAAAACATGAATGTACTGTGTGACATATACATGTGCGCACACAAGCAGTTTCCACACATACACACACACACACACACACACACACACACACACACACACACACACACACACACACACACAGCGTAACAACTCCAACACTTCAGCACAGCGTGCGGCCTATTCATTTACGTTTCACAGAACACCCTGTAAAGGTTGTGCTTACTTATGCTAAATATTATGGTAATTCATTACATTACGGACCCCTTAGTGTGTGTGACCATACATATCATTAAGAGAAGAGTGCGTACATCCATACAAGTGTATCCAATTTGAGACGCAGCTGGGTGCATATAGAAAGCTGGCCGTCCCACTAAAGCGTTCGCATGTTGAACTCCTTTGACTAAATACAGTATACTATCATTTGAACAGTGATTAAACGTATAAATGTAGTTAGCAAGTTGCCGCTTTGTCAGTAAACAGGAGGCAGTGTTTTCTCTTGTCACTGAGGATACAATGATGTGCTCTAATACTGTCACCTGTAATGAATCTGAGCGCATCGTGATAAGCAGCGTCGAGGGGGCCTGAGAGTGGAAGGCTGCTGCATCCATGCAAATCATATCTGAGGAGTCAAACAATGATAAACAATGTTGCCCATACCGTCATCGGCCCTTTGTTTAAAGTGAAACATTATTTATTTCGGTTTAAGAGTCCTAATTTAAACCAGAGCACCTAAGCTATTTCCATTTATTGTCATTTAACAGATTCCACTTTAATCGAAACATTATATCACACAAATAAAACTTATTTTCTTGTATTATGGTGGTGAGCAGGGGACTAGTTTTGGATGGATTTAAAGAGAGTGAGAGAGAGAGACTGTGTGCCTATGTTTTGAGCATTCATCACTGTGTAAATATATAGTAAATGCTCTGTATGAGTTTCAGTATTTCAGCGATTACAGAATAACTCTGTTCCCAGCAAGAGAACAGGAGCTGTTGGTTCAAAGTTCATAAATCTCACCTGACAATACAAAATGTGTGAGAACTATCTTTCCTCTAGAAGCTCTGCCTCAAAGATTATATGATCTCAATTTGAACAATAATTTTGTAATGCATCACTTGGACCTACATTATTTGGCCTATATCTTACTAGGATAAATGTTTTAATCATTATCCATTCAAGCCAGTCAACCAGTGGGCTGGATGGCGACCCACACCCAAGATGATAGTTTTCACCTCTACTTCTAATTGGATCAACAACCGGATGCAACCATCGTGGTCCGAGACGATCCGCCGCGAGCTGCCAAATCGCTTCACAGCTCTCTCAGACGAACTCTGGGCCAACCACTTGATTGGTTTCCCTGGATTGGATTCCTCTTTTACCGTCCTAAGAGGGAACACTTGCAGCTCATTCATCACCTCTGGACCTTAGTCTGCAGTTCCCTCAGTCCACATGAGAACAAATTAGAAGAGCACCTCCAAGGATCAAGTCCTCCTCTCGCCACAGGCTCCTAAGGGAGGCTAAGATCAGTAAAAGCTGTGATGGTCCCCCTTGTCCAGCAAAAGCAGAGATCACCTGGGATCATTGATCTGTCCCCAGTCCGTTGGTACATGCTGAACGTCTGTTGTTTCCAGACAATGCCCAGCCTGAATCCCTCTGGACGTCTCCCCCACCGTGTTTCAATAACTTCTGACTTCTTTAATGTAGTTACCCACCAGTCCCAGGGGGCCACAGCCTCTGACATACAAACAACCCTCAGGGTTTACTGCCATCACTGTCACCCCATTTCACTAGAGTAATAGTCCAAATTGGAACAAATGACAAAGTTTCCAACAGCCCCACCTGACACAATCTAACTTCAACCTTCGTTTAATTTCCTCAAGTAGTGTGGAGAGTCAGCTTTTTATCTTTGGTCCCACAACAGCTTTGTGGTACATGTAGTTAAATTGGGCTCCTTTGTCCTCTTGCATGGCTGCAGTCTACAGAACACAGAATATGGTCTTAATTGGCATAACCTGTTCTAGAACCCCCAATCTGTCTTTAATAGGGGCCATGAATATCCACCCAAACAAACAAGATGCTGGGGCACGCATTGTCGTCTCACCCACGTGATTGACTATTTAAATCACAGTCATTAGAAAACCCCCAAGAGAGGAGGAGGAAAAGAAGGACACAGGGAAGGAGAGAAGGAGAGGGATGATGTGATGGGGGAATGAAAGAGACAGTTTTAGAGGAGGAGCGGAGGTGAAATAAAAGATTAATCGAGAGTTATCGTGAAGGGTGAATTCAGCAGCACTCACCTTACCTTCCTTCTGTACTTTAAGCTATGATATAGTATCTACTAGCTTATAGTAACCTATTTATATTTCAGATTGAAGATGTTGTTTCAAAACAAGTTTGAAACACCATTCACTAGCACTGTGCACAGAGTCAGAGCATCTGGTCCACCTGGAACACACGTAGCACCATACGGATGGCTTTGAATGTTTTATTATAACAATATACCATTTTCTTGAACTTGTCATACATTTTTAAGACAGATTTCCAAACTTCCAAGCAGCCACTGGTTTCATTTAATCTCAGGACGCAATTAAAAATAAACCTGCAAAGCCTTGAGAGTTGCTTAATATACACAATAAATCACAGTGAACTGCTCATTTGTATATTCATTTATTTTTCAAAGTCACATTTTTATACTTTGCAAGAACTATTTTAATACTCGCCTCAAAGTTCCATTCAACAATGTTTCAGAAGATGGATAGTCGTCTGCCACAAAGCCGCTGCCTGTCTAGCAGACAGCCAGCTTTGATGGTATGAAGAGGATAATGGTTATTTTTCTCTTTGAAATTGTTGCTGGTCAACAGCTGACTGATCAGAGTGTCCACAAATGCACCAACAGGAAGAGAACAAACAAGCATACAACAATAACCTTATTTTGTGATGGATCACCAATCTGTGTAAGTTAATCAGGCACCGCTGAGATACTGTAAAACCAAAAACTGTCAACGGTTAAATACTATTAATGATACACTCTAGAAAATAGACAAACATCAGGAGGAATAAGGAGATTAAATAATCTGATCAGATGTGTCTTTTTGTTGACCATTTTACCTGACTGGACTTGAGGAGATTTATTATAGTTATTATTACTGGAAAAAACTATAAAATGGGTCTAAAGCTAATGCAGCAATGCAACAATAAGCAAAAAACTAAACTCTCTTTTTAAAATGTTAAGATAGTCTGTCCAGATAGAGAACAGGCAGAATGTGAGAACAGGTGTCTGATCTCGCTGAGCGAGGGAGCCTGGGCCTGTGCGAGAGAAAGGACGGATGGAGGGAGTGTCGCAGATAATAGGTGACTCTATTTGGAGGTGAGACATGTGGAGGTGGAGAGCAAAGTGAAAGAGGACAGATGGATGGAGTGAAGCAGCGGGATGAGAGTAGATAATGGCGAGACATAATATCCGTCCGAGAGAGGAGGCAAGAAGACGGGGGAGAAAACAGGCAAAGCGAGGCAAAGCATGTGAGGATGGATGGAGGGATAGGAAAGATGGAAGGGTGGAGGCAGAGGGATGAATGTGGATAATGGGCTCGGATCCAATGTGTGGAAGCAGGAAAGTCATTGACGTGATCGTATGGACCGTTACGCGTGCAGGAAAGGCCCAATGACTATAGATAATGGGCTCCATCTAATGTCTGGAGGGAGGAGAGGCTATAGAGATGGGGAGTGATAGCGAGATGAATGGACAGAAGAAGTGCGATGGCTTTATCTTCATACCTGTGCCGCAGCTTGAACACGCACTGATAGCCCATGTATTTCCGTTAACTGATATCGTGATAGTCTTGTCCGTCTCACAGTCACAGAGGCAGACTGTGTAGGGAATGTGACACTGTGTACTGTGACCCTGAACTCTCCATCAGTGTCACAGAGACGGATTCCGGCACATGTGGTGCCCGTGACAAATAAACTGAGTCCTGTGAGTGTACTGTACGTATTGCAGGTAATGGGCTTAATCTAATGTCTGCAGAAGGGGGAGAGGAGAAGGATGGAGACAGGTAGAGATGGATGAGTGGAGAGAGGACTGGAGGGATGAGTGTAAAATATGGTTAGATGTAATGTCCGGAGACAGAAAGGACGAGGACAGAGCGGAGTGCTGGAGAGAGACAGGGGCGGATGGAGGGATGCAAGAGCCAAGCATAAATAATGAGATAGGTCTAATATGTGGAGGAGTTGTGAGAGGACACAGGGGAGGAAAATGGGGAGAACCGGTGCATTGTGGGACAGGGTACGAGGAGGGATAGTGTGGCGAGAGGGAGAGATGGATAGATGGACAGTGGAGGGATGAGTGTAGATAATGGCCAAACCTAATGTCTGGAGGGCAGACATCCATCTGACTGACCGAATTATAGTCCGGCTCACTTTCTACAGACTAATTACAGGATTCTCTCTCTGTCTTTCTCCCTCTGTGTCTTTGTCTCCCTCTCTGTTTCAGTACCCCGGGTGATTTTGAGGGCTTGTGAGAGGGCAGGGTGCCCATGCTGATAACACACATCTGTGCTCATTGCGTAGATCAGCTCACCTGCCCTCTTTTCTCCTTGTTAGCACGCATCCTCACATGCCCTCCCTTCCTCTAACAGATGGTTTCCCCAATAAAATACAGTTTGGAACCTGCCCACCACCGTGCCCATTTGCCTTATTTTGCCCTGCTCCCTTGTCAACTATCTGTATCCGGCGCGATCTAAAGAGGATGACAGTAGACTTCCTTTCTGCGACCCAGCTGGTCAGGGCCGTTGTTATTCACTCACTGAAAAATAAACTTAAAGAAGAAGGTTACACAATATGTGAGGAAGCTACATGCAATCTGGAATACTTATCTTGACCCTGCTGAATGATCCTTGGGTGAATTTCGATCAGGTTCGGCTGACTTGTTAATGATGGAGGTTGTGGTGAAGAATGTGTATTGAACATGACAAAGCTGCCAAACATTTCCCCTGTTAGCGCTTGTGTTTAATAAAAGTAAGTACTGGAAATAAAGGAAATGCCAGCATAAAGTGCTTTTATAGGATGTTGTGCCACCAGTGCACCTTCATTGAGCCTTGGCATGAATTCTTGAAGCAGTGTCTGGATTTTATGGGGGCCGTGGATACAGCACAACTCTTTTGTAAGAAATTCTATTATTGAGTATTTAGAAGGCGGAGAAATGATTCCTTTAGCTGGGCTGGATTTACGGTTGTGTTTAGTTAGATTGAGGTATCGTCTCCCCGACTGCTCTTGGATTCAATTTCTCTCATTTTTAGGCACCAACCATTCCCCCCCCCCATCCCTTTTGGATATGCCTTTTGTGTTACTCGCTTTGACAATATTTAATGCGCTGTCAAAGACATTCATTGTAGTTTGACCACGCTTGGAAAACACAACCCACAAGAGACAGTTGCGGCAGTAAACACTTGTCTGCTTGTTGAGCACCCAGTGAATGATGACTTATCTGACCATGTGATTTTTCTATGCAACATACACTACATGCACAATTGTTCTGCATAAAGTGTGTCGCTACATTTTAGGCACAATACTGTGGTTACACACTCCAACTTTGGGTTGGGAAATGCAGGCACGTGATCCAAGTTTTAGCTTCTCAAATAATCGAAATACACAGCATTGGTGGCCTTTGTCCATTCCTTCCCTAAATCATCTTTTAAATGTGTGTAATATTTGACAGGATTTCTGCTAACGTTAAACTCTTTGTCTGTGATGTCCGATCAAGCGCCTCAGAAGTTGATATATCTGCACAAATAGCCAGGGTTATAACTGTGCAGCACAAACCTCCTAATTTCCAGTAATTATAATCATGACAGAATTGTAAATTATGAATGACACATTCATTTTGAACCTCTTCTTGCTGCATCCTTGCATCAGCATATTTATAATTATCAGTTGTGTTGTTTGCGGCCCCGCATCAAAAGTAGCTCATGCTGGAACTTCTCCAAATCAATTCTTCTGTTTTAAGGTCATACTTAAAACTCCATATTGAACTGGAACAGAGGGTTACAGACATCACAGACAAACCCTCTTCATTAACTAACAGATCAATTTCAGCTAATCATTTTACCAATCAATAACTCTCCCGGGGGACTTTCAGCAGTCAGTGTCTGTTTGTTTCTTGCTGCTCTTAAATGATCCATTAAATAAGACAAATTATTCCATTTCAAAGACTGTTGGACGTCGTGTCCTATGACCAGCAGAACCTGCGTATATGTGCCTGGGCTGTTTACAGGAGGCTTTAGAGAAGCTGTTATGATGTTAAAAGAAAAGAGCAAAGAGCAGAAGGGAGATTGTGTGTCAGTGTGGATCTGTGTGTGTACAATGTGTTTGCTTCTGTTTATATGCACTCATGTTTTTAAATTTATCTTACAGAATACAACAAATATGCGTTATCTTGTATTGATGTGTGTGTATGTTTGGTGTGTGTGTGTGTGTGTGAGTGAGTGACCAAGAAAGTAATTAATTGTAGCTCTGTGGTTCTACCTGTGGACATGCGTATGTCCCCTAAGGACAAGCAGTATGGCTAATGAATGAATGAACATAACAACAGTAGTTAGCTTGCCCTGTAATTATGTAAATAAATTAAAACATGTTTATACAATTATATCAAATTCATTTGACAGGGCGGCAAACATTTCAAATGATTGTAGTTGTACAACCGAGACAAACTTGAGATGAGAATGGAACTCAGTGGAGTGAACACCACCGTCAAGGCCCAACTGTCCTTAAAGTCCATCAAGCCACAACAAATCACACACACACTCATACACATCAGACCCGTTAAATGTTTTTTTCTTTAAATCAAGATCCTTGCCTTGTATTTTGAGAAATCCACATAAGTTTTGAAAAAGGTATTCATTATTTCCTTATTTTGCTCCCTTAATCAAATCCCCTCTAAAAATATAATGGGTTCTTCTTTTACACCAAGTTTCAATAAAATAGTTTGAGTAGTTTTTGCATTATCCTATTAACAATCAAATATACAACATTAACCAATACAAATATAAGCTCAATGTACCATGTTTTTTTAAAGGCTTCAGAGTAAAAAAAATTTGTCTAAAAGTGCAAAAATGTGAAAACTGTAAACTAGTTATTATACTTATCTTTTAGCAGTTCATAAGTTATTTTTCGTGCCAAACACTAGTCTAGTCCAGTGAGACTGCTGTTCCACCCCCCCCGGTGGCAGGGGATACAATTGCTAAACTCTAAGTTGGACAGTAAGCTTTGCCTGGATGTTCACTCTGGTTTATATTGTCAAGCTGATCCTGCTCCATGCCAGGGGGTTTGTCTTGCCGTCTGCATGAAGAGTTCTACATTAATATTCTGTTGGTCGGTTCGACCGGAGGTAGCAACAGAGTAGGTCTTCTTAAAAGATGCGGCCCTGTGTCTTCTTCTGTAGTTTTGCTGGTGTAGCTGCAGCATCTCCTCTGCGAGAGTTGCTTACGATGTGCTCTGACATTCATCCCGCATCTGAGCCACTGCTCCGGATTTCACAGCCTCCGCCTTGTCGGCTTTGATGTTGTGGCTCTTGAACTGAGGATCAACCAGGGATGCCATGTTTAGGAGGTCATCTTTGACAGCATCATCATATTTCTCATTCAGACAGCTTTGATGGTGTTGGTGAGCTCTGAGTCATCAGCTTCTGGCTTCATGTTCTCCTCATTGAAGAGCTGCAGCACAGGTTTCAGGTATACTCGTGCTTCACCTCAAAGGGCATCAGTGAAGTCAACAAGTGGACGGCAGCCCCTCAGTGTCCTGCATGACGGACACAAGTGCCTGGTCTTTTTTTATCAGCCGATAAAACCTTTGCAATGTCCTTCTGCTGCCCCTGGCACTTGTGCTATTACTGAATGGCAGGACCCCCTCCTGGTGGGTGATTTTGTGATCAACTTGTGCATGTGCAGCTTGAACTCCTCTTGAGCGGCTGCTACCTCTCTTTCCTTTTTCTATGAGGGAGAAGAAAGAACGGAGCACACATCCATGGCTCTTTGGATTCTCTGTACTCCAACACTCTGAAAACATAAAGAAAACAAAAATGTTGGCACATGATTCACATCATTTTAATGACATTTCTGTGTGTGTTTGTTCTCTAACTTTACACATCAGTGTACACTACTTCATTCCTTTTTTATTGTTGTACTTCTGTTTTTTAAATTGTAGAAAATAAGCTCTAGTTTTATCTAACTTAAATGTTTGAAAGAAAATAATGGGAAGAATTGAATAATAGAAACAATATTTCAAGCTCAAACATTGTCCTTTTCTGTTCCTCTTTGTTTACTTGGAGGGACTCAGAACTTGCTTTTTTCCCTATCTTGTATCTCCTCTATCTCTAAATGTATGTATTGAGTTTTTCTCTTTTATGATAAGACGCCTCAGCAGTTTTTTGCACAGTGCATCGGCTGAATTTATGAGGGAAAAATGCTGAGAGTTCTCCATCACTTATAACTGAAAATTAAGTGTATTAGCCTGAATATAAGACTACAGTTTTTTCGTATAAAAGTGTGGGTGGCTGGGCGGGGTTGTCCTTGGGGGTTGTGTTATATTTCAGGAGTAAACCATTATTTGTTCATCATTACAACTGGTGTTTTTTTGTATGAAGTGAGTATGAGTGTAGCTGTGGTCTGACCATGAGTGTTGCCTTATGGGTATTTTGTATCCATATAGTGAGACTTTCAATTCAAATCAGTCTTGAATGTGATGGTTTGTCCAGTTTAAACTGCTGTAACATGTTTTGCAGCCAAAGAGGAAATTGTTGGTGTTTCTGAACATCTTCAGCCAAGAGTCACCTCTGTTACAGATGATTAGCTCAAAAAGAGTTGAATGTTATGCGAGATAATTAAGCAAGAGGAATGGGAGTGAGAGGAATCGACTGGCTACAGTATCGAATGGGACAGTGGTCAGATGTCCAGACGAACACAGATTTCTGTAAACAGCCAGACACTGCTGATCTATCAGATATTTTTATTAGGATGAGATAATTGCAATTCAGATCCCTCCACTGTTAGTCTTATCTTACCAATGATAGTTGTATTATGCACAGTGTGATAATTCATTAAACTGTGAATGATTAATGCAGAACATGGATTAACTCAGAGTTAAAAGGGAGTTTAGCTTCATCAGTGAAAATACTTGTTCATTTATTTAGTTACAGTAGCTAAAACTAAAGTACTGAATGTACTTTTATACATATTGCAAGGGAAGAATCCATTTAATTTACATTTCAGTAGCAGAAAATTATTTGAGGATGTTGATGTAAAGAGTCTGACACATGTATAGTGTTTAGATCAGTTTTGTATTGCATATCCACATATTCAAATGGTTGGCCTTGACAGTGCTCTGCACTCTACTGAGGCGCATTCTAGTTTACACTGTGTATATCTGCTTATTAATGAATGTACTTTACATGCTCTAGTTCTTTTACATATTAGGTACGATTCTTCTGTTTCCTGAATATCACGTCACATGAGGTGGAAAGAAAAGCTGCTGCTCCGTTTGAGGTACAGCCAACGGTTTGTTTCTGTTGGGCAGCTGCTGGATAAGAGCTTAGATTTTTGCTTCCCCCTCCAAAGTCTTCTCTCAGTAAAGGGTCTACCATGCAGACAGCAGACATAGTCAGTGATAGGGGGCATGGCCCAGCCTGCTCATGTTAAGGCAATTTTCACGGATGAGGTCTCTTCTTTCAGGAATGAAGTGGAAAGTAGTCTGAGACTTTCCCATAAATCTTTGTGGCTTTAATTCGTGTCCTGTTATGGTTTTGATCAATGGATCCTCTGGATCTATTATATCTGAGTTTGACCATTTCATAGAACAGATTCGCGAGGCAGAAAGTCTCAGGAACAATTCGATCAGGCCTGTGAGACTAATATTTAATTCATAAAAGCAATCAGGAGTACAAATACAATTCTCGTGACAACAATTTATGTTTTCCTGCAACAAAAGAAAGTATCATTACATAACAGCAGTAGATCAACAAAGTCCTTGGTCTGGGTAAAGGGAATGCAGCTGTAGGTGCTTATCACAGAACACAAGCCATGCAGCCTTGACCAAAGGTGAGATGAGGCTGCGAGCGTGAGCGTCATCTTCATCTGATATCAGATGCCCTGCCTAAGCGAAGCAGTTCTATCCATAGCACTGGAGAGGTTAGTGTTATATGTGTTTAATTATTCAGTTTGGCCCATGAAGGGTGTTTTATGAACTGAAATGGCCCCTTGATACAAGAAAAGGTTCCCCTTTCCTTCCCATACTGCACCAGTGTCTGTAAATCATAATAGTTATGATGAAGGCTAAAATCAGTTTTAATTTAATTGAATTTAAACTCTTTCGGAAATGCCATCATTTAACACAGTTTTGTTGTGTTAAATGAGTTTTGTTTTGTGTTGGCAGGAATGATGGTTCATAAAACAATTCCTGGCAATGTCATTTTATCAGTATGTATTTTTTTAGTTAATACAGATTCCATCTCTATACCGCATTATATGATCATGTATATTTGATTATTTAAAGAAAACCATCCAAAATGACGTCACCTTTTTTCATGACCTGCCGTCTTTGCTTCCATATGAACAACATAGACACTTAAAAAATAAAATTAATGAAGTAGCTTTTCCATTAAAATTTCATAAGTAAGACTAAGATACTTTTTGGAGGTGATATGCTTGTAAAAAACTGAGACAACAGTTGATTATTTGTTATAAAACCAATGAAAAGAAAGCTTCCCTATAAATACTGCATTAACATGCTGTGTTGGCTGCTGGATTAGATTTAATTAAAGCCCTAACTGGAAGCATATTTTGAGATGTGCTCGACACAAGGAGAGCTTGTTAACTATAAACTGCATGAATGCTGTCGTCTTGGAGCAGAAACCATGATTTAAACGACTTTTGGATGAATGGAGACGTAAAATCTCAGAAGATGCGCTTAAACCGATCTGCTCCTTATTTTCCCTGTAGAACCTTTAGAATATAAGACTGAAGCCTACCTTTATCAGCTGCTGTTTAAGTAAATTACTGCATATGTGAACATGCCAATAAGGCTTTCAGACATTGGATAATAAGATAGGATAACATATTTCTTTGTTATTTAGCTGAATAGCTACATTTTGTTATCTTAGAGTTAGAATTTTGATTCAAAGCAACAGATTATTTCCTTTTTATAAAAATGGTACTCACAGTGCAAAGCCACTAGTCATCAAAGTTTCTGTTTGACACAAGAGGTTTCTGGTTGTGTGAGTGAGAGAAGAAAAGCATTCTGAGTTGAAATCTTCATGTCTGTGCCGTCTGTAGCCAGCCTGTAGTGGTGGCTTTGCAGCACAGATTGGCAGCCTTAGCATTACAGTAAAAGCCACCTATCTCAGGTTAGCCATCCCCTTTTATTATTGTAGCCTAGAGCAATGGACACAAACACTCACATACACACAGACACACACAGATACCCACACATACATACACCCACCCACACACACATAAAACCTGCAACCTTGTACCTCCGTAACTAAAGGTACACTCCCACCCGCTCGCACACACACATACAGGTGAGTTATCATTGCTTTGCCCTCAAGAGCACTATCAGTCAAAATGTAATTCAGTCACCATTGATATACTAGTGTGTGTGTGTGTGTGTGTGTGTGTGTGTGTGTGTGTGTGTGTGTGTGTGCAGTTGTTTGTGTGTATACTGTAAGTTCAAGCGTGTGTGTGTGTGTGTGTGTGTGTTTGTGTGTGATTTCCGTTATGTGTGTGTATGCTTGTGAGAGTGGGTGTGTGATATAATGGCAGGCCAAAGGGGGCAGAGAGAAATAGCGGGAGTTGAAACTCAAAGGTATTCTTTAGCTTTTATTATCATCATATTGCCAAGGGCAGAGAGAGAGAGAGAGAGAGAGAGAGAGAGAGAGAGAGAGAGAGAGAGAGAGAGAGAGAGAGAGAGAGAGAGAGAGAGAGAGAAAGAGACAGACGACCAACGAACAACACAGTAGGAAGAGGGAGAAAGAGACAGTAATCTCTTTTCCCTTTGGGCTTGGTACTGGTCTTTGGCCTACACACACACACACACACACACAGTCTGTCGCTCTCTGTTTCTCTTCCTTCCTCCCTGTGTGTGTGCGAGTGTATATGCTTTACACAGTTGGGATGTATCATGGAGGTAAATGCTTCAGAGGAACCACCCTCCTGTGCATTAATTATTTTTATTGTTCTGAACCTGCAATCTTAAATTGTGCACAAAAAGAAAAGAATGCCACTGGTTTACAATGCGAGCAGAGAGAGGGCACCATTGTTCCAGCAGACATTGGAGCTAGAAATTCCAGCACTTCTTGCAGTGGCAGATGGTGGAGCAATGGAAATGCTGATGGTTCCCTGCATCAAAGCTCTGCTGTGATGCCCAAACACAGGCTGAGTGATAGAGGACCACAGTCAACACTGCAGCATGATGATGACCACGTCACCCACCAACATGTCATGGCCTGCAGCAGATTTTCTCATCCAAACAGGATCTGGATGAATTCCTCTTTTTCCTTACTGCCAGTGAACGATGTTTACCAGATAAAAATCCTCACGGAACTGAAATAAAACTGTCATGGCAAATTTAACTAGGTCCAATTGGTTGTCTGACATTTTTGATAAAGTCTGTCAAAAGTCCTGTTCCTATGCCTCGGGGGATTTTGTGACAGAATGGCAGGTAGTTTACAAGATTGTGTTGAGACTGTGAAGGAAACCTCAAGCATTGACTCATCGTGTGAAATCTACAGGCCCTTTGCTGTGGAAAGAATACAGCAGCAACTGCTCCTGCTCCAGTCATTATTCAAATGTTACCGTAGCTGGAGCAGTAAATGTTTTCATAATGACAGAGAAAACAGGGTTTCATGTATGTTGTGTTAAATCAGGGGTGAAGGAGCCTAATTGGAAGAAAACAGAGGACATGTGGTTATGTAGCTTGGGCTGAATGAATGTGAAATCAAAGCACCTCATCTAATGTGTGTACAAAATGTTATGCTGGAATATTAATATAAATATTCTAAGACCAGTTATGATATTTGCTCATCGGACAAAAAAAAGACATAATCTAAACCAGGGCTGGGTGATAAAACAATATAAATATTAACTGAAACAATTTTCATCAATTATTTATACATATATATGTATAAATAATTGATGAAAATTGTATTCGCAATTCGCAATATATATAAATATATATATATTCTCGCGAGATGAGATCAGCAATAACTTGCGAACTTCACTGCAGCAGTAACTACGAGAAGAATAAAAGTGGACAATTAAGCTAGAAACATGGTTTAAATTATGCTGTTTCGAGTCAAATTTGAATGTCGGGGCTTCCGGACACTAGGCTGTCACCACAGGAGCAGTATAGTGGTATGTCATTTTTTGTTTTCTGTTATAGTTTGAAGAATTCGTCCCCAGTTACTTCAATTGCATTGGATTTGGCTACAACACTGTGTACCCCCTGTGAGACTCCAGAAGTGTTAAGTGGACTCAAACACGTCGCCCACCCCTTCCTTTTTGGGTGAACTATCCCTATCACCTCCAGGAGCAAGCTCTAATCGCGGATGCACCAGGACCAGCAGCTGACAAGCCTTCCCCTCTGCCTCTGCCTGAATTGCTTTGTTCTCGTTCTAGTGGTGGCAGCTTTGCCCTTTAAAACAATGTTTTCATTCATAAGTGTAGATTAAGAAACTTTGCTGGGTTTCCGTTTTGGAGGGATTTTTCACTGCCCGTTGCAAACTTCCTTTGCGTCACGTGATATTTCTAAAAGACGTGTTTAGTTCTTTTCTTCTTAACTTTGTTGGACGTTATTTGAGCTGATCCCTAATGCAAACCACAGACACTTGTGACAGGTCACGGAATGCCATTTGCATTGTGGGGCATCTGTGGATCAAAAGGTAGGTCACTTTGACTCTGCTTTTGGCATCTGCTCTATAACGGTGCTGAAGGAGGCCATCTGTCTGCAGCAGAACATGCACAACAACAGAGGAAGCAACAGAGCTTTCAAGTTCTGCTGCTCTATGTCCGAGGAGTGAAATCAGAGACTAAAGAAATCAACAATCAGAGTATAAAAGTCCAGTGTGAATTTGTTTTAACCGCTTAAGCTCTTTAAAATAGAGCTACAGCAAGGATTGTGCTCGGAAGATCAACCAATCAATGAGCATAAACAATCACATTCTGGTCAAATTAACAGAATGATAACTATTGGCTTTGAAGTGAAGATTGGCATCCAATGTATCACGCATTATATTATCAGGAGAGAAATACTGAGAAATACATAGTAATGGCTGCTGTTCAGCTTCATGCGTCTGATTGGCTGTTACTAGTCCACTGGTGACCACACAGCTGGCGAATATGTCAGTGATCGTGAAGCATGAATGAAACACTTGATGCCAATCAGCTAATGTAGGCTTGTGTTTTGAATTACGCTCCCCCACTGTTGCACTTGTGTAACTCTGCCTTCGAGGGAGACCAGTCGTGCACGCTAGTGATAAGAGCAGAGGGCGGCCAATCGGGTCCATCAGGTAATGAATATCTCTGGATTAGGAAAATTGATGATAGCTCCTCAGCCCACTGACAGGGGTGAGGGCCAGAAGTCCACTGATTGCAACGGACCAACTAAAATACAAACTAGATGCCATAAATCTGCACACAATCGATCTTAAAACACACGGAGGGGACTAGACGTAAAGTGCGTGTTCCCCCGCTGGTGAGACTTTTCCAATTAGCCTCTTGTGTCTTGGTGGATCCGTGGTTAATAACTAAGTTATCTGCACTGCTCATTAAGACTTCCCCAGGCATTGTGTGCCATCCGCATCAAACACAGGCTGTCTCTTCCACATATAGAGTAGAGGGTGTGTCTGCTGTCTCTGTGTTTAACAGATTACTAATTAACCAGCGGCCTCTTATCTCCTCGTGTTGACAGAGTTGTCAAAAAAAGCTGTGAGTCACAAAGACAGTGAGGGAAAGAGATGCAGGCTGATACGCTTACATCCAGGCACAAACTGTGTGTTTTTATTAAGACTTTGATGGGGCCTCTGTGAGTCTCTTGTCACTTCATGCCGACAGAGACACGGAAATGTGTCTGAATACATGACTCACACAGTTAAGTAATGGAGGGAGGGAGAAACAGAGAGATTAGTGTTTGTTTAGAGATTGAATTTATTCATTATCTAATCCTGCGTGTGTCATTGTTATGTGTTGTCCTGACTTTGCTCTTGCCTCACTCTTACGATTTTTAGACATGAATTCCGGAGAAGGTTCAGGGAATTGTGTCCTTTGTGTCACTTCCTAAGTTTTGCCTTCCACATAAGAAAAAACACAGAAGAAGATAGTGTGGGACAGATGTGTTTACGACAATGGGAAAATGTAAAGGCGAGGGATGGTGCATGGGTAGAGCGTGCAGGAAGCAGGACGTGACGTTTAAATTCCACTGCGGAGAACAACCGCACATTCAAGATGTTGAAAGAAGAAGCTTCTGACCGAATCTTCCTTTATTTCTTATCTTCTTCTCTATGTGTATATCACCTCCTTTTCCTCCTGAGTTATTTCAGTTTAAAATGTTTGCATTTGTCACGTGCTAGAAACGTCCTCAACATGGCCTCTGGCTCACTGTGAATTTTCTTGGAATTTACCTGCTGTATTCTGTATTCTCTCCAGAAGATACCAGGAAAATGTCCAGACCTCAGTGCATTAATGAAAGCAGCTCAAAGGTCCGTTGACAATTTCATTGACCTTTCATTACTCTCTTTGCACAGCACCACTTTATTTGAAAAATGTAAATGACAAGATAGAGACAGTACGCACGGGGTGGTAGAGCCATTCACTATTTGGACTGTCAGTCCGAAATGTCCTTGGGCAAGATACTATACCCCAAACTGATGGCAGTGTGTGTGTGTGTGGGACAGAGGATGTAACTGAGTGAACGGCTGAATGTGTCATGTAGTGCAAAGCGCTTTGAGCCGTCTAAGACTAGGAAAGCGCTAAATAAGTGCAGTTCATGCACAGAAAGAGGGAGAAAGTCAAAGGGGGGGGCGAGCGGAGGGCAGAAATGAGTGACAGCAGAACGAGATTAGAGTGGGATTTCAAATGAGAGCGAGAGCGAGAGAGAGTTTATGGAAAGATGAGAAGGAGAGGGAGAAATTGAATGGGATATCAGATGAGTGGGCCATTAGTCACTGCCTTCTCGCGTCCTTCTGTGACTGCGTTTCCATGGTGATGATTAGCATATGAGGCATTAACCCCGCCTCCACAGCTTTCAGTGTCTTGTTAACCAATTAGCTTCTGAGCCGGTGAAGACATAAACAGCATTGGGTCCAACATTTACATTTACTTTAATGACATAAAGAGATAGTTGTTTCCGATGATGAAATATAAGATGAAACTGGATACTTTTTTTTACAGGTTTGTCCTTTTATAAACAGATGATGGCAAGATTACTGAATAACTCAAGCATATTTAATTTTATTCAGAAATCAATTACAATTTTCATATTTTAAAACCATGATATTTTAATACGGTCACTATTGAGGTTTTCAAGATACTAGATGTTTTATGAGCTGAACAACATAACCACTGGTGCTTTCACGCAGGAATACACACAAGATACAAAGATCAACTCTGCAAATACAGCAGTTGGGTAAGAACTTGGTAGGTGCTAGTTTAGCCTCCGGCCCCAACAAGTGTCTGGTCTCTGTCTGATAGGACTGGTCGATGTCTGCCTGTTAAAGTGCCCTTGAACAAGGCACTGAATCACAAACTAGCCTGATGACACTGTATTCACTGCCAGTCCTCCGCATTATCCCTTCCGGAGAAAAGTTTGTGAAAGGACGATGTATTCTGCAATGAAATGTGGCTTCTTTCAAAACAGTTCTAAAGTGCCCTTGAACAAGGCACTGAATTCCAAATTCCTCCACTGGTGTTGCATCGCTGCCAACCCTGTGCTCTGTGAAGAAATGCCTGAGTGCATATGATATAGGAGGGGTATGCAGAATTAGGCACTCAAGGCACCTCACTATAGAGAGGAGAGCTGGGATTTGAGGTTTTCCTTGAACAGAGTAGAAGCCGAACAGCATTAATGTGAAAGATGTTCCAGTTCCAAGAGCATCCTTGATTATTCTGTGTATGACCACAAACTCTATTATTTATTATAACTTTATAAGACATTTTCATTCAAAGAAACACACAAAAAAATACGTTAGCAAGTAAAAGAATATACCAATATTAATAAAAAAAACACTCAGGAAAAGAGAGGGTTACTACAAACTTTATTATTATTAGCAGACCAATTTTGTTTATTAGATCATCACTCATCAATAATTTGATGTGAATATCAATAATTAATGTGAGAGTGGTCCCCAACTCACTATTACCTTAGTAACAGTATTTAGATCATTAACTGTTGTCTCAGCTCCGTTGCTCTTGTGAACCAAATCCTTTAAGCCAACAAAAGTTTGTATTTGGGAGTATATCCAATGTACAGTATCTGTAAAGCCCCAGAGAGCAGACAGACAAAGTTATAACATAACTGGTGAAATAGATTGGGTCCAGTTTGCATTTCAACTTGATCAGTAAATAACAAAACCCGCCAACTCGTTTATACAAGCACATGTTTCCCTCTGGTTTATCTGTGCACTGAGCTCTGGGCTTACAGTTTTAAGTTTTGATTGTAACTTGCTTCAGAAAGTAGGCCGGCTGATACAAGACATGCTTCAATGCAGTCTTTTGTGGCAGTTGTGCGAACTGAAAACAACTTCTCTTGGAAATGTTAAGAGGAAAAGTTGAATAGTTGTTTCTTTCTTTTTCTTTCCTTTCTTTAAATTCTGCTTTAACTTTGCTGTGCTGCTATGATGAGGTGAGAAATGGAACGTTGGCTTCATTCAATCTCCATCATCTGAGCTTTATGTCTCTGTGTATGGATCCCCTTTTCTGTCTATTGTAAAAAAATACTTCCATCCAGAAATAGATTTGATGATTTAGTTAGTTTCAGAAAGTTTAGATATTGTGCATTAGCTCTATCTTACTGTTACAATCACACAGCCACACACATCCGCACACAGCCACACACACACACACACACACACACACACACACACACACACACACACACACACACACACACACTCACACACACACACACACACACACTCACACTCACACTAACACACACACACACACACAAACACACATTCACACACACAGTAATGACAGGACACAAAGATCAGAGAGCGGGATTCTAACTGTAGGTCAGTTACCATAGCAACAGAGCAGAACGCACCGGAGACCTGTCACCATAGGAACCAATAGTCAGAGAGGGAGAAAAATGGAGAGACAGAAGGAAAAAGAAAGATGTAAACAGAAGACAGAGACAGAAATAGAGAGATACTGTCGGGAGAGGGAAACAAAAAAAAGTGAGTGAGTGAAAGAAGGGAGAGATAATCAAAGTCACGCAGACAGAGCGAGGAGGAGGAGGAGGAGGAGGGAGATGAGACATCTCCTCGAGGTATGACTGTATCCACTGTACCCCCATGCAACATGTGCAAAACATGTTGGCACTACATTGACAATAGTGTGGTCACGATACCAAAACTATGACTTTGATACGACAGCTGACTCAATATCTATATCTAATGCCATGACTCGGTTCTCATTAACAGCCATTTTTAAATATAATATCACTAAGTAGAAAACAAAAGTTTAGTGCAAAGCTTTTCCAAGGACGTGTTTGGAGTCATTCGTGTTCAGTTAATTATTGAGCTAATGTTTGAGCTTCATCAACATACGCCATAGACTAAATAAAGATGGATGACTAGTCTCCACTATCCAGAAATGAAACCAAAATATCCCGGATACGAACGCCACCACCTCATTCATGTGGATGAGGGTAGTGTTTGGTGGATGGAGCCTCGGTATCGAGGATCACACTGTTACATGTGCTGTCAGTCTCAGCTGTCAATCATGCCATTTCATCTCATTCACACAATTATAACTAACTAGGAAGAATACGCATTTGAACACACATGTACTTTAGTAACACTACTACCAGAAATGCATAAACCATCTTTTTCAAAACAGTTATTTACGTTGTATTTTGACTTTTTATTTTGGCCTATCCACTGACATGGAGGAGGCAGGGTTTATGACCTAAATTAAGAGATGCAGATGCATTTTATTATCCCAAACACATGCACAGACATGCAAAGGCACACTAATGCAGGTAGGGAAATGTAATCTCTGCTTTTGACCCATCTGTGTGCAGGACACACAGAGCAGTGAGCGACTATGTACAGCGCTCGGGGAGCAGATGTTGGGGGAGTAAGGTGCCTTGCTCAGGGGCACTAGACAGGGTCTAGACAGACTCTTGGATTTTTGGGCAGATCAATCCAGGTTCATCATTTGTTGTCTTTCCGTGGAATCGAACCAGAGACGAACCAGAGACCTTCTCTGCCCATAGTCCAAGTTTCTGCCACTAGACCACCGCACACCACAGCAGGCCACCAGGTGGCAAAAGAGACTCTTTGGCTTCATTTTGGGGAGCATTCATGTCTTCTATCATTAATATCTGCCAGGTTTAAAGTTAAATTGATGTATGTTTAATGTTTTCCTGGTCTATATTATTGTAATTTATGTGCTTTAAAGTGTAGGTGTGACCATGAATTAGTACATTCACAATCAGCACATACTGCTGATTACCATATTTGTGAAAATATGACTTTTTGAAACGTGAAACATTATCAGTTTGAACACTGCCTTAGCAAAGAGATGTTTGCCATATGATGAGGGAGCTACAGAAAACAGATCACGAGGCTCGGATGACAACAGAAGTGTCTCCAGGGGACACTACAAGGGTTGAACCTGGCTGGGACACACTTGTCCAAGGTATTATGACCTTTGCGGTTCTGAAGTCGGCGACTTGTCAGTGGTATTGTGAAATTATCCAAATGTATGTTTTGTTGATTTATTATAACCTCGGTATCTGTGGAAAAAACAAGCCAGTCCTTCTGGGGTCATCATTTTTCTGTGTCCTCTGGATGTCTGTGCTGCTCGGAGCATGTTTCTGTGCTTAATGTATTTGCAGCACATTTGTCTTATTGTCTGTGGTGTGAATATTTGCACGTAAATGTCAAGACGATGATGTGTGTCTGTATTTTCTTTTGTTTTCTCTATTTGCATTGTGTTTTGCTCTCAGTGCCACAGTAGTACAATGCTTGTGTGTGTAATTTGCAGCTCATACAATGAATAACTCCTAAAACAACTTAAAGCAGCTCACAAAGGAAATACCAGGTTGAACACGTTTTTTTTTCCGTACAAGAAGTGCAAACTGTGCTGGTTGTGTTCTCCTGTGAAATTATGTAAAACATGTTTGTCCCTCTCTCAAGGGCGGCCCGGCGGTAGCATTGCTCTGAAAAAAAGAAATCCTGCTTGGTCAGTGTTTTCATAACATTGACCTTTGAATCACAAAACGGAGTCTCGCTGCACAAGTAGAGCCACAGTAAAAATAATTTAGCGACTCCATCTGTTCCTGTGGGTTTGGGAAGAGAGATTCTCTCCGAGTTTTCAATTGCGCACTAAAAGGGGCCGGCTGCAGGCTGCATCCGGGGCTGCTCGTCACTGGTGCACAGCTTATCTTACAATATTTATGGTTATTAGTCTGTCTATAAAGTTATTTCTCAAAGAACTTCCTTGCTTGATTGAAAATAACTTTTTAATGGATGAGAGAAACGATAGCAACTGTGCCCCTGCGTGGCTTTCACAAGGTTCTTTACTGGCAGCTGCTCATAGTCATTTACAGCCTTTTTAAAAATTCATAGTGTACTGTAGCTTGTTGCCTGGTGTTCATAATGTATACTTTGATACTTATGCCTACTTAGCATTAAATTGGACCCCCAAAATTTTGCCAGCTGCATCCACTTGTAGGAACAACATCTTAATGTGATTTGCGTGAGCATATTTGCCTGAGCTCCGGGAGAAAACTATAGCTGCACCATTACAGACTTTTTTCCCTACACAGCACAGCCCATTTCCTGTTGTATAAAAGCTATCTACAGATTAACTGACGATCATTTGATGTGATCTATACCTGGTCCGCTGCTGCTACTGTGTGGTGCACCACATGCTATGTTTAACATCAGCGGATACAGTTTTGTCGAATTTTACGATGTTTCTAATAGAGATGTGATTGGTCCTGATGGTGTTATTGAAATGGTGGTGTAGTGGTGAAGAGACATCAGGACACAGATGGAGAGAGAGAGAGTCAGCCACACAGAGGGAGAGGGAGGAAGAAACCACTGATGGAAAAGAGAGCAAAGAGCAGACAATGAGAGGGAGAGACAAAAAAACAGGATCCGGCTGCAGAAAGAATGAGAAAGGGCAAGTGGAGGCAAAGAAAAGACTGGTGTGTATGCATGTGTCACAGTCTGGAGATTAGTGCAAGCTTAGTTCTTATTCCAATCACACACACTGCTTAATGAGCTAATGGGCCTGACAACAAGACAGACACACACAGAGTGAGGGACAGGGAGAGAGCGAGCAGGCGGATAGATGGAAAGTCACTTGGCCAGTCAGCCAGCCATTCATCCATTCAGGCGGTCAGTCAGCCAGGCAACCTTTTAGCCCCTCGTTCCACGGTGAGGTTTGGGTGACTGACGCAGATAAGAGGCGAACAATTTTCCAATGGCAATCTGTGGAAAAAGTAAAGACTTGACCTTCTCGTCTCCTCCCGTCTTTCGGTCCTTCCTCCTCTCGTTCTCTACACAAAACGTCAGTTGAAAATGCCTGTGAAACTAAATCAGGAAGAAGAAACTCTCATTCCAAGCTCCTCCCCAGGATTTGAAGTGGAGCACGCTGCAGCACCCCCTGTGGTGTTAAGATCACAATTATGGGGTGTTTGATAAGAAGCCATTTTACAGATTATTCAAATAAATGACTCGTCTACTCTGCAGTGTCTTCCCGTCTGAGTAAGACCTACGGAAATCAGTGACAGCTTCCTGATTAGCACGTCATGTCGCCTCTGGCTGTCATGGAAATTATCAATAAGAGACACAGTAGCTGAATCAGTCAAATAATCATACATTTTTCCTCACACAGGAAATATTTAAAAAAGGATTATTTTCCTATGTTAAAGTAGCCAATGGCCGATTGCTCTGGCCTAAAACAGAAATGCTATCATTATCATTGTGAGCATTATCATTATTCACTAATCATCATTTCAGTCATAATCAAAGCTTTTGCCACATGGCCACTCTGGTGTGATTTTCTCTCTCCCTCGCTCATGTTCTCTGTTTTTCTCTCTCTCTATTTCTGTCCCTTCATTCACTCACTGTTTGAAACATGTCATGCTCTTTCCGGCCTCTCTCTTTGCTTCATTAAATCATTTTCCAGGCTTTAGCCATTTCCAGGGGGCATCAGTATTACCAGAGCAGGTCACCAATTTGACAGACTGGTAATGGCAGTCACTCCACCAAGCGCTAACATGATTTACTGAGGCCATGCGGTAACCACGGCAACACACCAAACAACGTCAGCCGGAATGCTGTAAAACATAAATTTCAAGGAGCTCTCATCGTCTTTATGTGACATCGTGCAGGTTGTTAAATGCATGAATCATCAGATCTCTACCTGGATACAATTACAATTATCCGCACATTTGATTCGAATTAGAGCAGGCGTTTCAAGACATTGCTGGAGCAGCCGCAGAAGATCAGTCGCTCCCATCTCTGGTGTTAAAAAACTGCTGATGTCCTGAGTTAGTAATTACGAATCTTCAGACCCCACAGAGTAATAAGGTCATCCACGGAGGGCTGTCAGATTTATACGTCTACTCATCCTCTGACACTTTATCCTGCGTGGAGCCTCTTCGTCATGTCTTTCAAAGCTTTTTGTGTTGCTTTGAAAAACACAATAATTGTCCCTTAAAACAGATGAAAGCTGCTTATTAACATTCAGCCGGCTTTGTAGACTCCTTACTAATTCTCACTTGACAGTTCAACTACTCTTTGTCAGGTCTATTCAGGTAATCAATCTCTTGTTTTTCCTAAAGAATTAACCCCATTCATTTGTGTTTATTTTTAATTATGAAAGTGATATTTTAAATACATCGACCACCTAAAAGTTCTGCTGGAACTAACTGGAAACTTGTGTGCTTTCTTAAAAATTAAATAAACGATGAGACTTAGAAAAATCGTCACTCTGTTTTTGAACAAAAATATTCACAAGTGCTTTAGTTGTCTTCCATATGATGTGTCCATTATTTCAGATTTTCATATGTAGCTCGACGTTTTTGCATTCATGTGCGTGCCCGTGCATGACAGGCCAACTGCTGTGAAATTTACTGGGCATCTGGACCCGCGCTCATTACTGCTGATGGTTCTGTTTAGGAAGCGAGGACAGGGAGAGAGACACAGAGGCAGAAAGAGAGAGAGGGAGAGAGAGGGGTAGAGGGAGTCAGAAGATGACAACGGCAGCATCAATCACCTTGTCAACGAGGATCCTTCTCCACTTCAGTATCTGGGCACAGATGTTTGGCGGAGTGTGTGTTTGTGTGTGTGTGTGTGAGAGCAGATGGCTGCATGCAGTTGTTTGACATAGGTATGATCAGCTACAACTGGCCGTACAGACTAGCTTCCTGTAATAGATCTACAATATAGTAGAATCATACTGATCCTTAAACACAGAAGGCTTCAGCACACAGGGAAGAGTTGTTGCAGCTCGACAGCAGCAGCTATGTCAGTGTGTGACACCGTCAGTGAGCAATAGGTAGGTACATTTTTACTAAAGCTTCATGATTTGTGCGATGATGCAGGGCTCGCTATTGCATCAGAAAGCTGTTTTTCTTATGTGTTATTGTGGGAAATATATGCGTAGGTAGCGAGCCAACACGTCCCACTCCACGTCTCTCTCTGTTGGATAGGTCTTTCTCGACACTCTGACCCCCTGTGGATGTAAATGCCTACAAAAACACATCTTGGAGGAATCATTAGAAAGGGCTAAACAAGGACAGTGGTGCCTTCTTATCTGAGCCCTGTCTCTAGTTATTAGTTTCAGCTCAAACATGGTTCACACAAATGACAGTAAGCAGGCTGTCACAGTGTGAGTGTGTGTGTGTGTGTGGGAGACTGGATATCATTTAAAACCTTTTGGTGCGAGTCCTTATGTGACACCTGGATCAAAAGGACTTTGTGATGCTTCTTTTAACAAGCAAGACAAAACAACACAGAAAGCAAATGTGTTTCCTACTGGATACACATCTGAAAAAATATGATGCCATAATTCAAGATGGTTTCCCAAATAAAAAATGTATAAAACTGGAAAAACTATGATTTCAATAAAAAATTATCTGACTGAATTGATGCCAGCATTTAATTATTTAGAGTTACATTTAGCTTGTAGCACACATGAACTGTCCTTAAACACATCGAGGGACCTTTGACATCTGCCTTGTTCGGTCCGGACCTTCAGTTCCTTGGACCTTGATCAAATTGCAGTCTTTGCTTTCGATGATGTAATGTTCATGTAAGGACATTCATCTGGCCAATTCAAACTAGTGCTTCTAAGTTGGTGATGCTGGTAGTAATACCATGATGAAATGCATTAGTTTTCTCAATTGAAACAGACTTCTACCCACCAAACCAGTAGACGACAACATGAGACACAGGCCACCTACAAACCAATCAGTGTCCAGTACGGGTAGATGCTGCCCATGTAGATGATAAGGACAGGACATATGTTATACAGAATTCTTAAGTGTGCTCCCTAAAATACAATGTGAAACCAAAATTAACTGGATCAATGTAAATAATGTAAAAAATAAATGAAGCTTGTTTCAGATTCAGGTGTGAAAATGACATAAAGATACATTTTGTTCCCACCTGTTCTTGTGTCAGTAATGCATGTGATCGATCAGCGAATCAATATTTTCCTTGCAAACAAAATTATTTGTCTCTTGGATGCTTTGAGTGTTTTTAAAAGGATTTAGAAAGTAAGGGTGGTGTTTTATGTTCGTGTTTGTGAGAAAAAGCTTTTTTTAATGCGCACACTCACCACCATGCCCCCCATTGCCTTCAGTCTTTCTCACTGCTCTTTCATTATTATTTTTATCTTCCATTCCCCTTTTTTCACTGTCTTTCAGTTCATAGTGATTAATCGCAAAGTTGTCTGTCTGTGAAGTTTGTGTAATACTTAAACATCAAAATGAGAAAACTGCAAACCTCAAGATCTACTTTTTGACCTGCTATTTACGAGCAACACAATTGTTGTAAATAAGAAGTGAAAATACATGAAGCTAGGTTTAATTAAATGTTTGGTCATCTCTCTTCCGCTGTCTCTCTCCCTTCCCACAAGGTCTTTATCCTCCTCTGCCTCTCGTTTTTCTTTCCTTTTCTTCCTCTCTTTCTGTAAATTTGACTAAAGCAAATGATTAAGTCATTTGGAAAGCTTGTACGGTGCCGTGCTGTGAATATTGGCTCGGTAATTTAGTCAGTGTAGTCAATGCTACAAGCATATGGTAGATATTGATAAATAACACACTATTCTTCAACCCCTCCTACACCAAGTGCTCCGCTATGCTCTATAAAACAATACCTTGAAAGTCTATACAGATGTGCAGACCTATGCGCGCACACACACACACACACACACACACACAAACACGCGCACTGGAACCTTTCTCAGCGTCCTTTAGTGTGTTGGCTTATTTACGATTGCTCCATGAAAATTATACAAATCATATAGGCAGCACACACACACAAACATTGACACACCCACGCACAGACACAGACACACAGGGATTTCTCTCATAATACATTGCCTATGGCTCCTTACCCAAGATATACACCTATCATCAAACCTAAACCTGATTCCGTTCCCAGACCCTGAAACCAGGTCTCGACCCCCACTCAGCCCCTTTATGGTTGTGAGTTGTGTCGACCGGCAAAAATGTCCTCACGTCCCATAAATGAGACTGTAAGTCAGACAGAAGTACAAAAAGTCTCACTGTCTCCGTTCTTCATTTATATTGACAAAACTGAAAAGCTAATCCAGTGTGTGGGGAGTGTTGCTAAACCCCCTATCCCCCCCGTCTTGCCATGCGGTCCACACTCCGAAATTTTCGCCCAGTTTGCGTTTGTGGGTTTCTGTGTGTTCATCTGTGACTGTCTGTGTGTGTGTGTGTGTGAGAGAGAGAGCGGGAGAGAGCGAGATTAGATTCCCCACAGCGCACCGTACTCCTACTGTAGATTAACTGCTCTTAATGTGGCTTCTCACTCCAAACGTAGAGTTCTTAAAAAGTCCCGTTCTGTACAGAAAGCCACATGAGGCCCCTCCTGTAACTGTGGGTTTATCCCGATTAAGTATTCTCAAAGCCGTTTCTCTACACCTCCGTGCACCTTTCCTCGCAAGATAAATTCCTATACGCTTAAAACGCTATGCAAAGCAGAAAGTGTGTCTAATTTTTATTCCTCACGATAGGAGTTCTGGGGTAATTATAATTAAGTATCTTCCAATATTACATCAGGTGCCCCAGGGATCCACATTCTCAAGTAGAACTTTGTCTTTCTCACTCAACTACAGCTCAATACCAATAATTGCAAATTGCAAGGTAAAAATAACAAAACAAACAATGAACGTAATTTAACCTGGATCAATGTGTACTTTGAGTGTTTTAACAATACCCTTTTAAACAACACTTGAAAATGAGTTTTTTGTTTAGTTTGACAACATGTCCCCAGAGAAGATTGTGTTGTCTGACCACTTAAAAACTCCTGAAACTTAATGTACTAGAACACAAAGAAATCTATCCTTCATCACCTGCGATACTAAGAAACACAAAGATTCACTTCATGGTGCCTGATCTCAGAGTGATGTCCGGGCTTCACTGTAGTTAAGGGACTAGAAGTGTGAGGGTGAGTATAGCCATGGGTGACTGTTTTTCAACGAGTTATAAATAAATGTAACACTTTCTGCAGCCATTACTACTTAAAATATTATAATTTTTTTCCACGTAGCTGTTTAAAGGCTTTATTGAAGCCTTGGGGCATGTTGCATGTGCAGCTCACATTAGAAAGAAGCAGAAGTGAATTCAGCCTGTCAGAAACTGGGAGGCGAGAGAGAAGAGGAGAAGAGACAGAGAGGGTGAGGGAAAGCTATAAGTGGGATTTTTAAACAAGATTCAGGATATGTCAACAATATTTGTTTTTCATCCAGGGAACACAGATAAGGCATTGATGAACTTTAGGACATCTCTTGGAGAGCTCGTACCTCAAAACTCAAAGTGAAACAGCTTCCTGGATTCGCCTGCAGATCCAGTCCAGATGTTCATGAGTTCTCCTTCAGTTCATGCCACACTCCTCCATGAAGCTTTTATGGAATTTGGTTGAGTAGTTTTTACATAATCCTGATGAAAGTTTTACGAACAAATAGCAATGAACATTCTTGGTGGAGGTGTAAATATTGACGTGCATACTGAGCACACTCAGAATATTCTTTTATCAACTTGTGTATGTTTAGTTTTTGTGTGTGTGTGTACAAGAGTGAATGGAAATGTTATGTGTTACCTTCAAAAACCAAGTCCAGTGAGTTCAACAAAAAACATTTGTATATTTGGGTCGCAAGCAGGACTTATGGTTATGACGCTCATTACAGCAACGTATACACCCCATAATAAGGACAGACCATCTGGAAAACACAGTGTTAGCCTGCTGTACTGAATTGCCCTTTGGACTGATGCCCTGTTCCCTCTCACTCTCTCCTGTCCTCGCTCGCCCCCTCTCTCATGTCTTGCCAGGTTTGTTGTCTGAGCATGTTTTTGCCCTAAAATCAGTCACTTTTGTGGGGAGTAGAAAGTTGGACTGAACTGACCGGAGTCAGCTGCTGGTTTACTGCAAGATTTTACTGGTGACTTTTATAACCCACGAGCACGCTGCACAGCTCGTGTACATTTTCAGTGTCCTTGTGCTTTAACCTCTTTTCATATCATTATCAATCACTTGGCCCCGTTGACGGCGAGGAAACAGAGACCCCCTGCTGTGTGGCGAGACGCGGGTGATAAACATCTTGTGTGTCAGTTATATTTGTCAGGGAGCAAAGTTTATTGTGACATTGAGTTACCAGCAAATACACAGAGAGAAGTCTGTGTGAGGTTGATAGAGAGACTTGACTACACCTTTAGGCGAGCAACTGTTCCACCTGCTTCTCAGTCTGTCTTTCAGCTTTTCTGTCATCTGTGGAAAAAGTGAACTGTGCTCCTTTGGTTTCTTTACCATAATCTGAGAAAAACTGACAATTCCTACTACAAATTGGAAAAAAATGTTCTAAGTCGGAAATAATTATTGAATATGTATGCAAGAGATCCATGAAGATGCTTGGTATATTATTCTCACTTAAAGGGATAGTTCACCGAAAATTTTTAAATTCAAAAACACTTTCTACCCCTGAGGCTCTTATTATGGATTCATATTCACACATATTGATGAGGATAATATTGTTTTGGCTGATACAGATTCAAAATAGGTTTTTGATAATTACTTCACATTCTAGCAGACAAGATGCATCTGATCCTCTATTTAGAACATATTCACTGAGGTCAACAGACAACTTTCTAAGCGTGCTCCCATCAAATGTATTTATATGACGTTTTTTATTTTTGTGAGTTTTTCCTATTTTTGCAACTGAACCAGGAAGTTCCTTTCCTTCAGCTGTTTCTACATTGAATCCTCAAAACGTGTGTGCACAGGATACAATCTGTTCCAACACTTTGATGAATTCATTTTCATGTTCCTGATGGAATCATGTGCAGCAGATCTGTGTATATTCACAAGAGACCAGCGTCTCCCACTGTGAGCCGACGCGCAGGGTTAGTGACTTTAATCTGTCAATCTTCTCCCTTTCCAGATACAAGTGTTGCAGAATGAAAGTCTTAGACAGGTTAGGAAATATTGGATGAATGTGACTCGTCAGAGTAAGGTGTTATCACAAAGTGTTCACCAAATACTTGGAAACATGAGGATTTCTTATGTGGGGCTGCACCTGCTGTATATTTTCCTGTTTAGATGATGGATTTTAACATTTTGAATCTGAAGCTCCTTGTGGGAAATAAAGAGAGCTTAAAGTAAAATACTAATTTGCATTGACTTGTGGTGCAATGCATACAGTGGTGAAACCTCAACAGATCACTTCAGCAATATCCCAAAATAAATCGTAAATTTTTCTTGACCTTGACCTGAGCTTCACCATAACAGATATAAGAGAGATAGAGCTGGGCACGACGAGAAAGATCAGAAGCCCATTCTTCTTTTTAATCATGTGTCACATTAGCTGGTTGGTTGAGTTGAAGCCACAGTTGAAGTGTCTTGGAAATGGATCAGTCCTGCCATTGACACAATTGGTCTTTAAATGCAGCCTCCAAAGGAAGCAGCCCCTGAATGTAGACGTGCCTGTAGTCAACAGTATGCCAAAATATGCTACTTTGTGAAATACCTACGGGTGACAATCCAAGGAAATTCGAGGTAATGGTTGGACTGTTTGAAATAGAAAAGAGAGTCACTTTGTTGTTCTTCTGTAAAGCTGCCATACTGCACTTTCCAAAGAAAGTTCAGTATGACAGAATACAGTTCTGTTTGTTTTAGACTAGTTCTAAAGCATATACCTTTGGGAGCACTCCAAATTTAGGAGTTTGAAAAATGTACAGAATGTACCACAGGGCTTTGCTGTATTTCTAACCTTCAGTGGGGTAAAATGTCACCTTGATAAACTTATATATTTTACTTCTTTCTTTGACCACTCACTGCTCTACATAATGCTTTCACAATCATTATAAATAAAGGTTATAAAGACAAAAATATAAAGATATATAAAAAGTCAGAGAGATATGTTGTATTAATATATTTAATTCTGCTATCCGAAAAAAAAACAATAGAATATTTTGTCATAGTCACTGCTTACTTAGTAATTAATTTCTGTCACACTGCAGCAATTTTTGATGGGAAAAGTTCCTTTTGTCAGTTGTGTTATTGAAACCACTTTTGTCAGCTCGTCGTAAATCACACTGGAAACAAATGTCTGTGTGTATTTCAACGCTGTCTCCTCGTGTCATTCGACTCAGTAAAACTTTCATTAAGATTTACTTTGGTCTCAACACACCAGAAATCCTTTGTCACTTCAGACTAACTACAAAATGTTGCAGACGTGGGATTCTAGTGGCTTCTTTCGTGGGTTTTTCCCTCCTGCTTAAAAAAAGAAACTTCGACTCCCTTCACATTCTCTCTTGTCACTTTACACTAGCAGCAAAAGTTCCCGTAGTCAATTATGGGTTTTAGTAGGTCACACTTTCGACAGCCTGCATAGTAAATCTGCTCTTGGAGGCCGGTGAGATCGGTCGAGGCCATCTATGATTCAACATGTCCTCAGCACCTCCCACTGCACACAGATGTAGCTCATCCCCTCACAGCGACAGGAGCTGTGGGCTTAAACTGAAGCTAACTCTTTGTGGTGCTGGAACAATTCTGTTCAATGTGTATAATTCAATAGGCCTCGTGGTCCAAACTGGATTCGGCTTTAAATGAATAATCGGCTGACAGCATAAAAAAAAATGCCAGCGCTGTCAACAAGCTGTCAAACTAAATAAAACAAACACTGATTCAGACATTATACCATCCCTGCTGTCTATTCTCTGTGCTGTTACTGACTCCTGCTCTACACTGCTGCCTGTTTACCTATCACTATGAAACACACACACATATGGAAATGATGACTGTATTCATATGTGTGTAAAGTTCCTTTTTTCTTACATGTTTAACTACTGAAATTGCAGCTAAAATCAAGGTGATAATGACCAAGCATTATTTGTACAAAAAGCTGTTTAAGGTAGAATGTTTTCTACAGATCAGAACGTAACAATTTACATTTTTGGTTTTGAAGATAATATTTAGTCTCAGTGTTCGAATGGTGGAGAAAAAACTGGGCGGGTCAGAGTAGCGTAAATAAGGAACTCTTACCACAACTTTGGAAATGCCCCTGGTTGCTTCATTTCAACACAATCTCTATAAACATATTCTGCATGGGAAAATGCAGAATCTGTTGGTGAGAGACACGGTTTTGGGGCCGGAAGCCTTCTGGTTTTTCTATTTATTGTTTGACCAATCACTTTGGAGCAGGCTTCGGTTGCCAGCAGGTAAACAGTCCGTGTGGAGAGCAGAAAAGGTGAATGGCTATCGGCTTTGTAATTGATCTGCAATCATATGCAGATAAATTGTCGTCAACACGGCAACCGTTACCTGACTCACCTCCTAAAAGTGTCACTGTTTGTGTTTTATATGGGGAAACGTTTGACTATATTTGCTCTCTACACTAAAAGACCCAAGATTTAAGGCTAATTTGTCTTCAGACAACAGCCGATGGGCTTCGAGATTGATTTAGTCCTAACAAGAGCTCTCTTAATGAAGTAAGGTCAGGATTTACACTGACATATATAACCATCCTCTCTAGGGCCCAGCCGCAGGTTTAGATAACCGGCTGCCGTCCTGTCAGACTGACCGTTCGGGTCACTGACTGATCGGCTCCCAGGTCGGTTGACTAACTGACCAGATAACTGGCTGACAGACTTAGTGATGGCTGAATGACTGGCCGGCTGGTTGATGAAATAGCTTATTGGATGAGCAGCTGAGAATGGTGCAGGCTCACAACTCCAAACCAGTAGAGCGGAAACAGCAGCGTCTTCAGGTCAGATTATCAATACACACACATAACCTGCACTCACGTGTGTGTTTCAGAAGTTTGGTTTGAGAGCTGTACACTTCCAAGAGTTCAAATGACTTTGGATCTTTTTCAGGAGAGCAAGTTTCTACTATGCACTGACAAACATGTTGTTGTTGTTGTTTGGTTGTACTGTTTTATGCCCTGCGGTGAAATGGATTAAAAAGTCTGGTTCGTTCCCAAAATGTGGGATGAAGCTGGAGAAAGATGTTTCTTAAAATTGGACAAAAAGGCAGCAAATTACTTGATATATGATATAGTATATGATACTATGAGTGGAATCAGTTGTACTTTGTAAAATATGATGCATCTTTCATGTTCCTTCACAGTTTAGTGGTGTTGATTGATGAATGATTTCCTTGTTGCATCACTAGATTTTAAAAGAATAAATGTTTCACTTCGGCTTAATAAACCATTATACAAAATCAAAAATTAAAGTTTATTTTAAGGCAGCAAAAGACAAAAACTCCAAACCGTATAGTGACACAGGAGACAGACATAAAAGTGTTTTTACCTTGAAAAACATTTCTCTCTTCAATGCACCTAAATGCTTTTCCATCTGACCTTTACTCTCGGAGCTGTGGTCCTACAGCACCTATGCGAGTACACCGCCATCGAACAACTGAGCAGGTGAAACAGTTACAGGCTGTACGGAAATCTGAACTAAACCAAGCAAACAAGGGTTGAGCGACTTTTCACTTCTTGTTCACTGAGAAATGTTGAGATGTACTCAGCTGAACCTGTGGGGAACATCCATGAGATACTCTTTTTTTTGTAAAGCTGAGTCTATGTGACACATCCCTAAGTATTATAAAGTTGAGGATAGAAGGGCTTTTTCAGATCCTTTAATAAAACAACTGCATTTGTGCTCAGGGGTCGTATCCATTTTTTATCTTTATCTTAACTTTCACAATATCTATAACTGATCTCTATATTATTGATATCTTTGAGACTGGTTTCTTTCTTTTTTTTTAACAGAGAGGTTACTGCATATTTTGTCTTGAGTATTCTGGGGCTCCAAATCAACAATAACAAATAAACACTGAGAAACTCAAATTTATTCATGTTGTTTCTCAATGGGAGTCACCACAGAGGTCGCACAGCATTGTTACTACAACACAGTGCAGCAATATTACAACTTAGACTCGATTATATTTTGATCGGATCAAATTTGCTTTCTTTTCATCTGATCACCATAATAAATTAGATTAGTTTCCCTGAGGATAATATAATATAGGACTTAATTATACAATATAAAGAAGTAACATACCCTAAATCAATTACGGGATGAAATTTATGAATTCTAAACCTTTAAAGAACAATTCAAGAAAACGATCTAATTATATTTCATTAATTATCAGTACACTCTTGAAAATAATGACTTTCTCTTGTCTCACTCATTTCACTTTACTCTTACAATAGGCTTTAAAATAAATCACTTTAAGGAGTTCCACGTCCCCTGTTAGAGGAGTTCATTAGTCATCTATGATCAGTTTCTCATTTATTTTCAGTACCAATATTTCTTCCGGGGATCCGTTCCACTTCTCTCCCTTTAGCCCCCTTCATTTGCTCATCTCTCTCCCTCTCACTATCAATAATAGTTAGAAACATGGGTTTATGTCCCTGTAACTATAATCACTTATACGGATGTATAGCCCTGTTTGTTATCCACTTCATCTCAGTCTTTCCTGTGCGGCTGTATTTATGCCACCGTACACAGATACAATACATTCACATATACTATGTAAAGCCCCATCTTAGTCTCTCTGGTAAACACATGGTTGTGTGTATCACTGCTTACACCTGACATGCATGGGGTCTGGAGGCTGTAGTGTATGCATCATCAGATAACAATAGACTGTGAAGGTTTTTGAAGGTGACACAACTGCTCTCCAAAAGGAACGCTAAAGCATCACGATCACCCCCTGGTGGCTGGCTGTTGTATTGGTCTTAAACCCTCCCTCATCCATGTTTGCTGATTGGACATGAACCAAACTCAAAGTGCACATCGAATAAATCTTTGTCAAAGATGGTTTCTGTCACTTAAGGGAGTGTTCCTTTAAAAAAGTTCCGGTGAGTGTGTTATTTGATGCTATAAAAGTGCACACAAATGTCGTGATTGACAGCTGAGACTCTCTCATGATTGGTTGAGCAAGCCTGTGAAGGCAGAACCTCGGTACCGGGGCCTCTCCTCTATGATGACTGCTGCGCAAACTCCAAATGCTCCAAATGGCATCTTTCATATCTGGGATGTTTTGGCTTCATTTCTGGATAGCAGGAGAAAGTGGAGACGTGCCATCCATCTTAATACACAGTCACTGGTCTTCACTGTCATTCACATGTTTCATTTTTTTCACTGAAGGACTTTTCTCAAGAGCGCCTGTTGTGGTTTGCCTCAGAGCAATCTGACAGCTGTGGGAGTTGAATGTCATAACACATGCACCAAACGTAGTATATCATAGGATGAAGTGGAAATGCATCGTGCATCCTCATATACAGTCACTGGTTCAATGAAGCACCAGTGTGATTCACTTAATACCGACCATAGAAGACAACCACTGTGCGATGTTGGTTATTGGCTGGAGTTTTGCTGCGTGGGTCCAGTCCCCTGACTTAGCAAGTGTTTCCCATGAGCAAAGCTTTAATGTCCTATGTAAAAAACATTCAGATTCAGTTTGTCACTTTTCAAATCAATTAGCAGGCTTTCCCTTTCCCGAGGTGGGACTCTATTCCTTTAGCAGTCAGATAAAGTTGCTTCCACTCTGCCAGTAAAACTCCATAAGATCCACCCATGTCCACAGAGAGTTTGTGTGACAGAGGTTCATGCATAAAACTGAGGCTGGAGATGGTGACAGGATGTCATGCTCCTCAGGACTCAGACCCCCCTGAGACCAAAATCACAGGAAAGCTGAAGCAGGCGGCTTCAAGTTCAGTTTTTTTTTCCATGTTGCCTTCGTTTGAATTCTGAAGTGAATATGGTATAAGTTTACTTTTATGAAAATGTGGCGTTTCTTGCGGAGTTTATAATTAAACACAGAAGCTGTAGGGTGTGTGTGTGTGTGTGTGTGTGTGTGTGTGTGTGTGTGTGTGTGTGTGTGTGCCTCAGTCCCTTGAACCTTGTATTAGCTCTTAAATGTTTTCTGTTTCATCTCAATAGCAACCCATTCATGGTAATACGATTACTTTCCCTTTAATAGGCTAATTACAATAGCTTGTCATGTAGAACGGCTTATGCTGTGTAGGTGTGATACATGTGACCTGTGAGTGTGTGTACGTGTATATGTCTTCCCTCACTCCCTCCCTCCCTCCCTCCCGTCAGACTGTATTTATTTCTTTGCTTATTTTTTTTCTCCTCCTCTGTTTATCACTGCCTCTCGCCCCATCGCTCCCTCTCTGTCTCCCCGCTCGCCTTTTCCTTGTCTTCCTAACAGACTGTTAATCGTTGATTACTGCAGCAACAAAAGGTTAGGTGAAAGTGTTGATGGGATTCTGTTGTCGTGGGAAGTGCTGAAGGCAAAAGTCGCCATCCGCCGAGTTTAATGATCCCGTGTGCATGTGCGTATGTTTTAAATCCTTAGCTACATCATGCATGAATGTGGGGTCGTCTGTTAAAGAGTTGAGGGCTCATGCGCACGCACCCCCACGCACACACGCCGTAGAAGATCGATGTCCAAGGTTCTCGGTAATGCTTCTCTGTCTCAATCTGTCATCCTGAAAATGACAACGTGCCACGATCATACAGGATATATGGCTACACACAAACAGATACACACAAATACAGATTAGGACCCACACATTCACAGGGTGGCGTGGGGAGGAGGACAAAGTAACAGGAATTCAAAGGAGCTAAGACAAAAACAGTGAGAAAAATAAATTATAAAACTGCAATTTTTCTGAATATTTCATTTGTCATTGCGCCGCCTTTTAATTCCATCTTCACCTTCCTGCTTTTTGAGGAGGCCCATGGAGGGAGGCTGTCGTGTCATGTTAAACTTCTCCCATGCACTAGTGTGTCTATAAGAATGCGTGTGTGTTTTTGTGTGTGTGTGCGTGTGTGTGTCAGCTGGTTCTGTATGTATGCAGTATGGTTAAGATGATGTCTGTCTCTGCATGATTAGTAATAATCATATTGTTTCTGGCATGTGTGTGTGTGTGTGTGTGTGTTTTCACACATTGCATAATAACAACTCTGCAGGTCGGTAAAATGGGCACATAGAAACTGTTGCTATAGAAACACCAGAATAAAAAAGCACCCTCCCTGGTAACGACACAAGTTTTCATTTCTTCCTGTGGGATGGGAAAGGGGGTTTCACTCTTTGTGCCCCCCCCACCCCACCCCCATGCACAGGCAACCCACCCAGCATCTCCCTTTGAAACGAGACAACAGTTTCTCCCTCTCTCGTCTCCATGTTCCACTTTTCTTCTGCGTCTCTCACTCTCTCTCTCTCTCCCTCCCTTTCAACCTCCCCTTCTGCACTTCCTCAGATGCCTCTGTTTCTGCATGGGAGTCAAATTTACTGCACTCGCACACTTGGCAGTGACTGACTCTGTCCTGCCTCGCTCTTCTCCTTCGGTTATGTTTTTCTTCATGTCATTCATTTATTAGCTGTTTCCTATTTTATTTAGCTTGACCCCCCCACACCCCCTCCTGCTCGTTTCGGAAGCTTCACTCGCCCTTGTGTGTTTCCCCGTCAGTGCGTTGGCTTCCCCACTCGGACTCATTTCACCTGTTTTCGCCTCACTAGTTGGTTCAGCCTGTGCCGTCCCTTTCCATGGTGACAGTTAATCTTTCTACCTTGTGTCAAGTGTTCCAGCTATTTCTCCCGTGTTCAGTGTCCCTGTTTTTTGTATTGTTTTTTATTCCAGCTGGTTTCCCTGTGACCTTGTCTTCTCCCTGCCAGATGTGTTTGCCTTTACCTCTGACTGTTCACCTGTGTACCAGATGGGGTTTTTGCCAAGTAAAAGACAGCTATTTGTCGAATTTACCTTTTGTCTCAGAGCCGTGCGATTGAGTCTCTTTTTCTTTATGGTGGTTCCGTCAGTTTTTTACTGGCAGATTTTGGGGGTAATTTCATGGCCAGAGGCTGTAGGGCTCCGGCGGTGCACCTGCAGCGCTAATGCAAAGGAGGCTGGATTAGAGGAATAAATTATCGGCATCAATCATGAACAATCAGATCAGCTCCTCTCATCCCATTTAACAGCAGTGCGCTCCCAGCACTCACTGACATTTGGTAATGGAGAAAAGAGCCCAGAAATCTCCCATGAGGAAGCTGATGTGCTTTATCAGGAGGTGCAGAGTCTGGAAACACAGATACACACACAGGCCCACACACACACACTATACTCCAAATATGCAACAAGTGGGGCTTTCAGTTTAGGCGCTAGTTCAGCAGGATTTATTCATAGATGAGGAGGGTGAGCTGCTCTGAAAATATGTACTATTCTTCAAATTATAGGCTGCAGGTGGATCGAACACACACGTCTTGCTGCTCACAGATAGCTACAGAATTTCATCCACTGCTAAGGAAACCTCCCCTCATACATAATATAAGCATTTGTAGACGACAAATACAAGTTAGAATAACCACATGTTTGATGTGCTTGTAGTGATGTTTTCGGAGTTCGATGTGTATGTTGTTGCAAACTCAAGTAGACAGAAGACAATATATTTTCTGAAATAAGAGCGGGTCGGAGCGTGGAGAGGCCTGACTTCAATTTTTGATGGCAGACAACACTGTCTCAACTAATTTGTGTTGACATCCTCCTCTGGTGTGCTCTTCTCCTTCTGGAATCGTTGGTCTACTAATGTCATGGCACGGAACAACATGACCGAACTCTTGTAGCTCATGTAGTTGTAAGTTATATTCGTGCACCATGCAAATGTGTTTTCATTTCCCTGATTATATCTAGATATGATTTCAATCCGATAACATCTAGAATAAATGTTTGTCCCCAGTGTCCACAGTGTGCACAGAAATATGTGACATCACTTTTTACAAACTGGGACAATAAAGGGACAAAGGCAAAGAATGAAAACACATTTTTATTTTTAAACATCACTCTATCCGTTAGCTATACTACTTGTCCTTTGGCTGTTAGGGGGGAGCTGCTGACAATCCCAGCTGACATTGGGCAAGAGGCTGGGTTTACCCTGGAAAGGTCGCCAGCATATCACAGGGCCAACACACAGAGACAAACAAGCATTCACACTCACATTCACAGCTAAGGTCAATTTAGTGTCCAATCAGAGAACAACCCTTCACATTGAGAACATGCAGTTTCTCACAGAAAGGCCCCTGCATAGGACTGACCCCTCTCCCTATTTTCACTTTGTACTTGACTTGAGTAGCCAAATAAAATTATTTTGTCAGAGCTGTCACTTTATTTTAAAGGGTGTAAATATTTGGACAGAAATTTTCCATGAAAATGTTATTAGCCAGGATGAAGTGGTCTGTGTCTGTCTGCCCTGATCGAAGGCATTATCTCTTCCTCTTTTTGGTCCTTCATTTTATCTGCATCTGTTTACTTACCTCTACAGTATTTTATTCCTGTTCCTCTCGTTCTGTGCACGTCTCTCTCTCTCTTTCACACACACACAACCTGCTAGCTCATGTGAAACATCAGTGTCGCTACGGATGAATAACAAAGCATACTGCAGCATATAGAGTATTAGGGCCTCAGGGGCAAATATATACTATAGATGCAAAGAGCTGCATCTCGCTCCGTCTCTACCTGCTCATTATATAATCATCCCAACCTCCCTCTTTAACTTTCACCCCTTTTCTTTTTTTTGTAAGTCACTGAATAAGAAGTGTCTAGAAATATCTTTCTTTTGAACTTTTATTTTCCCTTTTTACCTTCATGCATCAGCCTTATACATCCAGTAAATTTACACACCCACACACTCAGCCATGTTACTCCAGTATAAATTTTATTTATATGGCAACTTGGTTTAAAATAACTTGGTTGACCAAATTGCTTCTCTAGTGTGATGGTACAACAAGAGGACAGTAACAAGTTCAACATCATATTGCAAGTAGTAACAATAAAATATAAGTAAAATAAGAGAAAAAATTTAATATAAGATACACGATAAAATCAATAAAATCTGCTGAGATAAAACATACTCAACTTGAGGAGAAAGCAAAGGAGAACAGATGTGTTCTATGTAAGTAATAGAGACTTGGTCTAAGCCCAGGTACAGGGAATTGCAATAATCAAGACTGGACGTTATAAAGGCATGGATCCCCCTCTGTTGGTCTTTTAGTGGGAGATAGCCTCCAGAGACCTGTGGTTCTTGTGGGGGCCAGTTGGCTGGCTAACACACCTTGCTGGAGCCACAAACATGGGACAGCAGCTGCTTTATTGACCTGTGTGTGTCTGAGATGGTTGCATACGATTTAGCAGCATGCAAGTTTTTACGCAAATCTTCCAGCAGAGCATCTCTATACGTCACTCTACATCTCCCTCAGCTCTTGTCTCACCTCCTCTCACAGGAGACACTCAAGAGACAGTAAGATAGAAAACGTTGTGAACAGAGAAGCTTTTCTCCCTGCTAACTCCGGCTTAATGCCATAAATGCCTGGTTCACACAGTAAAATACTGATCTGCAGTTAGGTGTAACTAATTAGGTAAATACTAGTCTTGACAGGACTCAATTAATATCACTGAGGAAAGGAAGCTGAATTATTCATAACTGAATTACTTCAACCCAACTCTGGCCATCAGTTTAACACCGACGTGTAGAGAGGTGCCGGATGGCAGCAGCCCAGGCATACTTTCCACCAAAATATATCTTCCACTAAACTTGTAGTGTATAATTCATCAATTTAAAGAACACTGATGAAAAACCCTAACCCAATCTTGAATGGATTTTAGAGCTTTGTGGTTATTAGAGTTCTGTTGAAATAAAGATAAGCAACAGCCCCTGGTTGTACACCTGCCAGACAATCAGCTCATGATAAAGAACAACTCCTTTACATGAACATAGTTAAATGTGTATATGTTATACATGTTTTTTGAAATGTACTTGGTGGACGGTTAAGGGTATGGGATGGACAACAGATAAAGAGTTGAATCTTATAGGTGCTTTATACCTCTGTTCTGTTGCTAAACATGTTTACCAATGGAGACAACTTTTGTCAACTAAAGAAAGTAAGTCTGAGGCCGAATGCAGTATTTCAGTAATGCTAAAGTTGGCAATATATAGCAATAGCAAAAAGTTAAATAAAATCCCTTTTTTTTTAAATATAATTTTGGTCTATATTAACAGTGTTTAATTATTTCCAGTAACATTTCTCAAAGCAATTATCCTGTGAAAAAACAGCACACATTTTCTGTAGTGTAAGATACACAGGATATTTTAGGTTATCGTTTCAGTCAGGTAAATATGCAAATATTATAGTATATTGAATTCACATGTCAATATTCTCCAAGTGAGAGGCTGATGAAATGTTTCATATTTGTCAAGTCCCCTGTCAACTGGACCGTGACTCATTGGCAGTAGAGGTGTTTCATTCACTCTGTTTGAAATAGAGCTGAAAATGGAGCTCGGCCACCTACAATTGTGTTTGTGTGCGTGCGTGTGTGTATGTTTGTGTGTGTGAATGTGTGTGTGTGTTTGTGTGTGTGAATGTGTGTGTGTGTTTGTGTGACTCATCACTTTGGTCAACTGGAAGGTTAAAGAAAAGATCAAATTAAAGTCAGACGAAATAACTGCCACTTACAGTATAATTACAATTCACTTTTATCCACAAGTCATGATTATCTTCCAATTAAATGCGTATATCATTAGAATATTTCCTTGTTAACTGAGTAAAAGAAAAAAAGAGAAGGTTGGAGTTAAGACCAGGAATAATGACTCTTTTACTTCTTTCACTTTAATTTAATTATAATTGAGAGAATAATTTACCGTGGACATTTCACATTTATTTTGTGTTTTCAATAAGAAATTGTCTTTTTGTGAGTGTGTGTGTGTGTATGTGTGTGTGGGCCTTTTTCCCTTTCCCATCAAAATGAGATGGGAACTTTTTCATTGTGCACATACCAGATGTTCTTGTTTGTCCGAAATAATACAAAACACACAAACACGGGTAAATACCTATACACAGGCCCAAATGGACAAGCTGGCAACAACAAAGGCGCACACACACGTACACGCTGCTCACACATACACAAATTTCTAAACCATCTGGAGTGTCTAGATTAATTTCAGATTGCTCTCCGCTGTCTTTCCAACCCAATTCACCTCTCCCCCTCAGCCGTCTTTGTGTGCGTCCCTCAGTCTGTCTCCACTTGTCTCTCTCTTCTTCTCTTCGGTCTTTTCTGCTGCCAGATCCCCCTCCGTCCGCTTCTGAGCAGATGGGATGAGTAGAATTCAGCGGTCATTTGCATCATACTGGATGCCACATTGCAGCACCATACTTGGGGCATTTCCGCAAAGAAAATACTTTGACTCTTTGTTGACTTAGCACTGAGTTCATATACCCCCTCTAGATTTTCATGCTCAGGTTCAGTCTTTGTGTTTGTTCATCGTGGTTTTCAGAGACTGTCCCGTAACCAACAACCACAGCATATGGCCAGCCCTCCGAACAGCTGTCAATGTGAGCAAGACAATAAAACACAGTAACATCTTACTCACAGTAAGAAATAACAGAATCGCCCCTCAAGCCATGCTAGCAGCTCTGTGAGCCTGTATTTTCACAAAGCCGTGTGTTGGGATTTCCATTTACTTGCATGCAGAGAGCAGCCTCCAATGTTGACCACGGTTAGCCTCTTATTAGGGTGAATCCAAGCAACGGTTGTAGAGAAATTTTAGTTCAAACCAAACATTGGTAAACATGCAAGCTGACCCTTTGACCCCTGACACTTTCATCCCTAAAGAAGCAAACCATCGCTACAACAGGATTCCTACTTGGTCGACATGACACGCATGTCCTCTGGAAACTGTTTAGCAGGGGCAAAATTGGAGCATCTGCTAAATCCTTCCTCCTCACTCATTATCTCCGTCTACTGACTTCTTGAGTCGCTGAAGATTTAACGGATACATTTAATAACATTACATCTAAAATTTGCTCTGACTTGTGTTTTCCCCATCTCAGAGGTGAAATGCGCTGATTGACTATTTCATTACATTCATGACTTATTCTTGAGGGAGCTATTTGAGATTTTCTCACAGAAAAATTTATTTTGCAAGCACATCAATTATATTTAAATTAGAAATTCTGAGCAAACAGAATTTGTTTGTGTTTGAGCAAAAAAAATATTCTTTTACAAAAAAATATAGTTGTTTGCCCACCCGCTCACACTGTGGAGTGTGCAAAAATCAACCAATTGTAGAACACAACATTTTTGTTTGGCTGTCTGGTGTCCAGTTATATTGCTTGGAGATGTTTTCCTGTGGAAATGTACCTCCTCTGATTGTTTGCTTTAGTGGAACAGAAAAAAAGACATCAGACCTAATTTGTCCCTGTCGCCATTGGCCTTTTAAATACCTGCACATGAGTGTATTAAGTATTTATGTTGTATATATTTGTGTACTGGTTGTGTGATTGCTCTGCTGGCTGTACAACAAATTGCCCCTTGAGTACAACACAGATACCTTGAACCTTGAACTAATGTAATATGCTTTTACATAAACATGTGCTTGCAAAACATAGCTTTCTGTAATAAAATCACTGGCTCTAAAATAAGGCACAAATATTAAACCATAATTAAGTCTGCCATGTATCTTCATACAGGAAAGATGTTGAATGTGAATGTGTTTACTACGTGAATGATAATAAATAGGATATAAGATAGGAACTGCAAATACTTACAGATAAACACGTATATAAACATCCACACGTCTTTATCAAAATACACAACTAAATCTACATTTTGTTGATTTATATACCACAAGCTTTAAGGCTTTTCTCCCGTTAAATGTTTATTTTCACTTTTTATATAAAGACCTCAATACCATACGAAGGATGCTTGAGTTTTTATTACAGATCTCAGGTGTTTTCCTAACGGTGCCGCATGTTGGCAATCAACCCAAAGCAACTCCATCCTCAATCCATCTCACAGTACAGAGACGTAGATATCACCAAGGTAGAAAAATTGAATTCAATCATTTCTGCCCAACAACTCAAACAACCACTGGATTGTTCTGTGAGGGATTGGGTCAGTGCACAGATCTACATAACAATCCGCCAGATTGTTAAATTTTAGGGGCTGAGGGGCAGCAGGGAGGCGGGGGGGGGGAGGTGGGGCGCTCGAGTCTAACCTGACCACAAGGTCCCCGGCTCATAAATCAAACGCCGGCCTTCACTCTCCACGGCGCGCTGGGCCACAAATCAAATGCATCTTTCTAAGTTACGCTGTGTAGAACTATTGACTGCAGTGATTCAATACCAGCCATGAAAAAGTGGAGAGGCAACGAGCGACAGAGGAGAGGAGTCTGTTCTGCTTTCCTCCAGCCTCGTTTTCTTTCTCTCTTCTCCGCCTTTTTTCAAGTACCCCCCTCCCACCCCTTCTTTTTCATTATCTCTGTGTCAGACTCGTCGTGTTTCTTCCACATTGTGTTTGTCTCTCCATCTCCCCTCCTCCATCTCTTTCTTTCCTCAGCCCTATATGTCCAATCCTTGCTCTCTTCATTGCAGCGGTGTTATCGCCTCCCCTGTTTGCCTCCCCATGCATCTTTCCCTCCCTGCAGCCTCCTGTATCTGTTTCCCCAGCCCTCTGTCATCAGCCCCCGCCTCCCTTACCTCGTTCTCCCTCTGTCCTGCTCTCTCATCCCTTTATCCTTCCCTATCTCTCCCCATCCCTCTTTTACCACAATTATCTCTATATTAGTATCTTCGCATCTCCCCCCTAAGTGTCATTACGTCTCTCCCTCACTTTCTCACTGTTATTATCCCTGTGTCATATTGTCTCTGTCCTGGTGTGATTATTTCTTTCTCTCTCTGTGTTCCCTCTCTTATCCTGCTGGAGTGTTAGGTTGTTTTTATTCCACCCACTCACCTCCTATATTTATCACAGAAAGAACAAATACCGCAGCCTCTCTCTGTCTGTCTTTCTATCGCCATTTCCTCGCGCTCCGTCAGCCCACTGTCAAACAGTTTAAGTTAATGGGACTCCAGTTAGATTGAAGCGTTTAGGCCATTTAGCTGGTGCTCAGCGGGGATAAGAGCAGGTCTTCGGAAATCTTATAAACGTCCGTCTAGTTAACTGTGCTAAAAAAGACTTTGTTTTCCTGTGTAAGCAATTACTTTTAACATTAAATTCCCCCATTTTGAACTTTTTGCTTCCATCACATCTCTGAATAGATGGTCAGTGCAACTTGTTTTACTATGTTTTTCTAAATGAATGACTGTCGAGCTTGTTAACCAGTCAAGAGAAACTTTAACCCTTAAGTGAAGTCTGGTACTCAGTAAAAAGTTTACTTGTGCCGAGTCGAAAACTTTTCCCAAACAATGATGTAAAGTCTTCTGTTCCTTTTAACGTACAGGAATAGATTAAAGAGCCTGTTTGTCAAATACAAGATTAATAAACTAGTCAGATGTAAATTATTGTAAATAAGATGTAAATTAGATGCAAATTAAAAAATGAGTCTAAACTGTAAATTCAATCTGCAGTGAAGGGGACGAGATAAACTGGTGGTAAGGACGGGGCATTCACAGTCACAGGTCACCATGACAACCACAGGAATGGAGGAGAAACATGTATCATACGCCCTGTGACACACACACACACACACACACACACACACACACACACGCACACACGCAAAAAGAGATAAACGGAGAGAATCAAGGCCATGTCCAAAGTAAATCCCAAGCATTGTCAGCAAGGAGAAGGGGATGCTGTCTGAAGATAGCAGAGATAGATGGGATTGATGGTGTGTTTGTGTGTACGAGTGTGTCCGTGTGTCCGTGTGAGGAAGAAAGAGACACACGATCAAAGACAGAAGCCGGCCAAAATAAGGATATGGTGAGAGGGAGGGGGGGAACTGCTCACAACTGTGTTCGTACTCATATTTACATGTGCGTGTGTCGTTGTGTGTGTGTGTATCATAAAACCTTCTCTTCATTTTTCATCATTCTGGCTTTAAAAAACACAACAGCTTGACTTTCTGAGGGGAGCCACCACAATCATCCTTCAACCTACAGCTCTACAGCTTCACGTTCTGAACAGAATGAAAGGAGAGGGATTCAAACCAAAACAAATTGCTGAAACCAAAGATTTAACAAACTTAGGAAAAAAGGAATAAATTGAGAGTACATCATTGGCCTGTGAAGTTGCACATAATACACCTCTCAAAATGTTTCACAAATCATGAGTGATGTATTCTTCAGTGCAGATAATACCGTCTCTGCAGACACACTTGCTCACGGGCATGGGCTGAAATTCTGTCATTCCATTATTTGTATTTGCCTCCACAGTCTCTGTGGAGCCGCCCAAGCCTGTTTGTTTGGGGGTTTGGGAACTGCTGTCAGTCCTGTGATGCCAAAGCACTTAGAGCAGTTTTATGAAGCGATGGCAAATGCAGTGCACAACACTGCCCCAACAACAGCTCGTTACGAAATGTGTTGGCACTGTCACGGAATGTAAGAGGTTGCATATCGGCCACTTTAGGGTCAAAGGTTGAGAATGACATAAGCCTAAGACAGTGACACGAGTGCCACATGTGGGACTGGTTTACTGTGAAGTACTGTGGGCTCCCAGTCCCTATTATGACTAGTTTGGATAAGAAGCATCCCACAATGCAGAAACAAAGTCTTGGAAGTTCCCATCCATTGTTAGCTTTTGTCCATTTAAACATTTTGTGTAGAGATGCAAACAGTTACAGTAATGCACCATTTTTAAATAACAAAAGATAGTAAAAGTAACACTTCCTTTTTGAGGTCTCACATCGGCTTTAATCCTTTATGTTTTGTATTGGAAGAGCTCGAGTGCCTCATTATTACCTTCACCATTGTTATTGTTTGCTTTTCTCTAAACTTATTAAAACTTGGTGAAGGGTGTGTCCAAGCGAGAACTCTGGAGGGGATTCCATAACGGGGGCAGATCCAGGATTTAGTTTTTCCCTTCCTTTGACATTGCTAGATAGGTGTGTGCTGTCCACCAACCTTCAAGTGTTGTGTTTTATTTTTCCTGATGCCATCCAAAGCAGCTTCAACACAGGACCTTTGTCCAAATGTTCTGATATACACCTTGACCACGTTGCTTTTAAAGGTCCTTTGATAACTATGACAGCCTGAGGTCCTCACTGAGAGTGCACTGTTTTTGCAGTTCCCTGTTCCAATCAATAGTTTTATGTCCCCTGGGGGCAACAGAAAGTTGATAAAAAAACTTTTCAGCAATTTAACAACTTAAGTGAACGTGTCTATTTCTGAATTAAGCAGATAGGGAAACACCGATTTCTTGAAGCCAAGCTTCTGTCCACCTGGGGAATATAAAACCTCTCTTTTAGCTCAGCCTTTTCTCTCCACCAACTTGTGTGGGAAATATCGGGCTGCTAAATCCACTCCACTTGCCAGCTATAGTCACTAACCCTGTCTGCCTGTCACTTGGTGCAATGGGTTTTAAAGCATTTTGCTGGAAACAGCTGCCTGCTGCAGCCAGACAGGACATAATGAGAGCCCTGACAGTGAATTAACATGCTGCTGGCCTCAAAACCAAAACACTAAGCTTCCTAGAATTAAGGGGAAGCACAGAGTCAAGCCGTAATTGTTAATAGATACTTCCTCACTGCAAGTGACCCGGTCGCATCACACACAGTCATTACATCTATTGTTGCTTTACAAATATTTTGAGCATGGCTGCTTTTAGCTGCAGTCGAGGCTGTGGAGGTATTTCACATCAACACCTTCGTGACTGTCAGGGAAGTGAAGTTGTGTGTTCCTTTTCGAATTTGGGTTTCCTGAGGTTTAAACCGTCAAACTCCCTGGGCCTGAGTTTTCCTAGACACGGTGTAGCCCTGCTCTGGAGTCAGTGAAGGGGAAACATGAAGATATACACAGGGCCATCTAACTAGAAAAGATGTGACACTGAAAATCACTGAAGCCCCTCTAGCTCGCAGTGTTGTGTCTGAAAATAGAGGCAGTCTGCTCAATATTTTAGCACATTAAGCTAAAAAAAGAGAGAAACCCGGTGCATTTTTTTGGGAGGGGGGGGATTCTTGAAAAGTCAACCTGTAAATGCGATAGTGAGAACACAGAGTCAGCACACACACACACACACACACACACAGCTACTCTCACTCAGGGATATTCTGTGGTCAAGGCTAGGTGGGAATATCAAATCCCTTAACTCAGCAATCTGCTGAACATGTGTCAGCAAAGCAAAGTGGGTGCTGAGCGCAAGCAGTGGTAATTAGTCTTCTAAATGTTCGTGAGCGTGTTTGCTGTTTGTGTGTTTCTATATGTGGAAAACTGTGCAATTATGCTGAGATGCACTGATTAGTCTCTTCAGCTTGTGGTCAGCCCACCCCCCCTCCACATAGTTCTCTTTCTAAACTATAAATTCCTCCCTTCCTCAATAAAGATATTTCTTCTTGACAGTGGAAATCAATTGCTTGTTACATCTGACAATAATGTTGTTTTTTACTGCGAACGAAAAACAAATTAAAGTGCTCCTGTAGCCCAATGGCTCCGACGGCAGCGGTTACTGGGTTTTAGTTTTTCTAAATTAATACATCACCAATTTGCTTCTCTCCTTTTTCTCTATGATCTATCACAGCTTCATTACTAAAATACACATTCATGGTTTTTCTTTGTGTCTTTGACGTGTGAAGTTGAGATGTTGTGTATCAATGTTTATTAACTGGCAACAACAGGAAGAAAACCCCCCATGGCCATGTTAAGTTAAGTGTGATACCCCGGATGTACTAGTTACAAGTAATCATGCAATTTTAAACTAGGAGTGACATTTGAAATTTGTATGGTTGAATACCCCCCAACATCAAAAAAAACGTCACACACATACAAACACACCCATACAACACACACACACACATTGAGGTACTAGATTATGACCTAGCAGGTAGTTGTCTTTGGAGTGTACGACACGTTTCTGTGCGTGTGTAAGGGAGAGTGTTCTCTGCGATATAAGGTTAATAAATCAAACGCCATCGCCATCTGAGAAACAATCACTGCTGGCTTTCATGTTTGCCACAAACACACAACACACACTCACACACTGTGCACTACGTGCCTTGCATAGACCAGTAGCTGTAGGAGTAAACTGTATAAAGTGTTTCTCGAGGAGCGAGTTGCACAAGATGAAAGACGGAGGAGAGAAGTGAGGAGAGTTTGTGTGGAGTGAGTGTGGAGTTTGTAAATGAGGGATGAGGAGGGGAGGAGACTCGAAGGCTCGAGGCACAGCCCTGTGCCACGGTGGAGGATCCTTAAAGCCTGATTGCGTTTCATTTTCTTTTTCTCTTGGCTTCACTTTTTTTCCGCGTCATATTCCGCTGTTGCCTTTGATGCAGCTGAGCAAACTGTGAAGACTGAAAGTCGCATGCTGTTTTTGATCCATAAAAACCTTTTCATCATTATTTCTTCATCGCTCCTTTCGCCATAATTTAACTTTTGTCAATTAATGCTTACATCCTTGTTTCCAATTTTCTCAGCTTTGTTTTGCATTCGCTCACATTGGCCTCCTTCACTAGCTCTTATTAGATTTTGGTCTTTTTTTGTGCTCTCCTCTGATTCTTGTTCTTGGCTTTTTTTCCTTCCCTATTAACTGTCAGTTAGCCGCGTTGCTTTCCCCAGATTTGTTACACACTAATGCAGCTTTTGGCAGCTTTAACTGCTTAATTACTACTTTACTGTCCTTGTTTTCCGGCTATTCATAAATTCTTCAAAACCCGGTCAGCTCTATTGCCTGTTCCTCTGTGTGTTTGTGCAACTCCTGTGAGGTGTGCCCGTACGTGGTTAGAAGTATTCAGCAGCGGCCGGCACTCGGCGGCGGGGATATCGGATGCCAAGAGTACTGCTCAAGTAGCACAGATAAAAGCAAAGGTGGTGCAGGAGCAAATAAGCACTTACCCTTTGAAGCTCTCACAGGTTTCTAGCAGAGACATTTTTATGGTTCGACCATTTGACTTCTCTTACTTAAAAACAAGTGGTTCTAATTTCATCGTAATTACACTTTAACCACAGCGTAGATTTTGGAGAAACACTTAACTTTAGCAGTTTGTGTGCTACACGTAATTGTTCAATCTGTTGGACTTTATGTACAGAAATGTTGAAAATGCACTTTCTGACCAATATTTAAGAAAAACAAATGGTTTTGCTGGTTGTTGGTGCGTTTGTGTGTCTGTGTCTGTGTGTGAGTCGACGTTAAAGCTATAGGCTCTGTGTGTATTCAGTGTGAAGGGAGGACAGTCTGGGGATTGTGTAAACTCTCTTGTCTGTGTGCTTTAATTATTGCATGTTTTATGGCATGATATTTTAATGACTGAGATATGGGATCACACGGTGCACACTGCTAAAACAACACCATACAATATTCTGGGCATGTGTTAATGCTTATGAATGTGTCATGGGAGGTTATTTGTGGTTCGAGATCAGTGCATCGCTGCCCTAACACTGTCGGATTAAAGGGTTAGAGCCGTGAAATCTAAATGTATACAGTACGTACTCATATTCAGGCACTTTGCATTAAAAGATTTACATGACGCTCGCCTGGGTGTCGGGGGAGGCGGTGAGCCATGTGTTGCATTATGGTGGAGATCCTGCAAGTACAGGGGCTTGTTACTCACTTGGCTTGGCACAGAGCGTGTATCTAAATCTATCGGCCAAGTGTTTTATTTTAATTACACAATTTATTGCATTATTTCCAAAGGTTTAAAAAATGTATGAATCTCTTTCTGCACAGCAATATGACTCTACATGTTCACTCTGTTTCTAGTCCTCAAGTCTGTACAGATTTTTACAAACGTTACGAGGCTACAGGCCGAACATGACAAATCTGTATCTTTGAAGTCCTGGAAATCTGTCATACACAAGCCAGACGTGATTTTGACCGCTGTTCTATGATGAAATGCAGGATGCATATTTGAGTTAGTCGTATACTAATATGATAATGTTTCATCTCTCTCTTCAAGCTGAATCTTGTGGTGGCGTAGTCCAAGGCCTGAATGGCTCCATAGAGTCGCCTGGTTTCCCCCACGGCTACCCCAACTACGCCAACTGTACGTGGCTGATAATAACAGGGGAGAGGAACCGGATCCAGCTCTCCTTCGTCACGCTGGCACTGGAGGAAGACTTTGATATGGTATCAGTTTACGATGGACAACCATCGCCTGGCAACCTGAAAATGAGGTCAGTTATCATTCTTTCATTTACAGTCAGATCGTCTTTGCTGCTCGTCTGCTGCTCTGATCTCTGTCTTTTCTATCTTTCTCTCTCTCTCTCTCTCTCTCTCTCTCTCTCTTCAAACCTCGCCGACGTTCACCCCTTTTCACCGCTCTACTCTCCTCCTGCCTGTAAACAAAACCTTGACATTTGGACAACAGCACATTGACATCTGAGCTTTGATGCTTATTCCATTTAGATGGGAAATGACACAGCCAGCCGAAGAACAGTGTCGGCTTCAACATGAGTAGAGTTCCTGTCTGATTGGATAAGTGGTTAAAAAAAAGGGATATATCCATGGTGCATGATAGTTAGACAAATGTAGTTGGATAAAACAAACTGAGATTTAAAGCTGATGCGTTGACATTAAAAATGTTTATAACATAATTTTGTTATCCTCTACAAACTTAACAAAAACTAAAAAGGCATTTTTTAGTTTTCTACACATAAAGCATTGCCTGTGTTAATAACAGATTATCAGTCATTTCCTTGGAAATACATAAATTAACTGTATATGACAGCTCAGAAAAAAAACAAGAAGCCAAGATATAGAAAATACTTAATCTAAGATAACACGTCTAAAGATTCAGGCAATTACAAACCAGTTTTACCAAACAATATTTTTGGGCTGTGTATGTGGATATTCATGCACAACACACAGTCTTTCTTTTTTTTCTCTCTCTCTCTCTTTTTCTCCTATTGTGGTTGGTCGACTCAATGACACAGATACAATCTAAATATACGACCGTGGACCTGAACTAAATTATCTGTTTGTTTATTTATTCTTTGATTCCATAAATGCAAAGTGTCGCCTGGACTTATCATATTAGAATGTTAACATAGAATTATCAACCACGCAGATTGTATGAATGATGTTGGAGGATGTATTATTCTAATTGAAACTGTAGAATATTTAATCTTATCTTCAACAGAAATTAGGTTTAATGTCTTTGCTTATCAAGTGCTGCTCAGCACTGACATTCAGGCTACAGGGACTTTGGCCTGTGAAGAATCACATGGGGCTTGTTCCCTTTCGCTTACACACACACGCTGTACAGAACAGAAGGTAGTAAATACAGATCACAGAAGTGCTACAACATATAGAATGAAGAGACTGTAAACATTTGTTTGCTTTGTAGAACATAAAGACACATATGGAGCAATATCATAACAGGCATTCCTTTCAATATTGCATGTAATATAAGTTGTGCATATCAAAAGGAGGTCCTTGGAAATCACATATGTTAAATCACAAAAGGACAAACAGTAAATAGAGAGTGCACCAAGGCCTACAGATCAGATTCTTGGCATTATACAGAGGCATTATAAACATTTTAGAAAATCTATTTAAATGTTTTCTTTTTTGGGAAAATGAATGTCACTGAGGAATTGACAGGGTTCCTACTTGGTGAGTTGGTTCTGTTGTTACAGAGAGCACATTGTCTACCGAGCTGGCAGACTGGGAACTGAAGCGTGTTCCTAGTTCTCTGCTTGTATGTGGGAGGTATGAGCTGGGAGTGCACCAAGAAGGGTTTGAGGATGCTGGTGCAGTTATGGATAACAGTGGGTTGTTGTTTCTTTATAGCAACATGAAGCTGTTTTATTTTCTTTTTTCTAGCACACAAAAGAATAGTGTAGACGGCAGACTATATACTGAGAAGGTCTCTGTGGAGGTTTACATGAAGTATATCCCCATTATGACCCTCTCTGTTTACTGTTTGCTTCTTTGCAAGACCAAGACTGTAGTAAACAGTATTTACTACTTAAGCTAGTAGCTAAAGTGATTTTATGCTTAAATCACCCCATTGTGGCAATAATAAGAATGTATGTATATTTGAATTTGTGTATTTAATTTATCTTCACTTTAGAAAATTCATACAAATTGCATAGTGCTTCAGACTATATATTTTTTTGTTATATTAGTTTGACGTATGCAATGCTACTCATGAATGTTTTTCGTGTAGAATGAAATCCCCAAACTCATCCCTAAATCATCTTCATTTGTAGTTCAGAGTGGTGCTTCTTAAATCAAGCATAATTTGATCTGGCTTTCAGGAGAGATTTACTGACGCTGTTGTTTATCTCACCTGCTTTATCCTGCCTGTTGCTTTAGATCCACAGCAAGCCGACGGTACTTAGACGGTTTTGTTTGGGTTTATGTTAATGATTTGATTCACTGAACTGTGTTGTGATTATCTCAGGAGATATAGGCCAGCTCATAGGACTCCTTCAAAACACAGATTTATTAGATCCCCTCACCATGTTCATTTCCCCAATTTCTTTGAAAAGGTCAAGTCTTGGATATCAGATTTAATATATTATGTTAACATATGAAGATACAGCTCAAATCCCAGAATAAATTAAAAAACATGACTGATCTTTGGAATATTTGTTTAAATTTACCTTTTATATTGATCATCTTTCTGTTTGCTCTCATTTTTTTGTCATTTTTCTTATTTTTCCTCTTCCATCTTTAATATTTCAACCCATTTCACTCTCTCTTGTGGTCAGTTTAAAATCAGACATGCAGTTAAACCACATGTCTGCAGTAAAAACATGGAGCTTCTCTCACAAATAGACTGGAGTTTCTTGGATTTCTCAGTCGAGCCTTGAATGACTTTCTTGTGTTTGTCTGGTAGACTTTCCTGCATCTGCTCATACATAAGACCTCATTGTATAACGCCTTCAGCAGAGGACAGCACGGCAGTGGCGACAGTAGCTTGTCAGGTGACTGCACCCTGGCTCCCTACGTGCTGACCCTGTGAGTTTGTTGCATCAAAGCATGTTTCTGCTGAGAAAGTGGAGCCACCAGAGTGTGCTGTCTGCAGGCACTACACCAAGCCACATCCCAGCTGCTCTAGAAATATCTGACAATTTCTAGAACAACAGCTACGGTGTTCGGCGGCAGGAAATTGAAGTGTACCGCTGACTCACCTGTGTCGTTCTCAGAAGGGCCAGATGTCCTGACAAATAAGTGCTGTTATTGGAACACAACTAATATCACGCTGTGTTCATGTGAGACGTTTCAGGGATGCAAGAGTGGACAGGGCTCTTTTTTAGTGGATGTGAGAACTAGTTGCTGATATATTAATGAATTTACAATTCATTCATCAATCAAAAACAAAATGTTAATGTACCTGCAGTGGAAGGTGATGTAGTGAGATCTGACAGTTGCAGCCTCCTTCCAGGCTCCGTCACACGGCGTTAATTGGCTCTGGAGTTATTTGGCACTCACATTATCCCACAGAGAGCCAGGCGTACCGGGAGTATTTCAAATTCTGTGTCGCTTACAAGCCCTCAGACGTAAAGGATCACTAGGAGACTGGTGCATTAGCTGCTTACAGAGCTCCTGGCCTTAAGTGCAGTGAGCTCCTGCAGTGAACCCATTCCCAATGTCATTTGGATCAAGTGAGTAAGCTCGGAGGTGCGGGCTCAGTCTCTCCTCAGCTCAGCTCCTGTGTTGATGTTAGCACTTATCTGAATGGTGTGGACATTACTGAGGACAGGCAGCATAGTGCTGAATTGAGATCACTGGCCAGCATTCTTCTGTGCCCTTGGGGTTTCCCTGGTGTGTGTCACTGCTGGCAAAGTCTCGGCCCCGGCTTGCAAAGCTTCCTCCAGCTGCAGATGAGCGCCAGTAGCTGCTGAATCACCGCCACCATCCCGTCTACGCTTATTGGAGCTTAACTTTAGTTTTTCCATAAAAACACTTCACCCCGTCCACATAAGAGCCGACTCGGGTTATCCTGCTGCTGCCTGTTCTTGGTCTGAGCTCCACCAGAGCAGTGGTCAGCTGGTTGACCTCAAACCCTCTCCTCCTCTCAGCTTGTGGCTAAAGGAGAGTATAAGACTTGCTGATATGAACCCATCAGACTGCCCACATGGTCAGTGGGATGAAGCCGAGAGGAGCTCACTGCCTTCTCTTTGTTCACAAAGAGGAGCTCTGAAGAGGAAGGATATATCTTTCTTTTGCAGCCAGCCCTCTGACTGCCCTCGGACCGTGTGTGTGCGCGGAACTCTGCAATCTAATACATAGAAGAAAGGCTGATCCGGCATCTGTGGCCTCTTCGTACCAGGCCCAGCTGTGCGTCAGCAGTGGTAGCTCGACTCCGTCCCACTCACTCTGATGAATGATGTCAACAGTGTGAAAATATTTATTTCCCTCACTGCAAAGCTTCTCTCATACAGAAATCAGTGTTAGCAGTCAGGGAGGTGCAGACGTGGGTTTACAGACATTGTTGCCAACAATCTAACTTTGTTTGTTTTTGCAACATTGCAGATAAAGATAGGCTCTGTTAGATACTGTTTTACTTTTTAAGATATAATGTGTAACAATTCCTCTTAAAAATGACTAAAAATTACTAGACCTGTGATAAATATGTTTTGTTGATTTCAGTGTTTCCAACAAAGTTCGAACCCAGAGAAATCCATATGTTTATTTAAGGTGACAGGACATTTCCCTTAATTGACTTTATATGGTGAAATATTCGCTTAACCCGCGGTACCCTGCTTTAAAGGTTCAGTGTGTAAGTTTTAAGTGAAAGGGATCTATTGGCAATCCTAATATAATTCAGGTGTGTAATCACCTTAATTGTACGAATTGTTGTTTTCTTTACCCTAGATTGGCCCTTTATATTCAAACACTATTTATTTACATTAGGAGCGGGTCCTCTCTACCAAGGCAGCCATGTTTTTTACAATCGTCCAAACTGGACAAACTAAACACCTTTTGAGTTTTTATGACAACTAAAGGCTGCCACAGGTTCTCTATTATGTGGGGATGGGGAGGTTGAGCTGCCATGTGCAACTCCGCCACTAGATGTCACTAAATTCTACCCACTGTACCTTTAACTTCCTGTGCAAACAACGCATGACGAAGGAAAATCACACTGCTAGCCAGTTATGCAGTCGCCCTTTTTTTTTGTATTGATCACTTGTAATGGTACACAATTATTAATGACCATTTGCTGCGCATTTTTGTTACAAAAGCTCTCCCAATAAAGTGTGAGCGAGTGAGCGAACTGAGCCGACCAAGAAGATTATAGGTCCCACACTGCTTCAAGAGTTCATCAAAATAGGTATTTTGTCATTGTTGTGACTGAGAGACCCCTAGAAGTCGAAGTTACATATTGTTATATAGTCATATAGTTTTTGACCTGCTCCCCCTTTGAATCTGTTGCATTTATCTACATTTCCAGCCCACCTCTGTTGTAAATCACTAAGGAGGGTATCACTTTTCACAGCCATCACTCAAGCCTGCAGGGGTGAGTGAGTGATTCTCAAAAGATGGGCTTTATTGCTGAGTATTGCTTTAATGGTCTTCTATTTGTCTCTTTCACGATTGTCAGGTGTCCTTGGAACATAAAGTTTATTGCATTGAATCGCTGTAGTGGGCGTCTCTTATATGAGTTTAGCTTTTGTTAAGAGTCTCGGGATCCCTTTCTTTCTGAGCATTTGCCACATCCATGTGCCGGCCGGTTGTGAATGTGTTTTAGGGGATGTGGGGATCAGGAGGTGTGTTGGATCCTGGTTCAAAGCTATTTTATTCAAAAAGATCTATTGTTTGATTTCAGAGGTCAAAAAAACTGTTTTTTTGGCTGAGATCGCTGTGGTGGGAGTCATTGGCAGGAGATGACATATCTGCACTGGAGCGCCACGGTCATGCTGATAGTGGGTGTGTTAGAAGACAGGGCAGATGAAGAGAAGTGGGGTTTCCATGTCATGTAAGACATCACTGTAACTATAGAGGCTTGCAGGTTCCAGAATGATGATACATTTCACTGAGAGTATATGTGGTGCCACAGATGTGAGTCTGTCCTTTCAAGAGGAATGACAGCGTAGGTGACATTGTAGGTGAATTGATGTGTTGGTAAAACATCTGACTTAAATATAAGAGAGCACTGTTCCTTTTCTGTCTCCAACTGTCAGTGCTGTTTTGAAGAGTATCGTGCTCTTACCTTTACAACAAGTTTATTATTATAATCATGATATTCCAGCTCCCCTGGTGTTAGCAGGATAGCAATTTTAATGTCAAATCATAGTAAAAGATTCACTTTCTTCCACAGTGTTGAGTGTCTGAAAATGCTTCCATGTAATTCTAGAGCAGGGTCGTGGAATTCAAATCAGAGAAAAAATCCTCAAGTGAAGCTTCAGCACATCACAATATCTAACTAGCAATACGATTGAATGCAATTTATATAGGGGTATAAAATAATTTAGTCCAGTCCTAATATATATACAAATATACATCAATGACTGTATGTAGTCCACAGCTGACAAATCAAAGAAAGTATACTGCAGTGATATGAATTGTTAGTTTTCACTTTGAACTGGTTGGATTATAAATAAATAAACAAAAACTATAATCAAAACTAAATGCCGCTTTTCTCATGTCAAGTAGAAGATGAAACACACAGCTGAAATATTTTTTTTAAATGTAAAAGACTTAATTTGGGGAAAAAAGTATGAATTTCAACACATCTTAAAAACTGAACAGAGCTTTAACAGCTGCTTTAATCTTCCTTTCTTTTATTCTTTTTATAATCCGGGCTGGTGCAGTTTAGTGTTTCACATCGCTGCTTTTAACAGTTGCCACGGTTTCAGAACATATGATACTGTTTTTGAACTGCCAGTTGGACAAATTACTGTAACATTTAAGTCTAGTGCGCTGGGTAAAATAGAAACCCTCTCTCAAAATGTGACAATTCTCATTGACTTATTGTCTGTAGGTACGGAACCAGATTCGACGGCTTATTGGTCCCATTTGATTCTATCTCCAGCTTTGGTCAGTGGTCCTGTACAGTTAGATAGATGAAAAAAAGGATGTTCTACTTGAAGGTGCTGCTGGATTTCGTTCTACTTTAATTGAGTTTCTCAGAACCAGACAGCTAAACCATTACGGCGTCAGGTCAGGGGCCACAGCAAAGGCGAGCCATTGACATTCTTATGGCTCGTGTCATCTCCCCTCAGGATCTTGTGTCAGCAGCTCACTGTATCTCCACTGCGGCGGCTGCACATGACGCGTTCCCAGCAGTGGTTTGTCAGGCTGCACTTGGACCAGCAATTTCACTACTGAAGTTATACCTTTTTGATCCCTGTAGGGAGATCTTTTTTTTCCCTCCTTGACCCGCACACCAGCAAACTGATGAGTTCCTCAGGAGATCACAAAATTCTTGCCATCACATTCACTGAAAAACATTTCTATCCTCCTGGAGCCTTTGTCCTCTTTTCAAAGGACATTGCTCTATCTATCTCAATGAATATCTACCATCATGGTCATAGCAATGTTCTTGCCAGACTCGCTTTTGCCACTGTGTTGTTTGCAAACTTTCTATTCAAATCTGACTCATAAGGGTTTTAAGATCTAGAGGCAGAGTTTGCTGTACAGGTTTGATGTTTTGCTAAGCTGTAACAGCTAATCTTATCTTATTTATGACACTTTAACAACTACAGAATTACTCCTACCAGGGCCAAGATGTCATTAAAGGATATAGTTCATTTATTTTTGTTTGAAGCATTTGTCATTCCTCCTCTTCATTCTCTCCACAGAAAACTAGCACAATCCTCCACCCAGGCCTCCTCGACATAATGCAATTTTACAACCATCACACTGCTTCCTGAATGAACAATATCAATAAACATTTATACCTGAGGTAGAACAGCCGACATATGGAGAGGGGATTGCGATACAACTTAATGGTTGCAAACATCAACTAGAATAGCACCTAACATGCACAAGCTCAATGGCCGTCAGAAGAGACACTGCTTAGTGAGTTACTGGTTAGAGCAAAGATTTGTTACAAAAACGTATTGAAACTATTCCCAAACTGTTAAAAATAAATATAAACTGCCACTTGTTCTTAATGAGCTTATTTCCATCACAGCTGTCAGGGCTCCTGTTGTTGTGGCCAGAGATATGGATTTATTGTGCACTGTTAACAGACTGCTTCATAACTCGACAGTTAGCACAACAGCGTTTCCCCTCTATCCACCCAACAGAGCGGCTAAAATACGACTGCTGCTGATGATATCTCTATATAGCAGAGAAGAAGGGAGGTGAGGCTAGGTCTCCGTCTTATCTCTTCAGAAACCAATCTTATATTAGTTTGCGCTGCAGACACCTCAGATTCAGGTTCGGTGCATGCACTTTGGAGTAAAGCACATAACTAAGAAACCCCGTGCTTACCTGACAATGACAACAACATGCAGCGGAATGTCAGCGCTGAATCAAGCAATGGTTTTTTAAGGTTTCCATTCACTAGGGTTGAAGGGATGAGTGGCCCTGGCTGGGTCATTTATCTACCATAAAATTCTTTGTACATTAATTCATGTGTGATGTGTGCTGCAAATGGCTGTTTGAAGAGCATTTCCAATTGGAATCTCCCACAGTGCATTTCCTTCTCTGTGTTTAGACCATGAGATGAGAACAAAACTCCTGTGAAATGCATACTAATGAAATTATTTTAGGAGGGTTAGCAGCTACAGGACACGTCTGTCCTCGCCTGCTGCTCGACTCTACTTCCACCGGAGCCAGCGGTAATATTTGTCACAGACCAGCACACGTTCAGCTGGAAGGAATTCTTGGAAAGTTTTTGGTTAGTCATTGCAACCAGACGTTGTTAGTTAATATTTTGGTCGCAAATCTTACTCACCAAGACAACTGCAGCTACAAGATATCCTCACACTGGAACCAAATGTACTGAAACATCTGTTCTTACATCTTTGATATCATCGCACACAATTTTGTCCGTACTCACAATAAACATGATCGTTATTTACATATGTTCATGGACAACGCATGTTATTTGCTCACATTGCACTAGGATAGGCAACCTTATAGTTACTCTTACAGATAGAACCAGAAAGGTCCAACAGTCCCCTTAAATTAAATCAAACTGCACACACAGGTACGTCCCCTAAATATGCCTGCAACAATATAACATGGGTTCTTTCCTGACTCATTTCAGTTCCTTCAACTAAGTGTTGTGGTAATATCTTCTGTAATGTTTGCCTAGTCTCGCTTAAAAATCCAATGAATCTTGGTAGAGGTGAATTTAAGCTGTTTGTGGTGGCATTAACTACAATCTAATTAGTCAATGAAAGGCCCCCTCTTGATAAGGAGCAGTGTGAGAGAGCTGAGCTGGGTACAAGGGTGGAGCAGGCCCAAGAAAGCACCGAGCTCCGCTGTGAGTTTGTATGCACACAACGGAGTGATGAGGAGGAGGAGGCAGAGAAAGGTTATCAGTGAGGTGTTGTGTCTTTGTTGTATTGAGATGGAGACAGAGCTAAATCAAGAGAGCAATACAGAGGGAAAATGGAGACAAGGAGAGAGAATGACAAGACAAAAGGGCAAGGTCCGTGCTGTGCTGTGTGTGTGTGCGTGTGTGTATGTGTGTATGTGTGTATGTGTGTGAGAGAGGGGGAGATAGATAAGAGAAAGAGGTCAGCTTATTCAGTTAGGCAGTTCTTTTGTTTTTTACCATGCAAAAAAGTGTACCGATACATAGTCTTCTCTTTGAATTGTGCATTTTGGTCAATTGTAACACAAAAACAGACACACACACGCAGACACACACACACACACACAAAAAAACTACAACTACCAGAAATCCTTGCTTCACTGGTTAATAACTAACTTCCTTGTTCATCTATTGTGCTGTCTAACATAAGTCAGAATTTTAAACAGATTTTTTAAAAGATTTATAGATAATGAAGGCAAAATTAATCATAAGGCATTAATCGAAGAATAAAGAATAGAACAATATCAAAAAACCAAATGAAATAAGTAAAGGAGTAAAACCTCCAGGGAATCATGTACCAACCAAATATGGCCACAACAGACCCTTTATAAGTGACATTTTATATTGATCCACAGGTCATTGATATGAATTTATTGCAGATATTTGGGCTTCATTAACTGAAGAAAAAACTAAATTTTATTTGAAGCTTGTATAAAAACAGATTCTATTGTCAGAGATTCAGCTGCTCATTGTGATCATTATATATATTTTATATTAGTGTAGTAAGAAAATATAAAAATAAAAATAAAGTGTCCAACTAACAAAGAAACACAAAGGAGTTTTGATACTGAACTCAATTCAAAGCAATGGAATATCTAATAGATTATTTTTAAAGTCTCATCGCAAAGTACATTTAAAAGCAACATCTTATGAACACACACAGGCACACATGCACACATGCACACACGCACACAAGCACACAAGCACACACACACACACACATACATACACAAAGATTAGACAACCCGAGTGACTGCACAGTAAAAACCACACTTTTCTGAGAAAAATAGGCCAACACTAGATAACCAGGCAATGGAACTAATCCAGGACTATCGCTAGGGAAGGAAGGAGCGAAGTGAAGTGAGAAAGAGAGAGTGGGGGAGGGATGAAGGTACGACTGCTGGGGAAGAAGAGACAGAAGCATAAAGAGAAAGGGACATAGGACCAGAGAGAGACTCAACACTCACACACACACACACACACACATAAACATACTGTACGCACACACAGAGGAAAGATGCTAAAGCCAGTAGAACTAAGTCCCTCTGCGGTTGGTAGTTCTGTCTGCCTGCGTCTCATTGTATTCCTGATAATTCTCTAAGATGCTTCGACTTGTCACAGGCACATCAGAAAAGTTAGGAACAGTTTTCACATTGTGATAAGAGTTGAATGAAAACTTAGAGAACATGTGTGGTTGCCGCCAAAGACGCATTTTGATATGTTGTTCATCCTGTTGTTTATCCATTTGTTGAACTTCCCACTGAAGTGTCCGCATTCATCTATGTGGACTCAAACAATGATAAATTTGGTTTTAATTAGCAAACACTCTCCCTCCAATGGGTTTAAGAATTGGCTGTAAAAAGTCTGTAGCTCGCTCCCTTTTGGAGGATGGCAGCTGTGATCAGCGTGGAGTCACAGCAATGACAATAAATTCAGACTCGTTTTGCAGTGGAAAAAAATAAAAATCCACACAAACTTCCCAAACTACTCCCATGGCATAATCCACTTCTCTGTTTTGTCCCAATGCTCAGGGTGATCCAGACATTTAACTTTATTCCCCAAACAATGCCTAAACCTGGTTTTAAATACGGCTTATTTTTCCCGTTGAAATAGCTTTTCATGTTTGTCACCAGCTAGGTACAGCTAGTTATAAAATAATCATAATGATTGAATACTCTCAATGATGTTGTGATCACTTCATTCATTATCCAACTACAATGACACAACAGTCCCCTCAATCATGGGATTTGATTCAAACTGCACCATATTAGAAAGACTCATAGAAATCAGATATCCTAATATGCCAGATTCTTTTATTAAAAAATCAATGAGAGATTTGGCAAATGTTGAAAAAAGCCTCGCAAAGTTTAAGACAATGCAAAAAGAAATTCTGGCTTTGCCCCCCGATCGGGATCCATACCCACACCACGTCCTTCCACCAGGTATCATTGAAATCTGTCCTGCCTCTCCAGTTTTTGCATAATCCTGCTGACAAAACAAAGACAGCACCTCCTTGGCAGACAGAGAAAATACATGAGTCCTACAATAGTAAATATGCTAATGACAATCTAACAACAACTTATCACTTTTTAAAGTTGCCTGCTTTGTCCAAAAACCCAAATATGTAAAATGTACAGTGTTGTAAAGAAACAGAGAAAATCACCTAATCCAAGAGCATAAAACAAGAAAAATAATTTCCTTTTTTCTGTACTCAATGGGTTAATTTATCACCAGATGTTGTGTCAATGAATTGCCGCTCCCAGTCTAATCAATGATGAATTGCTTCAGGGTTGTAGTTGAATTCACATTGGGTTTTTGAAAGTTGTACCAGCAGAGAAGTCAGAAGTATTTTGTCAGCAGAAAAATGACCGTGTGTTGTTGTGAGGACTGAAAATGACCAGGAAGGAGCCGCGGTGGCTGGATCAGGCTGTGGACTGATGCTGAGTTCAGCTGTTGGGCTCGACTGTAGGACTGATGAGAACATTTAGATCCACAGGCCTCCTGCCTCACCAAACACCTGTTACTGCTGAGACACAGCAGGGGGGTGAGGGGATGCGGGAAGAGAGATGAAGCAATACAAAGAGAGAGTTACAGGTAGACACTGTGAGATAGTAAAAGAGATGCCATGAGAGAGAGAGGGACGGAGAGCGAGAGAGGGAGAACATGGAGGAGGAAACTGAAGGCCAGTGGACAGATTTCAAGCTGAGCTTTGCTTTGGTTGTCTATAGGAATTGTGTTTTTTGATCACACACACACACACACACACACACACACACACACACACACACACACACACACACACACACACACACACACACCACACACACACACACACACACACACACACAGCCTTGTCTCTAAACTTCAAAGGACATTAACTTAAACTCATTTCCTGGAGACCTTAACCATAACTACTTACTTAAGCCTAAGGCCTAAGCCCGACCTCATCCTAACAATATAACGTCACCTTTATATGTAAGGCTTTATGATATATACACTCGTCCCTAGTGTGAATGCAAACTCATTTAGGTCCCCACAACATGAGTAATACCTGCAAGACAGACCCCACACACACTCTGTCTGTAATATTGCTGTAAAAATGTATTCCAGTCACATTTACTCAGACATCTGCAGTAAAAGTTTGATTTACCGTGAATCCAGATTAAGTCTTGTCACAGAAGTTCAACTTCACTGAAACATCTGAGTTTCTACTTTAGTTTGTGTACACAGTGATAGAGCATTGGAGCAACGTACTGAAAAACAGTGTCAGGAAATACAGTGACAACACAACAATTCAAAGCACAGCCCGACTGGATAGAGCAATCTCAATGACATGTGTACTCATGAATAGTTCACCACAAGCTCCGGCCACCCAACGTGATCGCTGCATGCCCTCACTCTCCTGCTGACTGAAGCTCACTGCCACAACTGTGAGAAAGCACTGTTTTAACCTCAGTCTTATGACTGTATGTATTTTTGATAAGTGGCATCTGTTTGTCACAGCGATAACTTGGCCGGTTTTAATCCAACAACCCATTTTTGTTTGGGGTGGAGCCTAATGCAAACGGTAAATTGAATGGAATTTTTTGGAATTGACCAAACTTCATACTTCAGATTTATATTTCCATTATAACCAAGCGATATCGTTCAAAAAACATGGCCGGCTCCCACAAATACTGTTTTTGCAAAGTGTGGGGTTTAGAAACTCTTAGAAATACAAACGATTTGTCCTTTCATCATAAATCTGGGGAGATATCCTCTGGCCATGTTAGGAAAAGGCCGACTCAAGCATCTTTATATGGGGGCACCTCAATTTTCAAATGGATTTAAATGTATACTTCAAAACCCAGAGGTCACAATTCTTCAAATTTAGGAACGCCTGCTCTGGAGGTGTTGGCCGTAATCTTAAGTGTCTTACTGATTGGTGTAAGTGGTTGGTCCTTCTCTGTTGACTTCAAAAGGTTAGAACCTGTGTATACACCACACAATATACTGTATATAGCTCATAAAGATTTACAATCTGTTTACAGTGGAAATATCATTGTGATGAATAAGCATTTTAGCAATGTAGCACGTATTGAATATTTCAGTCTGTGCTGAGAACGGATGTGTCATCTCTCTAGGTGCACTTCTGGTTATTAATGTGAATGAGCTCTAATACCAAAAAAAAGTTGTTCTAATAAATTTGTTTGTAGGAAAAGAGGAAAATGGAAAACAAAAGCTGGTCCAAGCTCCCTAGGTTCAACTGATTTGGAGTGGAGTAAATCGGAAAGTCTGATTGAAGGTTTATAGTTTAAGGTTTTCCAACTTTAAGCATTATGCTGATCACTTGAAAGAGCTGATGTTTTGTTTTAACGGTTACAGTCTTCACACAAACCACACAACAAAAGTTGTGGTTGCACAGTGACCACACCCAGCTGTGATGTCATCCTGTACTGCTACTCCTTCAAGTACACCTGTACAATATTTGCCACAGGATGGCAGCAAATGGAAGATTATTAGTTTCCGATAAACTTGTATTTATTTTGTCCACACATACGCACACACACACACACACACACACACACACACACACACACACACACACACACACACACACACACACACACACACACACACACACAGATGTTTCGGTGTTTCTGCAAAAAGTCACCAAATCAAGATAAACCAGGTACAGTGAATAGTTCTTGTTGCTGACCACCGGAGGGACAGAATTTAATTTCCACAAATGAACAGAAACGCAAAACATCAGGCTTAATCACAAAACATCCCTGGACCCTTGGAGTTAGTTTGTCTGTTATTTCCATGTTTTTAATTGCCTGAATATTGCTGCTGTTGATAGTTACAGGTTATGCACAAGTGACTGACAGCTGATGTGTTACTAAAGTAACAACAGTACAATGCCGCTTGCCACAAAAATTCGCCCCGGCGCAATTGAGAAAGGGGAAAGAGGGAGAGGGAAGCATCATTGTGGTGCACCTCGCTTTTTGATATTCATAATTGTGCCGTACTTTTTCCCCTGGATATTTGAATCATTTATTTCTCCCTGTTTTTAATATAAATCAACATTTAAAGCACAAATAACGAGCACTACTCCTTGTTCACACTCATCCACTCACCTCATGACTTCCTTTTACTGAGGATTTACCTCAATATTAATGATATTTATCAATAATGAATGTTTCAATGCGACTCTTTGTTTCCTTGGATGTAATTTTTTTGACAGTCATACTTTAAATGTGCTGTCATCTCTTTAAATTTTAATGTCGCAGCTGTTGTCAAAGTTGTGTAAATGTGTAAAGTTTTAATCTCTTGTTAGAATTGGACATGCACACGTTGACCTTGCATTTCTGCTTTGCTCTTTTGACAATTATTGTTATGTGCAAGACACCGAGGCCTTGTCTCCACTCTGCAGATATTTTTTTTTACAGATATTTCTCCCTCAATACAATCAAAAAATGTATATCTGTCTATGCAACCTTCATTTTTCAAAGAACATTAATTTAAACAAGAACATAAAAACCACTAAATGCTCATACATGCATGCCAGGCCACTAAGTGGCGATCAAGTCAACGTCCGAGCTCTTATACAGGTTGGATAAGGCTCAAAAACAGAAGAAAACTTTTTGATTTTCAAAATATCTGCATTAGCATGAGAGAAGAAAATGAAAATGTAATAGAATAAATATAAAAATAGCAATAGATGCCACGTGTAACGGAGAACATCAGAAAAATACGTGTAGTTACAGCATTGGTTAGCAGTTTGTAGCATAATGAAAGGTTAATGAATTGATGAATTATTGTCAGTAATGGTAGAGTGTCTGAGTAGTTATATTCATTTATAACTATGACTAATGTTAAGAAGATCATCCTCCTGGTTTTCATGTGGCTGCTGTTGCCCTTGCACTCTGAAATACCTCAACTGAAGGAAACCCGAAACAATGACTTTCCTACCGCGATAAATAAATAATCATGTTACATGTGATTATTTCCACCAGGAGGCATTTGCTGAAATATCACGTAAACATACATTGTGATACTCAGAATTTACAAGGCAACAGTCAGATGTATTGTAACAGCCATTTTCTAGCTCTTTCTTATTTAGCTCTCTCCCTCAGGCATAGCAGTTGATTTATACTTTGCATTTCAAAACATCATACATCATAAGATGTAATGTGTGCAGGCATTTAGACACAAGGCCTCAGGCCCTCCTTTCCACTCTGGTTGACTGACTGACTGACTAACCGGCTGGCTGAATGGCTGGCTGAATGGCTGGCTGTCACCTTTTTCTTTTTTTAAACATCTGAGCTGGCGCATTTCCAGAAAATCCCCCGTTGTTTTTATCCCCTTTGGGTGTTTGCTGAGCGGTAATATGGAATCTACACTTCCTGAAAATACTGATATAAAAATGTTTGTTTGTTTCAGACACATCAAGGTAGAAAGGCTGGCTCGTAAAAAGCCAGAGTTTGAAACGCCTCCAAAATAATCATTTTTTTTCTACAGATACATCAAAGTACAGAGAGGAAAGTGCTTTGATATCAGAGCAAAAAGCAAATGATGCTCCCCTCTTCTCTAGCTTTTCATTTTATTAAAACATCAGGAAATAACAGTTCTTTTTAATGCTTCACACTTTGAAAACTTTTAGTTTAATGGCTGACCAAAAGTACGACTTTACTAAAAATAAAGTGTATTTTCTTTGCGCTCTACAATTTCAGCAAATGTAGGCTAAAGAAACTTCCTTTCCCCATATAGCTTTATAGCTTTCTTTAGATTCTAGTTCTTTCGTCTTTTATTCATTTGCTGGCCGGGTGTTGTGGCTTTTTCCTCATATATCATTGTGTATAGAGAAAGAAGCACTGGTTTTATTTATATGTTGCTGACTGACAGGAAAAAAACACGATGGGATAGAACAGTGTTCCCTTCAATCCATCTCTCAGATTTATTTCCATTGTTCTGCTTGCTAAGGCTCTCCTGTTAACCACTCCTCAGACTTTACGTGTCTGTCGTTTTCACTCATGCACTATTTCAACTGTCGAAGCCCCCTCATCTTTTTTTTCTCCGTTCCTCCATCGTTTTCTGCTTCTCACAGTGATTCTCTGCTAGCTGCTTTGTCCCTGATCGGAAACTTGTTCTTGTTACACACAGAGACACACACAGAGACACACACAGAGACACACACACACACACACACACACACACACACACACACACACACACACACACACACACACACACACACACACACACACACACACACACACACACACTAACAACACAGAGCAGTGGGGCTGTTAGAATGGAATGAAAAGGTTTTCACTTTGAGATGGGAACTCAAATAACTGAAATGATTGGGGATGATTCTGAAAATAATTAAGTGTATAAACTCCCACTGTGAACTCACTGTGGAAGGAAGGAAATAAACTATTTTTCTGTTTTAAAATGATGTGCAGGCTCTCAAGCTAACTTTTCTAAGTTTTTAGGGGATTGGCTCTAATGCTCTAATAATAATATACACTGTAGTGATAATTTGATCTTTAAACACTTAAAAGATTTATATAAATGTAAATAAATATCACCTTAATGACCCAAATAGCAAATATTCCATTCCCTCACCTGGATAAAAAAATATGACAGAGTTGTGGTCTTCTAGATTTATACCCTATAATATTGTTTTACATACCTCAACACAGGATATGTGATCAAACTCATTTTATCTTTGTACTGTTCTCTTACATTAAAGATTTGTTTTCAATAAAAGTTCAGATCTTATTATTATTCAGATATTATCATAATAATAAATGTTTGGGGACCGTGGAGAACAGTATGGTGGGAGTATTTAAATGTCAAATATGCTTATGTGGGCTGCAGGATTGTGGGGAGTGGGATGACTGTATTCTGTGGTTGTTACTGTTGTGTGTGAGTGTATGTGTCCACACTGTGTGTGGTGTTGAAGTCTTTCACACTGTGTGAATTACAGGAGGTTATGATGAGTCCTGCTTCACGTCTTCATGTGCACAATTTAACTTCGACAGATCACACCCGCACACGACTACAAAAATAGACAAAACCTGCATACGTCACTGTAAAAGTTAGGATTTTGCATATACTTTGTCAAAAACCTTGGTGCTGGAGAAATTGTTTTTACCTATATTATGACTTTATCTTGACTTCCATGAAATAGACAGACCAATGTCAGCAGTGGACATCAACACTGCTCACAGAGACATGAAAGGCGTCTATGACTTAGTCTTTGGTTGAGTAGAAAAATACAGACTACAAACTCCTATCAGCAAATGAGTCAGCAGGATTTGCATATTTTAGCCCTGTAGCCCACTGCAGCACACGCAGCCTGGTTTTTAGTACTTTTTTTTTCTCACCTGCAAAAGACCACAAGGTTACTATAGCAACCGAAGAGGAGTTGTGATGGGGACTGACAGCTGACAGATTAGCGTCACCTAGCTTGTCTTCTTACATGACACCAGAACGGGAGGGGTAGAGCGAAGTGAGATTGTCCACAACTGCAGGTTGGATGGATAGAAAAATATAAAACAGGACCTGAATTATGCCTTGGAAGTCGTGCATATACCTGAGTGGCCTGACCAGGTGAAGTGATGACTTGCCTCTTTTTGAAATTCTAAATCTTTCAAAAGGATCTCTCTTTCTCTTGGTCCTCTCTCTTCCTCTTTACCATCTGTAACATGAAACTGACTCCAGAGTTGAATGTTTATGTTTCAATCCGATTTAAATTTCAAAGAAAATTGGGCCAATCTTCTTGGAAAAGTGAGGAGGAGCATGAGTGGAGAAAAGAGCAGGAGATAGAAATAAAATATAAATACAATGTGGTACGTTGCCACCAATGGATACATGTACATGCACAGACACACAGCCGCACACAAACATGCCATGTGAAAAAGGATTTGGAAAAATGTCTTTAGGGAATACTGATTTTTAGCTCATGAATATTGAAATGTTGCCTATACTATTGTGTATACTCCCACATGTTTGTGCATGTGTGTGTGTGTGTGGGTGTGTGTGTGTGTGTGTGTGTGTGTGTGAAGAAGCTTGTCACATTTCCCATATTTGTTTAATTTATACCACAAACTATCACTTTACTGCTATAACTCAACCCAACGTGTGTGTGTGTCTGAGTGTGTGTTTGTGTGGTTGTGTGTGTGGGTGTGAATATTACATTTCCTGTCCCTTGATCTGTCCCTCGATTTGGACGATTTGATTTGATTTGTCACTTTCTCTACCTGTCTCTCTCCATATGTCTTTATCTTTCTGCTTCAACCTGTCGCTGTCCTCATGTCTTCATAAAAAAACGGATGCAGCAGGATGTCAGAGATGAGGGAGAGGAGATGAGGAAATGGCAGAGGGACGTGGACGACAGGAGCAAGACAAGGACAGAGCAAAAGATGAGGAGAAGAGGGAGGAGAAATAAGGGCCGAGACAAACTAAGGGGAAATTTATTTGAATGATCTTGAATAAAGGGAAAGTCTGATCAGCTAATTTGAGGAGATCTAGTGAAGAGAGCGTAAAAGACTATTAGATACTGATCCCCATTGGTTCTGATCAAATTCAAACATACTCCAATGACATCTCTTGCTAAAACCAGATTCATACAATAGGTAAAGAAAACCAGAAAAAAGGACGGAATCGTGAGAGAAAGATGCATAATTTCCTCTTTCTTTACCTCTGTTATCTATCAGTGTTAAATTGGACACTGTGCGTGGGTTCTGAGTGTCTGAGTCATTTTGAAGGTAAGAACGACCGAGTCACAGTAACACTGACTAATGTTGAATCGTTCTCCGGCTACAAGCAGAGCTAATATCTCATCGCAGCTACAGTATTTCCACAGATTGAAATAAGAAATGTTACCACATTCTTCTTCTTTCGTTCTTCAGGCTTTTGACTTTTTAGCAACCGATTACTTTGAATAATTAAAAAGTGTAAATACGTAAGTGTTGTCCTGCTCAATAATATAAAAAAAACGATTTAGTGTCTTATTTAGCGGACACTGTGATGGTTGCCTCTCCAAACTCGTGTCACCACTGGCAGGATATCATCTGTGCTCCCAGCCACCTCCACCCATTACATTAACTAAGTATTTACTAATGTATGTGTAATGTACTAAGTTAATGAGTTAATGATCTTCTCCGGGCCAGGGTCCCATCCAGGGGTGGGGCCGTGGGGGTACCAGAACCCCAGCTGAAATCTAATTGGCTCCTTAATTGCAAACAAGCCTTTATTAGTTGAACTCCTGACACTGGTCTCCAGGGTCAGACATCCAACTGAAGTGAACAACAAATACACATTTTTTGTTAGAAGGGGACTTCAAAACACACGTTTTTAACCCAACTGCATAGACAAAAAAAAGCTCCAAGACGAAAATATGACACAATCCACAGCGATAACTTTATATCCCCAAAATGCAAATTACTTCAGGACTCCAAATCTGCTATAACTGGGAATTTAAACCTCTGAAGAAACAGGACTGCAGCCTGTCCAGCTTCTCTCTCTCGGTTGGGAAGCGTCGTGACGGATTACAGCTGCAACAGAAGGGTGGAAATCAATCAATCGTGGATGAGTATGTGTGTGAAGGGGATTCTTTCATGTCAGTCATGTTTTATACACCAGGAAATGTGCTGAGCAAGAAGCTGCATGTTTTATTTCACAGGAATCCAACCTTTTTGTTTTATCGCCAGTGTTTGTAGTTAACATTGATACCTCAGAGTCCGACCTAATTCTATTTCTAATAACTGCACATGCAGCGAGGATGAGCAGGACTGTAGGATTCTCCATCCATTTGAAAATATTAATTTGCAGGATTGCATGCAGACACATTAACCAAGATTTCTTCTGCTCTACCCCCCACCCCCCCCCCAACAAGTATAAAGGCAAGGATTACATAATTATGTAAACAACAGTGCTCCTAATGAAGTAAAGGATTAGGGGCTCTGTTCTGAATGCGGAATTTTCCTTTGCTGCATGAAGACTGTAGACTGCGTTCCATGAAAAATGACCAAAGCTTCCTAGCTCACCAATTTTGTTTGTAGCTCATCTTCTCTATTCCCAATTTATCAAATACATAGAGCCTAACAATCTGTAGAAGGTGCGACGTCCTCTGTCCTCAACCCTCAACTAGTCAGGAAAAACTTCCTTTTTAACAGGGCAAAAATAAACCTGACACCTCAGAGAGAGTCACGGGTGAATGATCCCTACCAAGACAGACAGGAGTGCAGAAGAGGTGTGATCCAGCATCTCAATTACAATATTTAATACATTTTAGAGACAACACCATGTCTAACTTAGATGGAGATCATGAAGCCAAACCTTAAATTACTTTGCTTGAACAGGTTTTAGTGGATATGTTGTTCTTTCTCAGCTGCAGATTTGTTGATCTATTGAGTATTTGATCTTTTACAAATTTAATTAACGTAGATTAATGTGCAACACACACATTTTCTGTCCGAGCCCAAGAGCAAACTAAATGCCAGCCTAAAGCTGATAGGAGGCATGTTAACTGTAAAAAAAACAATTGGATAAACCGAACATGTCTCAACTCTAATTCCAATCAAAAAATTTTTTTTATGAGAAAGCATTAATGAACCTTTTTCAAACCTGAATATCGCTTTTATCCCAGGACCTGTTGTGAACTGTCGGATCTGGTATCCACACTGAAATGCAGCTGTGTGACTGTAAAGATTTGGTTAGATGATAAGCTGTGCAATAACCTGGTCTTCCTTCACATCAAACGTGTGTCAGGTGTGTGTGTGTGTGTGTCAGGTGTGTGTGTGTGTGTCTAGGTGTGTGTGTGTACGTGTATAAGTAAGTGTCTTATGTGTGACAGGCCTTTGACCCCACTGTATGGATGTGTACATGCACATGTGCATCAAGGTGTGTGTGAAGGTGCCCTTCCCTGAGGCCTGTGGGTGTATGTGTCAGGAGAAGCTTTTAATGTTCACACCTTGTCAGTCTTTCAGTTACCTCACCGACATCACACTCATACACACACACACACACACCTACACACACACACATACACACACACAGGCATTTAGAGGACACATGTCATAGGCTGCTAAACAAAACCTGACAGAGGGAGGAGGGGGTTGAATGAGATGGGGAGAGCGAGGATGTAGTAGAGGGAATGGAGGAGGAGGGAGGGGGGTCTCCTAATTCTGGCTTCCTCTCTCTAATCCTTCCTTCTCCTTTTCTCTCCTCCTCTCTCTCACTGTCTCTCAGAAGCATAGAGAATCAGTTTTAATGGTTTGTCAAATAATGCTTTTCTCCCCCACAGTGGATTGGCGATGCAGTGTTTGTGTTACTTTGTGTGCGTGTGTGTGTGTGTGTGTTTTAAAAGGAAGCTTGCCCTACTTTAGCCCAGTGGTTTTCTCTGTTGATATTGCCCACAGCGCCGGATTATACGCTTTTCAATGTGGTCAAACACACACATTCACCCTCAGAAAACAATGCATACACTCACCCCACGACACACACTCAGAAAACAATGCAAATGCGCACAACACGCACATGCACACACCATCAGGGTGACTAAATGTTTATATATGTTGAATTTCCCAACCGTGCATAAACACACGGAGACACAGACAAACATATATGTCCAGACACTGAGTCATGGTGTACATTACATGGATGTTAATGTTTTCTCACTAACAGCATTTAAATGATTGCCTCAGGAATGGCCTGTGTTTGCTTAATGTGTGCATTTGTCTTGGTAATGTGATGTGGTAACACAGGGTCATTTTATATTATATTACGTTATATTATATTATATTAAATTAAATTATATTATATTATATTACATTACAAACTGCCCAGTATATGTGTTTGTAGTTCATAGTTTGGCCAGAATAAGAATTTCTTATATCAGTACCTGTGTTCACACCGATTCTGTTTTTGCCTCTCTACTTTTGCCTATGTACTTTATATATGCTCTCAAGGGGACTCATGACCAATCTCTGTGTGAGACTAAGAGTGTGAAATTGATGTGTTGGTATGTTTCTAGGATGGGAAGCACTGCACTGTATGTGTGTGTGTGTGCGTGTGTGTGTGTGTGTGTGGGAGCGAGCGTGTGCGCTTGTGATGTATAGCAATACATCTCAGGTACAGGTTTTAAGTTCAGTTCAGTTCAGTTCAGATGACCCTGCCCACTGATCAGATACAGTCAGCCAGCCTGTCGTATCAACATGTCTCCGGACAGTGGTCGAACCATTTTCCTCACTGAGGCCATTTCAGTTTTTATAGCATCTTTCTACTAAATTATACACAAATTCATACATTTTACCTAAATTCTCTAATGCGATTACCAGTGATGGTGATGATGTTAATGCTACACCTGGTTCACAAAGAGAAACACACACTCACACACACGGTGAAAACATTAACAGACACATTGTTGTAACTCGTAATGATGGCCAGTTTAGTGCAGATCCAATGGCTTTGCACACTTGATGCCAAATACCTGTGCAGTGGTTTAAATTATATGGAAAAGCCAAAGAGCTAATTATTCGTCTCATTTTCTTTGCCATTTCATGTTTTAATATCGCCAGCCGCCATTTACAAATGTCGTTGTTAATGGCAGTCTGCATTTGTGATTGCCAGCTGGTTTATATAAACGCTGTTGCAAATAGCAGTTGGCATTTGTGAACTGCATTTGTCAGCGTCGTTTGCAACGTTGTAGCAGTCAGCCAATAGGATGGCTGCTTTATGCGCCTGTGCAATGTGACTGACGTCATGAAGCCAAAAAGTGATTAAAAGTACAGCTGCTTTTATTCAAATTAAACAGCCATAACATGCAAATATACATGTGTTGTAAAAACAAACATTTGTCTTTGATAAACCTTTAAGATGTCTTGTAACCAATTTATCATTGGTTGCCAAATAAGTTTTTGTATATTTTAAATGGTAATCAGGAATGATATCTACATGATAACATATAAAAATAGACTAATTACAAGAATTGTGGAAGCGTTTCAGCCAACTCACTTACCTATACTTAAAGATAGTGATCATATGCACAGTATTTTAAGAGTTATTAAATGTTGCATTATTAATTTATATTCAGAAGGAACAGTTACATAACAAGATTTTTCCTTTTTCTCGTGGAGAAACATTTAAATGACATGTACTTTGCCTTTTTAGTTTGGTCCAGGTTTTAAACATTAACGTTGAGGCTGTGGGATTTATGACCTGTACTGTAGCCAGCCACCAGAGGGTGATCAAGATGCTTTGGCTTCACTTTTGGGGAGCCATCATAACGCCCATCTTCATAAGCAGTCTATGGTCCGAGTGGGATAGTACATTATATTCATAAAATATTAATAGAATAACCTCCATATGAACAACAGAGTGCAAGTTTTGGTCTATTTCTGTGATCGCCATGGAAGATGCATCTTTATAATCCTTGTGACTAAGTCACAATCCTGCTATCTTTGGGTGTTTGTTGTCTTTTCGAATGGATGAGCAGATTTGCCAGGAGCCCCACTGTCTGGCACTGATCCACAACTCACATTCACAACTTTTTGCTTTTTTTTTGTTTTTGTTCCAAGTGTTCCACATTACTGATGGATAAGAGCCAATGTCAGACTGTGGGCTTGATGCCATTTTAGTTTTCCACTATAGCCATGTGCACTAGTGATTTGTATCCACAAAATATGTGGGTCTCACAGAGAGATGGAGAGACTGTTGTATGTCATTTTGTTACTTTCCTTGGTCTATATTTCCTTTGCTGCTGGTATTGTCACAATGGGCATTTCCAAGGTGCAGTTAAACCTCTATTTTCACATTTGAAGTTTCTATGCCCACAGTATATACATAATATACATTTCATAGTTGTTGTTTTTTACAATTCTTTACTGTGGACTCTGGCAGGTGCAATTTACATTGCAGGTTAAATGATTTTTTTTGTGGTGATGGGAGAAAATATCTTATACCAGCAGGAAGACTTTATGTCTGACAATTTGTTACTAAGCAGCTGCTGCGTTTATGCACCAATGAAGATATGCTCTTCCTCATCTTGTCATCCAGGAGCAAATCAGTGCTCTGATCACACGGGACCTCCATTCACAACCTTATTGTTTCAACCTGAGATCCCCATTCAATAAGCATCATCTTGTTAGAGCCCACTTGAAGCAACCAGTGACTCATGCTAGTGCCAGATTCACCATTTGAAAAACACTGGTTTAGAACCAATTGAGATGTGGCTTGATGCCAGCTGCCTGTTCATGATATCCTGCTGCTCAGCTCCTGTTCCTCACACAGCTCAGACAAATTGGTTCTGTTGGGATTTTGTGGAGCTTGTTTCTTTTTTTATCTATAGTGACCTAAAATTATGGTGACTTTTCTCAACATTTTCCAAGATATTAGCATTTTCAATGCGATACATTTTTCTAATATAATTAACATGATTGCAATTCTTGGGGAAAATACTGTGGCAGCATTTACTTAATTCAAGTAAGATGTGATTTGTACCCACACTGTAACTGTGTGTCATGAGAAGGAGACATATTTTATTTCCTGCCATAATTAGCATACTGCAAATCCCAGTGACTACAAAAACCTAAAGTTGTCATCATTTGCATTTTCTGACAAGAAGGTTTAAAGTAAAGAAATTGCTGCTCTTAGGCTCCCGTTTGGATAAATATACCTTCAACTAGTTGGAGTACATTTATAATGTTGATTTGGTCTTTTCAAATTTTTTTCACTATTGATAATGTTCACTGATTTAGTTTACCCCACTGTGTGTGTATAGTGTTAAACTAAATCAGTGAACATTATCAATCCTGAAAAAAGTTAATTAACACAAAGTGTGTGTTAAGTCTCCATTTGTCATTATGAAATCTATTCAAACCTGTGAAAACAAATCTCTTCCCTTCTCTGCTCTTCTCCGCCAACAAATAAAAGTAAAAGTATCTCAGTAATACTTTTAGAACCAGTCTTTAAAGCTGGTGTTTAAACGCGTCAGCTTCAGGCTATAGCGGCTAGCCTTGGGTAGACTGTCAAAATGTTCCATAGCCAGAGGTCTACAATTACGGCAGATAACTAATAATTCATAAAAACAAATTAATATCTTCATTTACTGCTCCCAATTATTTGTCTAGAAAATGGAAACATGCTATTTAGTTGTTTCAGATGTTCACTGTTGGCTTCAAATGTTGAATCTTCAAAATACCAACTTACTTGTGTTTAGGGTAGGCCTGGTGTATTTAAAAAAAATCATCCAGTGGGGTTTGAAAGAATTAATGAATTAAGTAATATATCTTAAATTTGAAAGCAGAGAAACCACTTCTATTTTGCCTTAGGGTTTTTTCCTGCAGTACATGGAGAAAACTAGCTAAAATAATTGCGCTTAGTGTTATGTATGCATCTATCTGGGCTTTTTGCAAAAACTCACAGTCCTGGTGTTACGTAGAGACACCACCTGCAGGAGCTCAATTCAATATGAGTTGTATATTTAAATTGTTATTTGCATTACGCATTGTGAATGTGATAACTCAGTATCACCTTCAAGGAATCATCTTGTATTTGGTGCAAGCATTCACTTGGACTCAACGATGAGCTGGTCAGAATTTTGTGGTCAAATGTCAAGGTCACAGTGGCTTCACAAATACATTTTTTGTTCTTTTAAACATGATCTCTCAAACGGCCTTGAGGGAATTTCTTTCAAATTGTTACCAATACCTACTTGGATTAAAAGATGAACTGATTCTATTCCAGTGGTCAAAGGTCACAGGGATCTCATATGAGACTGGGAAAAAATAAGATGTTGACGGAAAGTACACTGGCTTCAGGGCAGTACTTCTCTTTATACTTAATTGTATTGCTGCTGCTCTTGATATATTCCATTCAAGTAATTACTTTTGGTCAAGTTGACTTGAATACAGTATGTATTTATATAAATAATCATTATATTTTCTTTGTGATACATGTATATATGCATCCCTTTAAGATTTAAAAACAGATCTCTCCAAATTCCTACTTAATACCAGTCTGTCTTCGGTCATTTCTTTGCTGTTTCTTATTAAAATAAAATGTGGTTTGTAATTGTTTTCAATGAGGTCAGCTCTTCAAGATTTCATCAAGGTAATACTTGAGGCTTTTCCATCTCTCCCCACCTCTCTCTTAGTCTCTGCTTTCTACTACAAGCGTGACTTGTCTATCCATTTACTCCGAACAGTGTTATGTCACAGGCAGAGTTAAAAGATGGATAATACCCCCAGACTGACGTGGAGAAACAAATATTTTCCGCCTGGGACATACATCTACTATACAAGTGTGAGGTGTATCTAGTGTTGGCAAGAAGAGGCCAGATGCTCTGCCTGACTGTGGTGGGAAATAGTAATGTTGGATTTATGGCTTCACATTGGTCTTTTCTCTGGTTTGAGTGTGACAGGTGTTTATTCCAGATGTCAGAACCAGTAGATATATGAGGAAACAAAGATATGAATTGCTTAAGTCTCTCAGAAAAGTAAATTTCAGTGAACACCTTTTTTTTCTTCCATTAGATTTTGTGACTGTCTCTAGATTCCATAGTTTGAAAGGTCAGGTTTTTTTGAAGCGGCCTTTAATAGGTAAAGTTCAAGCTCAAGGTTTATAATGGCAACCCACTGATTTAATATAGTCGGGCTAGAAAAGAAAATCTCAAACAGGTTTCGATAAAAAGCCAACCACCCCTCTGAAATTTGTGTACCAAATTTGACCTCAAAATGTACTTTGTGAGAGGAGTGAATGAATGATGGTGTAGTGACTCCAGTCCACTTGGTGGCACTAAGGAACACATAATCTTGTTTGCCAACTGCTAATATGTAGAAGAAGAAGCCGATCGTGAGGCTGCACCACAACTGAGCGGCATATTGTGTTTTGAATTCCTACAACAACCATTTTACCCTGTTGGCATATAATCCAAATTGTGGCCATTTTAGCACATTGTTTGCTGAGAACAGTTTGAGTCTTCCATGTCTCCGAAAATATTAGATCTTTACGTTCCCGGCCTTGGCTCGTCAGTTAAATGTGCAATGCTTATCAGACACTTCAGCCCCATTAGTCATTTTATAAACAAACACAATATAAGTAAACATGAACTACGTTAATTACATTGTCACATTGCTTCATTACTTATGCAATACAACTTGGTTTTAGTGCCGTGCTGTCATTGGCCCAGGTTGGTGATGTAGGCAGTTTTTTTCTAAAACCAGTTTAAGCTGGTATAACAGACTAGATGGGCAAGAGGGAAAAATCATCCCTCAGTCTAGTTGTGAAGGTCTTTCAGCAGCCGGAGTCGCTGAACTGAGTAATATTCAGGGTACAGAAATATTCCCCTAAAGCCACATTTGATAGGAATTATTTTCTGGAGAGGTAGGGCAATTTAGAGAAAATTGTTAAAATAAATACTGTATAGAGTTTCACCATGAAAAATACATTGGAATGTGGAATTCCCTCATATTGCGTTAGGAACAGGATTGCTCTTAGAAATCCACAACCAAGGAAGAAGATTTTAGAATTTTGAGTATTCGTGATGAGCCTGGCTGGACGTGGGCAGTAGAAAACTAAATCTATGTTTTTCCACTTCATTTAGCCCTCTTATTGGACTGTGATTGCAGCGGGACTGCATCAATGCCGCTAAAGACTTTAATGATGAATGTTTTTACACGTGGCATCTATTGCACTTCTGTCCGTCCTGTGAGAGGGATCCCTCACATGTGGCTCTCTCTGAGGTTTCTACTTATTTTTACCTGTTAAAATGGTTTTTAGTAGTTTTTCCTCACTCTTGCTGAGGGTTAAGGACAGAGGATGCCACACCCTGTTAAAGCCCTATGAGATGAATGTAATTTGTGAATATGGGCTATACAAATAAAATTTGATTGATTGATTGATTGATTGATTGATTATTCTGAAACAATGAGCTTCCATCGCAGCCAGCTATTGTTCCAGCTTCACCAGAGCAGTCGAAGGTCGAGTGTCTCAGCCAAGCATGTTAGAGCGGTCACCAAATAAGTGCCATCCTCTCTCCCTTCTTCGCCCTGTCAGGATGTCCCCTGATGTCTGGTGGATTTCACCCTTCAACAGT